>LR999984.1:6250000-7500000 GCA_905220455.2 Deilephila porcellus | reverse complement strand
ACACAAATTAATGTTAAGCGTAAGGCGTACATGTTCGGCACTTAGCGACCCGCCTTCAAAATATTACGTATTTAAGATTTGTTAGCTAGTCAAGTCAATAAGAACATTAATCATTGGGTACTAGTACGATGAAATATATATTATTTGTTACTTTGTAGTGGCACTTTGAAGTCGGTTTTTATTTTTTTATTAAAAGTTATTAATAACAAAGTCCACTAGGTTATTACAAGTATTTTTTTATTATAGTTTAATATGTTTGACTTCTTTGTTTAGAATAAAGCGTTTTTATTTTACAATATCTGGTCCGAATTTCAATTAAATCGGTTTAGCCGTTTTTGAGATATTGTTCAGATTTTACTTTTTTATCCACTTAGATCCCAGGGGCCAATTCAGTATGGTGATCGTTTGTGACCTTCATATGTAAATCCTTTGTTTTAATTTAATTATGTATTTTAAAAGCCTTGCAAAATGATAAGTATTGTTACTTAACGTGTGTTTTGAAATGTGTTACTGGGTCATTGGCAATGCGAATTGTGAATGTCAAATGGTGTTATGAAAGACCTCTAATATTTTCGCGTCTCTCTTACAAAAGCTTCAACATTACGACCTATAGTGGTCACTATCCAGATGAATTACGACTCAAAATTTCTTGCTTGCTGTAAGTTTTCTCCGCTTTAAAGTTTCTGAAAGCGAGTGCGTTTCATTAGTATCAACAAAAGGGCTGGTTTTGCAAAGACAGGGAAGGAAAGGGTCGTCCCTTTCGGACTAGGTTAAGGGTCAGCGTATCCTGGCGCGGCGACTCCGCTTCAATGAATATAGGATAACGATGATGGGCCATTGCGGCCTCATTACCTTCCCGTATCGGGCCACTTATTACCAGGACACTGTTTCGCCATTAATTCTACTATTACGTTAATTATTATCTCGTGAATCCATTGTATGGGTATTGTATATTATCTTAATTATATCAATTGTTTGGGCTTATCTTATTTTAGAATAGCTTTGATTGGTATTATGGTACGATTAGAAATTAAAACATGGAATCAACATTGTATTATTTTTTAAATATAATTTTGTTTTGGTTATAAAAATACTGTCAATGTTATATTTTAAAGCGTCGAATCAAAAACGTATTATGAAAATAGTTGTTGAACACATTGTTAGCAAGTACAAGCGAAACGTTTGTAGTTAACTTAATTCGCGAACAGAAATCCGGTATTTTTCGCTGTTTGCCAACAAGTAATCGCTTGAAATAAAGCAACAAACACACTGTGTTATAAAGTAAAATTGTGGTTTGGTCTTGCTTGATATAAAATATTTATGCGCGGGCGTGGAAAGCCGGCGGCAGCAAGCGGCCAGCAATGGCGCGGAAAACGTATAAAACGTGTTATCCGACAACAAATACAATTTTTAGTGAAAAATAACATTTCGAATACCGACAATGTTTATGTGCTAAAAGGTTTTGAAATATATTGACTCCGCGTTTATATTACACGTGAATATGCTATTGTCGTAAGTACGTACTCCCGGCACGGGCTTCAGGAGAAATCAAATTGTCCGTGCATCTGTAATGGGTACTTACAAAATGCTTTTCTAATAAAATAAATATTTCCGTATTTCAATAGGGCAATTTTAAAGCAATTTAATATCTCTATACAAAATAAAAGCTGATCGTTTTTCTTCTCCCATTTGCGGGGAACGAGAATTATAAGATGAAAACAACTTGTTTTGAACTCATTACAAAGAACTGGATAAAAAAGAATTTTGTTTTTAAACGTTAACAAAACAATCTATTTTGTTACTGAAACGATTTATTACTTTATGAGAATAATGTTGTTGCCGTCCTAATCCAATCCTTACTAATTAGCGGGATTAATCTAAATATTTTTACCTCTGAAGCCATAATCGATAAACTGAGTTCCAGAACAATTTGTTTTATTAGAACGGTTAATATACATACATACATAAACTCACGCCTCTTTCCTAGAAGGGGTAGCCAGAGGTGCTACCAAGACATCTTGTCTGTTTCGTCTCACTATGTGATAGGGGGCGAGCCTGTCGCCTTACCGGGCACAAATTCCTGACTCTGGGCTGATAATGAATAGAAAGATCCAATATCACTTTGCCCTACCCGGGATTCGAACCCGAGACTTCAGCTTTGCAATCATACCGTAATACATACAATACATAGTATTTGGCGCATAAATCAAGCATTAAACTGTATCAAAAATGTCCAGCATATTTGCAGTCCTTTTTAGTCATTAGGAGGCTGTAAAGGGTCTCCGTCGTCCTCGGGCACAAAACCCGGAAGCCCGCAAAATCGTAAAGAGAAAACGTTAAGTAAGATTAAGCTATAAAAATGTTTTACGTTACATGACAATGATTTCGGAGAGAATAAAATTAAGGGCCCGACTAGTAGCGCAACAAAACGAGTCCTGTCCGCGTCACAGAACAACCAGCCTCTGTAATAAGCCTCTCCAGACGTCCTAGTTATTCTGGTCTCGTTCGCACTTCATTTTATTTTTAGACGAAAGTCCGAGACGTATATTCCAGTTTTCGGCAGTTAAGCCACCGAAATCATTGCTCTGACGGCGTGTGAATTTATAAAATTGTTTGCGACCTTTCGTTCTGTCGGAATTGTGAATGAAATCATATGCATTATTGGCCGATGTCGGTATTCATTGCATTGTATAATTAATTTTAATGTAGCGCTAATCAAATGGTTTGTTGTTGCTTGTTTTGTGTTAGCAATGTTTAATCAGCGTGAATAATAAATAAGCTTTACATTGCGTTTTATTTCACGTTTAGTGAATTAATTACTAAGTCATACAGTAGTTATTATCGCTTAATGGCTCAATTAGCTATTATTGGACAAACATAACATCAACGTCTGTTGTTCTTATTTCTTGTTGTTCTTGAAATGTAGATTTGAGGTGTAATTTGTTTAGTTTACCACGCATAGCAGAGGAAATGAAATATATTTCTGGATGATGATGACAGGTTTATGTTAGGCCAGAAGCTGGTGTAGAATCAACACTACATTTTTAAAAATAAACACTCAATGTAGTGGAATAATGTGTAAGCAAAGTTGGTTTGCTATTTCTTTCAACTGGAGCAAAACAATTGTTTAACATAAGAAAGGCGTTGAGTGATTACAATATCTTAAAGCTAATATGAAAATATAAATAAACGAAACAGTAATATTATAATATCATCAAACAATAAGTAAATAAAAGTACTATTTAGCGAGGAGTTTAACAATTAGTTATTGAAATAAAAAAATCTTTCACATCGAAATTAATAACTGCAAGTATTTAAAACATTAACAGCGTTTATAAGAACAAAGCGACTGCGAGCAAAATTCAGTTTGGCTTAGTTTTTAACTTGAAACTGTGAGCGTTTAATTACCGGCGGTACCTTCAGGAGCTATTCCTTTCAACTTAAAGATTTTACATGTAGCTAATTCACAGTTTGCGAGGGACTAAAGAAATTCCAGCCGTTTACGAAGTAAAGTCCCAGTTTTAACATTTCCAAGTGCAAACAAGTCTGTGAAACTTGTTCCTCGTTGTGGGAGCACACGGGACGTGTTTATTGCAAATAGGAGCTCAACGGGAGAGTGGAACTAAACTAAGCGGGGATTTCGCCTAGTGTACGCCGATGTGCCTCTCTCCGTACTCGGTAGCAACGCGCTCCACCTCCCTTATTATTTTATTTGCTTGATGGATATAGCTTGTATCTCCTTACAAGATGTAAACAAAATGTAAAAGAGCCGAGATTGAAGATATTTCACGTTTGACTTATTCGCTTCTTGTTTGCGTGTCGGGAATGTGAGCGGTGTCGGAATCTGTATTGAAGGCAATGTTCAAGGTAAATTGTTACATCATTTTTGGATGTAAAATGTTTACGTTTGTCTTTGTTTTATGTGGTTCGTCAATAGCTTTTTTTTAGTGCCGTGGTGCTATTTGTAAGTTAGATAATTATTGCATTATGATGAAGTGGCGTCTATTGCTAGACTATCGCTAGACAAATAAAGAAAAACATTTTTAATCGTCTTTTAGATTATGTCTGTATGTAACTTGTAATACTCGTAGTATGTGAGTAGAGAGCCTTATTCCTCTACATTATACGAATGGGTTAATGGACGGATAAATTTTATGTCATAATTCTGTTAGGATTACCAAACCATTTTTTTCCAGTATTTCGTGCAATTTAAAGACCTAGGAAAGAAAAAGATGCTGCTGTTCCAAATTGTAAAAACTAAACTAACCACTTATTCTCCAACACACGGAAAATCTCTAGATTTTAGAAATCATACATGCTTAATGCTTATCTTGATTTGAGTTTACGTTTTTCTATTTCCGTAGTATAATGTGACTGCATATTAGTAAGTTACTAATTTATCCCATCTGAGATAAAATGTGATATAAATGTACCTTTTTTTTTTACTACACGAGGAAATCCATTTGCGGATCCATGATGGTATATCGGGCTCACCGCTCCAATATATAAGACCAATAGTCTTATATATTAAATAATAATGTAATAATATAAATGTACCTGCTATTAAACTTTCATAATATAAATCGAAATTAGTAATACTCATTTGAAGTAGACATAGTACAAATAAAAGCTAAGTAATACAAACAATTCTATTCTCGCAATAAAGAGCATAAATAACATTCCACCACGTAAACAATCAACCACACAATAACAAAAACAGTAGTCGAAAACAGGACGCGTAACATTTGTCCAAGCACGTAGTTAAGCGTTGCAATAAATTTGATTGAAGTTAAACTTACAAAATGTGAAAGGCAACTTTTATAATGCTCAAGTTGTCTGCCAAGTGATTTATTCAAACCGACCGCAAAAGAATTAATTACTTAACCGGCTGCCTGTGGCGACCTGAGGGAACTTCCACAGTATTAAAGCGAACTCGGATACAGTTCCCGCTAGTTTGCTACTGGTTTTTTTAGCATTCGCAAGATGCTATTTCACAGCGCGGTTTTGACTGTTCTATCTAATCTTGTGGTTTGTTTGATTAATAAAGAGATAAGTATTACTACATGGTTGGTACGGGTGAATTTAAATATTTTTTATCGACTTTTTTGGTTACTTTTTGCTGGCATCTTAAAAATACATGACCACTGATGTAAAGTTTTATTAACTGTTAAAATATATGCATGATATGATTGATATAGGTAAGTATGAGATCAATGAGCGATAAGAAAGTTGTATTATAAATATGTACATTAATACTACAATGTTACAGACAGGCAAAGCTGGATCCAGTCACCAGAATAATTTACACCCAGTAGAAATATTGTTTTTACCGCACTTGTTAATTGTTATCTCGTGTGTTCAACATTTTCATTGGGCATTATATGAAATACAACTCAATTATCCGTATCGAATAAATTGTGCGCTTCGCATTTAAAAGCATGTAAGCCAATTAAGTGGATATCAAATTTTATTCTGGGAATGCTATGCAGTGGCCGTGAGAGGAATTAATCGCATGCCACAGTACTATCAATCATTATTCTACATTTTTCAATAAAACATGTCCATATTCAATTTTATAAGATATTTACGGACTCAATATTGAGGTAGATATACGAAATAATGGCAGTCTTATCGTGATAAATTATTACAGAAGGTACTTTAAAGGTTGACACTTTATTTTACTTCAAAATAAAAAGAAAGGCTAAATTGTCTATGGAATACAAATTTATAGTGCATTTTTTAAAAATGTTTGGCTATATTTTACTGCTTAATTGAAAAAATACTTAAGTAGTTTTTTCAATTTCAGTAACTTCTAATTAAAAAAAAATGTATTTAGGTTTCAAAATTATCAATTTATTTTTGTCTTTGCTTAATTGGAAAACCGTGGTAACTTTATCAGTTTCGAGGAAGCCAATACGTCAGGGATCACAAATCTCAAACGACGTGTCTAAATTCATATGTCGAATTAGTTCAAATTATTTCGATATTCAAAAGTTATAGAATCACTTAATTATACACAAATAATTATCTCTGGCCTGAGAGGAATTTATCTCCCAAATAAACACGCGGTAAGTGAATAAGTTTGAATAGTACGCGTAGTTTGTGGAGACGTTATCAGCGGGTGTGAACTAACCTGGTTCGTGGTGCGCCGCCGGCGACGGAGCGGAGAACGCGCTGGAACAGCCCGCCCGGCGCGCTAGCCCGCCCAACTCCGGCACTGTGAAATCACACATTGTCAATAAATATGTTAACTATGTACTGAATACAGTGTTTTATTAATTCTTATAATATTATGTGAGAGAGATACGTCATGTCTTTAATGATGAAAAATGTATCATGAGTCTTGTGAACTAAGATCCATTTTTTTTTGGGTAGTCACGTTCATAACACAATCATGGTACACTTCATTGTAGTGGGCAGAGTTTCTTAAAGTATTTTTGTTCGGACCGTTATTACAGCAATTAATATAGTTTCGGTTGAAAGCAGAATTTTTTATTGTAAAATCCATAAATAAATAAAAGCTTTTTGCAATCTCTTCAGAATGGTAAGTAATATAAACAATTTATTGGGCGTTTTCAAATTCATCAGGTATCTATATAGTGTGTTAATGTTGTACGCCATTGAATTAATGACAACTTGTCCTAGATTGCTTGCTTGTAAAACATCAAAGATGTTGATTTCTCGCACACCCTCTTCTAATGAGGTCTTTGTAAAGAATACATATGCGAATATGCCCTGATTTACAAGTTAGTGCGCTTTTCCTTTAAATCTTTGAGAAACATGTAAAAAAACATTTGGCTGGTTTACTATTTTGGCTGCAACGTGCAATTACACTAGCAATGACAACCTTAATACGAAAATCGGTTTCTATTTTACTGTATGTACATGACGAGTTACATAATTCTCTTCACTGTGTAATAAAAGCTTCAACAATTTCAAATCAGGGAATAGTTCGTGCACAACAAAATAATGGATTTTATGCTGTGGAGTACATTTGTTTACTGATATTATGTTGTATGTTTTGTATTTTGGTGCTACGAATTCGACGAAAATATCTATTTGTACAGAGTTTCAGTATTAATGTAGGTACTAATTGTTTCATTTTTAAAATTAAACTTTTATTTTAGAATAACATTAGCTTACACATGTACAATACAAAAGATTTTTGAACACATAACTGGAAGATCAATATAACAAATTATATTCTAGGTACATTCATTTGGAAGGAGTTATACGCAAAAATCAATAATTAGTGTAAAACCAGCTAAATCCCTTCCGTTTTGTAATACATTCCTATAAGCAAAACGAAATATCACGAACACGTGTAGTCAGATGTTCGCATAAACTCCCCATTCAACGAACAAAAGAGTACAAAGTTAAACAAAAGAAACAAAGATAAAATACACTTCAAACATATCTCAGACTTGTCATACATTTTATCCGGACTGCAAACACGACAAAAAAGTGAATCCGAGGACCGAATGCGAAGCGATTAGCGTTCGGCTTTCATGATTAACTCACACAACTTCCCTTTTTTTCTTCGGAGTACTCGTACATTTTTTGTTCGTTTGTGTCGTGAAATGTCGAAATGGTTTTCTTTGGCGGGATAACAAATAGACCTGGCCCGTTTAGACACTAATCGGGTTTAGTCGAAATTGGATTTCACTAAGCTATGAAAATTAAATGCTCAGCTCAAAATTCTAGTTAGTAGACGAAAATTAAATAAATCCGGTGCGGCTTGTAATTTTAACATCAATCTGAGCTAACTTTTCTCTATTTCGGTGTTCTTCGTGTTTCGTAGATGGTTATGAATTTTATTATACAACAATAGAGGACTTTTAAACATTACTTTTACAACTTTATTCGCTTTATGACGAAATAAAGTACGAAAGCTTAAAACGTTTAACGACTGGACGAATCATGAAAAGGGTGCGTTGGAATAAATAAATCCAGATTAACCTTCATTTCTTTTTTAACGAGAGCTCTGAATAGGTTATGTTTTTAAGAATACTTGATAAAAATATATCACAACAAGAATGAGTAGACATACCTTTTTATTTCAATATTCAATACAGAAGCACCAACATAACTGGCACCTAAGCTACGGACCATAGTTTCCGACTATAACTCAATTAAGAACGCTATCAGCGCACAAAATTAAATGGAATATCAAACAGTTGAGATAGTGCTGATTTGAAGTCTGGCCGGTAGACGGGTGCTTAGATAAGTGCCCGCTATTTAATATCTTCAGGGATAGGGGGCGAGTTGGAACCGTGCCACGTTCGGACCGCGACGAATTACAAATGGCCACAACTCACGAGTTGAAAGCGGAAAAAAATATCGCGATAAAAAAACCACACGCGACAATGTGTTGTATCATCGCTTTTTTATCCCTATCATGTTGTAATAGGTCAGGATTTATAAGTTGACACAAACGACATTTTAGTAAGGTTTTTTTGTATTTGAGATTTATAAACACTTGTGTAGTGCTACTGAATTTTTCTTTTACAAATAAATAATACACTTGTGACGCATATTATAGAGAAAACAAGGAGGTGAATCTCAGCTTAAAATTCTGTGGCTCTTGTTACAAGTGATATAAGTCGAGTTATACCCTTTTTGAGTTTTTTATATAGAAATGATCAGAAAAAAATTAGCTTTTTTTTGGTCTAACTCACGATTTTCTATCTGCTATAGTTACGGAGATAATTTTGTGTAAAGTGATACAAGTGCTGCTATTTTGGCGAAAATTACGTGAATATTGATATATTTCGAGTTGTAACTCGTTTTTGTAATCGATTAATACGCAGTTGTTGTGGCTACTGGTATAAGTACAATTATAACTATTTTCACATATATTTTTTCAGTGTATTTAACGTGAATATTGATATATCTAGGGTTATATCACTTTGAACCATTTTTTCCAATATTGACTAGGGTACAACTCGACATGTACCTACCAATTCAAAGGTGAATTTTTGCTTTTGATGTGCTAAGTGATACATCTCGACATATATCATTCTACAGATTTTTTTATTTTATGTGCAAACGAATACAAATCAAGTTGTATCTAAAACTCAAACAAATTACAAAAATATTTTATATCGAATAAGATGTGCCAAGTGAGACAATTGTGCGCGGTAATACATTATTATATTGATTTAAACACAACAAAACCAATAATTCAAATGTCCAAATATTTTTTTTTTTTTGAACCCTTTTCATATCATATCATACTTTTGTATTATAAATATGATTTATTATAATATTATATTCTATCATCAGATACAATATCCAATGTACGAAATATATATTTAAAATATAAATATATCCAAATATACGAAAACTAAATTTTTTACCTAGCTGTCAGAAACATTATATTATTATTCTATATTTTATTGAAAAATGGCAGTTGTCAAAACGGTATTGGTACATAATTTATTTATTTATTTAAAAAATCTTTATTGATCACCACATGCATAAAAAATTACAAATAAAAATCTTATTTATCAATATTATTGCTACTTTACTCAAATTATCTTTGATTTACATATGGAAAAAAACTCCTTATTCTTTTCCAACTGTTCTGGAATGATTTTTACACGTTTTCTTAATTGTAGTATTTGTATAAGACTCACCTATGTTATTTCTTAGTTTAAAAATATTTGCTTCATTTTCGAACTTTTGAGTATATATGACACGATATAATAATATCACTTTGCCCGATCAGGGACTCGAACCCGAGACCTCAGCTCTGTAACCGTACCGTAATACAACTACCGAGGCGGTCTTAAGATTTTAATAATTGTGTTAAAACTGTGCCTTAAGAATTTGTAATTTAATTATATAAGTTTTGAATCAAATTTTCATTAATGTTGATTTATTGTAATTGTGTTTATTTTGTAAGATTTTTACATTTTTGTACATTAATATTACATATAAAAAAATTACATACAAAAGTAAAAAACAAATAGTTAACCCTTTGGTGGCAAGACTCAAGACCCAAGCCACGGGTGGTTAGGGATCCAAAGTGAGGAACATCCTCACTATGCGTGCCATGTCCAGCAATACTGCCTTTTGGATCTGATTCTTGACCCAACGACCAACAACGGCTTTTGGAGATATTGGTCTAGGCTCTTTGGTATCAGTCCATGTGCAGAAACAACAATTGGGACAATCATTGTTGAGTCTACATCCTAAATGTCAGTAAACTCGTGGGCCAAATTTAAATATTTAGACAATTTGTGTTTTTCAGCTTTAAAGAGGTTATCGTCATGTGATATGGTAACACCAACAAGTATTGCTCGGCGCGTCAATCGATCTATTATCGCAACATCAGGCTTATTGGCAGCAATAGTCCTATCTGTGATAACAGACCGATCCCAATACAGCGTTGAATGACCATTTTCAAGAACTGGTTGGGAAACTTTTGCAGTGCCATATTACCGGTAGGTAATATTGGCTACTAGGTTGTGTCTATGCAAGTACTCGCCGTTAGCAAGATACGAATAACCGGAAGTTACATGCATGATTGACTCGCCAGGACTGTGGCATGCCCGACAAAATATGTCGACTGTACCGTCCTTCAGGATGTATTTCCTATAGTTGTTCGTCTTAATAACTTCGTCCATAATTGCAAAGGCAAAACACTCAGTTTCCCCAAAGAGGTTACCAAAACGTAGTCAAGATACAGATTCAGGCCGGTCCACTTCAGGCCCGTGGAGGGCCCGATAGAACGGACCATGCAGCTCTTTGCTCTTCCATACTTCCTCGCGATCTTAAACGCTCATCACCAAAGGTTTCCGCCAGTTCTCATTCGCCAATGAGAGCTGGGTAAATCCTTTACACACTATAACTACAACCCTATTCATATCCACGTCACTGTGATGGAAATACTCCCTTAGATTTCACACCTCGTGATTATGCAGATCCTTAGCATTAAGAATGCCTCGGTCCTCACATCTCCGCGGGATGCACAACCTCATCACTGACGAACTTGGATGATACATACAATGTGCAGTTGGTAGAGTCCGGACCTTACGATCCAGGGCGTCCAATTCCGTCTGAGTCCATCTGATTTTGCCAAAAGAGTACATAAGTACAGGCATAACCCAACCGTTAAACGCGCGAATCTTGTTTCCACCTGAATAAAAACAGTTAAGAACTTTTGTCAGGCGGCTAAAGAAACGCTCTTGCATTGAGTGTTTTACGTCTGCACCCATAATATCTAGACCCTCACGCATACCCATATATTTGTAGGTTTTCGTCTGCGAAAGGGATCTGAGTCTTACAGTCTCTGAGACATGTACTTATGTCATCAGAGACCGCAACCACGCCTCGCTTGACATGGATAACCGCACCATTATCTACACCAAACTCCATATTGATTGAGTTGCTAAATCATTCAGTTATTTTTGACCAAAGTTGTTTTATTGTTATTATTTTATTCATTAACAGTTGAGGGATTTTTATACTATCCAGTAATACATGGCAGACTCATCGTACCTTTACAACATCATCGCAACATCGCAACAACAAAGTTCATTATTGAATAATATTAAACTTGTATCTATTTACACAATACATAAGAATTTTAACGAGAGATATAACTTGACTTGTATCATTTAACACATATTTTCAATAGACTTGAATATTAGCAAACAGATACTATTCAAGTAATTTATGAAAATAGGGGGTTGCTGATTAAAAAAACATAAGCTTAAGGATTATACCTTTATCTTTTGTTTGAGCAACATTATGGTAGGAACTCATACAAATTATTTATTACATTTTGTAAACTTTTTTATATTAGTTTACACGAAAGCACTTTAAACAAAGTATTTAGGTGCGCAGTAATATAATTATACTTATATCATTTATCACAACATTTTTGCACATGTTACTCATTAGCCGAGGTATATCTCACAGGTTTCTCGTGAATTTCTTTTAAAACATAATATTTATCAAAAAAACTAAAACGCACAATGAAAGAAAACATTTTTACCCACAAAATAAGGTATTCAAGTTTAATCTAGCACATTTAGTTTACGAGCGAGAATTTTTTAAATCTTGTTTTTGCTCTCCTGTAAAATGATGATTTTCGACTTGTATCACTCATCACAAGAGCCACAGAATTAATTGCTAGAGTAATAATGAAATTTGACGAAAATGCATAGTGTTCTCAAGTACCTACAAACAGTTAATGGATGACTCGTAGCAAGTAATGGAACTAAATTGCAAAGGTAAAGATGAATGATCCATTCTTTGAAATGAACGCAATTCACTATACTAGTGAATTAATTGAAGGTATGTATGAACCAGTTTTCGTTTTGAAAATTGAATTTAGAGAGATGATTGAAGTCATAATGTAAGGCATGATGGAATTAACTCTAGAAATCAAGAAAACATCATCAGGATTATGGACAGATCATATTATAGTCTTGATCATATTTTTATTGCTTTCCGCTGAATAGAATGCGAAGATTTGTTTCTATAGCATGAACATCTTACTCAACGTAACCTAGGAATAATCATCAAAATTTTTAACACGATAAGTTACGAGTTTAGTAAGTGCGGCGTAGGGCCTTGTCGCGCAGATTTTTTATGAATATCTTTGAGCACTTTTACGATGCTTCATACATTACGTTTGCAAGAGTGATAGACGCAAGTAGTACGTCATTAGGGTCGAAATTAACACTGGTGCGTCCAAAATTATCAGTGCGAGAGATTTCGCACCAATGTTACAGTCTTAAGTACTGTTTGAGTTGGATGGATTACATGTTTATCCAGTGGTCGCGGATGAGTGGTTTTCAGTTTGAAATATTATTAAAGCTAAATCAGGAAACATTTAAATGCCACGCCATTGCGCAAAATATGCTTAGCAATATACATTAAGTGCTGACACTACGGATTAAATAATTTTACGCGAAATTTCCTGAAAGATAATGTTTTTGATAAAGATAGATATTTTCATGGATTTTCTATATTGCATGTATTAGATTGGCTTTATCTGTTTCCTAGAAACTAATTAGCTCTTTGTATAATAAGTTCCATAATGCAAACGCTTCACAGGTATCGTCTTCGATTCATTGTTTATTCCAAGCTCTCTTAATTTACACTTCAGTTATTATTGGTATGAAAATAAAAGCAGAAACTTGCCAAAGTAATTACAATTGCAGTAGTTTGTGAACGCTTTATTAAGTTGCGCGGGATTTAAACAAAACATCAAGATGTGCATCTCGTTGTAAACGGGGCGAATCTGAGAAGTTCACGGAGCACATTAGTTGGCAAATGAGAGTAAAACAGGAGAGATTATGTTAATAGGCATTATAATATTCTCTGGGAAGAGCCCCCGGAGGCCAAGATCCAACATTGACATCTGCACATTTGGCATTCAGCCAGAATAGTCGTGCTATGTTTTAGTCGACGTTTAAGTTTGAGTTTATAAGATGTTTGAGATACTAGCAAACTGCCCAGCTATGATAAATAAAACACGTCCGAACAAATAGCGATTGCAACGGCCAGACAAAAAAATATCTATTGTTCGTTCAACTTTGGTGTGATAGCCTTCGGTTTTGTTTTGAAACATGTCAAGGCCCACCCTTAGGCGTTAACCTTGGTATACACCGATATTCTGTAAAGCAAACTCAGTGGCTGTTGTGTCTTTATGGTTTCAGTCATTTAAAAACACAAATAAAATCAAATTGTTTGCCTAAATATTGTTGTAACCTAAAACAATTATAACAAGAAGCCAAACGCCCCAAATGGTGAAGAGGTATTAATTAACTAAAGAAATAATATAATTCGGTGTATCGAGCGCAGTGCGCGACAGTTCTCAGACGAAGTGCGCCGGAGCGTCGAGGCCGCGTCGCGTCGTCGAAAACATTGACCCATTTACCGGCGATACGGGGCAACTGCTCTCGATGGATAAATATACGTGTTGTATAGTTACAAGCGAGCGCCGATTTTTTCTCCCACACTTACGTGCAAAAACATATTGCTATGGCAATATTTGAACATATTTTTAATATGCCACTAAGTTACAAAATAAATATTTTTCTAAAAAGTGCCACTAAGAAGTAAATACTCTCAGAAATAATAATGTTCATGTATATTTACATATCGATGAGTGCAATATCGAGTGCATTCATTCATTTTAGCGCACTTGGCGCAGTTAAAACAATTTTGTATTACGTCATAATAAAGCACAAACTCATTTTACTATCAGTTACTTAGATTCCAAATAGAGGCATAACAAATGAAGCAAGTTTCAAGCTACAAATATATATATGTTAACGGAAATGTGTGTAATCCGTCATTGTATACAATTCCTAGGAAATGTATGTAATTCCTAAAATCGCCCGGAAATGTGTAAAATAAATGACATTAGACACATTTCCTAGGAAATCTATACATTTCCTAAATAGTAATCGGAAATGTAAGTAAATGTAAGTATTTAAGATATTAATTAACATAAACTAACCTAACCTAACCTAACCTACCTACCTACCATTGGAGAACAATGGAGAATGTCACATGAATCTTGACAGGGAGCCCGAAATGAGCTTCTTGGACACCGGAAGGGTTATTTTAAATTAGTAACATAGGTAATATAAAGATACGAGTATAATAGAATTTACCGCTATGATTGTTACCTGTGATAAAAAATATTACTCTCATTTGAACAACGTGTTTTATTACAGAAACCATTATTTTTATACATTTCCTAATACGATATTGGAATTGTATACAATGCCTAGGAAATGTATACATTTCCTAGGATATGTATGTATAAAATAATTATTGAAAGAATATTTTATACATTTCCTAAATAGCTTCGGAATTGTATACATTTCCTAGGAAATGTATACAATTCCTAAATTTCATACATTTCCGGTAACATATACACTAAATAATCGACGCATACCGTTGTCATGTAACGAGTTAATAGTACCAAATATCTCACTGAGCCATAATTATTCGCATTGGTTTCAATAAATCCGACTGCAAATCTAGTAGACGCCTAACAGAAACAAAATAATGTTGATGGTAACAGAAAATGAAACCTTCAAACATTCTGGTTGAGTTATAGGCGGGGATTGAGTAAATGTGAGGATAATGATGCAAAGCTAATAAATACAATTCCTGGTACAATTGAACGGCCAGCTGAAATTAATACAGCTAATGTGTTTATTAGAAATTACAAATATATTTTGAGTGATTTATGCTCTAGTTATGTCAATATCACTCCCTTTTTGGTAAAACCGATTAAATTGAGGCGTGCATTAAATGTAATAAAACTATGACTCCACAGAATGGGAACAAAGGTCAGTAAAACTGGATGAATCCAAACAATAGGGGAGAGATAGGGAAAAACAGTTGTTTGATGTGATTAATGAATGGCTCTTTATCGTACTCGTGCCCATATTATATCCTTTCCTAAAATTGTTAGCGAGGAAAGAATGTTTCTTCAAAAGCAGATTTTCTAGCAAATAATGCATGATTAAAAGCTCACTTTCAATTGGTAATTATTTTTTCACTGATAAGTCACCAACTTATCACAAGATACAAGATTAAATTTGAATTGCCAACATGGTGATTTTTTTTCTGAAAGATGCTTAAGCAAATAGAGAAATGTAAAAACTCTTGATAATCACATTGTCTCTCATGTCTACACGAGAGAGAATGAGAATATTATGTCTACATTAACTCCACGTTATTTCCAAAAACTCCGTGTAATTAGAATTTTGACCAACTATCTAATAAGATTATCCTACAAGTACTATTAGAGGGTCTCTACCCTTGTTAAAGTACAAACTAAAACCAATAAGTTGTCTTACCTGGATGAGGGTGTGTGTGGGTGTGTTCAGCTGGGGGCTGCATGGAAGACAACGCAGACAGCGGCGTATAACGCGCTCCGTCCTCTCGCGAACATCCCTCCTGTTCATAAATACACACTTTACTTCCAATACTGTATCAGCCCATAGTCGCCTAGTCCTGAGCGCGGGACTGCTCTACAAGCAAGAGTTCGATTGAAAGGTCTACAGTCCACCATGCTATACTAATGCGGGTTGACAGACTTCACATACCGTAGAGAATCTTATTCTCTCTATGGGGTGCAGTATTCCTCACGATATTTTATAAATGGTAAAGCCACGCTGTTGTCAGTCATGACTCAGCATGAATGAGCAGGCTCGACTGCTGTCTCACAGGAAATCGACGTGAAGCGACAGTTTCGCTGTCGCGTTTCTTTCGGTGTGTAACATTGCCGGATAACCAATACCCCTATGCTCTACCCATCCTTTTTCCTTCTCGCTCCCCTCCATAGTTCAAGGGTCGGCAACACATCTACGATCCAAACGTTGTGGATGTTCATGTGCGGCAGCGATTACTTACTCGTACCATCAGGTTTGCTCGTTTGCTGGACCTATGCAATAAAAAACACTAAATATTTTCCTTCAATGTTAAAGTGCGTGTTAATTGACTATCAATACACACATGACCACCGTCTCGGCACTTCCAATTGACGTTGTTTTAAAGTAGCTTAAACCCCGACTAAACTCAAAACTTACATTAATAGTTATCAAGATCGAGTCCACAAATTGAGTTTCCTTTGATAGTCTCAGCTTTGTGCACGCGGGGAAAGTTTATGTAAAACAATAAAGTCTGCGAAACAACTTTGCGGTTTGAAACATTGAACGAAAAAGGTCTTGGCGAGGTCAGGTAGGTAAGTTGCTATCGGTTAATTTCGCAAAGGAGCTGAGATTAGCTCGGGCAATTAGGTACATCTATAGTAATCCGTGCAAGTTGTTTGAATTCACTGCTTTTACGGTACATTCTTTTTCAGTCTATGCTTATGACAATTATTATCTTTTTAAAGGTATTTTAGATATTTACTGATTTCCATTTAAAACTCTCCTACATCTTCCGCCTCATTATCCATAGTACGACTTTACCGACTAATCGTAATAAATCATGGCTTTATTCCAATCTATAATTGCTGATCATCAATAATGCGTTTGCGCTATTTTAGCACTCCCAAAGCACAAATTATTGCGTTATTATTTCATAAAACTTAAAATTGTTTCTTTAAAGTAAAATTAAAATAATGCAAAAACAAACAAGTAAATTTCTCACGGCTGCGACGGTTCCAAGTACCCCCGCGAGACTGAATTTATTTTAGTGAGGGTGTAAATATTTAGCACCACATTAGTATGCTCTGGGTTTTTGAAGATTTAACATTAATAAGGTTTAAAGCGCCAGACGATATAATCTGCGTCGAGTGTAGTACGATGGTTACTCCTTTCACGCGTAAATCTTTTGCGCCCCACTTGATAACAATTGCTCGCTTGGAATTAGCAGCTTATTTCTCCCACAAAAGGTTTACATTTCAGCATTAACTTTCTAGAGGTAAAGCGATGAAAGATAATGTGCGGATGAGGTCCCGAGGCGTGTTTACATAGAACTTACTTCATTACCGGGTATTAATGAGAGTCGTAGCGCCACCGGGCACGGCGTCTTTATTACGTACGGGTTATGCGCCCACCAATTTGTCGACTTCCAACCGATAACACACCTACACCTTTAATTTAATAACGTGCTTTACTGTATATGCGATTAAATCCAGATAATTTAATATTAATTTACCTTTTCACAATTAGCAGTCGCGGTTGTCTGAGTGTGGCTCGTTGAAGATATGCGATACTGCATACCAGAGACGGTACAAAATCCTTCATGGTGATGCGTTGAATAAACACCAGTTATGGTCACGTCAGTGTCTTGATTAACTATGAATTCTACTTTCTGTTTTCTGTCCGCCAATGCAGCTTCATCTACTTCCTTTTTAGGTTCTTCGTTTTTTGACTCCGACTTAACGCCGGAAGCTGCTCCGTTTTTTGGCTTCTGAGAAAATGATTCATCGCTGCAGGAATCAGATGTTGTTTCATCTTTATTAGATTTAGGGGATCGTTTTTCATAACTCGCGGCCAAAATAGCTGTAGCATTTAGACTAGCCATGCGTTTTTGTACAACCATGTCTTTGAGATCCATGACTACTTCATTTCTATTTCGTTTTTTCTTTACAGGCACACCGGCAGTCTTTTTCATTTTTGCTGGTGGTTTATCGGAGTCAGATTTGTTAGCCGGCGTTTTGGAAAGTTTCTTTTTATCCGGCACTACTTTCTTTTTGGTGTCTTGTTCACTATCTTCACTAGACGAAGTGGATGACTTTGGATCCCAATACTTGCCAGCACTTCTGATGCCTGGTACCCCGCGTAACGTCCTTTGCGGGGGACTGTCATCTGAACTTTCGGAAGTTTCGTCTTTTTTTTCCTTTTTATTTTCATACTCAGACTCCGAAGTAGTTTCTTGTTTTTCTTCCTTCGGCTTAGAATCCTTCTTTTTGGTTGGTTGCGTTTTTGACGTGCTGGGTAATAATTGTCTATCCACTGTTTTCATAAGGCCTAGTTCCATATGTGTCCGACTTTCATTCTCATATAGGCAGTGCACTTTAGCAATAGCATTTAAAGATGCCATTCTGTGTTTTTTAGGTCCACTCCACATAGATAATAGTTTTAGGCGACGTTTACTAGGTTTTTCACCACCTAGCAGAGCACAATCATCTTTTAAATCTATTAAGGAATCTTTTGATAGCTCTTTCAATTCTTTCGATGTTGTTTTCTTGGAACTGTCGGTGATTCTCTTATACTTCTTATTTTTTTGCTTTTTATTTCTAGAAGTGTCTGATCCGGAAGACTCTTTGGTTTCATTATCATCATTAGATTCGCTAACGCTCTCTTCAGACGAAGAATAGTGAAAAGTTTTTGTATTCAATAAAAACTTTGACGTATCCAGTTCGTCGTCAGACGAACTACTTTTTTTGTTGATTTTCTTAGATTTTACGGGAGATTTTTTTGCTGATTGATTAGTTTTAGATGATTTTTCATTTTTAGTTGCTTTTGTTGGTTCAGCGTCCAAGAACTTAATAGGACTAAATGGTTTTCCTGTAACGCTTGATTTCCTAGCCACCATTTTATAAGATTTACTTACTATTGGCTTAGGTTTATCATCATTTTCTGGTTCACCAGTGCTCACGGTGGATTCTACGCTTGAAGTAGCTAAATCATTGTCTTGATTAGTATTACATTCTTCAGATCTTTTACTAGCTTTCAATTGTTTTACTACTTCTTCTATGGGCCGATGAGGAGAATATTTTTTCTTTTCTGAGTCAGTTTTTTTGTCAATAACAGTTCCCTTTACTCTAGCAATGGGACGCACCCGACCAACGTTTTTATTGATAGGATTTCGAAAGTCAGATAAAATATTTTTTGGGGAATCAACTTTTTCGGTGAAGGTGTACACGTCAATGTCTGGGCCTTGTGATACTAGTGTATTTGAAATACTTTTATCCTTACAGCTTTCATCAGTTTTAGTTTCAAACTTCATTGACAAAAATCTTTCTGAAACGCTAAGGTTTCCTTTTGAATTTTTTAAACATTTAACATCTATATCTACTGTCCTTGGAGACCTACTTGAAGTGAAAAATTTTGGTGGCCTTTCTGTCTCAGCTTTAGGCGTGTCTGGCTGGTTTGACAACATTTTAGGAGTTACGTTACTAGGAGAATTCTCACTTTTTATCTTGATATCTGATTTATCTTCTACAGCCGACGTATCATTATTTTCTTCCTTAGGTTCTTTAATAACAACAACATTATTAATTTGATCTGTATCTTGGTCGTTTTTATTTTTATCACAAATACTTTTATCCTCGTTACTGTCGACTTCAAGTTGCTCTTTTTGAAGTTCATGCTTTACTGGTGTTACCTTTTTCTTTTGATTTCCCCCGCTTCCTTTTTTAATGACAGTTTTAACTTTTGTAAATTTTGTAAGTGCCTTCTTAGCTGCTCCAGATTTAGATTTGTACTTTGGGTCATCATTTTTTGCAGGTTTGGTTACACGGCGCCTTGCTGTTCTCGCTTTTTTTACTGGTTTCACGGATTTTTTGGGATTCGTTTTCTTTAAATTGTTTTCAGGAGTTGGCTTCTTCACAAAGTTCTCAGAAGAGGCTTTCTTTGCATTGTTTTCAGGCGCCGGCTTTTTAACATTACTTTCAGGCGTTGCTTTTTTCACATTACTTTCCGGTGTAGGTTTCTTTGCGTTAGTTTCGGATGCAGATTTTTTTGGATTGGTGTCAGAAGTAGTTTTAACCGTATCTTTTTTCTCTTTAGGATCTTTCTTTGCTTTTTTAGCTGGTGAGTCACTTCTTGTTTTTGACGAGCCAGCCTTGGATGTATCTGCGGGTGGGTCGTTTTTATTAACCTTCGATTCCTCATCGTTCTTCGTTGCAACGTCATCTTTACTATTCTTTTTCTGACCTTTCAATACAGTCTTACCCACCAACTTCTTCACCTTTTTTGGGGACGCTGCTTTCTTTTTTATTTGTTTTGACGTTGACGACTTAAAGGTTGTTTTATTTAAATCCCCTTTCTTAGGTACAGGTTTTGAAGCTTGTGACCGCATTGTCTGCTTTGGTCAGATGAAAGTTAGCGTCATGGATTGATGGATGGATCACATTCTGAAACAAGGAAAGTTTTCTATTAGTTGTGCATACTATAAACACTTTATACATAAGCGCTTGAATAACAATTAAAAAAGGAGTCCGAGCAGCCGGCTGCAACCCGTTTTTAAACTAACTTCAAACATTGCAGCCGCTGGCAATAGGGTAAAAAACCTTTTGTTATATGATTTGCACCGCGGCAGATGGCTGTTATTGTAGCGCTTGCGTTTCTTCAAAATAACGGATTCACAGGTAGAATTGTGTGGAAAAATATTGAGTATTCTATTATTATTATGCGACGATCATAATACCAAACGACAGAGTTGATATTTTATTTACGATAGAATTGTAAAACAAAGTATATTTTCACATTTTATTCAATACATCAAATAAACATTGCATAATCTTTTATAACAATCGCAAATACTAATAAAAAACGATTTTAAAAAAACGACTGAATGCAGTGTATGATGAAAACATCTGCGCATGAATACTGCACATATCTTGTAATAAAAATATAAACATCAAATTGAAATAAGGAAAATAAACGTTTATCAATAAACACGTGCTAAATGCAAAGTATAATTTTGCCAAAACAAACATCTGCCGTGATAACGCGTGCCAGTAAACGGACGGTCAACGGCGAGATTAAAATTGTTACCGCGCCGCCGATACAGAAAAAGGCCAATACAAAACAATTTTTTTATATCAGAGCACGTGTTGCCTGTTAGGACATCATTAAGGGTTAAAAATAAATAGTGATAATTAATATTATTCTTGTTGCTCTGAGTTATCTCATGAAAGCAAACGATTAGGAATTTTAAGGGTTAAAAAATAATTAATGAATACGCCGTACGATTATTTGTGGAACTTTTATTTTTAAGCGATCTTCGGATAATAAAAGGTGTTGTACCTATATCTGGATCCAACAATTCATAATAAATTGCTTTCTTTATGCTGAAGTTTAAACATTTCAAATAAACGGATTAGCAAAGAAACTCCTGAATTTATAGTACGGCTGGACAGAGGTGAAGTTCCTTTAAAATTCATGAAAGAAACTATAAAAACCCATTCTGAAAAAACATTAAGACTGTTATTTCCCAGCGCACGTTTTTACTAGTTTGCATGATACTAAAAGCTTAAACATGAAAATTCTCTGTATGCACGTGGTTAAGAGGTTAATAACTTCGCCATTCATGAAACAATAAAAACGCCATGTTTAACCAAATTAACATTAGCCACGGTTACATAATTTTAGTATAAAATAAAAGGTTCCAACACAAATTCCTTCCGCCGTGAAACTAAACAGGAGTCGTAAAATGAGTTATTTTCATTGAGGACGTACGTTTTGAGCAAAAGCACATCACACGGCGCGCCGTGGCCGAACTATTTCAATAAAAGTTTAAAACGGCCTTCCCGCCCGTTTCATGAAATATTAATGTAACAATGTGCTAACGCAATCATTTACGAATATACCCTGTGGTATTAGTGATCGTGAGTGAATCCGGATGTTATTATTTTGTTACATTAAAAATGGCTATCAAACTATAATTAAGCTATTCATACTGGTGTTATTGAAAACACGCGAGTTTTTTTGCTTATATTATAGAGGTTAGTTTATTTTGTAGCAGCATAAAAATAGATAAAACATAACGAAATGTAAATATGCAGATGACATTTTAAAGCCTTAGCGCTCTTTTGATTTGAAGAGAAGCATGTGGAATACAAAAGTTAAACTAAACAAGAAAATGTATAATATAACATCTGACTGGTAAAAACTTAAATAAGTAACTGATGTATTTAAGCTTAGAATTAAATATTATACCATCCAGCGCAATATATTTCCTGTTGCGTAGTTCTGGAATGTTAGGAATAAAAAGACCAGAAAATATTTTGTTATCAATAAATAATAATACGTCCTAATTATACAATATATCTCATGATACATAAAATATCAGACGAAGGTGATTTAATTTAACTGTAGTATTATTCCAGAAATTACTGCATCGCATTAAATTTAAATCCTCTTATACTTCTATCGGTTTCAAATCACATCCACTAAATTTTATGACTCCGATATAAACTACGAGATACGATTGGTTGGAGTATCCTTCAGTGACATTATTATTACACTCAATACATTGGCTTAAGCCACTAATCCCAACTGTTATCGGCTTATAGAAATAACCATATGAGACGTTAAAGATAGATCAGATGCTAGAATTGTTCTGAACGAGTGGATTTCGCGTCGGAATATTACAAATCAAAATTCACTGGTGTTTTTCTCTCAATTTGTAACTCGGTAATGATGTACCTATACGATGAAATTATCATAACAAATCATCACAAGGAACTCCTTATGTTAATAGATAATGCGTTGTGGAGTAATTTGTGCGGTAACGATATTATATTCTCTTGCGTCGCCCGAAGCTGTTTCAAATGCCAGTGGAAAACACATCGCAATTAGAAGCGTCCTTTGTTTTTTGTTGACATTGTTTTTGTAAGCAAAGGTAAACTGATATTAATTTTGTGCGGTGGGCTTTGGAAAAGATTAGAATTATTTATAAGTATGTTTTGTCTAGTGAGCTATAAGCTCACTCAATATACAAAAGGTTTTAAAAAAAGTTATAGACATTAGCTGTTAAAGTAATAATATCATGACAAAAGAAAAGAAACGCCAGCAAATTGTTAGACGTAAAACTCAACATCGATGTAAAGTTTAGTTTAGAAACTACATCTAGTTTTCATTTTCAACAAGCAGTAACTTTGCGGCCTACTGAATTCAAGCACAACTTACTAACCCAACAAGAGACGTAATAAAACGAATAAGAATATTTTTGACTGACTGTAAGTAACACTCGTGAATCGTGATATAATTAAAGGGTTGAGGCGACTTTTGTGAAGCTAATCTAATAGAGGCGGCGACGGCGAGAGCACTTGTTATTGTTTGGACTGGCACGATTTTATTTTTATCGTCCAGCTTGTAAGGAAGTACGAGTAGTTTTAAGAGTTGCTCGACATTGTCCCCGTTGAGAAGGTTGAGCGATATCCTATGGTTTGTCAGTATTGCTCGATGATATTACAAATGGCTGGTAAGGTGGTGTTTAATCTCTCGCCGTTGACGTGTTGAGGTTTTGACTTGAAATCTAAAAATAAGTAAGCTACGAGTAGTCATTAATTTATACTGCCGTTTTATGTTTTCATATTCAAGATTTATAAAATTAAATTCTAATGATTAAGTTTAAATCTAAGTCTAGTATCAATATGTAATGCAAACCTTATATATAAACCGACGTAATTTTTCAATTCCGCATTATAATATAATGTTACAAAAAACAAGTTGTTTCACGTGCATGCATTTGAAAAGGATACCATACAATATTAAAAATGTGTAAGAAATCATTGAGCGTATAAAAACAGGAAGTTACGTAGGCGTAGAAAAAACACACACAAAAACCATGCATCGTAAATAGTTAAGGAGCATTGTACTCCTTAAAATGAAGGCGTGGGTTTCTATTTCGGAGTACCAATAAGCTTTTAAATTGTGAATGGTATAATTTGATACTGTTTTTACAGAAGCAATTTATTATAGTAAATAAATTTTAATATTTAATTTGAAACAGTCGCATGAGTTGTGACTATCGTTAAATTAATGAGAATAAACATATTTTTTAATAGCCATTTCATGCAGCCTTTTTCAAGTAGGCTTATATTATTAAGTAATATTTAAAATTAAAATGAAAACAATGCAACGATTACAATTATAATGTAATAAAATGAGAATAATAAATCCATTTCATTCAATCTACGAAGATTATGAATATGTTTTTCGCTTACTGGTCTTTATAAAAGTGATGTATCAAATATTTTTTTATTTAATATACACAAGTGACACTATTGTAAAATATTGTCAAATCGGAAAACATGTGATTTGTCATTCGTTCCTGTTGTATTTTATTTGACGAATAAAAATCCGTTCCTAAACTTCTAACAATACCACTTTAAACATCGGGATTTGAAGTACAAATATATCAAATTCCATTGTGGTGCGCTGTCGTGGTCGATTGTGGCGCCACTTCCAGTACCATTGGTCGACCTTCCTCGGGAGTAAGGCAACGCGACGGCGGGGAGGGCCCGAGGAGACGGCAGGGGGCGAGTATCGATCTGCCTGCGAGTCAGCATCCCAGCACCCGAGACGACTCAGATTCACTTTTACGCCACTTGCACGTCAATTACAGTAATACTGATAGGCCCGTCGAGTGCCGACACTCGCTAATGCATAGTTTATTCAATAATGACTGGACCATTTGTAAACGTTTGATGGACTTTTATCGACATTTTAAGCGATATGTATACTTTTTTTGTGTAATGATGAAATAATATTATAAACGTGGCGTAGAAGATCTTTCAAGAAATCAAATTTAGCTTTAAATCAGTTTTTTTTACAAATCGCTATGGTATGCAGTTTTCATTACGTTTTCCTTAACCGTTATACCGTTCTTCTATAGTATGTAAAGTCCGCCAACTGTGGAGTAAATGACCTAACCCCTCTTCGTACTTTCGGTTCGGGCCTCCTCTAGCCCGTACCCTGCAGTGGGACGTATATGGGCTGATGCAGAGACAGATACAGGTTTTTAAGAGGTATTTTTTCTTATCCTTTATAGTGCTCTCCCTGGAGAAGTTAACGGAAATGCTACCAATGGAAATTAATGTAATTATTTATATCCACTCACTGAATAGAAGCTTTTTTTACCTTTGGACAAGATCTAACAAATCAGACAATGCGTGCTTACACGCTCATAAAGGATTTAAGAAGAGAATCATGTCCATAAACTTAAATCGTTATTATCAAACCACATTTCATATTAAATTTCAATAAAATGTAATGTCACATAGCCGTCAGGGCTCACAAACGCGCTTAGCAAAACAAACATCCCCAGATCCGCGCTAAAAGAATTACACGAACCACTCGTGTTCCCCTTTGCAAAGCGACTGTAAAATACCAAGCAAACAAATATAAATCGCAGGAACTGGCCTGTAATCTGTTTAGTACAAAGTCGGAACACTTGTAGCGTAGCGGTTACACAAACCGGCAGTTATTTAATTAGCGCAAATCACTGCGCCGATCACAGAGAGTACGCTAATGAAATCAACTGTTTGGCTCTCGCTGTCCTTTACCGCAAACACTTTGCTTTGACTGTTTGGGGTAAATAAACAAATAGAATGGGTGAACACTACGGGGATCAGCGTGATAATGGCACTGTTGAATATTTCGCCCGGTTTTATCGATCCGCGGAGGAGTGTGTTAATTAAAATGCGGTTTTTTCGCCAAGATTTGGTGCAGTTTCGTGTAGTGAGATTGTTACTCGTAGTAAGTTAATAATTTTCAAAGGGAGGTAGTGCATCTACGATCTTTGTTAATTTGTAGAAGACCATGTGTGTTGAACGTTTACCATCATCAGAGTTCTGCTGGTCCACTGATCTAAAACAATGATATTATGCTCAACTATTCCGTATTTTTCATTTGCTAGTGCATCTTGGCGGATAACATTAAACAATTTGCGCCGGATTTCGAACTTTACCACCGCCCAGGATAACATTGGGTAAAATATATTACCAAAAAGATTTTCTAGAAAATTAAGTCTTTATGCAAGGTGTGAAGGGGCTATTAGAAAGAGCCATATTATTGTAGCGATTTTCTGGACTTCTTATCATGTATCACGGGTCATTATTATAGCACATACCTATGGTTAAGTTATTACTCTAATATACATAATATATCAACGATCGTATATCAAACAAGGATTAAATGTTTCCTTAATCGATTCTGGCTTTAATGCTGTTATATTACGGTTTATTTTCGGCGGACTTTTATAAAATTATTTGACGGAAATAGTGCACTGGGATCAGATTTGCACACGTCATAGGGATTGGTCTGACTTTTATTATGACAGAAAAATCTGCCGTTTCATTGCACGCGATGAAATTCTGCCTGCTGGTTTGGAGATCCAGGTGTGTTTCTATATCTAAATGTATATTATTTGCCTTTTATAATAAGTGATAAATGCATACAATATAATATTTTTTTTATCCTATTTCATCCCACTGCTGGGCAAAGGTCTCCCCCCTGTCCCTTCACAATTCGCGCTCCAAAGAAAGTGATTAATTTAAATGACAAACCTAAATGAATATTTTAGGTATGCGACAGAACAAGGAAAACTTATCGAGAATACCTAGTAACCAGTATAAATTCCCAAGCTATGCAAGCCTTTACGGCACTGTACCGCCAATCGTGTTAGTGTCCGAAAATAGGTCATGAGTAAAACCGAATCATTTCCATAGATGGCGTTGGCGATAAAATGAATTCCACGCTCTCCAATCCACTTTTGCGTGAAAACGTGCCGGCAATGTGAGGACGTATTGTTTGCTTACTTTGATAACAATTCGTTATTACCAACCAAAGCTGAAAACATTCCGATGCTGGGGTAATTAGTTTTGTGAAGGCTTTTGTACATATATTTGCCCTTTTCTACAACGTTGCAAAGATACTGCTAATTTTTATATATTAGTAATATACTAAAGGAATATAACTGTTTATGTGATTTTATCTGGACTCCAAGAGCTCTTGAAAATAGATGACATAACTTTGGAATGAAATTTAGAATTTATGCACGTACATAAATTACTTGCATTAAACCAATAAATCAGTATTTTATTTCTTTACGATATCACATTGCTAGGTAAATAACTTGGTTCATAGTGAAGAGACGGTATGAAAAATTGTTTATACGAAAGCCGTTATGTGGAAATAAAAGTTTCCCGAGCTGTGATTGACATCGAAACGCGAGACCTGTCAGTCAGTGAAAATTGCGAAAAAATTGATGTAGTCGTTTAGAGAATCAATGTAGAGAGCTGTGTAAACAGACGTGTGTTTACACAGCTCTCTACATTGTTTAGCAATAAAACCAGATTTTTAAAATACTATATAAAAACCTCTAATTTAAATTAGCTTTTAAAAAAAGAATATTGCAACAAAGTATCTTAACCGAAATATAATCATTGTTTGGCACTAAAAAATAATAGTATATTTTTACTACGGACCAAACGTTTTTTTTTTCAATAAAAAAACATAGGATATTTATCCGTATATTACAAGATTCCCTATTGGGCCGAAATTGAAATAAATACTATTATTATTGTCAAGTTATCGTGTCAATGAACTCGAAATCGGTCTTACAAATTGGGGCAGTGCATGAGCGGGACAGACGTATTTCGTTCTGCCTTCAGTTGATTTAGACAGCTGAGTGACAATTATGCCGTCTGCATTGATTGAACTTATTGCCCGTTAATAGAGTAGAAAGCGATAATATATTAATCAAGATATTACATTTATTCAAATAAAATTCAAGAATTAAAAAAAAAGTACGTGTTGAAAGCTAGCGCAGACCAACCGCAATAGGTCAACGTGGTAGGCTACGGCCTACGTACTAAGCCCTTTCAAGTTAAGTGGCATTTCAAGAGAAGACTCGCGCTTATCATTGGGCTGTACGTGACAATGTATTACATTTTTAAGTTATTAACAAAATATGTCTTAAATGACATATTTTATTGCGTAGAAAAAGGGTAATGAAATGGGCCCTCCTCAAATTCTTTAATCATCAAACACATCACCCTTACATTCAACCTAATCAAGCACCCATGAATACCGATACAAGGTCCCGTAGGAGCATTTATCGACGATAAACGTACATCGCAAGCCCGATGCGTCGGTACGAGTAACACTGGCTTGCGGTCCGCACTCCTGTGGCTTCACCTAGCCCGTTCTGTCTTGGTTAAAGACCATTCGGAGTCAATTCGGCTTGTCAGTGTGCATCTGTGGGTCTTGTGTGGCTGAGCCACGATGCCGCTTCCACACAATTGGCTTTGGGTGGAAGATTCGTGTTACGTGTTGTTGTAATACGGTTTTTTATACAATACGTGCGCAAACGAGCCAACAGGTCAGCTGATGGTAACTGATCATAGTTGCCCATCCACAACAGTTGGATAGTAGTTTTCAAGTCTACTGAGTTATGACTGACAACAGCGGTATACGGTTTAAAAGATATGTCTTGGTGAGGCATCAAAAGTGTGGTTTGGTTTTAATGAGCTCATGGTTGGTGTTTAGGTGTACTTTGTGCTTTACTTATTAAGGCGATATAATTAATAAATAAGTAATTTGGTATAAGAAAGACAATGTAATATTAAGTTTATAACTATATAATTTACGTTTTAATTGCTTTTGTCTCGGCCACTACAACCAGTATATAACACATCAAAGGTCAAATATAAATAGACGACTGTTTCAACTAATTCATACTAGCCGAATATATACTACACTGTACAATTAGTTACAGTTCTTAAACGTAGCCAAGCAGATTTAATGATATGCACTCATACAATACATTCCAAAACACAATACATGTATTAAATTAATTACCAACCAACAAATACTTGCGCAATAGCCCGTAGTTATAACACGTCCAATATCACAAAGAGCTCAAGACTGAGAGCTTATTAAATTAAATTACTGCGGTAATTACGTGAGTTGCAACCGCGTATTTGTTTCCATAATGGAGTTACATTGCCCTTGTAGTTTAAAACGGTATTAACAACGCTTCTACACCTCGCATAGACGCTGTTAACCCTCCTTTGGCCAATAAACGCTACAATGTTTAGACTTTGCTCAATCACGTCGTAACAACTAACGTTTTCTACAAGGGTCTTTTATACCCACAATTAACCCGTAGAATACGAATGTCCAAATCCTGAACGTTGTGCAATGCTTGTGTTATACGAAACAAGTAAGGTTTGACTGATTTAGCACAGTTTATTAGACACAAAATATGGTCATACGACAGCTACTTAATCTGCTGGTTGGCAATTTATTGTTGTTTCGAATTTGTTTATCTAAAAAAACTTTATTGCTACGAACATACGGTCACGTCGTATATCCCCAAAACGGGTCAACAGAGGTGTCTCTTAAGCCTCTCACCTTTTGCGTTACTTATTTCCGCCTAAAGATGTAATTAATAAAATGGAAGGAATAAATATCTGATTGGTTACTACACAAAAAGTGTATACATTTTGGTAAGCAATAAATTAATTATGCAAACAAAACCGTGTACACATTGGTACTATAATAAAACGTACGCCTAAACGTTGATTTAATCTCAGTATTTACACAGCGATCGCTACAAATACGTAGTGAACAAAGCTATAAACAAGCAAACGAAACACGTGCCTAATAGAGTTTTAATTCCTCCAACTGGCAGCGAATTGAAAGTTGAAAAAATCGACAGCCAAATTCCGATAGCATCGCACCCATAAAGCGAGCACGTAACTCCATGATAACTTATTATACTCGTAGAGCTTCATTAATACGTCAAAGGCGTTGCCAAATTGCCGTGTGCTGGTTAATTAGTTACGCATTCTTTTATTTGAGTTGTTTTAATCATAACTCAGCGTGGCTCCGTCACGAATAAGATTTATGGTCGCTGAATAAAGTAATTAAGTATCGAGACGATGTTCTAAGAAAATCGGTTCATCTTAATACATATTCTGAGAGCGGGAAGCGCACGAGGAATTCTGAACAGTCTTTTGGTCTGCCTATGGGCAAGACCTTTGTAATACGTGTAGCGGACTCTATTGTAGAAAATAGGTCATGGGGAAAATATTTCCAGCGCAATCTCGGAAACAACCAGTGTGTATGAGTACTTACCATGAACACAATTTAGGATTAATTAAAATTTAACACCTCTTGGGCTTCACTTAATTTCGCACGTTTGATTGAATTCATTTGAAGGTTAATAATTTTAATAGAAAGTCGGATTTAAGGCAAGTATATTTAGTATACGAATACTTATGACTTATCTGTAATCTGCGTGACATTAAACCGTAAAGTCTCCCAGTTTCTGGTACCCCAAACACAAACACGTTTTTATTATATTGTTGGGACTAATTGCAGCATTATTAGAAGTATAATATACTTATTAAATATAACGTCCAACTACGATAAAAATAACGCGGACGCAGGCGCACGGAAGATTTCTTTTATCGCGTTTTATAATACCGTACGCTATTCATTTCCACTTTGAACTCGCTACTCGTCTCTTGACAATTTCTCTTCCTTTTGTTAGGCCAAGGAGGCGCGGAGGGCCCACTAGGTTTGAATACAAGTTCTCTGGAAAGGACTCCTTGGCGTGAATGTGAATGGAATAGTATTATATTATGTTACGTACGATCGGAAGAGTTAATTTACGTTGCTTCGTCATTTTGGGAGCTATTTTGGGTGTGATTTCGTATAAGGTTACGGTGTAGCGGCATTGATAGGTTTAGTAATATTATTAATAGCTTCATGTTTCTATATTAAGTATTATCTTTGCAAACAATTGAAAAAAAAAAAAAGGTTTTTCTTTTACTGGTGGTAGGTCTCTCATATGTGAGAGGCCGCCTGGGTAGGTACCACCGCAATGTCTATTTCTCCCGCCAAACAGCAGTGTAAATGCGCTGTTGTGTTCCGGTTTGAAGGACATTGTAGCCAGAGTAACTACTGGACATATTGAGACTTAACATCTTATGTCTCAGGATGGCGAGCGCAGTGGAATTCCAAGCATTGCCTTGTAATTCATGGTGTTGGTTTTGCTACTGTCCATGAGCAGTCGTATCGCTTACCATCAGGCGAATGGCATGCTCGTCTCGCCATTCATTGTAATAAAAAAAAAAAAAAAAAAAAACTTAGTAAAAAAATATGCCTAATCTAGACTTTAAATAATTAAATTATATTTATATACAGAATGTAAACTATATCCATAGGAAATCATATATTTTTTAAATAGTAGAAGTAGGTATTTAAATAGACCCATTTTCTTCGGATATTATTCTACAGCACCTTTTTTATATTATCAGTATCGCAAATCGCGAAAAAGAACTCATACCAAGGTATAAATAAAAATAAATACAAAATGAAATAATATTGTAATTAATATAGAGGATAAGTATTGGAGTGCACATAATAACACGCGTATTCCGAGTAGATCAGGTGGTCGGCGGTTATCTGTCGATCGCCGCGTGTGTGGGAGTCCCACCGCCCCGGGATAAATGGGATGGCAATTTGTATTCTCAGTGACTCGCTTGAAGACACAAAATGCTAGCAACTATGTAATTTTAACTCATAAAAACACATGCTAAGTGATTACAATCTACATTTTTATAGCTATAGGACCTAGTTAGCGAACATGCCTGACCTTTTAAAGTCCTTAAAGGGCGATACTATCCACTTAACAATATCTAATTAATATAATAACATCACAGTACGGATGAAAACACTTTTTAAAACGACGCAGCTTTAAAGGATATAAAAATAAAAACGGACAACCCGTTCCGCTGTAAACCATTTACCGCTTTTAAAAAGTTAAAAAATTAATACGGAAAATATCCAATATTCACGCAATCTTATTCCCCAAGTTAACCATTTATAAAACAATTTCCAACCCACGGATAAGTACGGAACCCCGCGTCGAGCAATTATCCGCTGAAACGCCTGTTACCCGCCATTATCTGATTAACTTAATATACAATTAGTTTAGAGGAAATTTTAATTAAGGTGTGTTTACACGTAGCTTTTGTAATGCTACTGGATACGAGTTTTATCAATATCCCACTGTGAACGCTGATTAGCATGTACCGTGTACACTACCATTACCTGTTACACGTGCAATGGATTTCCGGATCACATTTCCGTGGAGATATAATTGATGTTGAAAGCTTCGTGCATAGTAGAGTTATAGCTTTATAATATTCACATAATAAAACAACAAATAATGTTGCAAATTATCTTTATTATCTGTATTGTTAAAAATATAAAAGCCTCACCAACGATGTCCCAAATAAGCTGATTGGCTCTATCAAAATTGAATCTTTATCGGTCCACGCTGCAGATTGATGAATAACGATAGAATATTATCACAAAAGCGGTTTAATAGTCAGTCGATATTTAGACCAGTGGACGGTTTGCCAGTTTGCCATCAATAATTTGATTTAACGATAGCTGTCAATTGACATAACAAGGATGGACGGCTTAAAGTCAAACTTTTCCAGTTGCCAGTAAAATGGAAAATATATGAACAAAAAGCGTCGGATTCGGCGTATAGGATTTACATTCGGAATAGGGAGTGTCCGAGTGCTAAGTTCGGTCTAATTTGACTTGACGGATCCAGTGCACAATAAAGTTAAACGGATGATAGGCACGGGAAAGAGCTGGGGACTAATTAAATTCATCCCCGGATCAGAATTATTTTAACTTTACGTCCTTTATTCAACCCGTATTTTCACATCATCTGTTATGCTGTTGCTGAGCTTTTCCCGCTTACATATTAATGGTGCTCAAAATGTATGTTCTTGCCGATAAAAATGATTTTCGATTTAAATTTATCTGAATGTAAATACTGGGTCAGGGTAAGCATTCTATCTATCTATCTATCTATATCAGCCTATATACGTCCCACTGCAGGGCACGGGCCTACTCTACAATCGAGAGAATCGATTGAGAGTGGTTAGGCCATATAGTCCACCACGCTGGCCTAGTGCGGGTTGGCGGACTTACATGCCGTAGAATATTTTTTTAATCGCTACGGTATGCAGGTTTCTTCACGAGGTTTTCCTTCACAGTTGAAGCATTTATATTTACCTTATATTTCACTAGTATTTGTTTCGGGTCTGGGTGTTAGTGAGATCAAAAAGTCTGTCGTAAAATGAAAATGAAAATAATTTAATTGAATCCATTTAAATGTTCAGCATCATTTAGATTCAGTTATTTTTTGTTCTACCACCCAGTTCGAAAAGCGTAGCCTGATACCCACGACACAAGACTTAATCTTAATTTGTGGGGTCAGGACTATGTATGTGACTGTTGGGTGTATTTATTATATTATGGTATAATGCATAAAACACATAAATGTATATTGCCTAGCACAATATTGTGCTTCATACCTAATATTTGCAACAATGGCAATTATTTCTTATCTTGTTAGTATTGTTTAGCGCGCCTGGCTTTCCCATTAGGTATCGAAATACAGCTTTGACACAATTTCATTTGCATGTTATAGTGGGCTCTTTTATAACCAGATAACTGAAGAAACTACCTGTTGTCTTTAGACTTGCACTTGGAAAGGTACATTTAAAATTCTAGCCCATTAAAATCTTACATAAACAAAAGTAGAATTAACAAATGCAATGTACCTAAATGGCGGCATCGGTAAAATAAAAAAATATCATGACTAGATTTATTAAGACGTTTTCAAAATATAATTGTGTTTACAAGCGGTACGTTTTTGTGCCTCCCTACCCATAATAAAATAAAACGTTTAATTGTGATGTTTTCATTCTACTTGTAATACGTATATGTTTGTATGGCATTCGGAGTGCTTAAATCTGCTGCCTGCAATAAAGCTGTTATTGCTTTAGGTTTCTGAGTTTGCTACCGCCAAGTTTATTAGCTGACGCTGTAACATCTTTATGACGCGTAGACCAATTTTTATTTATGTGTTCTTAAGAGTTTCTATTTGTTTCATGAGGTTATCGGCGGCACATAGAGATTGTGGTTTTTAGGGCAATCCGTTCTCGGCTAGCATCCGTCACACTTGTTACTAAACTAGGCAACATGCCCGATGAGTGACCAGCCACATCAGTGCATAGATCCTCAGGTGATAAGCACGGATAACACGTAACTGCATGCGGAGACATTGCTGGCGCTGTTTTTATTATTGTATTCTTAATTATCAATTCAACTTTTTTTAAATTTTTCCCTTATTAATATTTTCTTCCTTTATTGGCCTCGCATGTTCTTTTAGGGTTGAGTTTCTAGTTGACTATGCTGACATCGGTGAAATGAAAAAAATATATTTCGAACGATGTCTGGATTTTATGACCCTTTTTATGTATTTACGAGTTGAATGTTGAAATACGGTCTGTAGGTCGGTTTTCCCACTAAATTGTTTTTAATTGGTCTTTTAATGTGTCGTTTAACATTTAATAGTTTATTTATTTGCATAAAAAACTAATTGAGTATCTTAGTCGGTGTTTTATTACTAAACAGTGTACAATCGATGTTTGTTAACCGTCCGGAAACCGAGTGGGTGTATGTGTACTTTTGAGCCCTTTTTTGTTTTGAAAATAAATAGTTATATGTCGTGTAGTGGTTGCAGTAATCTGTGACTTGCAGGCTAATTATAACTGATTTCCCAATACGATTTATTACTAGTGAGGTGGAAAGTATAATCTAAATAAATAAATTATAAACTTATAATTTACAATTAACCTACACTAAGCCAGAGTAGCCACCTACTCTCAATCGATTCTCTCGATTGTAGAGTAGGCCCGTGTCCAGCAGTGGGACGTATATGGGCCGATACAATACAATACAATACAATACAAGCCAGAGTAGGAAAATCAGAAGCAATCAAAATATTATAAGCCTATCACGATCTTCAAAACTCAAGTAACGATAGGAATTGCAGTATCAAATCAGTGACAAACCACATATATTAACAGTATTACGGCTACACCGGACCCACACCGAAAAAACTTGTGTTTGTAAATATAAAAAAAAAATACATGATGTGGAGATCCGTGGGGGAGGCCTATATTCAGCAGTGAACTTCCTGTGACTGTATAGATAGATAGAAGAACACAATAACATGTGAAATCCTCAATGTTTTTGTGAAATCTCGGCGCAGTTAACACGGCACTTAGCGGTGGCCCATCGGGAGCCGTCCTTTTAAACGCATAAAATTTCCGTTTGTTCACGCTAATTATTCTCGGCACTTACATAAACTTCTTAATTATGGTAACATTAGCACATAGCTGCGAGTCGTGACAAAATGTCTTGGGTAATCATTAGGACAGATAGTTATTTTTGTGATAAAAAATATTATTATTTGTCCTTTACATTGCGTTTTTCTGTATACTGCATATCAAAAATCGATAAAATTACAATTGCAATGCAGTCTCAACGAATGATTAAAATACGCTAATACGTTATTCATAAAAACACATAGCCATATTACGATTAATGCATTACGCGCGACATGATGTGCAGTTGCGCATTATTTCCACCTCGTCTTTATCAGATATGCATACAACGATATATCTTCAGACATATCTCGAACGGCGCGCGCCTTTACGGCTAAACGTCACGAACAACCAGAAAGCGGTTGCATTTTTCAATAGCCGCTGAACATTATCCGGCTAATACATGTCACGTGGAACGTACATGCGGGTTATGCGAGTGCACAGGCAAGTTGTGCTGCCAACTTGTGCAGTGCCCGTCACCGGGCTGTCGTATCGCGGCGGTAATGACGACACTTCCGCGCCGCGATCGCACTGCGCGCCGCGTGTCAATGCAAATGTACACGACAATATTTAGCGAGCACGATTTTAAAAGTGTATTTCACAGTTGAGATAATGTGAAGAGCAATTCCATTACGCCACCAGTACATTATTTTGCTTTCAAATTTATTCTGTTTAAAGGACTGCGACAGACGGGTTAACTGATTCTTGTTTGGGTTATTGTTGCACTATGATAACAATGTATAAAATAATATTTCACTAAACTGTATTTATATTTAAGATGATTGATTAGCGTAATAAGCTATTCTAACTAAAGCTTTCCACTTGTTAAAAATACAATAGTACAAATCATCTAACGTTGCAATATGCCAGATTTAACAATAATTGTAACCATACAACATTGTCTGTCAATTAATGGTAATAAAATAATTAACACTATTATATTAAGACACTTTAAAAGTAATGAAATGTTGATAAGGCTTCCAAAATTAAAAACGCACGGGACGGTAAGCAAGGTTGATTGTAATCTAATTTCCTAGAAGTTTCAATACCAATTAACAGCGGTTTCTGAGTATAAGGAGGAAGAGGTGATCGGTTAGTAAAGTTTTTTTATGTTATTAACAGTAACGATTCTAGTTTCTGTAAATTTGTGTAACAATGATATTAGTGTAACATTAACCTATATACACACCGGACCTTTTTAATTCTTTTTACAATCATGCCAATATTTACAAGGCAATTTCCAAGTTGCCAGTTCTAAAAATATATAAAAAATAAATTAAGATTTGATCGACGGCGAAGTATATTGGAATATTATGCCGCAACTTCCTTTAGTGGTCGAAGGAAGTCTGCAGTACAAACATGGACCGGTAATTTATTTAATGTAAATAGAAGTAGCATTCTTGCAATTAGTAACACGGCCTTTCGATATTAGAGTTATGGAAACGTAATGATAAACTATGCAAGATCATGTCTGCTGCAGTGGTTTATATGTATGTGACAAAAACTGTCGAAATGGTTGTAAGTTGTGTGTTAAACGTACTGCTCTCCTATCAGACTCTTAGGATGGTAGAAAATTGTTAAGTGAACTTAATTCGATTTTAGAGGAAATAAAGGTTCTCAAAGTCTATGTTTTACTCTGCTCGGAGTAAAACATAGATACTTCATACTTCACCAAATAATATAAACTTCATAATAAATATCTTATGAATATAGATCTAACGAATTAAAAGTTAATTCTGTAACTAGATTAGCTTTTGTTTACGTATTATTTAATACAATTGGAAAGGATAAAAATATTTCTGAATTATTACGATTTATTTATGAAAAATACAACAAAATAAAAATATAAGGCAACAACAATTTAGAAAGCTTAGATATTTCCTTAAAACAAACTGGAATTTCATCCTCAGAATGTATAAAAGTAAACGATATGATTGATTATTACGGATAAATCAATGGACACCCAATCTTTTTACGATTAACACAAAAGTATAAAAGGTAAAAGATGAATATTTGATGACGGAGCAATTTTGAAGACAAAATGCCGCAAACGAAGTAACAAAGAGGGCAAAGAGAGCGATTCAGGATAAAGGGGCAATAACTACTTTTCACGCGGATGAAATCAAGATGTGAATTTGGACAAAAGTAAATTTCCTCACCGTAATACCAATTCACGGGATCGTTTGATTTGTTAGAGCGATTTGAGATTAGGACACAAAGCCGGTAAGTTCGGGTAAATTCCGATTTCCGCCAATTGTGAAGGTCCCTTCGCAAAATGAAATCACTTGGTGTGCCGAAACAGAATCACTTTTACGCCACTTTGGTTCGACTCGCCGAAGGTTACATCCGCGGTATGTTCATTCAGCAATTTCGCAGCTACACCCGATGAGTTTAGCTCTTACCACAAATTCTCGATCGATTACATCTAGCGCCCTCGTGTGCACATATTTACAAGTTAATCTGAAACTGCTTGCCCGCAACACGTCGGGTCTAGATGTTTATCAATAATAGTCAAAGATATCTTTTCAATGTTATAACTTTCTTTGATCTCCAACCTTATATTTTTTTATGAGACGTAATGACGGACTAGTATATTTTTGTTCTAGTGTTTGGAGACCTATTGGTAACGGATCAGATGCAGCGGTTGGCACGGTGATCGCGGGTTTATATACCAGGGCAGGCCTTTGAATTTTCCGAAGTCATGTGTATTTTATGTGTAATTGCCACGCACTTAAACGGTAACGGAAAATCTTGAGGAAACTTGGATACTGGAGAAATCTTAACAATTAATTTTAACTCAACTTTCTAGGCCAAAGCGGTAGACTATGTTCTAAGAGTAAGAGTACTATTGCTATATTGTTCAATTTTAAAATTTGCTTTTAAATATAGAATATTGTATAATGTCTGGTTCCTAAAGGAAGCCTATTAACTTAAATACATGGCGGCACAAAAAAACTTGAAACAATTACCAAATTCCTACAAACAGTTGAGTAAACAAAACAAACTTCCAGACTGTTGATGTTGCCAACGGTTTCTAAAAAGACAAACGAAACACGTGCATTCCAACTCTTTATTCCATACCACGTTTATTTTACCGCTTCTTGGTAAAAATGGAACGGTTGTATCAATATGAAAATCTTTATACATATTTCTTTATGCCGTGTATTTTCTTATTGAGATTATTCGCGGGAATATAAACTTAATATTTTGATAGCCACGCCACCGTTAGCTTTGCCTATAAAATATTATTGAGCAAACACATCGTATTTTATTTACTTTATAGTTTATGTACAGTAATGTTGTACGACAGAATGAAAACGTCTTGAAATATTAAATTACGGATAACAGGATAAATAACAGCGTCCGAGAGTCTGTTAAGGGTGTGTAACAAGTGGAAGAGCATTTAGAGGAGGAAAAATGAATTCTTGTGTAAGTAAAATATATATGTGTAGACTGTAGCCACTCGGCGTAAAGCAGCTTAAGTTGGTTATATTAAAAGACACTTTGTGAAGCGAAGACGAATAGCGCCGTCTGTGTCTATGAGTGTCTCGTGTTCTTACTTTCTTTACATTTTACGTCCCACAGAGTTATTACGGCGGTTGAGAAGCCAATTTCATATTGCGATGTTAACAATTTCTCCTTTTTCTTATTGGATTTGCTTTCTTTAAGCACTTTTATATTCATTTTTTTATTTGCTACGTATTTTAATATTCTCCTATGCTAATTTGCTTTATTGTGAAATAAACTTTAGTAAGATATTTGGTAATTGATTTTCTATTCATCACAAGCCTTCAAAATATCTTCATGAGGTATTCCTCGAACAGCAAAATTTATAATATTGTCTCAACTTTTCTTCACTATCACTTGAGTTATAATAGTTAATATATGGTTAATGAGCCTGTGAAGGGTAAGAGGGTTGTTCGATCGTAGACGTATCAGAAGGTTTCTTTACTCAGGAGGTCTATTAAGAAAACTTATAGTTTACGACCGGACGATTATGATAGTTTAGGCTATTGGAACAGTTCAGAAACTGCCAAATCGATTTATTTTATTATTAACCCTTTGCGTATGTTCTACTCTAGGGCTAATTCGTATTCTCATAAATAATGTAATATTTTATGGACCTCGGGATAGTTTATTTTTATTTAATAGATATAATAGATAAGTTAGGCTGCGTGTATTTATTTATTATAGGACTCCTGGTCACTAACTAGACCGAAGGTAACAAAAAATATGTTTCCTCAAAGCGCTTTTCCGAAGGGCAGTGTTACATCTCCGGCCGGCCCGTCACACTGACTTTGTAATTAAAACTAAGCTGCGTGGTAGTTTTACTAAAAAAATCGATTTAAAATAAAGTGATTCCGTATACGATCAGGTGATAAGCCTGGTAAAAAAATTTGTTCAGGAAAATAAAGGTGCCATTCAACTACCCTTTTTAATCTCCCAAATACATTACGCATAAAAAAGAGAAACTGCTCCGATATGTCGTAAACCTTTAATCTTCTCACACATTATGTAGTTTAGGTTAAGTTTTGACTATTGGAGTTGGTAAAGCAAATTATCGCAACTCGCTGACAACATCAATCTTTCTAAGTACTGTTTATTTGTTATTGATTACTCGCTTACATATACCGATCTTGTAAGTTCACCGCAAATACTCGGCTAACAAGTATTTGTGGAATTTGGTTCAATGATTCTTGTGAAGTTAATTTAGAATCTTTGCCTTTTGAAATATTTTGTGATTAAAAGACAAAAGTTTAGGTTTTATAGCAACCAAAGGGGGAAAACAACGTAATAAAGGTTGGAGGAAGTCGGTGGATGCTGGCCGCTTCCCGCAGGTCACTATGGAAACCTTTGGGAAGGTCTACTAAGTTAAGCAATCGACTTCGTTTGGCTGAAGAAGAAGGAGTACTTAGCCAATTTCATTAAAGAAATCAGTATTTTTCGAAGGCCTTCTTTTCTGTCGTTTATCTTTTGAATACGTGCCAATTAGCGGATACAAAATCTGCCTCAGTAGCTAGTGGAATGTCACTAAATGCAAATAAATAACGCGTTTCCGCCCATTTAGCAACTCTTTTAACACATTTAATTAATTTATGGGGATAATTGTTGTTCTATGTTTAATTTACCGTTAAAATGTAATTCAAAGACATAAGACATGATTTTTTATTTCGATTATCTCCATTTAAACTTTAGGTTCTAAAGCTTGCATTTTTATTCCAATTATCTCCATCTAAACTTTAGATTCTAGAGCTTCGTGCATTTCTCGATTCTCCACCTGCCATATCTTTGTAGGCCAACCACTCTATATTAAAATATTTGCGAGATTGATGGTGTGGTAGATTAATTATTCCTATATAAAATACTAAGTTGTCACAATTAAGCTAAGATTAATTAATAAACGAATCAACAAACACACACAAACGCGATAATGTTAGCTCTCGTGTCAGCAAAGATTACGTTAATAATTAAGCAGTAAATAAATTTCCCAGATCTGAACTCACTTTGGTTTTGTTTTGTTTCTGTTGTCATATCTCGGGGAATGAGAAGACAAGAATTTTATTAGCAAAGTTTATTTCTTGCGACTGTGGATTTTCTGAACTAGTTACCAAATAAAAGTTTGTAAAAGATAAATAAAATCCCCTCGTAATTTATTGTGGGGCATAAATTCTCTTCATCTCATTTGTGTTTGTTTAAATGGGTTTTCTGTATATATTTTTTGCATGTTAATAGCAGTAAAATAAAGTTGCCATATTCAATTGCGTAGGTCTAAACAAATGTTTAAATGCATAGTATTTATGTGAATCATACGTATGTATATTTACAACTGTGTTTATATCGGGAAGTAGTACAGATGCATATCTGTACGTTCAGTCCTATTGTTTCAATACTTCAAAGACAATAAAATGTGGAACTACGACATGAAGGTCACGTTTAACGAGGAAATAAAATTAAAGCACATAAAATACAGGCAAATTTGCCATCACAAACTCGGCCGGCGCTCGCCGCAACACACCAAACTTCTCAATAAAACTCTAAAGCGAAATCTTGACGTGCTTGTGTAAAATTCGCATTGTAAATTGCACGTTCAGTTGGCAGAATGTCAAAATGGCGGAACAATTACGTTGTCAAGTCCATAAGGATTACACGTCGTCACGCTACGTTTCATGTGGCTCAGACAAGTTGGCTCGTCAATTTACGTTGTCGCCGCACAAGCGCTAGATAAAAGGTATCTGGTTGACGCAGATGTGTGCACGACACTTTTTGCTCTCAATGGATATTGTTTGTGGTGCCTAAATGGATTTATTCATAGGGATTTTTTAACGGTTTCCGAATCACTTAGTTGACCTTTTTTATAGGATGTAACTGACAAAAAGCAAATAAAAATTTATCAATGGAGAGCGATTGTCGATACCTTGAAAACTCACACTATCTGGGATGTTGTAGATTCGTTATCGGTCTTTGAGTAATGGGAATATACGACAGGGTTAAGGTAAGGGCTGGGTAAGGTTTATAACAGGACAGGCTATCTCACTCACGTAACCAAACACTACAGTGAAGCTTTCTACGTCGATGTTTAACTGTAAGGCCATGATAAAAATTACGATCTAGGCGCCCCATATGTACTGTAATATAAATGGACCAGAATATGGCTTTAGCAATTGCAATAAAAAATTCAAAAATTATTATAAAAGAGAATACATTGAATATATTTTTTAATAAATTATATGTTATGTAATGTTACACAATGAATAAATACACAAATCGAGAGATGGAAGCGAAAAATGTGAAAGAAATTATGCGAAGAGAAGTTTTCATATCATTTGCAAGTTTAGTTGACTTATGCATAGCCCCGTAGTAAACTTTAATGCTAGTTCCAGTTGCACAAGTTGTTAACTTTCTGTGCTTCCATTTACAACATAAGATTCCTGATTTTATACTACGGTTTATGGAAGATTGTCGAAGTTACGGGCAAAAACAATGAAAGTGCAAGCCAGAAAATTGCGGCAAATATAAAACAGTCCTAAAAACAATGATTTTGCGGCTTTATTTATTTGTCAACAGTTTATAGCTCAACTGTATGTTAGATTTATTCGTAAATGGTCTTATGTATAGTATTAGCATATGTATTTCACCTTTGTTGATTGACTTTGTAGAATATAGCTGATTATGTGATCAACATTAATTCATATCATCATCATTTTCAGTCATACAAAGTCTGCTGGTGCAAGAAGGATAGGAATGTAGGATTGGCACTGCTCATTTATGGGAATCGGTCTGTATTTTTTATTAGATCCTGTCTCCACCTTGATCCTTAGTGAGTTTAAAAACCTGGTACTGACCCATTTGAATGTTTTTAGCTTGAATATTAGATCTCTTGAAAGCCTGTAATTTATTCCTTAATCTGAATTTCATATTATGCGAAAAATAAGCTAACACCAAACCAAACAACGTACGATGCACCTATCCAATTTAACAATAAAAATGACATTTATAGGTCCGTCGGACTCAACACACAAGAATGCAAATGTGTTTAAATTCGTTATTACCGAGCAATGTTGTCATTTATCTTCGGCAAATACGACTCTATTACAGAGATTAAATGATTTTAAAACGTCTCCCGAGATTACGCGTTGAAATACAACATCGTGACTAAGTGGATCAAGCGTTCAAATACGAAAGTAGATTATAAATGTGAACTTATATTTTCCGCGTTTGTGTATAAAAGTGTTTTCGTGGCAAAACGTCGGGCCAATTAACTTTAATAGATCACGAAATACGGCTTTCGTGTTACAATGAATTTATGTTTTATAATACTCAGTTAACGTTAAATTCCAATGTTGAGATATTTTGTATTAAACCAGCTGGGTGCCGCGGTTTAACTCGCTTTAAATTTAAATAAACATAATTAACTTTTATTATTCGGAAAAATCAAAACGACAATTGCTTTAATACAGATAAATTTATGCACACAAACAAAAGTTAATTATTAAAATAATATTTTACTACATTACTTACACAGTACTTCAATGTATAGGTACTATATTTATTCATTTATTATCCTCTAATATTAAGATAATGTCATTCCCTTTCAATACCTTAATATTTAATTTGTGTTACAATATTAATTCATTACTAAATAGTTCTGCATTAATCACTAATAAACAATTAAAGCATAAGCTTTGACATAATTATACAATTATTATTGCTTTGCACGATACAAACTGCAAATCACAACGTAAAAATAAAATATTTTCGTTGTGATATTCTTTTTAATGAATGCGCGGAGTGGAACACTGTTAACCCTATTAATTATCTGAGCCCAATGGTAATAAAATAATTTATCATTTCACCGAATTAACGAGATTGTGATTTACAATTAAGTAATAAAAATATTATAAAGATTAAAATAATGAATACTCAGACACGCGGCACTCGTAAAAGCGAGACAGACAAATATACTCAGAAAGAAACTTCGAAGCGACCACTTTGATTACGCAACACGCCCTTTGTTTTCCCTTTGGTGAAACGTAATCGTACGAGACCATTCGAACCGGTTCCCTTGAAATCATGTTTACACGCGGGGGTTGCGGAATTAGGTTTGAGGTCTTTAGTACTTGTAATATACCGTTGTATTTTAAGGGTTTTGCTGTTACTGTCATAGTGAATAAAGACGCTTTGATAGAGCGTAGTAGAAGTTACAGATGCGAAGAATAAAGGGTTTTTAAGTAGTTTGTAGAAAATTGAGAAATATCAAAATCAAATAACGTTTGAACGACACACATAACACTTGGCAATTAGAAATTCATTTTAAAACCACAGCCTAATCTATAACAGTGTTACAAATAAAAGTGTTTTAGTTCAGTTCTCCTGAACTTTTTTGATGTTTGTATCCATTATTGTACTCTTTTATCTGGTAGTTTTTAATCCTATGCATAAAGCGCAAATGCTTACATCCCGTATCACCGCCCAGTAAAGGTAACGTGATGCGCACGCTTCATTGAATCGGACATCGGGGTCGTACAGATGAACTCAGCCTAGGATATCGATAATGATTGTAGGTAAAAGCAATAATTTATGAGCTGTAGAATTGTGTGTAATTTACGCGCAAGATCGAGTAAGGTAATACCTACTACTTGTTAAATAACAAGAAGGCGAATGCTGGCACGGGCCGAAAGATCAAGAAGTATGAAATGAATGAATTAGAGTTGTTGACATATTTAGACTATATAAACCTTGCTGCTACGGTTTCTGTTATTTTATTGGTGTATCAACAAGTTATAAAGTAGAAAAAATATATACAGAGCGATATATGTATTTAAATACCTCTGGTAAAATTCCGATGAAAAAAGCATTAAATAGGTAATACACTTATTCAAATTATGTTATTTATAGACTAATACTTTATTATTATCAAATAAATAAAATACCTACGTATACGATAAACGATTCTGAACATAAACATCTGTACGCAGAGAAGTGCCGTCAACAATAAAGAGCGGGAGCAGGGGCGAAGTGAATAGCCGTTAATTTGCGTCTAATTGCCGCCCATGCATAATAACATCTATGAATAAACACGTGACTACACACTATACTACATTATAATGTGAACAGGAATCGGGCCATCGACAGAGCCATTCTTTATATAAGAGAAGTCTATTTCCAATATTGGATTGCGACCGATTGCCGATACGTTCGCCGTATTGTATTCAGGACATTTTCGAGTACACTGGCTAAATGGAGGTCAATTGATATTGTTATTCAGATGTCCGGTTGCTATTTATACTCTGTTTACATTTAGCGTATTGTTTACTCGCCGAAATTTGTAAATGATCTTGGTAGCTATCTAAGAATCTATCATAAAAACAGACCAATCAAATTTAACTTTTATTGACACGCCTACTTTAGACTTCTTTTGATTGGTTAATTTTTTGGATTGATTTTGAAATATGTTATGGGTCGCTTCATAATTAAGGCCCTAAGTGTATATGCATCTTACGCATAATTCTAACCATAAATAGAAGCGTAGCGCGTGCACTATAACAAGGGGTGATTTTATTCCCATAGCGTTTGGTCCCGCAGGCAAATAATATTCCTCGAATAAGTCTAAATACTCACGAAGTTATTTGCGCGGCCTGGAAATTTATACTGGGTCTTACGCGTCATAACTTACGTTGCATTGAAAACAATAAGGCAGTTTTGCATTTCAATAATTATGAAATCTACATAATGATCATAATTATGGTAAAGCACCGCGTTATCCGAAAACAATATTGCATAAAGTCAAACAATCTTGACATTTATCTCTACTTATTAGAATAATTATTAACTTGGATTTCTCAAAAATTAACGTAATCTGCAGCCTAAAATAATTTTAAATTAATTTGCAATCTTTACGCATGCCAACAACACAACATAATAAAAGCCAAAATTCCATCACACTGCTGTTTACATTGTTCGTCATTTAGACTTCACCGCAGTAAACACGGCGATATAACGAGAAATTGCCAATATGATCGGCGGTTGAATCCATTGCTTCTAATTAATATAGGCAAAACGGCCGCGCGTCACCACGCCAATTATGTATTGGTGTAATTGACGTATGACCCACTAGATGTACTCTCAGGATTCCTGGGTTTCCACTGCGCCGGGCACGCTTTCCCGCTCCCTATAAACCAACGGAAATGTTTGCGGACTGCGGCTATATAAATAATATATTTTTGTAGGTTTATTGTTAAATGTTAATGGAAAAAGGTTCCGTTTAATGACGGTAAGAGTTATGTGGAAATTTCAATAGGTTTTTGACGTCCATATTGTAATAGTATGGTATATTATATATAAATAAATATATTTTAAACTCTTACGCTGTTTACACCCCACTTGTATTTTTGTACTTTTTAAAATATAAAAGCACAAATAATGTACATACATCGAGCTTATTAAATATTGAAAAAAAATAATCTCCAAATATTGTAATTACACCGAAATTGTTAAATTTTTCATTTTAATTTTGCTTAAGAAAGAAAAATAGTTTTGGTAGCGGTAGAACATGCAATGCAGTACTTTTTCGCTCCTAGCACAGTTGAAATGATAATAAATTTGATAAAATCAGCTAAAAGACACGATTCCAGTTGGTCACGTCGAAAGATCTGACGGACGGCCGTAGGTGTGAACACACGCAGTATCCGCCGACTATAACGGTATTGTGATAGCCCCTACCACTCGTATACACCGAGAATACTATCCCGTATTATTGGATTAAGCCGTTGTAAGTTCTGCATATAGTAGACAGCTGACGGTCGGCAGCGAAATATTAAGTTATGTACCGGGAATTACGTCGTAGTTTAACTTCACTGTTAATATACGTCTCGCAAATCTCCATTTTCAGATTTCGCAGAATTACGTTGGATGTTTGTTGGAGATGTGTTGCAATGGTATGCATGTGTGCGGTAATTATATTGTTTCCGTGAATACGTATTAGTTGTATCTGTTCGTATTGGAGAATTTCCGAGGAGCAGGTAATTGTGATACCTATCTAATATTCAGCCAGCTGAATTAATTATCAATTATTAATTAGTTAGTATAAAGTACCCAGTATGTATTTTGATGGACGTGTTTCTCTCAAAATGTTAACCTACGTTAATACCAAATTATTACTCTCTATATAGGTTTCAACCGTTTTTCGAAGACAAGACTTTTATTTAACACAAAAAAATTGTTTAAAATAGAAATAAAAACATTAAGCCCCTAAACCATATTTAAATACGTAAATATTTCTATTTATAATGTTTTCCTCAAACACAGTCATATAAAATGCATTCATAACAGTCAGAATAGAACAGTAAAACCTGAGGCTTGCTGGACAAGATCTGTAGATACCGACGATTGAGATATTACACAAGAACGGACACCGCGAACAAAATCAGCAGATAACAGAAGCAGCGGTACCGTACCGCAACTTATCTTTCTTTCTCTGTCGCTCCTAGGCAGATTCACCATCTTCCTTCTCACTCAACTGATTTCTCGTGTAGGTACTTGATAGCACTGTATGGACCGTAGCACTTGGCGCTCAATAGTCTCTGCCTACCCCAATAGGACATAGGCGTGAGTTTATGTATGTACTTGATAGCGCGCGCAGACAATCTTCAAGATGTCCGCTTCAGTATCATACGGATACTTCAATGATACAGTTAAATAATAATAAATACACCCAACAGTCACATACATAGTCCTGACCCCATACTAAGATCGAGTCTTGTGTCGTAGGTATCAGAAACTACGAGAGACTTTTCGGTCTCACAAACACCCAGACCCGAAACAAATACCTGTTAGTTAGTACTAGTTTTATCAGTTTGTGCGTATAATAGCTTACCGTTAAGTGGCGGGAGTAACGAACATCCCAAACTCTCGAGCAACTGATGAAAATCATATAGTAATTTACAATACGTGTTCAGTGTTATGATTGCTAGTTTATAACCGGAAGTTAGGACTTCGACGACAGATAATAGCATCGACATTATATTGTTTCTTTTTGAACATTCAAGTGACTACTACAAGTTTTAATAAATCATACAAATAAAACGTGATGTGGTACCGGTGTTTCGTTTGATCAGAGATTGCCAGAGACTCACCAATGTGTAGCATATTTCTTTCCTTCTTTCCCCCTTTTTGACCGACTTCAAAAGAGGAGGTAATCAATTCGACTGAATTTTTTTTTTTTTTTTTTTATGTATGTTTGTTACTCGATTACGGTATTATGGTATTAGGGAACCGATTTCAAAATTTTCTTTTTTGTCCAAAAGCATGATATACTAGGTTGGTCCCATAAAAAATTGGTGAAGACCTGATGAATATCTTCGGTCCTGAAGAACAGAACTCCTCAAAATAGAACGGTACAGCAATAATTCTTTTTGCACCTGGTTCATTATAAGTGTATTACTTCAAAGGGGGGCTTAAAAGGGGGAAGGGGTGTAGGGGTGGGGGGAGAAAATAGATACTAATGTAAATACTCAATATCTCTGGCAGTACTTAAACGATTAAAAATAAACTATTTTGTCGACAAGTATGATATGTTAGATTGGTGTCATTAAATAATGGTGAAGACCTGATGAATATCTTCGGACTTGAAGAGCAGAACTCCTCAAAATTGAACGGTACAGCGATAATTCTTTTTGCACCTGGTTCGGTATAAGTGTGTTACTACAAAGGGGGGGTTAAAAGGAGAAAGGCGTGTAGGGGGGGGGGGTTAGATAATAGATACAATTAATTTCAGTTTTCAATATAATAGTTTTACTATAAACAGTAGGTGAAGAAGAGGGAGAGTGAGAGAAATAGATACGTAAATAACCGACGTAAACTAAGAGAATCCGACCTGGTCAGTGTCTAACAATAGCGGATATCATGATTATAATGACTTACAATCTTCTCATAATTTCACAGCAATAATATCATGTTTGGTCTGAAGAATTCGTAAATTTTAAAGACATCGTTTTGATTATATCATGATCACCTTTCTCATCATTACGATGCCTATCAAAACTAAAAAGGGACAAATAAAATAATTTTTAATAAAAAAATAAAAACCGACTTCAAAGTGCCACTACAAAGTAACAAATAATATATATTTCATCGAACTAGTACCCAATGATTAATGTTCTTATTGACTTGACTAGCTAACAAATCTTAAATACGTAATATTTTGAAGGCGGGTCGCTTAATATCAAACACGTATAAATTTAAGCAAATGTTACACCATTTGATATTACATGTAGATCCTGCAATGTTGGCTCAGAAAGGCACATAAGTAAATTAAACACAAATGAATATAATGTACTAATCCTACGTGTAAATTTATTGAAGTTTTGATAGAATTTCTATGTGTCTTACATATGTGTGGAGCCTGTTGATAATTATCTAGATATGATCTACGAGACGGTTGACCACCGTCTCGGTTATAATTCCAGGGTATACACCTCCGGAATTATCGGAGTCACTTGTGTGTTGATGATATTCAATTACCAAACTCTTTAACAGTGATATATTTCAATCATAGTCAGGAAACCTGCATGACATAAAGGCCTTTAGGTACAAGAAAGGGTATGTTGTGTCCCATGCTCAACAGTGGACGATTACGGCCTGATATATTAAGACAAATTAATATTCCGTGTAAATCTTGCGTGTATTTCGCTATAATTACTTACACAAATTAATGTTAAGCGTAAGGCGTACATGTTCGGCACTTAGCGACCCGCCTTCAAAATATTACGTATTTAAGATTTGTTAGCTAGTCAAGTCAATAAGAACATTAATCATTGGGTACTAGTTCGATGAAATATATATTATTTGTTACTTTGTAGTGGCACTTTGAAGTCGGTTTTTATTTTTTTATTAAAAATTATTTTTTCCTTAATGTTTGACGTTATTAATAATAAGCGACGGCTATTCGTTTATCGGCACATGAGCTGCAAGTTCGTGTAGTTGTAGTATGACATGAAAAATAAAATTATTGTATAGGTAAGTAGATAATTACTGCATTATCATCAATTGTATACGCCATTTCACTCACTGTATAAACATCACATTAATAAACTTTGCCCCAATTACAACCACATTAAAGTGATTACAAGTAAACAAACAACATTTATTGAAACAATAAGTTCACAAAGATATCGATAGCGCAACAAAAAACATAACAAACAATTTAACTTACTTATCACAACAATTCCCGAGCTCAACCCACATCCAACACCGCTATAGAATTTCGCCAACGTTATTTTCCACAATAAAAACCGCGTAGATTTTTAAACAAATACTCGGAGCGCGGAGATTCCAGTGTCCAATTTACAAACGATATTTTTGAAAGCTTTAAAACAAGTACAGATTTGAACAAAGGATGTGTAAATTTTGTTTACCTTTTTGTTGTGGAATGAGTAGTGCAACAGCGTAGCGCCCGACGGTCACCATCATTTAACTAATCAAGCCGACTTAACTGTGCGCTCGTTAGTACATGCAACGCAAATAGCCGCTTCATTCTACCGCGGAAGCATCAGATATTTCAATCCACACTGTCAGTGCGAACTTAACATGATCATCCTACGGCGATAATAATACTAATTTATTTGAGGCAAAAAGCAAAACGTGTTTATGGTTTTGTTTATGATGTTCTCTTAGGTTATTGATGGAATTGCCTCACATGTGTGCGTCACAATGAAAGGGGCCATAATGCATAAAATAATGAACAATTCTTGCAAGTACTAAAACGAAAATAATATCATGATCATTTCACGACACCTTAATTTTTACTGATGGTATAATAATGTGGTTCATATCTTCTAAGTTGTCAACATAAAATTGGAAAATTGCAATTCATCCCACAACGCTTGCTCAATACACGTCATTTAGACAAGAATATAAATAATGTCGTAAGCTCCAACATCGATCGCAAACGTATTCCTAGCGTCATTGTCGAAACGTCAATTATCTGAATAAAATGTATGAACCCTTTGTACGTTCGGCTTGGACAGTGTTTGCACGCTCCGAGATTTACATAAAATAGTCGATGACGTAGCGACGTGCAGTATGTTACGTTTACATCACAGATCCAAGATAAAGAACGGTGGCGACTGAACGAGTTTAGTGTTTTATTTTATTTAAATTCAGCATGGAAGAACATGACTGAGATTGCATGACTAACTGGATGGTATGGAATAAGTGTTTAGGTGATTTATTCAGAGGGGATACTTTTAAAGAGCAACCGGGCTAATAGATGGAACGCGATAAAATTTCAAATCACTACGAGTCTAAAGAAGTTTCTCAAATCGTTGAACAACTTCAAACCGGCGACAATGCATTTTTAATCCCCGTCTTACAAAAAATCCCGACGCCATATCATCGTGACTAGTTTATGGTATTACCATTCCTCTTCAAACGTTGCTAATTGGCTTCTGCCCTAAGATTAGCAATTTCTCGGAAGTAATTCAAAACATGGCAATCAAAGGCATTGCTAATAGCAATATCGCATTACCTATTGACCTACGGGCCTTCAGCGGTGTATTACGTATTAAATTAACGTGTGACAACACTAGTATAATACAACCAATCGTGAATATAAACACGATATAATTTTGTACAATTTACGCAACAAGTGCCAACTGACGGCAAATTAGTTTGCTATTTGTCATTTATACAGACTGGTATATCAAGTTTAAATATCCATTATTTACTCTTTGGCGCTCGGTGTGGTTTTAATACGACTAAAGCAATAACTCAGCTATTGTTTCGCTAATGGAAAGCTAGTCTCGTTTTATTCTGTTTAATATGTGGTTGGCTTTAGATAAATAGCTTCATTTAGTTGTTGATCGTGTTACATCATTAGGGCTTTGCTCCCCTCGTATCTGCGTTTGTTTTTCTTTCATTTGCTTGATTTAAATTAGATATCTAATTGGTTTTAGTTTCTTTTGTTTTAAAGTAGAACCCTGATATGGTTTCTTTCAATATGAATTCCGAGCTTTTTTGCGAAATCCACCCAATTCTAATGGATGTACCCTTAACTGAGGATGTCTATTAAAGTAGTTTATATAATCTATATTGTTTATTCCTTGATGAATCAGGAGATGATATTTCAGTTATATTTAATTCGTATGAACACAATTGACAACTATGTCTTTTAACTTCACAAACAAAAACACTTTGTAACAGCTTTGCTTAACCATCAATTGAAACCATTACCTTGCACATAAAATTAAATAGTTATGGTGCACAACTACGTTCTCCAGTCCGTCAATAACAAGCATTTAATATAATCTGTGCACGAGTTATAAAACACTTACAAAAGACTTGATTTTATTTTACAACCGTGCTTGCCGCCATGTAAAAAGCGTACCCTGTACGCCTGCTTGACTTTCGACGCACGTTCATTTGTATCACTTTGTATTATGTTAGGCCTCTTTATGTTGAGGCCTTTCTAATAAACATCATCATCAACGCTTGCAGGATTACGTGCGAACTTTCCTTTTGTTGCTGAAACGTGTTCACAATGTATCGTTTAAAACGCGCTGTCCTTTTACAAGTTTGTTACGCGTTCACTGTGGTGTGTAGAGGTACTAAGTATGTAGTACATATTTTGGCAGAGAAATTAACACTGATGTGCGATTTAATTAATTACCTATTAACAAACGGGAATGGTGCATGTTACATTTGCGTAATAAACTGATTTTATTTGATGCAACTGATTTTCAAATAAGCTGTAATTTATTATGTTTGTTGTCATAATTGTTATGTTTTAATTAAAGTCTCATTTTCAAAAAAGAATCATTTTTATTAATATAGCATTTGTAATTATAAAATATTTAAAAAAAACCACGTTTAGAACTACACCTATAAGTATTCACTACCATAATTTAAGAAACATTAAAAAATATACCAATAAATAAATAAATAAATAAATACACCCAACAGTCACATACATAGTCCTGACCCCACACTAAGATCGAGTCTTGTGTCGTGGGTATCAGGAACTACGAGAGACTTTTCGGTCTCACAAACACCCAGACCCGAAACAAATACCTGTGGTTCACACAAACATTTGTCTCGGTGCGGGGATCGAACCCGCGGCCTCTCGTTTCACAGACGGCGTCTAACCAACTGCGCCACGGAGGCTGTCCAATACGTTGGCTGACCAATAGTCGCCAACAAAAGCCACTTTATACAAGCGGCAATTTATTATTCGCACCGCTATATTACATCAACAAACAGGTAGTTTACATAAAGCGAAACAAAGAGCCAGCTAGATTCACCCACTAACCTATTTCGCTACGTATTGCAGATCACCACAAATTGACTGGCTCGTGCGCTCCCGGGGTATTACCCTACGGCTACTTACCCGTAGTGCAACTAACAATGCGACCGGAATCTATTAAAACTGCCCCGACTGGCTATTAATGGCTTGTCACTTGTTAGACGGGGTGACTATTAGGAAACCTGCCTAATGGTCGCGCTCCGTACACAGATGTAATTATTGAGCGGCGGAATTTAGTCCTCGGCTGGTTTAGTTTGAATTTTAATCACTGTCTACGTTTTGAGGTGAATTATTTGAAAGTTGTAATATAAATGCGAATTGTTAGTTGTTTTCTACACGCTGCAATGGAACACCCGACTAATTTACAGAAGAACATATGTCGCGCTATTTTTTGCTGTGAAAACGTGCACGGATTCTGTGAGATAGGTTATGTAAAAATAATTTGGAATAAACTGGGCGTAAAGCAGCGTATCAAAATAGTCATTTAAACTTGTCAGTCTTGTAACCAAAATGTAATTATACACCTATTAATTGTTACTGTCAGTACCCCATAGCTGTTTAGGTTTCCAGTCGCCTACACAGATGCTGTGTTTAATATCTATTAATATACCAATCAACTCGACCTATCATAACCAAGATAATATTAAACAAACATAAATCTTATCAGATTTAAATTAAATGATTTAATAATCGAGTCTATAATTTATATCGATGATTCAATTTTGTCGAGTTCTGAATGTGTTATTATTCCCTACTGTTAAAGCAGGAGTTATAAACTACTTAAAAATATAGGTTTCAGCTGCTAAAGCACATTTTTACAAGGATATAAATAGTTAATATTGAGGTTCGCTTTTGGCGTGGCACACGGCGTTTAGCATGTAAAGTGGGAAATTCAGTAAGTCGTAATTTGTAGCGAGTGCTATAGAGTTAAACACTGGAATTATTATAACAGAAATAATGAGGGATTTTATGAATGGCCGCTTGGAGTACGTGAGCCGGCTATATGTTGGCTTAGTCATTTGTTTGTTCTCGAGTTACCTTAATTGTGAGCGTGTGAATTGTGAATCACAATGTTATAAAATTTTGTGGCTGTTATTAACTGTTCAAACTGCTCGCGCAACCAATAAATGTTATTAGGTTCAAACTTCGGCATGGATCGAAGCGTACATAGTATATACGTTATCGGAAGCATAATTTAGCTGTTCCGAGCTGATAAACATAGTTTTCCGGGGCATTTTTATCAATTTGACATACAATAGGATTTTACTTCTTATGTCAAATCTCTCTTTTCTTTTATGTAACTCAATGATTCATTGAATAATTTATTAATCGACAAGCATTGTTTAATACCTAATAGGTACCATACCTTACGTAATTACCGCTCTAATTTTATCTTCAAACTCAATACATTCTCAAATGTATAGCACCAGTTAATAGATCCTTTGTTCTACAATTCAAAGAGTTCAAAAGGCGAGAGACCATATTTCCAAAGATAAACGATGAAGAATCAATCAGGTACGTGACCGCTTGATAAATGCCCGCGAGATTGACCCGTATGCGTCGGCGCGAATTGCAATTAATCGCAGTTGCAATATAGGTAATTAGGCGGGCACATGTTCCACGGGCATGGAGTTAATTACTCCTGTACAACCGCCATTCAACAATATTGGTTCATGTTATCCCTATAATACGTGCAAACACTGCGTACCGCGTATAAGTTTGAGTTTGTTTTGTTTAGGCTAAATATTTGCAATTGGTATTTGTGCATGAATTCTACGCCTCAACAGTTCACAAAACGAATTGAACACTAACGTTTATTTCATTTAAATATCCTTTACAAATGTGGATTTGCGAAAAGATCGGTTTAAAAAAATCTCTGAAGCATAACTATTAATAACTCATTTTGATTGAATGATTTACAAAGGATGTATCTAAACGGGCCGAAGACATGCGATCTCATGCAATTTAACCAAAGTAAGTAAAAAAAAATCTTATGAAAAGAACTTAATTTTACACAAAATAGTCTTAACACTGCACTCTCTTTCTCTTTTCCTTGTATCCATCCCATGTGTGTCTTTTTAATAGGTATTTTTTGTGTGTAATAATGAGTAAATACACTACCAAAAACCTTAACATTGTAAAGCTTATTCTTACAACATTCACCACGCTTGTTTCACAGTATTTCAGGTGGCTTTACACCGTCGGAAATATTTACCTAGTTCCGATATTCCTGCGAGTAAAAAATATCCTACATTGTTAACTGCTGGACGCGCGGAGCTGCGAAAATAAACCACATAGTAGATTGAAAGACTCACCCAATGAACGTAGTATTCCTGTTTCCTATATATTGTTACAATACAGACTCTGTTCAATCTACCTGTTAGAATATGTTCCCTATTGAGTCCATGTATTGAAGTTATACTGTGCTTTTAAATGTCGGCACTTTATTTGTTATTTCATATAGAATACTCACAAGCTCTCCGTTTTGTCTTTTAGACATATGCTGTGGTGACATCGGTGTTTCTCACAAATAACCGAGCTTATTAAAGCCCCTAATCTGATAGGGCGCTATCCCATTGCCATGTGGGGCACCAGTTCCAGCACCTAGTTACTAAAATAAGAAGATAAAATAAGAGTTTTCAAACGGGAAACCCACACAAAGTTAATTGTACAATCAAGTACTAGAAACCGGGATCTCTAGGTTTTTTGTCCATAGATGCTGCCTCTAGACCACTAAGTTTAAATTGGCTTTCTGATTCAATAAACATTATTTACTAACATTTAGTTTGAAAAAAATTTAAGTCTAGTGTTGCTTCCTAAACAGAACTTGGTATATTCATTGGATCTCTGCGCACTCATTAAAGGCAATCGTTGACAATATTGATTTAGTAAACGGATATTTCCTTTAGATACTCTTAAAGATACACTGTAGGTATTCTTGCCTGAAAAAAGTGTTAGGTCGATCATGGATCATTACTATGAAACAGAAAACTGACTTAAAGTAACGCCTGTGATTCGTTGGATTAATGTGATTTGCCGAAGCCGCAATAATGCATATTATATTTACTTTACCTTAAGGCGTCGTCCATTTATTGTACTCTTGTCAATAGTAGACCATTATATCGACCCCTCCCACGCATAAAGGCGTATCGAGATTATGACAAGTTTTCAGTACGGGCATTTAAAGATTAACTATGTGATTAATAAAAATTGAGTACAAATACTTAGTTCCTGTCTGGTTTTTAATTAAAGGTTCCTCTATATCTTGATTATTTAAGGACTATTTACTAAATAAAAACATTAATTAGCGAGAAAAACGAAAATTACATACTTACGACTTTGCGCGTTGGGATAAAACTGCCACATTATTAAGATACGACGACTTACAACTATATGCGTGGTGAAAATATTCTATACCTTCAAGTTACAACGGGTTAAGACTTTATGGGTCGTAAGAAAATATATGTATCATAAGTACCATCAAGTGCTACGACGTTGTTTTTGTTTGTTATAATTATTGTTTATTTAAAATGATTGCCAATGGACAGGGTTATTAAAATTAATAACAGATTATACAATATATTATATGGATTTGAAATATTTATCTTACATATTATCTTACATTATATTTTTCGAGTAACATTTTGAACTTATACCTAATAACAAGATCAACTTAATTAATCAGTCTTGAAATAGTTTAATTAGGTTTTGGGATGTAATAGCATAATAATCAACTTTAAATACCTAATTATCATTTGGTAACAAAAAAAAAACATATTAATTGTAACTTTAATACTTTAGTCACATAATCAGTCATAAGGATAACTTAAATCTTAATTTGCACTCAATTGCTTAAAATCTCTTTAGTAATATTACAAAGAACTAAAAAAGATTTATAAATTAAAAAGAAATAAGTATGAAAGATTGCAAAAAGGAAAAATATACAGGTGTCCCAAAACTAGACAACAAACCGGCAACCAGAGATAGACAAAGCTATGACGGCACAGCAACAAATAAAAACATACTCCTATCCCTGATGGTTTTCAAGATAAAGACTTTTTAGTAAAAATTCAAAAAAAAATACCTTCAGCAAAACTTCGTGACAGTGTGACAAGTAGTTTGTGTTATTTATTATTTGGATTCACGTTTTGTAATTATCAAGAGCTAAGGTTTAGAACTACATACTAAACTATGTCAAAACAGGTCTACTTTATAAGAAAATTGATAAATTTCCTCGCGAAAGCAATTTTCAATTAATAATTGGTCAACATTGACACCTCACACTAAAAGAAATGTACTATACCACCCGTCGCAACTTTTATAAAAGTTGGCGCACTTTATCAAGATTATAAAATGCTACTGCACTTTATATTTCTTTTGAGGATTTCCTCTATATTAAGCTTTTAACTGAAAATATCCCAAGTTTTCAAAAACCCTTCATATTTAATTTAATCATTTTTTTGTTCAAATATTTAAATTTAAGTACAATTATTACAAATTATACACTGAAGGTGTATATACATACATTACATACATACATACTTATACATTGAAGGTGAAAGACAACAAGAGTGCACAAAAAATATCAAAGAAAATGCTGGAATTGTTTGACTTCGGTCCTACATCTTGCTACGAAAGATCTCTTTAAGGATCTAGTACACTCATTTCTACTGATTTCATCTGCGGCCTAGTTTATTCTACTTCTTGATTCATTAAAATTTCTTATGAGTGTTTGATATACTTTTGATTTTAAGCCATCCCAGGAAAAGTAATCTTCGCATATTACGGATTCTTCGCATGTTGATTCGTACAAATTCTAGTACTGCTCCATTTCAAGTAAATCAGATGATTCTAAAAGACAATTAGAAAAATATTAAGAAACACAATCATTTAATGTTGAAACATTTAAGTTTTTTACTTAAATTTAGGAAATGTTACATTGCATAAAGTCTTATTTCATATTGTGGTCGGAGCATATCATTGTATGTACTAGAAACGACTATATGAATACCATCTTAGTTAAATAAAACCAGTGCATAAAGTCGCAAGTACCAGTTACGACCCCTAACTTTCAAAAATACACAACGCATAGTGTCGTAACTAGCGTGTTACGACGTTATGCGCTGAACAAAATGTAAACAATTAAACATAAAAAATCTCGTAAATATCGCGATGGATTAAAATCGATCAAATTAAAATAGTGTCATATTAAGCAAATATTTCATGGTTTAAATTATTTATCAAGCAAAACTTACCAGATCGATGAGATTCACTGGAGATTAGATTTTCATTTGAATTATTTAGAGCTAATTTTAAGATTCTTGACGAGCGAAAGTTGTTCATTTTGCTATCATATAGAAATAAATCTATTATGACAGCTTAATTAACACGAAGCACAAACAAAATCTGATAATTTTTATAATGCAGGTCCCATGTTTACTGCGCGTGCCGGTAGTGTCATACGACGGCGGTAACTAACCTTGACTGGTTTCGCGCGAGCCAATAGTACAACGCAAATCGTCGTTACTAGTGATAGGACCATATGCGCGGGCACTTTGAATAGATACGACTATAGGCGTTTCAAAATCTCGTTAGATATTAACAATTTGAAGATTTTCATTTCAGGGATGTATAAAGCTGATGTGCGTAACTACAATGAGCTAAAAATCTGATTTTCAGTAAAAATGTGGTTAAGACCTTATGCGTGGGAGGTGTCGATATTTCAGAACAATAAGCAATTTTGTATCAAAACCAGCAAATGAAAATTTAGTAATTATTGGTATAGAAGTAATCGTACTCTCGATTGTAAAGGACGCTCGTGCCCTGCAGTGGGATGTATATGGGCTGATACAGTTAAGTCGGTATAGAAAGCTTTACATCTAGTCTAAAGAGAAAGAGATACCCCATAGATGTATTGAAATGTTAATTCCTATCCACTATACTAGAATAATCGCTCTTAAACAACAACACTAGCGAGTAACAAAACGATATAACACTGTTAAGAATACTTCCTTGTGAATGAAGATGTTTAAATTATGTTGATACAACGTTATGACGTCGTAAATTATCATTAACGCATACTAATGATGCTTCGTAAACACGGAACGTAGATTCATGAAATATTTAAGTAATAACATTTAATACGTAGTCTTGAGTCTTTGTTATTCGTTAGCTTTTTTATTATCTACGGTTTAGGTTAATGCATACATTACATTTTGTAAAAAGTAGTATCGTAAAAACTGTTTTTAATACATATACATACTTAATTTGACAACTTCCGTGGCGCTTCGAAAAGCCGGCTGTGAACGAGGTTCGGGGATTCGTATCCCGCCCCGAGACAAGTGTTTTTGACCCACAAATATTCGTGCCTGATTCATTGTTGAGACGCAAAAAGCCCTTCAAATTTGATCATAATATACAAATAGTGTCTCTTGTGCGTATTATTTACTTTAAAGATAATTTATTTAGATTTAAATTATTGTTAGGATTAGAAATGTAATTGCATAAATACCTATATAATATCAATACATAGTAATAGATACGTATACAATTCAATATAGGGCACAAAATAAAGTTGTAAGCGCGCCCAGAATTAATTAATTATGAAATATAACGTCATAACGAAGAACCTAAAAAAGGCAAAGTTTATTAAATTAGTTGAGTTATAAAATAAAATTTGCAATTTTAATGTGCCGATAATAAGTTGAAATTATTCACAAATGAAATATTACTACAATAATAAACTGACTCGCACATAAATGAATGTTAAAGAGGCTCTTTTGTGAGCAAAAAGGTTTCTTTCTTTGTTCCGTTCAACTTATCGAGTTCAGTCAGAAGTTACCACACTTGTACTAAAACTAGGCATGTTCATAACACTAATTGGATAATTGATTTATTATATCGATGTAAAACGATTAATTGATCTTGAAATCAAACATGATTATTACTATCGCAAAATAGGTTTTAGAATTTAAATAAAATCTATCGTAAGCCGTCAAAAATTGATTCTTCAATGTAACTTAAATTAGGAAAATCCCACGATAAGAATCGCATTTATAAAGGGTCTTCGACACGACAGAGGCGTTAAATAGGGGTTGCTGGGATGCGGGGTCGCACGACCCCTTAATCTAAAAATCGCATCGTTATATTCCAGATACAAATAATCGGTACTTATTTTATCCAACAGCTTTAGTTTTATCAATTGAAACATACAAAGATACAAACCTAATTATGTATCGTTTTTTCATTCGTCATACAAATGTTATCGGTCAAATGAATTATGACCTGACTGGATACAAAATAGACGTATTCGGTCAATTTATAGATAGTTTATTTTATTTTAAATGTCATGTTGCGTGTCAATGTACAAATATATTTAATTGGATAAATGAAAAACCGCCTCTAAGTATTTTACAATCGATAACAGCGCATAATCGGTGAGTAATCTATAAGACTTAAAAGGAACACATCTCTAGAATGCTCGGTTCGCAGAGTCGACTCTGCGTTGACTCATTTAAGAGTCAATAGTTTCCTTATAAGGCGTCACAGGTGTCATGTTGCCGGATACATTAATCAAACAGAGAACATAACTCTTGTTCATGCGACCACCTACTAATGCTTCGTTTAACTATTTGCAACACGCACAACTTCCAAAGTAAATTGAAAAAACTCGTAAAAGTGTATATTTAAATTGTGTTTTTATTGCGACCCATTTAAAAAAAAATTTATCAAGACAATGTGGAATGAAAAAAATGAGCATATTTTTAGACGCAAATGTCGAATTATTATAAGCTGAGTTTATGCAAACAGTTGTCAGACATCACTATTCGTTTAGTCTAGCATTAGAGCTCGACTGTGCTGTGACGTCGTTTTGAATCTAGAAAATATCGACTGCACTTGGTTTAATGGTACTTTACAGTCTTCGGAGGAAGTATAAAATAATAGGCTTTAGGCCGTAGTTGATATCATTCACCATTGCCGTCCGCATAGACACGAAAAAATATCCTATATTACAAATCATATTAGACTGCCGACTAATCACCAGTTTATTAAGTCCATCCGCCCACTATCCCCCATTGGGCCAACATGATGGAGTAACGCCCACACGATCTCAAATAAATGTGACGGAAATTCCCAGCTTCAGATGATTTAAATAAATTGTTTCAAATGACCGACATAGATCCTATATTTCATATAAAATAAAACGCTGTACAATTTGTATTACCAAAAATATCCCTACTTATTTGTTGTCACAAAATTAATTAACGGTATAAAAATAGAAAAAATATTTTGGCTATTCATCATTGACAAAATTGCTTGAATGTATTGCGGGGCACCGAAAAATACCGAACATTCCACGTTTAATTCAGTGAATTCCCGCTTGGAAATACTAGTAGCATTTATACAAAGCGGTATTACAATCACCGTACAAGGAGTTTTATGGGCAGAAGTGTGATATGAACGTTGAAGTAGATTCAGTGTTGAGATATCTGAACGGGAGTCCGACGTGACTTCTTTTATTGTAGCTTTCAATCCGTGGCTACCAGAGCGCATAACAGGTTTAGAAGTTTAGTCTTGGGGGTTTTGTAGATGTTAATATAGATATACATTTTTAACACGCAGTTTTACTTAATTTTATTTGTGTTATAAATTGTGCATTTAATTTTGTTAAATCTTATCAACAGATTTAAATGCGTTAATGAAATGGAAATTAAGGTGCCGAAAAAAGTAATTTACTTAAACGTAAAGTGAGCTATCGGATATTTAGGAGTCCTTATAAAAAAAAAAGAACTAAAATCTATTTGTAAAACCACTGCGCTTTTTTAAAGATTTCAAAGGCGTCTCCATGGTAACAATATTTGAACAACTAAAACCGAGAAACAATTTGTATCATAACAATGTGAAACTCGCGCTGAATGCATGCACTAGAAACAAGACTTTCAAACACTAGAAAGGATAGAACACTTTTTATTCTATTTGGCTACAGTTATCCACGCCGCGCTGGTTGTAACAGATATTTCCATGTAAAACCCCTATTAAACTGCAAAAATCGCAAGCGTGCTTTTAAAACTCCTTTCTGTACTAAAGGGGTGATTTGGAACGCATTGTAAATAGGAAATAATCCGGTTGAATGAATCGGTATGTATTTGTATCTGGGAAATTGAAAAATGGAACATGCGATTTTTCAAAAGTGTTTCAAACGCTAGTTGCGTACACCAAAGATAAGACGTTTAATTTAAAATAACACCAGTTTAGTCCCTATCCACGGCACCTGACATACCAATCTTGGTCGGGTGACATTTAGTACAATTTATGCAATGGTAGAGTGTAATAGTAGATTACGGGCGACGCGAGACGGTCAATGTACTCGATATTTTGTGACTCGCCGTTGTTACGCTAATAAAGAAGTAATAGAATAAACAGAAAAAGTAACCAATTGCTCCATTTTATTGCATTCCGACGATACCTTTATTATGTGTTGTAGATAATGTAATATGTTAGTTCGAAAAATAAACATTCAATTTATCACTCCAATGTTACCACAATGTTTTATATTTTTGACCTTCGTGGTTTTGGGACTTTGCATCATGTATGTAGTTTAATTGTATATGAAATATATATTTTTGAAAGAAATGATATACAAATTCCCGCCTTTATTTTATTAAGAAGCAATACACTGTCAATTTAGTATTTGAAATAAAACATTTCGTAATCAAAAACGCTTTAATCTTGCAATCAACTAGCAGAATAAATTTACTAGCAAAAAATAAAAAAACGACTACAAAAAATAGCACTAAAAAGTAACAAATAATATCTATTTCGTTGTACTTGTAAAACTTGTTTAATTTAGTTATTAACTAGCCCACAAATCATAAAAAGCGTAACATATTGACGGCAGGCCGCCAAAAAAATCGAATTGAGAATCTCCTCCTTTTTTTGGAGTCGGTTAAAATATAGTATTCTTCATCTTCTTCCCATAGCTCTAGACTTATTGACTTCAATATGGCGGTTTTAGTTTATTAATTTAATTTTTATGGTTACATTTATTCATTATTCATACTAAATGTTATTTAGTGTTTGCCACCAGACGGTGAATGACATCGACGTATCGATAAATAATTGCATCAAACAACACAAATTTTGTTACCCATGCCCGCTCAATAATTTATCGTGTTTGAAAAGTAAATCGGCAAAGCATATAATCTCAATGTAGAAAAAACGCGAAAATTGAAACGGCACATTTAATAAAAAATATTTATACACTCGAATTTCACAGCCGAGGAGCAGCCGTTCTTAGCGATTCCGTCAATTTCCGTTTATACCAACACGAAGTGGGAAAGTGTGCGGAACCCGTAACCTCATAAAGTTAGAGCATGGAATGGCGGAATTCTCAACAACCAGGCAAAATCTAAAACGACGCCCGGAAATTGTCATTTTAGTAAACAAATTTACACTCGCGCCTCGGGACAACGGGAATTGAACATTTTTTCTCCCGATATTGTTATTTTAACTTCCTACTGCTTAATGTATACGTTTTTTTATAACACAGTTTTGATGCACGCTATTGGTAATGATAAATAAGTACTTGAATGATTAATATTGTCTTTACACGGGTGTTTGTAGTGACAAAGTGATATTACGTTGATAGAAATCAAATAAACAATCAGGTAGATAAACGTGGATCAAATTAAGTCACAAGTAGACAATTCAGTAGCCTAAATAATATAAATCCAATTTAGGAGCCTTAAAACACTACAATTTCAGATTTACCTAAAACATTTGTTTAAGAAACCATTATTAATTTGTCATTGATTTGCCGCAAATAAATTATTAAAAAATAATATTTACAATAAACAAACATTAATATTATGAACAACTTTACAGATATAGGTAGCTAATGTAGCCCTTAAATCTCTGCGTCTCGAATATCAGGAAAAAATATGAGCGTCGCGTCGCAACGCCTAAATCGGAGACAAATATTTGCCGATCAAACCAACATTTGTCCGAATACGGAAATCGGAGCTGTCATCCCAACCGACCGTACGATGACCACGTTATAAGGATATTTGTTTTCGAGACATTTATTAACAGAGCACTTTTTTACGATACTTGAAATCCGACTACTGTTACATATTTAGTACACTAGGTTAATAAATAATATATTGAATTCACATAGAATATTTTATTCTACCAAAAAAATCTATCAAGGAATCTCAGTGATTCAAATCAACATTGCTTATGTTATCCATAGCTATATATAGGCGATTTCATTTGGCCTAAACTTACTTACGGCCTTATGCATAGATAGTTTTAAAACCTACTTTAGTTATCGAATGTTTTGTCTTCTTCGCTCAAACTGTATTCAAAAGTCGTTCGAAAGGGACAAAACATTCGATAATTAAAATAGGTTTTATAACTGTGTACATATAAGGCCGTTTGTCTTTATGTAAGAATCCGTTCTCAGTGCAGCCGGTTTCACATGTAGAATTAAAGTATTACCTGTAAAATCTGCTACAGTAAACTTTCTAAACCTTGTTCAAAAAATAACACAATATGTATCAATTATTCTACAGTCTTCCGGTACATTAACCGAACACGTCTGGCAAATACAAATTAATACACATTTGAATTAACAAATTATTTAGAACGTTTCCAATTGGCAGAACAAAGAGCAAACAGATTTTAACATTGCGCAACATGTACAATGATTAATGATGTATAAAACAATAAACAGCTAGTGTTGCTTATGTAACGAGTCTGTTACGTGCACAACTCAATGATGCATAACATTCAGTTAAATTGCGTCTCGACTGCCTTTCAGAAGTGACGTAAGTGAGACAACACCGCAACCTTCTGACATGTAAAGGAACTGTGCAAACATACTCCGAACTTGTAGTATGAGTTACTATTCTTCCAAACTAGTATTTGCTTTGTCCTAAATTACATACATACGAATTTGGTATGCACAAAATTATATTTTGTTACCGTAAATAAAAGGGAATAGTATAGCGACATAAGTTAATACATAGTTTTACACCCTACAGTCACATACATACTCCTCAACCCACATTAAGATTAATTAAGTCTTGTGTCGCTGGTATCAGAAACTAAGACAGACTTTTCGGTCTCACAAACACCCAGACCCGAGACAAATACTTGTATTGTCTCGGTGCGGGGATCGAACCCGCCGCCCCTCGTTTCACAGCCAGCTTCTAACCAACTGCGCCACCGAGACTGTCTTAATGAGAGAATTCATCTGAATTATTTTGTTTATTTTAAACAGTTTTAATTTTTAAGAAACAATTACTTTGTTAATGACCTACTCATGTTACTTCGTTGTTCTGTAGCACAATGTATTACTGTGTGGGTCAGAAGTAAACCAACTGACTGCCACATCAGTTAAAATCATAGTAACTACACCGCACCGGTCCCATGAGAGCTGATTGATAAGCTGATGGATTTAGAGGCTTATTGATTAATGCATTGATCCACTCGAACTGGTTCTAACGTGGCTCAACTACTTATAAGATTGGTTTCAAGTGCATGGAATTTGTGCTTAACATGGTTGTATTTTCAGATTCCATAGCACAGTGGATCTAGGCACCGGCGGGAAACAAGAGGACGCAGGATTAATCCTGCACCGAAACAAAGATTAATCCCTGGTAATATTTATGTGAACCGCAAGAATTCATTTCGGATCTGGGTGTTGACAAACCGCAAATTTTTACTACTTTTTAATACCGACAACATAAGCCTTGTATCGTTGTATAGAATAAACAACTAAATAAATGAAATCGCCCCATTTAATCTATAAGTAACAAAATCACGTCTCGAACTAAGACAGGTCACAAGAAAAAAAAGAAATAAAGGAACGCGTGTTTTGTTGATTTAATTCGGCAAAGAACACAAGAGCTTGTACATAAAAAGCAATAAAAAGCGCGAGTCTCTCACGCAGCGATTTATTCATTTTTTATTTGAGTCAAACAGACTGATAAAACGACGTGTTTGCCGATGGTTTGCCGGCTTTTATTACGCAAATGGCTATGGAGAAATATTTTTTACGGAACCTTTCGATATTGGTAATGCGTGTTAACTTCTGTATCGTAAAAATACGTGTTTGCGTGCGAAAAAACTTATACGCGGTTATTGGAATGTTAAAATGTGTGGTATTGCTCGAATTAATAAGTGATAGTACTTTTATGGCCTTATTCATAGACAGTTTTAAAACCCATTTTATCTATCGAACATTTTGTCTTCTTCGCTCAGACTGAATTCAAAAGTTATTCGGACAAAACATTCGATAACTAAAATAAGTTTTTAAACTGTCTATGAATAAGGCCGTTACTGTTGCAATTATGACATACATGCATAAGCTTACGTCTGTAAACAATAATAGGTAGGGAGACTGTAGAGTGTAGAGGTATCGCTGGTATTAACCGTTGTTTACTGAGCTTATGCTTGACTAGATTTGATTATGACAGATCTACAAGCCAGGCAAAGTCCAGTTACGTCATCATTGAGACTTAACAAACCGAAAAAATAAGAAGTTGAATAAGATGCCCAGGCAAAAGAATGCATGTGTTTTATTTTATTAAGAATAAATAAATAAATATGTAGTATCAACTTTACTAACACGAATGTTTTATGTCTTAGATAAAATATATTTTTTTTAAATTGCACTGACTACACCAGTATATAAAACATGTGAAAATACCAACGTATTTTCTGTTGGTTTATAGTGACACAAGGAACAAAACTTTGCATTTCTGGAGCTAAAATGGAAGTCCATATGTGCCCGAATAGCATTAGTACGCTAAATCGGACTACTACCGACTGTCTTCTAAATATAATTCCCCTTTCCAGCTAAAAAGTATCATTTAATGACTCATATAAATAAAACATATTGTTATATCTATATAGTCAACTTATATAAGCTATGATGTCAGTAAAGCTTAGTCGTGAAGGCTACCTCTACAAGTTAGGATTTCATTGAACAGCTCCAACTATGGATATATCGGCTGCTACACAAGTTTTTTTACTTATCCATTCATTCAACTGATCATATATATTTATAAGTTGTTCTCTATACGCTGTAAAAACTGGTTCTTTTCTATCGATAATAGGATGACTTTGATTATAAAACATTTGTTTTTCATTCTTTTATAAAGGATGGTCTGCTTCATGCAATGGTATTTATACAATTATAAGTAAATAACGCAGTTAACGACGAATGTTTTATGTATTTTTGTAGCACCTTATGGCAAGTGGTTACCGCTGTTTTGAACAGTGAACATTGAAAATGGGAGTAAAGGAAGAAAAGGGACGGGAAAAGAAAAGTGGGCAACATGACAGTACAGGAAATGAACATATAATAGTAATTAATTCTTTCAATACCTAATTGAGCTGAATGAGAAAACTACCATCATAAATAATACATCCATCAATTACAAGATTTTTTGCTACTACATCGAAAAACTTATGACAAGGATGCACCGGCCAAAACAGTTGGTTCATGCCAAATTGCTAGAGAGAAAATCTTCTATTTCGAAAGCCGCAAAACTAGAGTTCATGAAAACTGTTTTGTATTAAATCTGTTTCCAGCTGACAAATAGCACCACGTCAAATGAAATTTTATTAAACTATAAACTTCTTACATTTGTTTACGCTTTTTTAGTTTGTTACACGACTGATGGTAAATGGTCGCTAATGTTCATGGACTTTAACAAAGCCCAGGAGCCCAATTAAGCCTATGAACTTTGATGAGTATAATAAATAAATAAATAAATACACCCAACAGTCACATACATAGTCCTGACCCCACACTAAGATCGAGTCTAGTGTCGTGGGTATCAGAAACTACGAGAGACTTTGCGGTCTCACAAACACCCAGACCCGAAACAAATATCTGTGGATCACGCAAATATTTGTTTCGGTGCGGGGATCGAACCCGCGTCCTTACGTTTCACAGGCGGCGTCTAACCAACTGCGCCATGGAGGCTGTCAACTGTAAACTTTGATAAATCGCAATATTCAGAAAACAACGACGTACTTCCTCAATTCAACCTAATACTTAAACGCTTTACTAAATATCACAAGCTATGGAAGATCTTTACAGCAATGATGCATATGTCAATAACGGGAAGTAGAAAATAGACTTATCTCCAACAGTTCGTTCGAACGTCTATCAGAAAACAGGCGATGGACCACACAGAGATGTCGAAAGACCTTCTGAATTTATAGAAGCCGTAAGTTGCTCGCTATACTATGTAACTATTGAATGCCAGTAAATAAGATAAATCTTTAAATTACTACCCCATACCGTGTCACGACACTGACTCGATAAATATTATTGCAATTACCTACTTATAACATTAATTTTATTAAATACGTGTTTCCTAAGTCGACTTTTATATTACGAAGAACTTAAATTTACTCGGATATCGAGAAACAAGCCTTGAGTGAAGTCGGATCGCCTACTAAATGGACGGATGATCTTTTAAAGGTCTTAAGGGACGGTAAGATATAAATAGATCTGATCCGATAGCAGTTAACAGAACAACGTTTTCTGATATACAAATTGATAAACTGCTAGATAAACAATTCCTAAATGACATATATTTTTAGTGCCAATCAAAATGTATGTGTGTAATGTGTAAATGAGGACAAGAATAATTCGTAATATTTTATTGATCAATTTGATATACACAAATTCTACGACAATCGAAATGAACATTCCTTCGTAAGTGGTTGCTTGTAGCAATTAATTTATTATAATAGCGGTTTAATGATCGCATGCACGAAACATGCACGTGCTCGATCCACGCGTAGACGATACTAAAAATATGATCAAGACACGAAGTCACACCACTTACTAACCCGACGCCATGTGCCTTCACGTCATCAGAATTAACACGAACAAATTTGTACTTTGCTTGCTCAATAAAATAGCCCTCAATCCCGCTAAATTGTTAGTAAACATTACCTAATGCAAGCTAGATCATAATCACATTGTCGGAAATGAGTAAACCATTAGTTGCTCCATATCTCGATTGTATTCAGATTAAACGATTAGCGGAGTATCAACATTCATCAGAATAATAATAGGCTATATATTTAACGGTAACGTGATAAATTTCGATTATTTTATTTCCGATAATCAATACGCCGGCCATACGCCGATTGTGATGTATGAAAAGATAATAAAACATTCAACGCCATTAATAAGCCGCGTTTATCTTTTAATCGACGTCTATTAATAAATCTTGTTAGCGCCAGACAAATAAATTTTCAACTTAAGACACTCAATTACGAAGGCAATTTCGCTGAAAATATTATCCCCAATTTTCGCTTAATCGCCGGCGACGTTCATTGCTAAAACATCGGTTTCGTCATCTGGCGCGTTCTCACGGCTCACGTAAGCAGTTTTCTCCGGAGCATCATCACGGTGACAGTTAATTAATAACAAGTTAAAATCTCCGTTTCGCAGACGTAATTCGCGGCGAATTCTCTCATTCGCAAAGTCCCAAAGTACAGTTGTAGACTTTTGATTGGGACTCCGGGGACGCGCACCGTTCGCGAAAAGGAAACTTACGTATATTTGCCGCCTGTTTAGCGAACGAAGTAATCTACTTATGCTTTAATGATCGCCAGAGCAATCTGTCAACACGCGTTGTGAGTTATTGAGACATTTATTACGCTCGGTTGACATTTCAACGTGGCGGGAGATATTAACGATGTATGTAGCCGGACGTTTTCTAAACAATAAAACTGTGCTCGGCCGTCAACTAATCGATCTGTTCGGGCCGCACGGATCGGTCGGAACTGACTCGACGTTGTATAAAGTGGCGATAAATTTGCTCCAAGCAACGAGTCCGAGAGGAGCGGTCCCGAAGTGACAAACGAGAGATTTGCCGGTGGTTTACAACGCGAGCTCCGCAAGTTTAGTTTTGATTGTGCACTTTGCGGGGCTTAAGGGTGTGACTTCGAGACTCTATTAGGTGCCGATGTCGGGCTCCTATTTGACTTTACTTGTTTCACTCCCAAGAACTTCGTCTGGACTTGCTTTTATTTTGTCGATACGCAATCACAGCGGTTGAACAGTATGGCGGGCTATTTGTATTACTACAATGGACATGATAAATATACCCATTACAAGCACACTTGTAAAACAGATTAGAGTCTTGTTAGCACACATCATATCTACGTTCACAACGCAGACACACGACGTACGTAACGAAATCGCCTGGTGAAAGAAACAAAGACAAAACAACACAGTAATGGCCACGGCGTCATTCATCTAGCGGAGTTGGCAACTCGAACAATACACTCGTATTTACTTACGCAAATGAAGCTGTGGTTGATTAATATCAGCGGAGATAATCTGGGAGCCACCGGGCGGCATAAGTTTGATCAACGACTTAACTTTCCCAGTGACACCTCATAAATTACGGACGGGGACCTTGCGAGTTTAACTTAAAAGGCTTTATGGGCGTGAATAAAACGTGTCCAGGGTGTACTATTAAGTTTTCAAGTTAACTTCTCATTAGGAGCTGGTGTAGGCCAACTTCAGTTTTGTACTTCATGTCTTTTAAACTTAGCAATTTGTTAACTAGATGAGCGCTTAACACTTTATTTATTATCTTTGCGTGCGTTTGATTTTGATATTACGCTTTGATTAAATGAGCTTGTGGTTGGCGAATTAATTATCTATAAACGGTTTAACTTTGTGAAATGAGCATGAAACATTATCCTGTAACATATTTAGAGTTAACCAGCATAACACAATCGATTTATATAAAACCAGAAGCTGCTTTACCGAGCTTCGCGTGATGCAGAAATATGTTTTCATTGTTGATTTATTACGCTACAGTATTAATAAAATGTCTTGGCTGTTTGGTAATTTAATCATATTTTCATGATTAAACGCTGCTGTATGAATGGAAAACCATATCTAGATAATTGAATAAGCTTTAGTCAAGTAAAATGTTTAAATTGTAGAATGAACGATGATGAAAAAAGATAAAGCTGTTAGATATGTCAAGTCAAGTAAAGTGGGTATCCATAGTATCTGTCTTACCCTATGAGATACAGGTTGACAAAATATTCATTGAAATCTATTTGTCAAAGAATGACTCAATAACAATACTAGATCTCAAACAAACAACAAATATTTGACACCAGCTACCGCTGCAATCGGTCATCCAATATTTGGCCCAATACATCTCACAAAGCGTAGAATCAAACGACACTGCAACATCGCATATGTCAATCAGAATGTCGACAAATTTGACCGACGCAGTACAGATTACACAACAAACAAATATAAAAGGAGATGGCGAGGCATTCGTACAATCTGTTCTATTCGGCCGGCGGTCAATTGATCCATTTATCTGACGGACACCGAAAGTATTTAAACGGCTATTGATCAGATTGCGCGGATAGAAGCAAACATTGTTTATTTAGATGTATTCACTACGAGGTAGTTCGCTTTGTTCAAACTTTTATTGCTTTATCTGTGTAACGTTTTTTAACGAATAGTTTGAGCGAAATTTGTTAATGTGTTTATTTGTGATTGTTAAATAATATGTTCTTGAAAGTTTGTTAAAAATATAGCCAAAAGTGAACACAAAGAAATAAGCCACAGATGTATTAGTGATCAATGAAAAAGGTCGTGGGTAAATACAGAAACAAAAAAATTAAAATCAACAAAACAGGAAATCACACATGATGTGACTTTATAAACAATGACTTTATGAGATTTGGTTATAAATTCCCTGTTTATCGAAAGGAGTACGGAATTATCCATTTCTTTCTTTATTTTATGAGTTCCAGATTTTAGTTAACTCTGACGCAAAACACTCATACCAAATGACCGTCACATATGCCAGAGGACGAATAAAAAAATAAACGGCAATAAACTGTAGCGAAGTTTATAGCACAATATAATTTTATAGGAACGAAGACAAAGAAATTAATTTAATAAACCGAGATTTACGAGAGAGACAAACAAGGAGACAATATATTAGATATTTATATCGTATAAATCTCGAAACTGGTATTTTTCACGTTTAAAAACTAATTTTCAGTTTCCAAATGACTTGAAATATTTATTAGATACATAATAAAAATAATGTATAAGTCATTAATTTATAAGCAGAAACACACACAGAACCGCTACAAATTAAAATCATAAAACGTAATTACTATATCATTTAATTACACAGCTAATTAATAAGTATCAATGATTGAGTCCAATGACCTAAAAACTAAGCCAATTAAAACAACACAAGGCAAATTATCAAAAATAGAATCTCAAACTTAACGTAGGCGAGAAACGTTGCCTAATTTCTACATCACACACAATTCTACATCATAAACGGCAGATTTATTTCCCCGTCGAAGACGTTTTATTTTTAATTCAAATGGAAACAACAGACGCATTTATAAGTGCCCATTGAAATTCTCCGTTATTGGCACTAAATAAGCATAAACGACGTGCCACAGAAAGGACAGGAAATAAGTTTCAATAGTGGTCAGCGTAATGACAGCAATGCTTGTATTAGTTATTGTCTCTTCGCGCCACGTAAACGCCCGTCGTATTTATAAATTCTTTGTTTAAACCACGATTTAGTACTTGAAAGTGAAGAATGTTTGTAATTTGTAAATGCCCTGTTCATTGTAATTGGCGGTTAGTATGTGAAATGAAGTGCATTTATCATTTTTTGCTGTCTTAAATAGTATCATTAATGATAGTATGATCAGTTATTGTGCAGTTTTAAAAGCAACGACGCTTTTTTTCATTATGGAAGTTGACTGTAAATTCACTTATTAAACTGTGTCTGTTTTAACCCAAGTACTTTAAGACTTTAATGCGTCTAAATATAAAAAGAATTACCACGAAATCACTAATCACAGTTTGTAGAGATTATCATAGGTTTTTGTTGAAGCGTTTCGCTTATTATTTAACAGATTGAAAAAAATAATAAATGTATTGTATAAATGTTTTGTATGTAAAAAAGTGCGTGGTGGCCTGTTGGTAACGGACCAGACGCGGCTGCCTACATGTTCACGGTGGTCGCGGGTTCAAATCCCAGGGCACACCTCTGACTTTTCGGAGTTATGTGTGTATTGATAGTCAATCACCACGCACTTTAACGGTGAAGGAAGACATCGTGAGGAAACCTGCATACCGTAGCGATCTTAAAGAATTTCTACGGTATGTAAGTCCGCCAACCCGCACTAGGCCAGCGTGGTGGACTATATGGCCTAACCACTCTCAATCGATTCTCTCGATTGTAGAGTAGGCCCGTGCCCTGCAGTAGGACGTATATGGGCTGATATAGGTAGATTGTACACAGATTTCTCCGTAAGAATGTCTATTTAATATTAAAACCTAATATTCAAATCCCGAGATTTCCAAAGAAATACAATATAATACCTTGTAAATATTTGTATTAAACCGCGAGATATTAAAGTCAAACATTATTTAGAATACTACTAAAACAAATGGAGTGCCGAGTAGACATACTAAATACACAAACATATTACTGGCGAAGTTTTATTATAAAATATGAAATATAGAACGGCGAGGGTAAATAAAAAGATAGCTTTAACACAGAGTTGTTATCGTGTGTAAACAAAAGTACTTTGTGGGACAACGAGCCAAGAAATGTGGTTACGGAACCGAGTTTAAATATAAGCACTAACGTACAATTCACTTTCCTGACATCATTTATTTCTATGTCTATCCTGTCGACAATAAAAAAAATGTATTTTTTCTTCTAACCTACTCTTCCAATTTCTTTCAATTCTATTAAATTCCACCGCGAAAATGTCAAATTGAGTGAAATCGTGCGCTGTTGTAGTTTAGTAGTACCTAAATAGCAAGTATTAGTTCTTAAGCTAACATTTTAAATGAAATCGAGACTCTATATTACTAGTCAATGTTTGAACAGTTTTAAAGCCTTTTTAAGTTATTTATTGTCCTAGATTCTAGCAGTTGTGTGCGCAATTTTGCCATTACAGGTTCATGCCTGGAATTCTAATCCCGAGAGACTTTGCCTCATATAATATGTAAAGCCAGTGTCTGAGTTAGTATCAGGCGGCCGAGTTTAGTAGGCATGTTATGATTTTCCCAGAAACTTTAACCTTTGTTTTTGTGATACAATCCTAGAGCTTTGTTTAGACAATTAATAAAAAACATTAATAATAATTGGGTATGGTTTGTTAAAATTGTTTTTACCAGACATAAAACACTGTCTTTGCTAGAACGAACACGAAGATTTAGGTGCTGTATGCGCTCAAGCTTCGCTGTAATACCGATGTAATTATATTCAGTTATACTCGCCGGGTAACTGTATCAAAATTAATAACATTATCTATTAAACAGTACTACAATTAACCTATTATAGGAAAAGATTTACACCATGTTAGATACTATACTATACTTTTTATTATTATTAGTACGAGTCAGAAAATAAAGAGAATATTCACGGGAGAAACTAATGAAATTATTAATGCCATATCCAAATAATCTGATCTGACAAGGTTGTAAGACAAGAGTTCCGCGAGTGACATGGTCCTTGGTCCCTCCCCTCCCCTCTCCCTCCCTCATAGCTTGTAGGCAAGTAATGTAACTTGTAGCTATGTTAATTTAACTACTCGCCGTGCCAGCTTGATGCGGCCGTAATTGATTAAACTCGACTTTAATATCGGTTTAGTATCAACACTGGACACCTGAGTGGCACTTGTTTCCATGTTTAATCACTGATTTCATATAAGAAATGTGAGCTGATGATTAAAGGGTAAACAATGTTGATTAAGGCATACGTAGATTTAATTTTATTACGGAAGATAACTTAAAACATAACTTAACTTTTTTATCGGAGTAATAAACAATAACATGGTAAAAATATTGCAGGCATAAAAATGGAAAAAAGTCACAATTCACTTTAATAGATGCTCCGTCTTGATTAGTAACCTTATCGAAAATTCGATCAAAACAGTGTAATTTATCGCCGTTCAGTTTTAACTCTTTCAGATGCTGCATTATTACACACACATGTAATTATATTCGCAAATTAATTGCGTGTCACTACAGAAAAACAATTAGTGAAGTAATTTCAACGTGCAAAATTTCGAGAACACAAGTCACCTCGATACCGCAAATTCTATTTAAAACATGAAATTATTTGACGAAAAACAACTGGCCCGATTAAAGCCCCAACATCCTTGAACGAGAGAGCAAGGCCGTCGACATTTCGAAGTTTCTTTAGTTCTTCAGTTCCACTGTCTTTTGTTTAGTTAGATTACACAACGTGACGGTAATGGAAAATATTGTTGAAGGAATGTCGCCGAAATCGACACAAGCGAGTGTATAGCCAAATTATTATTTTTTAACTAAGAATATTTGTTAGCCTTCTGTTCTCTTTGTACTACTCGTATTAGGATTGCTAATATTTTATGATGTTTGTTCCTGTTATAATTAGATTATAGACTTTTAATCAAATTTACATTATAAACTAGTGAATGTTATTGGAAGTTTACTGAATGCCTTAAGAAGTTTCTGTAGTGAAATATTTCCCAGGACACGTTCGCTAAATTTTCCTCTATAACTCTTACCGCAATTCTGTTCGTATGTGTCTGATTCTTTCGTTGCTTACTTATTTTTATTGATGGAAACGTTAAAGTACCCATCAAGAAATCCAATGGCAAAATGGTGTACCGTTAACGTGCTAACTTGATAATGCGTCCTTAATCCGATCAACAATAAACCTTTTCCGCGAACTTATCAGTAAGTCACGGCAAATCTCGATCCTCTCTTCCGGGGGAACATCTCAAAGCGTGTTTCCCGCTATTTCTCTTTTGCCCGCAACGCTACATACCAAACCGGGGTTCGTATTTCCAAGAAATTCAACCTAGTTGCTTCCTTTAACTTTACCCTGTAAAAGCGCCTTAAGAGATTCATCGTTGATAGCAAGTAAATTTGGATGAAGATTTGAATTCTAAGAGCGATTACATTTAGCGGATAATATTTTAAGCGACTCCTCTTCGCAAAGATATAACGTCTTTAGATTTATCAATTTTATAGTTATACAATAGAAACATTAGATCTTAAAAAGAACTAAAGTAAATGGCTTGAAATGAAAACTACAAAGTAACAATTCACTGCGAAAAGGAGACAATAAACCTACATTTTCAATGCGGTGTTAATAAAAATTAAAATACAAATGTATAATTTTATCGGTCATGCTGGCGTTGATTTAATAATATTTAACAAAAGATAATGCATTATTCATTAGAGGCAGAAAGAGCTCATTGGTAAAATTTTAACGAGTTATATCTGATCATTGACGAGCAGTTTGTTAGTTTACTACCCACAATTTTGAAGCTATGTAACGAAAAAGCACAAATCTTCCTAAGTTCCCATCTGGTCCATCAAAGAATGGAATAATGTCTAAACCTCATTAACTTCAACAACGGCATACACGTTGTCTACCTATAGTCCCAGTTTCCCAGTTCTCAAACTCGCACATACTCCAAGGTAAATATTTGTTCGGATGCGGTAATCGAACTTGCAATCTCCGGAGTTTAGTCGGTCTCTGAAACAGTTCCGCGGCGGAAGTAAATCTTTGTATTATCGCAGGTATATTCTGGTGTTACTTAACTACTTCCGCGGTACTCCCGTCGCGTATGAGTTAATTATTATACGGAATTTCGCCGATTGTGCTGCTATGTTTGTAGCTACTATGGATGTTAATTGTGTTCCGAATATTGGGTAAACTTCTAGTAGTCGGTGATCAAGTAGGCACGCATTTTAGTTATTCTTAGGGAATAGGCGAGACGACAGTATCAAAAAATTAAAGATTTTATGTTTTTAAGGGAAAATACGTATTACAAGGATTTCAAATGATAATTCAGTTTTAATCTATACTTGGAGATTAATAAGATTTTAAATAAAATCAAAGTACAAAATATAGCAATCGGCCATTTTGACAAAAACGCTCTTCACAACGCATGATGTCACGCCTATGTAAATATGACGCATTCGCTGCGCATAGACCACAGATTTAGTAGTACACAATGACATGTTTACCTAGTAGTGACATCAAAGCGGACGCCATGACACCTACTAGCGTTTTTTGTGCACTATTGAAAAATTATTAGAAAAATGGCTTAAAACTGTGTTAAGCCTTTGTTAATTCTTGAAATATAGATTTTTTCGTATATAATAAATGTGTGCCCATATTTTAGAATATAATTTGAAAATCATTCGTCTCGCCTATTGTACACTTTCAAAATTTTATACAATGTCTGCTATAGAATTATAGTTCTCTCTCGTTAATTTGAATATAGGTAGTTCCCTCAGCACTTCAGCCGTAAAAACGGAGTTAATAGGGCATGTTATTTTCAAAATAATGAATTTAATACCGAAAGAGGATTTGTATTATACTATTTGTTTTAAGAACTGTGTATACATAGAGACCGCTTAAGTTCGATTAGAGCCAAAGGATATTTAGACTAAGATTGTTTAGTTTAATTAGTGATTCCAATACTCAATGTTGAAAGTGTAATTACAAGAATCTATTGTTTCCGTTTAAACGTATCTATTATGTATTTTAAAAGTTTAACAACAGGGCTAATCTCAAGATTTAGTTTAAGACATGCAGTAGAAGAAGAATGTGGAAAAAAATATGGTAAGCACAGATACGGCTTACTAGAAATTTGTATTTCCACGAATACCGACGGCCAATCTACAAACTTATATAGTGAATGCATATATTGAATGATCCCTAGTCTCGACACGCCACTCACGGCCGAGGGTCACTCGCGGACTATAAAAATAGTGTTTACAGCGTCATTGGATAGGAAACGGCTCGCTTATCACAATACTATCTTCGCGCGAATATTGACAATATAAAAACAAACGTGAATCGAATTCTTATTAGGTTTTGGGGCATTTTTCTTTGAGTCTTTATATTGCAACATTTTTTGGAGTTCAAGAGTATGTTCGTGTCGTTTTGTTTCTAAAACAGCGAGTTTGTCAGTTTAAAATATGAACTGGTATAGTCAATATTCATTCTTTTCATTGATTGTAAGCGTCACACGAATTTTAAATGCACTCTACTTTTAAAAAAATATGAACAATTTTTGATATATTGGGAAACTGCCTGTAGCGCAAATGTACCGTTATTTATTCAAAGGAAATGAACTGGACGTTGCATGCGCAAAACTAAATAAATATTTACGCAAAAGCTATTGAAATAAAATTTTACAAATCGCACAAAACGTATTATAGATTTTTGTCTCTCCGTTCAGCTATCTAACTTTTTAAAAGAATAAAATTAAAGTATTTTTAGATTAGTTATGAAATTAATTCTCTAAATTATTAAAAGAGCAAAAATTCACTGCGTAATTTGCATTGATCAGGTCCCGTAAAGCTCCGTAGATAAAATATGACATTCTAAAATAGACGATAACTCTTTTTCAACATGACTCGGCTGAAAATAGATCCTTCTATAATCCCATCATGAATATTAATAGGGTTTAGCGGACGTTTTGATCTAAGTGATTTAATTAAGAGTTTTCCGATCAGGAATGTATAAAATCTGACTGCTATTTGGGCGTTCAATAATTCGATAAATTATATTATTTATTCTAACGGCAAACTCCAGTGGCGTGTTAAATTGAGGTATGAATAAACGGCACGATATAAAATGCAATCTGTCTGAATGGAATCTATAAAATGATATGAACGAGCGGTGTACGAGTTCCGCGGGCGGCTGTCGTGCAATATGCAGACATTACGTCGCAATAGCTTCATATATTTTGCCAAGTACACATCAAATATAAAGTTCCAACATTGACTTTTTCAATAGATTCACTCCATTCTTAAGTGACAAAACCATTTTATACAGGATGTCACGCTGGTTAAATTCATTTGGTTCGTTACTGTATACAGGTTGACCTGAATATTCAGCCGCATTGCAGTACATCTCAATACATTTGGATATTCTCATAATGCAACGGAACATGAGCAATATTCGTTGTACGTGTTTTAATTCCTTTGATGTTTATTACTTCCTGTGGTTTTATTTCGTTTCTGACTCGACGAAAGTGCGTTTTTCTATATGATAGCTAGAATCGCCTTGAAATAGATACATGTGCTATAACGTTTCTATATCCTTGAAGTTTAATGCATTATGACAACATGTTTTATGAGTTTTGTGATAATGAAAAGAAAATTTAAAAGATTTAAAAATATCACAACTTATTTGAGGTCAAAAAATTAAGAAGATATTGCATTTAAAAAGATAAGCAGTGATTTATCATATTGAGTAAGTAAGGTGAATAATATCATGTCGCTTGGGTAGATATACCTACCTGAATGTGGGAAAAAATCAGTTGAAAATTGGACTTAGTCGATGAATGCCTGCGATAAAGCCGAGTATTTTTAAACTTTTAAATATCTTAGTTTCTTTGATCACCTCGCCAATCTAGCTAAATACTGTATTATTACAAATCCTAAATAAAGCCATAAATTTTTATATTCTACTCAATTAAATATCATGATATTCTTAAGATTGGTTTTGTATCTACTGCTTAGAATAAAAATATTACACGTCTCATCTAGAAGCGAAGCTTTTGTTGACGAGATATTTTACAGTGGAGTACTTATATTCGCAAGGCTTATTTTAATCTCTTCTCTAGCCCCTGCTTAATCAGCCTGTGAATAATAAAAAAACAAAAGTTATCAAAGGTTGACACACTTCTCACAATAGTACGGCATGTGTTGCTCATAAAAACTATTCACATATTTTGTAGCTCAAAAATACCAGGTTCGCATAAAAGAGAGAAATCGTGAATAGCTTCATTTTAGCAAAATTGGACATGCATGATACAGATATTTCCAGATTTCGCGGAAATTCAATGCAACAATACCTATGGGAGGGTAACCGCTATTGATACAGCACAAAATGAAAACATACAACATTCAACACAGAAGAATTATTTCAATATTCCATGTTGATAGGCAACATGAAAGAAGCCTTCGTTGTCCATTATTTAGCCTCGTTTTAACCCTATCGGGTGATGTACAAACTAATTGGGATAATCAGTGGAAAGCTGAAGCGTTATACATCAAAGGATAAAGAAGATTTAGTGTTTTGTCGAGGCGATTAAGCTGCTTAGACGGCGCACCTCGTATAAAATGCTATAAAGGAACTAATTAATTGTTTTCAAACAGCTACCAACTTAGATGAGAATCCCTGTTTGTGCACGTTATACTCTTAAGTGAGATCGTGATTTCGTTTGTTGGTTTTATAAATGTTAGTAAGAATACAAGCCTGAAAGGTACGAAATTAGGCCTTATTGTACCTCCATGATGATTTACAACTTTACTGGTATTAAATTCATAGGACACATGGACATTAGTTGATTCTGTAAATGTATAAACTGCTATTTTTTTAAAGAATCATCATTAAATTTTTCACGTAGGCGAATCCGTAAAATTTTACAAGGCTATTAGGTTCGTGGTGTTTATCAGGGTTTATGATGTTAGTATTTCTTAAAACCCATCAGAAAGTATGTCGGACGCATTAATGGCGCTCTGCAGCCGTGTCCTAACATTGTTAACAACCTACTGTAGAGTTTATATAGAGCCAATTACTCACGGGTAATAACTTGGCCCATATCTCTATAACATATTGATTCATGTCTGACGGCTTGTTGTAGCATTAAATCTAACAACGGTAGTGATTTCAGGTTCTCATGCACGCTATTTGCGGAGACGCCTTTAAAGACAATTTCTATTGCATGTTTTTATTCCAACAGTAGAATTATACCCAAAAGAATGTTCAAATAATGCCTGCCTCGGTGGCGTGGTTGTACTGCGGTACGACTACAAATCTGGGGTCTCGGGTTCGAATCCCGGGTCGGGCAAAGTGATAGTGGATTTTTCTGTTCATTATCAGCCCGGAGTCAGGAGTTTGTGCCCGATATGGCGATAGGCTCGCCCCCTATCACATCATGTGACGGAACATGCAAGGCGAAATGTGGGTGTCCTAGTGGCGCATCTGCCTACCCCTTCGGGGATAAAAGGCGTGAGTTTATGTATGTATGTTATGTAATGTTCAAATAGGTTGTTATAAAGGTTTTAGTTTATTAAATTGGGTCACAAAAATAAATAAGTTATTAGATAAGATAGATATTTCCAATGACTACCCCAACGATTTTAAAAATGATAATTGAGAATAAAAATACATACATCTTAATAAGTAAAAGTATTCTTATTACACCTAGAGAGGAAGATTTGAGGTGTACTAATGGCGGGATATTGTAGCTTATTGCCGACACAGTGCGCAAACCATCCCGTGTACCCGGGAAGTGGGCCCCAGGAGGCTTGGCGTCAGGGAAGCCGGGCGTAAACATGATACATAAACGTAGTTTAATGCTCCTACATTGTAGACGAGAAGAGACTATAATAGTACCCGTGTTTTTCACGGATACATAACAACATAACATACGACTATATAAAACAAATACTAACACAATGGACACACACACAAACACAATGGACACAAATAAGACAATAATTGTAGAACACAATTTGCAACATGGTGGCGCCAGTTGGTACGAAACAATGTTTCCACTTGTACAAAAAATTTAAGGACAAAATAAGTGATGCGAATTAAAAACTAATGAAACTGCACGGAGCCAATGGGTTAACTTTTATTCTACAAGCTTGAGTTACAAGAATGTTTTCACTTGGCGAACTAAAAGTCCCTTTACAAGTATGTCTGGTGTTATTTAACAAGCAACGCAAGTTGGTCGCCCGGCAACGCGCTTGCCGCTACACTTTTAATTTTTCTTACGAAACTTTATGATTTACGGTCAATGGCTTTATTTGTAGAATATGAACAAGGAATTTCTCTCAGTGCGCTACTTCTCTGAAAAGTTTCGTTATTATATTGAGCTACAAAATGAGTTATGCGAACCATTTGTACCGTATTTTGTTTGTAAAATAAATTTATGGCAATAGCGTCTCTATTCGTTTACATTTTACATATTTTATAGACTTATACCTTTCCCTATCAAATTATGGTTGGGTCGGCGGCATAATACAATTTTAACATATTGCAGACGGATAAGTTTGACAGACCTACGGCCGGTCATTTTGTAGATTTATTTATATCATCGTACCTAACATTGAAAATACTTACAAGTCTGGGTTTACGTTTCGAATTACAAATATATAATTTACCACTTTACTTGCTATCGTAGCGTTTTAATCCCTATAAACAACTTAAGTTATGAAACATCTTTATCTACACTGCAATAAAAGAGCCAATTATGGACACACGACGCTCTCAAAGTGCCGTGTTCACTGAACATTATCCAATACAAACTAATTATCAACATAAACACTGAAAACGCATTCCCCTTTCAAAATAAACGTGTCATTTTACGCTAAGCCGAGATAATTAAATTATTGGCATATTTTAGTTGGCAGGCGCACGCCGCCTTCAATTAACGCAAATTTATATTCAATGTAACAAAGCTATCGTTGCTATAAATAAATTAAAAAACATTATGTTGTCCGCAGCAATACAATGCGTTTTCGCTTGTCATCTGTTTTGTTTTGCACGCGCTTTGTCAATTTATCATTAATTTTGATGAAAAAGACGTCTCCCCTCGTATTTTCGAGGAACATTTTAAGACAGGTATCAAAAATACCATAGTGTATCTTAATAGACTAAAGCAAAATGTGGCTGCGGTTTGTGTAGTTAAACTAGAATATTCTCAAACATTAGAATGCATGGTCACCAGTGGCGTGTAGAGAGCATAGCCTGCAGGTTGCGATGTGGAGGATGCGGTTAAACCGCCCTCGTTTAGCTTGCTTATTCAACAAGAAACAGAGCGACGATTCAAAGGCTAACCCGGCCCGCACCTTTGAGCCAACATCAGAAATTTAGCAAATACACACAGTTTGCTTAACAATATTGCTGACGATGTGACATTTATTGACTTAGAACCCTTCTAAACTGTTAATTGAATTTCTCATGCTTCATGTTGATGGATGAAATAAGAATGAAATTATTGTGATGTTTTGGGTAACTAGGATTATCAGTATTAGCAAGAAGTATCTTCTTCAACCCAAAGCTATTCTTCCTCACTAATTAATTTTATTAATAGCAAAAATACCCATTGTAAATAGGACAAAAAGATCTTTTATCAAAGTTTGCATCCAAGGACCTACACGGTCATACATTTGCATCGATTCTTCAGAATATTAGCAGACATCCGCCCATCTAGTGGGATGTACCAACACTCCTCTTTCCGGTGCGTCCGATCGTCCTGCAAGCCACGTGCCCCGCCCACCGCCATTTCAATATAATAATTCCACCTATGACATGCAACCCCATAAAAGATTTGATGCATGGTGGTGTCAATATAGGTGATCTAGAGTAGGCATAATGAACGCCGCGGGGACCCTCCGTTTGATGTTGTCGGTATCGTCGTTTTGTGCTGTCAAATGAACATCGACAAATTTAAATTTAGAATCGGATTCAGGTTATTTAATGATACTGGCGCTTTTATTGGCATCGAAAAACTTGAATGATGTTACTTTTGAAATTTTATGGCATTCAATAATTAGGTAGTACTGGTGGTAGGTCTCTCATATGTGAGAGGCCGCCTGGGTAGGTACCACCGCAATGTCTATTTCTCCCGCCAAACAGCACTGTTGTGTTCCGGTTTGAAGGACATTGTAGCCAGAGTAACTACTAAACATATCGAGACTTAACATCTTATGTCTCAGGATGGCGAGCGCAGTGGAATGCCAAGCATTGCCTTGTAACTCATAGTGTTGTTTGGTTTTGCTACTGTCCATGAGCGGTCGTATCGCTTACCATCAGGCGAATGGCAGGCTCGTCTCGTCATTCATAGCAATAAAAAAAAAAAATAATTATAACAATTTTGATTCAGTGCTTTCTAAAAAAAAATTAAAGAATAAATGCCTCAAATTTGCCATGTTTTTGGCATTAGTATAAAGGAATTTTGACACCCACTCCTGAATTGTTTACGTATAAGTTGCCTGTTATTCCACTCTTGTATTTTAAGGAGGTAGAATCAAAGTTCTACCTATCTATACCTCTCACATGTCGGATACTTATGTTACATTACACAGTTTATACCATATTACATTTCAATACTCTCACGACTGCCTCGGTGGCGTAGTTGTATTACGGTACGGTTACGAAGCTGAGGTCTCGGGTTCGAGTCCCGGGTCGGGCAAAGTGATAATGGATTTTTCTATTCATTATCAGTCCGGAGTCAGGAATTTGTGCCCGATATGGCGATAGGCTCGCCCCCTATCACATCGTGGGACGGAACACACAAGGCGAAATGTGGGTGTCCTAGTGGCACCTCTGCCTACCCCTTCGGGGATAAAGGCGTGAGTTTATGTATGTATGTATGTACATTTCAATAGATTGGTTATTTGCTAAATCTAAAAAGAACGTGTCTGTATTTCAAAATTGATAAAAAACGTCGACGGCTAAAGCAAATCAGAATCCGACATGATTACATTTCTCATTGATTTACACGATCTGTGACATCATAATATATTGAGTAAGCTATGTATCTATACATTTTCTGTAAATTTTGATCCAGATTTTATCGAATTGAAATAATTCAATTATGAAAAAATTCAATGAAGAAATGAACGTCGACTTAATAGTGGACTTAAAATTATTTTTGAATGCAAATATTTCTAGGAAATAAAACCGCGTCCGTATTTCATTTCCTTACTTCCATCAATTTCACTGAGACATTCGTCTATGTCATTTATTTTTCCTCGTAGAATATTTTCTATTACTGGGATTTTCTCGTCACTTAAGTTAATAAAATTCTTATTGATAGGATACTTTAGCTATATGGAAAGGAAATATGCGTTGTATTAATACAAGTGATTAAAAGATCTAGGTATTCAGCATTGTCCTTTTATAAATATGATACAATGTTCATACTGACTGTAATATCTTCTATAAATGTTAACTCAAACAAGATGAAATAAGTTTGATTAATATATTGACGCTAATGCCAGCTTTCTATGGGATATATGTGCGTAACTTTAAAATCATATTGTCAGTATCAAAGTTAATGGAATTTTAATAAGAACCTTCAAGAAAATTCTCACTAATTTATAATAATTCACTGACATTGATAAATTATAAGTTTGTAGTCGATGACCTTTTAGAAAGGTCCAGGATAAAATTCCTTAATCTGATTTCGAGATGATGAGCATACGATTCGATTAACTGGAAGCAAAGTTCGCGCGATTGTTTCAAGCCTTTAAGGTTATTTCTTTTAAAGTTTAAGCATTTAATTATTATTATAATTTCCATCTTTAAATTATAGATGGACGCACATATCAAAATATGGGCGTGTACCTACTATAACTAATTGAGTGAAACAAATTATTCATTAGTGAACGATTTGCATCTAATATAGTGTGCATTACTAATGAAGAAGACAGTTTAAGATTTGGAATTACGAAAGAGCGACACTGCTTTTCCCTCGTTCATAGATGGAGTGAAATTAAAACGTTACGACCGTACTTTCTTTAGAAACCGAGCGATGGCACTGAGTTATCCAACAGTCACCACGCGTTATGCAAAGTTATAGGTCATATGCACGTGTGATATGACATATAAAAACGACAATACTACAATACGACAAATTATGACATGGTTCAATAACACGATCCCAACATTAACGTCCAAAGCTTTACAAATAATTGTCTCGTTACTGTTTCACTTGCATTCTTCCATTTCTAACCTAATGGTAAAATAATTTTGATTCTGAATACTCGAATTGTATTTGAAAAGAGACAAGACTTAACAACTTTAAATGTAATGTTTGTAATTCCCACTTGATTGTTAAAAGCGGATGTAGAAAAATGTTTCACACAGGACGCACTGTAAGGAAGTTGCTTACTTGAATTCTGATCGGTAGCTTAACTCCGCGTCTGCCGTTGTTACTGAGCAAAAATAACAAATTAAACCGCGATAACTAGCTCGACTTCGACTCAGTAGATTTTTATAAAACAAAGTGCAAAACTTTGTGAAATTTTCTCTTTATAGCTTAATGAATTTCTTAAAGTAGCAGTTACGAATCTTAGTTGATCTAAAACAGGTGCAAATAATACGATTAAAGGTTTTGTAGGTAAGAATATGTATGAAAATATTATAAAATGCAAAGATACCTTGCACAATGTCGCAAAGATAGTAAAGACAAAATCTGAACAAATACAATAAAAATAGGATACTCTTATCGAGACAAGCAAACAAGGTCTGCAAAGGAATGTTTGCGTTATCGATATCGCATTTGAATGGAATTTTAAGGGAAGTTATAAATCGTGTTCGAATATAAGTTGCAAAGGCGCATAATCACAGGCGCCTTTGCCATTAATTGAATTAAACATTTTAGATATCTTATCGAATTTGACAATGACCGCGTATTATGTTGATACTTTAGTTAAATAATCCGACATCAATGAAACGAGTTTCACAAAACTGTAATCATAACAGTTTTATTCTTTTGTTTTTACACCATAATTTTATCAGAGCAACGTACACATTAAGACACATTTTTGTTACACATTACTTAATGTTTATTGTTTTTATGCTGTTTGACTTAAATATGTACAGATTTCTTAGAAAATTTATAAGCAATCTTGCTGAATGATTTAAGTACCTCTTATATATTATTTATTTCTTTTTTCGAAGTGTATCAGAGCGTGGGAAGCTGTAGTGATATAATTTAACACGCGTTAGTACTTGCATTCAGGGACGTCAGCTTATTGGTGGACAAAGGAGCTGTCAAGAGCCCGCCATTGAGCAACATCGTGCCCGTAAATATTCTCAACACGACTAATTTAACCGCCGATGGGGACAAGTGCGTATCCGGCGGAGAAAGATATAATAGATTCCACAGAGATAAATATTTGCGAGATTATTTGCATCTTTTAGGGATTTTTTTCGTTATTCAGTATTGCAGCTTATGCTGTAGTTTTAACTATGAAATCAAAAAGAGTTGCTAAAATTGTAATATCTATTGGCATAATATTTACTTTACTCATAAAAAATATCACACGCATTACAAATGGAATGAAAGATGTCTGATTCCCGAAGAATCTCTTTACAAAACAAATAATGCCATCAGTCCGACATAAAACCCTTAACGCACTCCCGAAAAGGTGCCGTCCTTTATCAGTGAAACTATTGTTTGTTTTTATAAGCTCGGGTTAGTATAAAAGTGGCTGGAATAAGTTCCATCGAACAAATCTTTTATGATATGTTCAAAACCTTTCGGAAAGCCTTTTGAAAGGTAATTCCCGACGTCAAAACATCTCAATGAGAATAATATACGACACATTTATACGATTTTACAACGCAAAATGTTCATATTTACATAGTATTGATATCTGTAAAAGGTTTGATTTGACGTCGACTGTATTGCTTCTTGTGGGTGGACAGAGTGCTTTGTGGCTCGTTTCCAAGTTTTCATTAGAGATCTGATCTTTGTGTAAGATTGCATTTTTTATAGCTTGAAATGGGAATGAAGCAAGCAGCTTGCCTGATTGAAGACATCACTACCTGAATGGATACAACGCCAGTGGGTTCACAGGTTTATTTAACCCTACTCGTTGAATGGAAGCTGTGGCGTGGGCAAGGATAAAAGGTTTTCGAAAATTCAATCTTCTACTTCTAAAAGAGTTGGATTATAGGAACTTGTTAATTTTAGCTACGATTTCACTCAATATCAACATCTTTAATAGGCTTTAAATATGATAACACAATTTATTTATAAAAAGATAGATTTGATTTAAAATTGGCAAAAACACAGCGAGTATTTTGCGGTGCCAATCATCCCTCATATGCTTAATATTCAGTGGAAAACAGATGTAAAACATCTGTTTTCCACTGAATATTGAATACATGTATTTAAATGCTATTTTTAACAGGATTGCTGTCCTAAATATTTACGCTGCTGCAACCTATCGCTCTCATTCGGGCGATGATTATCCTTGTTTAAAACAATACCTAGCTGAAATAATAGGTCAGAATTTTGTTGGTATAGCATAACACTGTCAAAGCATTGTAATTATTCATTTACATCTGTTGAAAGATGTCCTAAAAGTGAACAGTTTTTACAAGATTTGATGAGTAGAAATGCTTTATCTATTAACCTTACAAGTACTTAAAGTATAAGTTTTCGTTATTTACATTGCGAAAGCGATTCAGTCGCGTCACGCGAACTTCACTTAAATAATTCGGTTGCAATCGTTATAGTCGTCTGCATAATTTGACTGTTTGTTTTGCATAACAAGTCCAGACGCATGAATAACAATATATTGAGACATTTACACTCAGCCACCCCTCGCTTATGCAGGGTGTGTTAAATACTTCCTGCTCATTCTCCTTACAACAGTACCTACAATTTCCATGTTTCCGTTTACGTACACTTGGCGCCTTCCATTACCAACTTGCGAAATTCCTTTGAGGAAAACTATTTTACTCTAAGTAATTCTTGTTTCCCCGACTAGAGTTCAGATTAAACCCATTTTACCATTAAGCCGGATTAAAATCCTTCTCAAATCGTCGGGATGAGGCCGCCGGGGATTAAATCCGATTTGTCTCTGGAGCGAGCACTAGATAACAAAAAATTCGCGGCAAACGGTCCACTGAAGTGCGAACCACGTGCGACTCGGACGGGCACCACGGGTCTGACTGCGCGGGTTGGGTGCGCGGCTACCTACCCTTAACGTTGCTGCTTGTGCCCTCTTATTAATAAGGCAACGGATCCGCTAAACAAAGGATACGAATCAATTTCATCCCATTGCCGGATGAACACTTAATAAACGTTCAACCGGCCATAATCTGAAATGCAGTCTGTAGTCTTTTACACTTTTCAAACACTCCAAAGTACGTTCACGGCTCGACACTGGCATATGACGCGGCAAAAGAAGAAAAACGCGCAATATGCGCTAAAAAGAGACGGAGCTATCATAACAACTGGCCGTCGGAATAAGACGGCCTTAGACATTTTGTAAGCTGATAACCAGAGGCAGTGAACAGAGCGAGGGGAACCATATTCTGGCGCGACTCTGCATGAATGTAATGAATTAAAATTCAATGGTTCACGAGCAAGACTTTGTGTGTGCGTGAGAATTGCTTTTAACACAAAGCTGTTTGCGTGCCTATCACATGCCTCAGTACAAATTATACGGCAAATATTAGATGCAGACTTGACTTCGTTAATCAGAAACCAATTAGACTTTAATGAGACTTTTGAACTTCTTTCAAAAAAGTTTTAATATGAACGAAACATCTAATGCAACATTACACAATGGACCTTAGAGGAAAACATTTCGTAAGAGCTCTCAAGGTCCGACCGACCTTATTGGTCGAGATAAGGAAACTAAAAAACCAGAAAGCTCAGCGTTTTATTCACGCTCGCAAGCCACGTTATCCCTATCGATTCAAGGATACGTCCTTACATTGGAATACATGCGCTACGATATAAAGACACGGCTGCGATTTAAAACAAAGCACTCGCAAAACGCCCTCGACGAGGATTTCAGTAAACGCGCTCCACACCGCCAGCTATAACAATCGTACACAAGGAGTGAAGAAATTTTCTGGTGATATTACCTACACATCCATGGAAATGCAATCCATCATTGTATCCTCGCGTATCCACGGGCCGCGGCACGCACACTGCCCGCCAGCGCGCACACTAGCGCACCGCGCCTCCTCACGCGAAGGGAAAATCTTCACACACGACACAGATAAACATGTCAACTGCTAGACATTGTTACCCTAAAGTCCTTTCACGTTTTTCACCACAAAATCACCATTATTCACAAAACATAACACAAATACCATGTATGAACACAGAAACACTGGATTATTTTGCAATATCACCCGCGTTTGAGTCACGAAGACGACGGATACGACAAAAATACGCGTAGGTATTGTAATGTCGATTCGGCGACTGTTCTCCCCGCCCTGTTCCAGAGGCGAATGGCGCCGCCATATTGAATCTCACTTCACGAGTGCACAGTGGAGCATCTAGCGGCGAGCTCTGGAACAAAATGGTCGGCTTATTTGACATTTCAGATTCCGTTAAAATATTCATGATGAAATTAAAGAAATAGGTATTATAATTAATTAAATATTTTCTTATTTAGTTGCACAGGAGTGACGATGATGTAAATAGTAGATAAAAGCCCCTTTATATAGATTTAAACGCGAGTATTTAATATCTGCTGCCCACTTTGCACTTTGTTGCCCCGCATTATCGCTAGATAGCGTTGATTGGCCTATGCTATGTATAGTTATACGATGCACACGTAGGTATGTGTTTATGTTTTTATGGCTGTAGAGCTGTATAGTGTATACTGTCAAAACATTCCATTCCGGAACTGGAACCACAAAAGATCTTCTAATCGTGTAACACAATCTTTCGTACTTTTTGTGCAAGTTTTTTGATGAGATTTACATTTTCAATTCAGCATTGGCACTTTTTATAGTAAAGAAACTTATTATTTTTATTCTATTATTTCATATTAAATACGATCAGCAGATATTATAGTATAAAAAAATATGTTGTGAAATTAGACTGTGACTACTACAGGTCCAAATTATTTAAATTTTAAATTCAAGTACGTACTTAGGTACCTATAAAAATCCATTAATATTTCACATTCATGCATTCATTAACAGTAACCAAAAATACTTGAAATAGATTAAATCTGTAAATCAATCAAAATCACTCAAACTTAACCACAACGAAATTATTAATCAATCGTTTTCGTGTTTAAATGATTTTTTGAGTAGAAAACGCTCCATCTTAAAACCTGAAATATCCTAACTCGCTATCCATTATTAATTAATAATACCAAAAAAACAACAGTAATCAGAAACGTAAGTATTGTAAAATCTTCACGTCCTTTAACAGAAATAATAATGTCGTCGGATTATTCTCATTCTGGAAGTTGATTATCCTGTCAAATTTGCCATCATCTACAAGCCAGTAGACGACTGCAAATTGTACATGCCAAAAAATAGTCCCATTATACCCAGCAATAGATAGTTCCTAAAAGTTTTGTAAATTCTATCTTTGCCTGTGCCGTAATCCGCAGGGGAGGAATATAGTGTACCTACTTTTCCGTTCTGATCTGTTTTCCAATAGCTGAGTCAGACGTTTTTGTAAATCTACCGAGGTGAACAATCTTGTCGCATATTGTTTTCACATAACAAAAGGCTTCCGCAGCCCACGCGAAGCACAGTTTTTTTGGGTTATCGCAGACGATACTGTAATTTATAGTCACGCAAATCTTTTATTTTTCTTCTAAACAATTCTCATGCGCCTCGTATCTTGATCGAATAAATTAACTTTAACCCGTTACCTCAAACATGCTAACTAAAAATTATACAGAAATATCCATAGGTAGTAATTATATTTCAAATCAGCTTCTACATTTCTCTATGTCGTCATTGAAAGCTATATCTCGTAAATCTGTATGATCTCAATATTAAGTATAACTACAATAATATAGTCATATTGAATACGGTGGCGGAAGCTATTAAAGTCAAAGCCACGATGTCAATTTATATTCGTTGGTAAGGTCTTTTGACAGTTGACACTCACTGTATCATAAATGGCAAATCAGTCTCTAACCCATTGTGTCTTTCTTGGTCACCATTCCGTTAACATCTTCTACTTAGTCAGACGTCCAATCCAACACCCCATTACTAGCGACATCTATCTTAATCTAAATGCAATAATGTGATAATTAAGTACCAACACTACGGTTTGTCACCGTACGTAATTTTCTCTTGCCCCTCGGATCAAGAGCCCAACCCTCTAATCAAATAACGCGACGTCAGCACAGTCTGAGGTTCAAGTCATTAAGAGCGTTGTTCTGTGTCGGTCTTTTTTAAATACATATACCGATAACAACAGGAATGCGCTCACCAATGTTTCCGGCGAATCTGTAAAAGCTACTAGCATAGATTAGCAGACGCATACATTAATTCAAGACGTAATGTAGGAATTCCATCTCCCCTAAGATATCAATATTTGTCTATATCTAGATCACTTTCGATACAAGAATAATTCTAGTATGATGTTTCGCCTTCTTAGAAAAAAAATAGGGAACAAACCAGTTGATAATGATTGCTGATGATAAAGATATGTAGTCTGTTTAGTGCATAATACATCGCGTGGTGTTACAATAAACTGTAACACTACGCATAAGGAATATAAAATGAATTCGAATAAATTAGTTGAATAACATCGATTGCGCCGACCCACATGCTCATTCATTGCGTTTTAATACTTCGCTATGATAAAAATCACACTATCGCCCGATCACCCAGGTATTAGTTCTATTATTGTTGCTTCATGCTTTACTTAGAATGTATTAAATATAATGTATATATTAGTTATCGATTCATTTATAAAGTTTATTTTGATTTTGAAGAATTGTGAATTCGTAATCAGCGTGGTCGATGCACTTTTATTTAGTTCTGTGAAACAGGCATGAATTACGTTGAATACTTTGTTTATGTAACTAAATTATAACAACATTGTTATTTTTGGAGACTAATAAAAAAACTAATTATTATTTTTTTGAACATTACAGCATCAAGAACACAAAAGAACTTATGAAATGAATGATTGCACAAACTAAGCAATTATGTCTAGAGTCTTTAAATATCAGTGTAAATCTAAACAATAATATTAAAATTAAAAAGATTTTTAACGCTATCGAAACAAAATACAATCAGTACACGCGGTTCGGCAGCAATCCCTTTTTAAGATAAGATAGTAATTACTAGTCGCATTTTATCTTTGCATTAGATAAAGATATTGGCGTCCATTGATCTTTTCATAGAGCTCTTTCGCTTATTGAACATTCAATTTCTTGCCTCCACTGGGTTATAAAAGGTTTCTTATACTTTGAATTATTTTATAGTTATCAACACTAGTCAGGAAATGAGGTAGGTAATAAATATACCGGGTATATCAAGACTGTGACCGAAAATGAAGTTTTAGTGGTTACAGACACGATGCAAATGAAAATTTTACAAAAACATATCTGATATTTTTAGAATTTTTTTAAAAATCATCTTGTTTGGGTGGTACCTAAATACCTAGTTTTTGCAAATATAATAATTTAAACCCTTACGTACCATTGAGTGTTTAAAAATAAAGAGGTCTACATCATTATTTTCGGAAAACTATGTATTTATCACCCAAATACGACGATAAGTAAAAAATTACAAAAAAGATTTTTATTGCGAAATAATATGACACGAATAAACAAAACTTTTAAAGATACATTATTGTAAAGAGAGTATCAAAATGTTGACGCGAACGTCAAATCTTTTCGGTATCGATTAGTCATTAGAGTTATCTTGATCAATTATCTGTACCCCTCAAATATTATTCTCCATGATTTAGTTTAAGCAATTTTTGGCACCTCACACTGTAGGCAAAACAGCAGGGTTCCATGCTAGGTTTCATAATTGGAGGATTATATCACAGAAATATTTCTATAGTTAAAAAAAATGTTGATCGAAAATGCAACATAAAAAAAAATGATAATTTTCTAATGAAATTGCCCAACATGTCACGATTGCATTCAGTCATGTTATAAATTATTAGAATAGATAATTATTATCTGTCGATTGAAAAATAGGCCATAATTAGATTACATAAATAATTCTAATGTAATCAGAAAATAAAGAAGTTTTAAATTCTTGTTCTTAGACCAAATTATTATTGCTAGGTGCCTTAGCTAAATTTACTATGTGTGTGACTGTGGCAAAAATTCGTATATTAGCCTTTCTACTCAACTTCAATAGAAAACTTTTATGCGACGCGCCATTTATCTTCAAATAAAACTTCGAACAAATATAGATGTGATACTAAATTTGGACATTGAGGACACGAGGTGGACAGAGGTGGTCGAATAAAGATTGACCAGTTAAGTTACATTGGCCACAAGCTGTTTTAAAAAATAATCGGTTTATTTTCTTAAGTATTTTTAAATAAGAGTTACATTTTATATCTATATTCACTGTATTGACATAAGAAAATTGGCGTTTTAAAAAATTAGATCACATAAAAAGAATACGTGTTACATATATTTTATTACCACATAAAAAATCGTAAGCATCAAACGTATCATAAAGCGGCACAATAATACAATATGCCAGTTCAGTTCAGTTCAGTTCTTATTTTTATGGCTTTTGCGATTATACCACCCCGCAATTCTGCCAGTGTCAAGTGTAACAAACGAAAAATTAAAAGGAATATTGTGGAAGCTATTATCCAAGATGACTCCAATCTGCAACACAAAGAGACAAACGCATTTTCGACATAAATAACAATATGATTGATAGAAACATAGAAGTTTAAGAAATACAATATGCCTCCAATGCATTATATATCAAAACCTGACAAATTCTCCGAAAAGAAACCCCATTGCCAAAACCTTTACGTAATTTTTGCTACCCTTCAATTTACTTATCAACGAAACTGCAATTGAAAATTCCCGTGAAATTCCTTTTATTGCTCCCAAACAATCCCAATAATCGAGCATTCGCAGCCACTGGGGTAGTGTATACGTAACCCATTCTCTCCTTATTCCATTGCATATATCACGCTGCCACGGAAACGGGTACAAAATATCTCTTTTCACCGTAATGCATCGTTATATGTCTCACTCCATATACTCCTAAACAGCATTACTCGATGACAAATTGCTTTTAATAAAACCTCCACCGCTATAAGTGCACCCGATTAAAGTATCGCGTAATGTTCAAGAAAACTGCACTTGTATATTAGGGCAATTAATTTCATTAGGCGCGGCGCAGTTGAGAAATTTCATGCACTTATTTGTGGAGAAAAGCGCAATTAAAAATAATTGCTTGTCTAGGGAACTTGGAAAAATAAATGCAATTCGGAATTTTGCGGTGCATTGTCAATTAATGAGTTAGGATTTGTGTGTTTGGGAAAATTGGAATAAAACGAATTTTGGTTGACTTTATGGTTTATTTTTCGAGCTGGCTAGCATAATTGTACCGACCGGTGTGAAATGATTATATAAAGTCTAGAAATTATTTCTGGAAAACACTGCAATTCTATCAGATGCATTGTAATCAGTGTGTTCTGCAAAATAAACACTTGAAATGAAGTTTAATATAACGCGATTCCTTCTGTGAAACCAGGACTTAATTTTAAGTAATTCTTGACTACCTTTGTTTTGAAACTAAGACTCGCAATTAATTGCTATACCGGCGAGGAGACAGTCTCTTTTATACAGTAACAAATTTAAATACACCACTAGCATTAGTTTCGGATGCACATATATTCGTCACAGTTGCACATTTGCTTGCAACAAGTTTTTTTTTATATTGTTGCACCATTTTAGATTACCTTTATTATATTTATATATTATGTTTCCTTTCAGAACGATAAATATTTATATTTACCAACTTTTTCATTAATGATCGTCATCATCAATTTTAACCAAACACTGTTTGATATATTGTAAGTTATCAGTAGCCTTAATAACACGCAGATACAATTATTATAATATTTAATGTATATGTTGTACACTTCAATCTCAAATGAAAAAGGTATCATCGGCATACATTCATGATAGTAAGCAAAACAATTATGCGCCGACCAAACCAACAAAAGAAAATAAAAAATTAAATAAGCAAAGCCAAAATATAAGCTATTCATACGCAGTACGGTTTAATAAAAACCGACTTAGTGTGCATAATTTAATTTCACTGAAAGTATGTGGTCATTGTACGCTAGTTATTTCATTTTGTAATGAAACGACTAGTAATCCGCCGAGCTTATATCTCAGATGAAAACGTAATTGTTGCTCTGCTAGATGAGATTACTTTGTTCGCCGCTCACGAGACCATTTTCATAATATTTATAAAATACACTTAATAATGTACTCGTTAAGATAAGTGCCATATTATAGGTAAGGATATGGTTTTACTACACAAGGATTTTTAGCTTAGCATGTTCGCAATTTTGATAAAACTGCGTTGGAGTGATGAAGCAATTCGATTTAAGATGGGCTGCAGCCCAACTCGATTTTGATCGGAATAATGAAAAGCCTCTTGGCGACCAATAAAGGATCTTAACTTGCCTATTTCGCTTGTAATATGGTCGTCGTTAAAATAGCATGAGAAACGTATGTGGCCTAAATTTAATACCTGACACGAGACTCATCCTATAAAAACATTCCAGCAAGTTATGTTAGGTATGCGTTGTTGATTATAACTAAAACTGATGATAAGCTATGAGGTAGAGACTGTGTATGGCATGCATTTAGACATTTGCATATTAATGTTGTTATTCCTCTTAAAATTTATAACGTGAAGATATTTTTGATACTCTCCACATTATATCATTCGATTCGAACCCGAACGAAGAATATCATTTGTAGTAATACCTATTTTAGTAATTTGTTAAATCTGTTTTATTTCTAATTTCGGCAGCCTTGCAACTTTTAAATTTTATAATAAAAAAGTAAACAGAAAACCGAAAAGTTACTCAATTTTATTCTTGTCTATTAGGCTAAAAAGATGAGTAAATCACATTTCGGTGGTTTAAAAATGCAAGCAGTGGTGTATTTAGAAAGCCGTGGGGGACCATTTCTCCCGCCCACATGTTTGTCTCTGTATAAACGAAGTGGGCGCGGCAAGCGATTTAAGCCGAGTAAAGTACTGTTATACTTAAATTAATTCCTTACTATAAATGCGAAAGTGTTTTTTTTTTGTTATTTGTTACGGTTCCGCGGCGTAACTGCTCAACCGCTTAATATGAAAATTTGCGTAGGCATTGTTAAGGAGTACAGAGGGGAGTATGTAAGGGTATTTTCATCTCGTAAAAAAATACTTGTCCTGAGGGGTAGAAGAAATAAATAAAAGACTGTCGTCCGACATAACAATTCGGCCCACTGAAATGAACAAATTGCCTCCTGATGCCTGAAATATAACAAGTCGATAGGTACCTAACCTCAATCTGGACATAAAAATGATATTTAAGAAGCCTATTCCTACATTACTTTAAATAAACGACTTCACAAGCAAAACCTGTTTAGAGAATATTTTTCTGTTTATGATTATTCACTATTATGTAATTAATTCTTAATTCAGTTTTAATATGTCTCAAGTAAATGATATTCTAAACGCGAAGATAACAATAATAATCTATTTCATATATCATCTAGAATAGATCGTAAAAAACAGAACATTGCGATATAACAATCCCGAAACGTAGACACAAACCAATCGGACACACATGAATATTTCATTTCCTGCAAATATTCCAACTACATTTTTAATCATCCAATCACTCATGTAGAAGGAAGAGACGGGGAACAATTTGCTTAGATTGCTTATTTGCCGGCATACGATTATCCCATGAATAATTCATAAGCCCGCTATCACCCGTGCCTTACGCTGTTTACACTGAGTCATGCTTCATTTGCCACATTATCGACAAGCAATTTGCATGGCCGGTAATACCATCGTATAACGGGAGGCAAATTGGAATAACGCTTCTTGTCATATTCCGTACCTGTTGGATGGAGGAATCTAAACCGATATCGATCTGTATTTGAATAGGTAATTGAATGTCTGCGGCGGATTGTAAGCTTGCTCCGATTGCTCAAATGTTTGGGATTCATTTGAGTAAATGCTTTTATTGAGGATTGGAAGGTTCAATTACTGGTATTGGTAGTTTTAAGTTTTATGCTTTATGCGTAACTAAGTGTCTTTGTTACTTTGAGTAATTAATTTTTCGTACATAATTCAGCTCATCGCTTCGTCGCCTAGATAATCTGGGAAAGAATCCCTTTGGCAATAAATCGGTAATTTTTCAAATACCCAGAGAGTCACATACAATTTATTTTATTACTATTTCATTATTATATTATAACAAATTATATTATTATTCATTTTATATGTAGGTACCTACATATGTACATATATCAAATGGGTTTATAGGACAATTCTTACATACTCGTATTTGGGAAGGCCGGGACTACATCAAATACACACAGTTTAATTTTAATCAACATTTGAATTTATTGCATTTATTGTGCTTAGAAAACAATATAGTTTTCCTATAACTATTTTTTGGTGTGCCAATGTCTAAAATTACCCCTGAAATTTTTATGGCTTACAGTTACTGGAAACTGAGACTATTCATTTTTCACGAATTTTAGGTTCATTCCAATAAAAATAACATTGCGCGGTACTACAGCATTTAAATCGGCTGTGACGTGCGTAGCGATCATTGTCTTTGGAGTAATTAAACTGATTTATTTCAAGATGTTAAATTATATTGATAAATATTTTGCCTTTGCGTGCAATTACAGAATGTCTAACGAGGTACATACAGATAGATATCTACATTTTATTGTTTGTATGATTTACTGTTATATAAAATGACAGATAACAGATAATTAATAATTACAGATAATTAACTTGTAAACATTGCGTGTAATAATTTATTTTAATACTGTACAGGCTTACGCAAATTAAGGGGATATTTTATTATAATAGCCAATGAATTCTGATTTTAATGCCACAATTTTTATTTTCAATAAAAATTAATGATACGAGAGCCGACGTGACGTGTTAATTGTAGATATCGCGACTCCCGTAAACATACCGAACACCCTAATTACGCCCTTCGTTCAGAGGCTGGCTGCAAAAAGATGAGGTATGCCAAGGAGCAGTACAGTGCATTTAGAGATGCCTTTTTCTAATATTGAACTGCTCTAATATCTGTTATACAGGGTATATCAGTCTGCGACCGAAAACGAAGCCAGGTGGTAGTATTAGTGACTTCAGACACAACGCAAGTAAAAATTAGGCAAAAAAAATCGACAACTTTTTTTTGTAATTTTTTACTTTTCGTCGTATTTGGGTGATATAAACATAGTTTTCCTAAAATAATAATGTACACCTCTTTATTTTTAAACACGCAATGATACGTAAGGGTTTAAATAAGTATTTTCGCAAAAGCTAGGTATTTACCACCCAAACACGATGATTTTTAAAAAAATCAAAAGAAATAGGTATCTGTAACTGTTTTGGCGAAATTTTTATGTGCATCGTGTTTGTAACCACTAAAACTACCACCTGGCTTCGTTTTCGGTTGCAGTCTTGATAATTGATATACCAGGTATACATATGAATAACACAAAACTCATCACGGGAGCGTTTTTGGGTGAATATGTTGGGATGTATGTCTTATAGACTTGTATTATCCATGTATCCAGCACTAAACTAGTACCTACTCATCTGTTCTGAGCCAAAAACCAAAGGTAGAAGTCTCGCTGACAATCTGTTTCTCAAATACTTTTCTATCGCCTTATACGAGACAGCGTCAAAACAGCAAGAGTAAGATTTTAAATATCAGAAATTACTAGAGAGGCGAATCAAATTAAATTTATAATCAACCTTACGAAAACCAATTAAACTTCATTACGTTAACATGAGTCAGAGATATGATTTTAATAATTAATTATGCGGACCACAGATGCCGCACGCTCGTATAAGGCATCGGAATCGCTTCAATGTCGCTCAATGCGCATTACTTGAATAAATAATTGTAATCAATGTCGGAACCTATAGAAATTTCAATTAATTATACTTGACTTACATTTAAATGTTCGTAATCAAATCACCTTGAGTAATTACCGTGTTGGAAATTGTTCTCATTTTTTCTCGCTGACTGTGTGAATTGTTTCACGTTTTAGAATTTAGAGTATTAAAATATAGCATATTTTTATTTTTAGTTATTCATTTTGAGTCTTTTTCAGGTTGTTATCCCACACATATGTGCACATACGTAGAATAATTTGTCTAATACTTGTTTTATCACGTCAACACTTTTCAAAAAAAAAAAACTAGTGGCATAGGCGCTTCTTGAACAGATATTATTGCGGAAGGCATATCTTTAGCAGTGAACTCAGTAACAGTAAATTACGATAATTTGATAAGACTTGAGACAATGAAACTAATTTATTACCTTTATAACACATATAAATAATAAACCGACTAATATCTAAATGGGTAACACCGAGATACTCCCGTTGAGAGAGTTTGTGCAATATTGGAGCAAGTACTGTCCCTATCAGCTCCATCGGTATGCGACGTAATGCAAAGCGTGCGGAGCTGCGTTAACTACATTACTTATGCATGACTACGAATTATATAAAGGCAGTAACTAACGGTACGCAAGAGGTACAAGGAAATATTTGCCTCGCAATTAGTTTACGTCGAAATTTCGTTCTGGAATATACTCTTACTTTACCTGCTCAAGGTGCATTGAAGAAATCAGGGCTATTTGGATACCAGGTGGCACATTAAATTTGCGAAAAAGGTGAAGCACGATCGCTTCGCTCGATCGCTCTTACAAAAATTGCACGATTAGTCAATGGTAGATCATTTACAAAAGTTTTGACGGCGAAGGCTGACAATTAAACCTTAATAATGTAAAAATCTCGGAGTTGATAAAGCGATGTAAGTGTAGATTAAAGACAAAAAAGAATGAGTCAAATTATCACTCGAAAAAGTTTAATGAACAAGATAAAATTGCACAACTATAAAAACATCAATACTACGAAATTTCGGAGTTTCAAACCTGTTAAAGTCGAGAATTATTTCTGAAATTCCAGGAATTCCGCCCTATGTTCCCAAATTACACGGATGATCCTATCACTGCAATTACAGCGCGGACCCGACCGGGATACACGGAACCATAATACGCACTGTTACCTCCGGGACAGAAAATCCCGGATTTCATACACGCGTGTAACAATTGTTATTTCTTATATAGTGTTTTGTTGTTTGTATTAATTAATAATAATTAAGTTTCAGTAAGCAAAAAAATGGAGATATTTCCGAATTAAGACTGAATGAAGTTGTGTTTTTTCAATTTTTATTTGAAATTCCTCAGTCCGCCCCATGACCACGAAAGTTGCTAAGCAATCGAAACGTCGGTTAGCTAAAAAAATATAAAAATCAAACCAAATCGAGTTAAATCCGAAAAACTCTATTTCGGAATTATTATGTGAAATAAACGTAGTTCTAAGAATAGTTTTAGTTTTAAATCTAAAAAACAATTTTGCAATATTTTCGGATTTTCCTACAAGACGGACGACATGGTTAAGATCTCAGGAAGTCGCTGGATACAGGCCGCTTCCAACAGGTCTATGTGGCGATCTATGGGAGAGGCCTGTATAGCAGTGGACTTCCTGAGGCTGAATAGAGAGAGAGAGAAGTTGGGTTTTTGCAAGCTCGGCAAAGTGACTGTTCTGATCTGATGGTAAATGCAATGTCATCCGGAATATGGTATTGATAACGGACAAAATCACTCACAATTCGAAACAATTATGCCGTTTTGGTTTATTACTTCTATATGCTGCGGAGAAATGATCCTTAACTTTGTTGCTGTTGTTTATTCATTAGTATGTTGCTTAACGATATCAACGTTTTCATAAGAACATATTTATCCTGAGAGTGATAACTTTCCTGATCATTAAATGTTATATTCCCATTTAAAATATTAAACAATTTTGTTTACATATATATCATAACTATAATTATCACACAGGAATTTCCTGTTCATAGCTTCAAATACACGCCACGAATATCTCTTCCCATATATTCGCTAATTCAATTCAGCGGAAACCTTGCGCAATAGAATTTTCATTGGAAATATACAGCAATGCGAAAAGTGCCGGTCCGCATCGAGTCAAAGTTTAATTGAGCGGCTTTTGCTCGCCACATTGCGAAACTGGCTAATGAGCGTTACTTCGACGTCGTCGCTGTGATTGAATGCGGTTTGAAATGACCCACGCCTTATAAGTCAGTGGCTTGTTTTAAGAAATCGACGGCGCCTTCCCTTATTTTTCCTGGAATTTGTGGATGTTGAAGACAATTTGTTTATGGACGACTACTGTTTAGTTGCAAGAGGCAACGGGATACTTTAAAAAATTAAAGTAATTAAAAAGAAGCGTTACGAAATAGTAAAACTGGCTAAGATCTGGCCAGGTAATTAATTCCCATTCCTAGTATAAACTGTTAAATTTTAGTATAGCGACATCTAACGGCACTTGCTTACACTACTTTTTGCTCACAAACAGTAGCATAAAACTGCAATTTGCGCAAGTTATGTGAAACGCACAAGTCATTTACATTGCAGTAATATAACTTAATTATACCTACAGGCTGCTCGTTGATATTTGTGACATTGAAACATACTAGTATTTGGAGGGAGTTAGCCATGGCCAACATACGAGTATTGTAAATGTTATGTTGAATGTATTCATATCATGTACCTACGCTGCAGACAATTTTATACCGCCTATAGGTATGCTGTCTTCAAGGTCGTACTATGCTGACAAAAACATATGTATATTTACATTTGTGTGTACCTTAAGTCCGCGCTTATCTATCCAAAAACAAGGTACAAAAGAAAGAAATAAGAGAGAGGGGGAAAACTGAATGAGTCAAGTGCCACTATTGCACCCAACGTAAGGTGTTTTCGTACCATATGATTGTTATCGGATGTGGTAATCTTAAGAAAGACTAAAGCTTACTGTTCATACTCCTTCCTACTTGTCTTACGAAAAGGTATGAATATAATTTGAGTGTTTCTAATGTCTCCTAAAACACCTATCCTGAACTTACAACATTCATAAGGCGATAGTATATACAATATACTTATCCGTATGTCTCTTACTATAGGATTTTATTTATCGACATAATATTTAAGTTAGATTGATGATAAGGCATAACCGAAGTGAACTGTGAAATCAATTAACTAAACTGATATAATCTGTAATATCGCATCACATTATCTGTAAAGCTCATTTCGAACTAGCGATGGTCCATGCAATATAATATTATATGTCACACGTAACAAATTGTATATATACGACGCAACAATGGAATAATTTACAAAAAGTGCGAAGTAAATGTAGGTTAGGCAATTAAGTTTCAAAGTAAATTGAAATAGTATTTTTACGGAGCACGTCCGGCCGGCATTACGCAACCGCATCACAGTTGCAATTAATAATGAACAAGCAGCGGATTGTACGGCTTATTAAATGCTCCAAGTTTGTTATAAAAGTTAGCGTAACACGAAGAAATGGAGCGCAGATCAAATGGACTGCGACTTGCCGAACTAAGTTTGTTACTTAGTTGCTAGTATTATTGAGGGTTTTCTTCGTTTTAGTTTGTATATAATGCTAGAAATATGTTACTTTGCTTAGACATTTTATATTATAATTCATTGGAAGTTGGAAACGTTTATCACCAAATGAAACAAAACGGGAATCCGACATCAAGAATCCATCCGTCTGATTCCATTTCTTATGTAGTAGTTATGATATTAATTCTTGTATAGGAACTATGCAAATTATCATAAGAACATTTAAAATAAGAACGTATGACCTAAGTTTCTTTAGCTAATATGCATAAAATTTGTACACCGGGAACATCTTAGAAGAAATTCCAACCAACAAAATTTTACCAAACCAAGAATCTCGACTGTCGATATATCTGGCCTAGCACAAAAAATTGTAAGTATTTTCTATACTTACAAAATGAGACTTAACCCGCGAAACGAGCTCACAACGCAGTAATTGCAAGGATAATCAAACTGTCATTTTTAGATACGCCACAGTTCACATATTTAGCGCTGATAGTAATTAACAGTTCAACTTTTTTCATACAGACGCAATGTTACTACTGGTGTTGAAAATATTGACAAAACACAGATAATAGACGCACGGCAGCACAAGCAAACAGTACTACTTTTAAAATACTTATGCTTTTATTTAAAAATCGAAGTGTTTGTAACAAGAATAACAATTAGAAATCACGATCGAAGTGTACTCTAAGACCATGACCTTACAGCATAATATTGATTGATAAGAACATCACATTAACATAATAAGACGAGTAACTAAGACATCAAATGGATGATAATCTCACACTTCATGATTATCTCTTGTATATAAAAGTAGGAGTTGAAATTCAACATTTTTGGCTATAACAAACCATTTAAGAATTAAAATCGGATATTTATTCTTGTAATGCTTATTCAGAATCCGTTCTATACCGGGTATATCAAGACTGCGACCGAAAACGTAGCCAGGTGGTAGTTTTAGTGGTTACAAACACGATGCAAATAAAAATTTCGCCAAAACAGTGACAGATATTTTCTTAGAATTTTTTAAAAATCATCGTGGTTGGGTGGTAAATACCTAGTTTTTGAGAAAATACTATTTTTAACCCTTACGTACCATTGCGTGTTTAAAAATAAAGAGGTTTACATGTTTATTTCAGGAAAACTAAGTAAATATCACCCAAATTCGACGATAAGTAAAAAATTACAAAACAAAAGTTGTCGATTTTTTTTGCGAAATTTTTACTTGCATTGTGTCTGAAGTCACTAATACTACCACCTGGCTTCGTTTTCGGTCGCGGTCTTGATATACCCTGTATTGCATAGAAACGTCAACAGGCTAATAACACCGTCGTGTTAACCAATAGTATGTAAAAACATGTACATATAAAGTAAAAACAATATTAACAAATTACAGATGCCTTTACCCTCATCATCATCAGCCCGTTGCAGTTGCACTGCTGGACATAGGCCTCTCCCAAGGTACGCCACAGAGCCCAGTCTGCTGTTTTATGCGTCCAGGGCTGCCTCTATTAACCCTCAATCATAACTAAATAATTGTATTTCAAATTGAGTTAATTATGACTAAAACAAATAATTAATTATCACGCACGAATTAAATATTAGAAAACGGTTACATAACGGAAGCGCAAATTGATGTTAACCATCGCGCGCCTGTACTCATTAATCAATTTATTACCGTTCTGAGTTATCCAATTGATTTGTTGTATTCAAACCAATACTTAATTCATTGTACTCAACATTATTACGGATTAATTACGTGTGTTGAAAAACGAGCAAAAACTCACTGAACACGCATAATAATGAAGTTTAACACTTGAAACTTGAAATTGCACCTCGCTGGCTGCTTCGTCGAATCGCGTGGAATGTTTATTAATTTTTCACCTGTTTCGTAATGCTCGAGTCAGTCACAGGGTATAGCATCGTGATTCGCACTTAGCAAGTATTTCTAATTTAACTTATTTTTTTTACTGGTAGGCTTGCTGCAATAAATAATAATTGGATCAGTCATTTTGATCAGTACTGCTGTTTCTTAACAAATTGAAATAGACTTTGCTTTTACGTTTCGTTTAAAGAGTATGATTAAGATTGCTGTAGGCTTAAGATGCCTTATAAGAACGACGATCTATCAACAATCCTTTGGAGTTATGAATGTTCATGGGAACCTCTGTTTATTTACCGTTAGAACTATGATCACCCATTAACTCGTCAGTTGGACCTTCGCTACAAAAAACAGATAATAAAAAATGATTTGCTTTCTTTTATGAGATTTTGTACCTCGTTTCCACAGTTATAAAGCAATTTGAGACGGAAATAAAATGAATATACAGAAGTTCTTCTAATGTAATATATAGAACATTTGCACTTTAAGGTTACTGAACTGCGAGTACACAGTCGTAAAATGAAACTTCAAAGTTATTTTATTTAGATAATCTATTTTTATTACATCGTAACTGATAGACATACAATAATTAAAATTTAATCCACTCGCTTTTTACTCTTACTTTTATACTTTATATAGTGATATAATCAATGCTACGAATATATATGAGTGGAAAGAACTTTTAGAATGCTTCTAATGACTTACTTACATAAGTGCTAATTACGACTTCTTTATTGCAACGCAATAGTACCTAGCTACATGAAAGTGAATGAGACTAAAATACTTAATTTAAAGTTTTCATTTGCTGCTGGAATTTCTACCCACACGAATAAGTCTATTTCATTTGAATATTGGTTAATGAATGTTTTAAAAAGACTTTCGAACGACAAGTTGAGACAGATATGCAGGATGGACGAATAAATAGTAAACATGAAAATTGTCTGTGCGTAGTCTATTCAAAGGGTTTCAAACATTCATATCCATACATTTCTAAATGTCCACATAAAATGCACAAATGGCTGTGACACGAATGGCATAGAGAAATTATTGTTTCTGACTCGTATGAAATACGGTATTCAGAACTTGCGACTAAATATCTTGCTGCTGATTTTGCAAATTGAATTTGCCTTTCGCAAAAGTTTATATAATTTTTCCATGTATTTTAAAATTCCCTTTACTTATATTTAGCGTCTTCTTCTTCAGTCAGTTTTTAAATTATAAAATCTTAATAATAAAAAAAATAATCTCCAAGAAGACAAGCATTCGGGTTGTGAACATCCAAAAGATCCTAACTGACACCCAGACGTCTATAACCCCAATCAATTCAGCGACCAATTTAATGTCTTTTACGAACAGACTCTGCAAATTACACTTCACATCCACAAGCTGGTCCATTCATCAACTGATAAATCTCTCACGGCAATGTCTGGTGATTTCATTGATGGGGTGAATTATCTAGGGTCAGGGACCGATAGATGTGCTATCAAGTAGTCGTTAGGCAACAGCCACTGCCGCGAGCTTAGTCTCGTCAGACCAGTGTCTACTGTGTGACTGTGTACTGTCTAGTATGGCTCGAGTACGTTGCTTGGCGATGAGTGTTGTCGATATTAATATTGTTATGTATTAAGTATCTGACTTGCTTAAAGGTAATCTGTTTTTAAGTAAAGATGTATGTCAAATAGTTTAAAGATTAATTACAATCCATTGCTTAACACTAATCGCCTCATAATATTTATGTACAGGAGATAAATTTATATGATTTATAATTCAACAATATAATTCGGGGACCAAAATTGTGTCCGCCAAAGCTATATCAAGCCTACAGTTACCTATGTCGTATGTAAAATATTTACTTTCTAGAATTCTTAGATACCTCATGAATATCAAAAGTCCCTAAAATGCATAATTATTTAGTGCCAATCTTAAGGTCAACTCGCTATCTAGCGCATAAGCAAATCATCTATCTTTCACTTGATAGTAATATAATTGCATAAGGCCTAAATAGCCTCTAATTACTATAAAAAATCGTTTGATGCAATAACGGAATGTCGAGGTGAAGATTAAACGTTTATAAGGTCACGTAAACATCATTAAGGCTATTGTGCTAGTAATCTCAATCTTCAGGATATAGCTAGCGTGGGTACATCTTTTTAGAACAAAACAAGGCAGCAACAACATATTTACTGATGCTAGGACTATCATGCATTAGCCAACATTTGGCTGCATGCATTTCATGCTGCGACCACCATACACACTACACAATGGTGGGAAACTGATCCACGCAAGTGTGTAGTGTTTCAAATTCAGCTCAAAATCGGATATTATTTTTTTGCCAACCGATAGTATATATAAATATATAATGCAATGCATATATCGTCAGGTGCATTATAATAACTTTATTATGATGCTATATAACAAGAATCAATCAATCGTATTTTCGGTTGTAGAAGAGGCCCGTGCAGTGGGACGTAATATGGGCTGATACAATGCAGTACAATACAAAATATAACAAGAAAGCTAAGAAAATTTGCAAACAAAACGCATGATATAACTGTGATTCATTTCCCACAAATCACAATTATAATCCAAATTAATTTTGGATCATCCCCAACAAAATATGAGACGCCGACCCCTTGCAGTGATAGTGTGAAAGGAGGAAAGTTGTGGATTATTATTTCACGACTAACTGCCTACGTCAACCCTCTAATAAATACCCGCTTAATGGAGGGATAATAAAAATTGCGAGGGGTAATACACCCTTTTAAATTTTCACAGCGCATTATATGATGATTGCCAGACCGGCGTAATTATTGGTTTGTTAATAATTAAACAGAAGATGCAATTAATGGTATCGGTAATTAAATCAAAACTAATTTCTAGGAATGATGGAAAAACAACAGTTGTTCTTTCATTACTAAAGTTCATTAATCCTCTAAGACTTATTTGGCGGCACAATTTGATAACTTAATTACAACCAGGTATGGAACTTTCAAAATATCAGTCGGTAATATGTAAAAAATATGTAAAACACATCATTAACGTTTTATGACCTCGATGGTAAATTCCCAACTTTACAACTTAAAATTATTGTTCTATTCCTTAACTCGAATAAGTATTATCCAATCACTGTCTGGCAATATTCAACATTTGAATTTCATTGCTGCTAAATCGACAGCGTTTTGAAGTCTATAACTAGCAGACGTCTGCGTTAGGATGATTGCTATTGATGGAAGCTATTGTCGAAGATTTCTATTGATCGTCCGCTCAAAGATAGTAATTGGATTTATCATTTGAATTTCAATTTATTTCTATTCTATGGACTTCAAATATTTTAAATTAATGATGATTTATATTTATAAGAATTTGATCTCTCTAAATTTATATATGTTTCGAAATATTATGATTCTAAAAAGGTATGATTTCCTTGTTCTATCTATTGTTTGCAGTTTCTAATTGAAATATTCCTCGAGATTTATTTACGTAGGTAACAAATTAGGCTACTTAAAAGGATGTTCCATATGGTTATGATCATTATTAACTTATGTATATCAGGCTATTGTAATGAAACACTTCAAATATGGTCGAATTTGTTGATATCAAATAATGTAGAATTGAATGTGTAATAAAGTTAATGAAACCAAATTAAGCCCTAACTAATAGATTCATTAATACCTAAATTAAATACGAGATGCAAATTAATTGCTGGTACAATCAAAGCAATAAATTGATATAAGATAAACATTAAGATGGAAGGTCTAATTAATTGCTACATTTATCATTGATTAATTTATTTATGTTATACGTGGAACTATTGGCTGTAGGCAAGTCACATAGCTTGGCAAACAGATGCCCGATGGGGCTGATAAGTATTATAGTGAAGGCCACAAATCGGCATAGACCGAATCGGACGTCTCACAAAGTGGGCAAAGCAATAAATGTTAGAAGAACTTATTGGATGCATGCCGCTTCCAGTCGGTGCCTGGGGAAATCCTTGGGAAGACTTAAATTCAGGTAGATGACTTGCTGTGGCCAAAGGTGAAACTGATGATGTATCAAAACTCGATAGTGTAATCATTTTTTTTTAAACCTTTATTGTTGGTTTGTCGTTATTATTTGTGTGCTACTTGCTGTATATACTTTTCTACTCCGTTGTTGTTGTTGTTAATAAAATACTATACCTAGATTTACGATTAGTATTGTTTAACAATTATGAATAAGTAATGCTGTCATTAATCGTAAGCTGTAGTTACCTGTTAACGGGGGAACATTTAACTTTGCTTTTATTTTTGATTGTAATACTTTTTGTGATTAATGTATATTCTTTTGGTAACTCTAAAATAATAAAATAAAAATAAATAAAAATAATGTTTTGGAAGTAGTAGGTAGAAATAGGCCTATGTTCACTAATGGGCTTCCTGTGGCTGAATAGATAGATAGATAGCTAGAAAAAAAACTAAGTCAATTACACTTATTCAATAGTTTTTTGATCAAATTATATTATGACGGGAGGCGAGTTTCTAACCAATAACTCTACGTGTAACAAATTAAATAAATCGATAAAAATCCAGCAAAATATAACATGCATAGAATATTGAATTAAGCCCCATCGTTGTTCACTGCTTCCACTAAACCGAGCCTCCACTAACACCCTCAATTAACAGCATGAAAGGATTATACCAATCCGTTTTGCAATTGATAGATGAAAACAAATTACTTCTGAATTTTTTACCAGGTTCTAATTACCACGATAATAGTAAACTCCATAATTATTGTATTAATTTTAATAGCTCTTCAATTTATTTTCACGCTTGATGATTATAACTGGTGCTGATATCATTCAAGGCTGATCTGGGTTATGCAAAGCGGTATCTACTTAATCTTCATTAGTTCATGAATATTTCACTGCCTCTTTCCTCATCATATGAAGTGGTTTGAAACTTGCTCCACCAAAGTAACCCAAGATGGATTCTTTTAGACTTTATTGAATATTGACATTTTTCACAAACCAATATTATTAAGGTTTATTTTCACTGATCTCTTTAAGACATGAAAATCGAGAAATGAAAATTTCGGGTCCAATTTTTATTACTTCTTATCTTCTAATCGAATCGAATTTAGAAAATGCATTTTATAATTTTTCTCCGATTTTAGCGTTTCAATCATATAGTATTATTAGTAATACAAGTATTAATGTATATCAATGAAGTGAGCATTATCGCTATTAAAAAGAGCTTTAATATTGATCAAAAATTCTTGACACCAAGTTAGCCAAATGTCAATCAATTTCATGCAAAGAAAACGCCCATTAAAATTAACTACCAATAGTTTTTACACACGCTATTATTCACTCACTGTTAAACAAAAACCGAAAGACATTCAAATATTACGAACAAGTCTACAACACATTTTGCTATTATGTTTTTTTCGTTAATTTTTCATAATTGTTACGCACTACATACAGTGATGACGGGGCATTCTCATGACCACATCGCTTTAAATGAGCCGCGCATATTTTTGCTTTATAAATAAATGTTATTCAAAATATATTACTTACCTCATTCGAAATTCGGACGCATAAAACATAAATGTGCCTGCGATAATCCAAAGTTATAAAAAGCTGGAATTAAAACCAGAACTCGTAGTAACTACAATTATCCTACATAATAACATAGGAAGGAATCTGTACAATTATAGTGGTATCATGGTTGGAGGCAAATCGCTGACCCTCCTGTTTTTATCTCGCCAACCATCCAGTTTTGCCTACCATGTAAGAAAAATAGCCAAGCCCGACTTGCAGCGCGGCATTCCTCGCTCGCAGCGACTTCGCCCGCCGAAGAGAATCTTGAATCAGTTCGAAAGTAGACTCTCGGCCGTGTGGACGCCCTCGCGTCGTACGAACCAGCACGCGCGTTGTGGAATACGGTGGTATTCCAAAATCAAATTTGAAATTACAACGTTTTTAAAAAAGAAAAGATTTTATTAAAGTGGCCAGTGTCGTGTATTGGATTTATTTGGATTGTGCATCCAATATTTGGATATTAATATTTTACCCATTTACTGGATTGTTTATTCTGTGAGTATTTGTAGTGTTTTTATTTATTTGTTTTATTTTTATGTTTTTTTTTGTGTGGTTTTATAGTCTACGGTGCCTTACTTTGACGTTTTGAGTACCGAAGTTTCCTGCAGAAACAGTGCATTACCATGAATAGAAAAAAAATCTGTCAATCGATCTGCCAAAAAAATTTTAACGTCCAATATTTAATTTAAGCTGTTAATAACTCGAAAAATTACCTTAGCTTTTAGTAATATTATATGCGTGTATTAAAAAATATAACATAACGTTCCTCACGTTTGCTAATAGGCTCGAAACAAGTTTTGAATGCTAATTGATTGCTTAAAACTCGTAAAAGTTATAGCTTCCTGAAGTTTCTAATAATTATAAAACATAAACCGTTGGTTCTGTCTTCTTCGGATAATATTGGGACCGGTTATACTGTCACTAAGATCGAGAGTTTTAAACTTTTGAACGGTGTTGAAAAGAAACGTAAACTTTCCGTCGCACTTTTGTGGCTAAGTTTCTGAATTTATATCACGCTATAGCTTTAGCCAAAATATATTTAAGCCGCCTTCGATATCCATTCGAAACGTCAATATCTTTAGACTTTACGCTATCACGTAAATCGGGATTATCTAAATTTAGCAACCTGATGCATCGATTGGGATCATTTTTAGATATGACACAAATAACATTACCATCGCTTTAAAAATAAACATCTTCTTTTGGAATTCATCTCTGGAATCATTTTCGATATATCCTTAATCTAGACTCACCTACTCGCTTACCTGGAAAAATAAATGCTTGAGTCAGTTATTATGAAAATTGTAACTTCTTTAAAGTAAAGAATACATGTATCAAGTATAATATGGCGGAATCACCGCATCTCTTTACGAAATATTTTCGAAACATTCAACATAAATTTTCTACAAACTTATAATTTATACTGGTCCCAGGCTACCTTTAGCCGAGTATTTTCCACACGTGGACGTATTTACATTTGAGTTATTAAATACTATAACTAGTAGGTACTTAATTATATTATTTAATTGTCATTACTGGGTAGCTTCCTTTTCTATTGAGTAGATTAAGTTTAATACATTATAATCGTTTAATGCACGTATTTATTGGGTGGTAGATTTCACATAACTTCAGATGTTTTTTGTAAGTATTGTCATAAAGTTTTCCTTTATCAAGTAAACGAGCGACAATTAATCAAAAAACTTATCCCTTATACACATGTTACATCGTAAAGTTAAGAGTATTCCTTTAAATAAATCTCACAGACCCTATGCTTCATGTTTTTTTTTTAAATCTATTGCTCACTTTAAAATACAAACAAAATATATTCAATGTAACTCGCACAAAATCAATTTGCCATCGGCATGCCATCCGGCGTGTGTTCCGACCATAAAGATTTATGTAAACATCACTGGACGCATTTTCACTCGATGTATGTACAATGTGTATTTGCATCGGAATCATTTTGCGCGGGTTTCTCGCATGCCGAGAGCATGCCGAGCGCATGGCCTAGATGCACGTAAATGCACGAAAACACACTAACCAATAAACTTAAAAACATCTGCGATTAAGTAGGTTATATCATTATCATTACGTGTTGCTTAAAATAGTTTTTACGCACGCTCGTGTACCTTGTTTTGTAGATGTAAGAACTAACTTTAGTTTTGTTTTTCTGTGCTGTTTCTTCTTGTTCGTTTTGACAATTCACCCGTGCCTAAATCCCATATTAACAAACAACATAAAATTAATATGCAACATAAAACAAAAACATAAACAATTAAAAAGACATTGCAATAACTCAATCAGAATAAGTTGTTTAAGACACAATTTTTTGTGGCATCTTACTACATTATTGCTAAAATTATTTGTTTTATTACGAATGATATAATTGAGAAAAATAAGTTGAGCGTGGTGGCATAAAATAAAAGGTTGTAAAATTAAAAACTATGCATATAAAAAACAAAGCGCTATTATTATAGCTCCTCCATACATAACACGTGTCTTATTTATCAAAGACAACGAAATTAGTGTATGACATCATATTCGCATCCCAAAATATAATCGTAGCACAAGGCCGTAAATTTTTAAGCCGTCATTATTTTTTAAAATAATCTATGTCACTATAATTAAATTTTCATATTCTTTAACGTCAATATGGTAGTTGTTAATCAATGCAAGAAATCATTTTGTTAATAAAGCGAATGGCATGCTCTTCTCACCATCCATTGCAATAAAAAATATATGCTAATACGGCCAAATAAATCGGGTTGCCTGATTTCGAAATCAAACTACGAACTCACAAGCAATCACTTTGAACTGTATCATCCCATAGTCGCCCATTCCTCAGCACGGGGCACTTGTTTAATCGACAGTTCGAATAACAAAGCTTATACAGCACCCTGGAGTAATAACACTGTACGCTGCAACTTAACCCTAGATGGTCCTTATCAATTACGTGGGACATCCAACAGCAATGTATAAATTATGCTCGATTTTATTCAGAGCGGAGATATTATCTACAATTCATCTTGGTCTTCCAGCTTCCTACTTCCAACCTTCCTGTAACGCCACGCACTTCATTTTCACAGCGGAAAACCGTCCCACACTTCACACTAAAATACAGTCTTAGTTCAATCTCCGATCATTGTTATGAAATCACATCCCATTGAGCATATTTATCGAAAGCATTTGTGCCTAGTGTAGACTTAAACAATACGGTTGTATTTCAAATATAACCCGGGTTATCTTGACCTGTGCAAAGAGTTGAAACAAACGTGTTAATGTTGTTACGTAATCACCTGTTATGTTTTCAAGCGTGGATGTTTGATTCATGCTTCGATATCTGTACGTCCGGTTATAATTAGTCAATTTTTCAAACAATTCCCTTTTTTATACTTGTATGGTAAAGTTGAATGGATAATTGGTAAAAATATTCCTTCAACAGCCTCCGTGGCGCAGTTGGTTAGATGCTGGCTGCAATACAAGAGGCGGCGAGTTCGATCTCCACACCGATACCAATGCATGTGTGATCCACAGGTATTTGTTTCGAGTCTGGGTGTTTGTGAAGCCAAAACGTCCCTCGTAGTTTTTGATACCCACGACACAAGATTTAGTGTAGGGTCAAAACAATGTGGGTGTCTGTTGGTTGTATTTATTTATATGGAAGGCGAATGTTCTACACTGAAGTTCATGTGACTGAAGATGACGGTAATGATGATGACGATGTCACTGCACCTACATTACAAGTAATTGGCGAGAAATTATTTTGTACTTGACAGTCGACCCTATTATATCGGTCTGAACAATTAACCTTTTACTTATAGGATTTAATGTTACTGAATAACTTTTCTCATACTTTCAATCACATTACAAATAAATTTACGCAAAGGCAGTTTCAAAATAAAAGGATAAAACATTTTAATTACTAATACCATTTTAATTTTTCAATAACCAGACACAAGACTGACAGTTCCATAACATTGCTAATAACAAATCACGGAATGTAGGCAAAAACCGTGATGAGTTCGCGGGAGGAACGGTTATCGTGGGTTTTCTATGTGGGCCGAGCGCGCCGCAGATGAAAAGATATTCATTACAAGTATTACAACCGAGGTTTTGTTTCATTACTGTATCTCGGAGATAGCTATTATTAATTATTATTAATTATGATCGAACATCTTTTAAATATAGAGTTCGCATGTTTGCATGTTGTGTTGTGGTATTCTAACGAGTGTCATCTAACTTTTTTTTCATTTTTTTTTGTTGTTATCAGTTCACGGCGTTTATATTTTATTTAATCTGGTATTTCTATCAACATTTTATTCATTAACCTTAGTGTCAACTTCTATCATATCTTTGGGCTAAATCACCTTTGAGACATGTGGTTGCAACTTGTGGCACGTCTGCCTACCCCTCAGGGATTCAGTCGGGAGCGTGTGTGTTGTCTCACAATAGGATTTTTCCTGTATAGCAAGGCTTTGTACTAACACAAATACAACATGCACAAACATTCTGATCCAAACTAATATCCGTAGGTCATATAAATATTTACCCGTGCGGGGAGGTAACCCTTCGTCAATTGTTGTTCAGTTTTGGTCTATGGGTATATAATATACGCCTTTCACGCTTTGTCAGGATTATTTCAATCTTAATCTCCGATGACGGTATAATTTTGATTATGGCTAAGATGATTGAAAAAAAACTATTTTTTATAGATTTTATCGCGATTTGGTTTAATTTTTTCATTTTTTTAACTTCCCGACGTTTCGATTGCTTTAAAGCTTTCGTGGTCACGGGGCGGACCATTAGTTAACCGGAAATTTAGTTTTATTTTAATGTGTAACATTCGCGTAAATTTGGGAAACCACTATTTCTCAGATGAGTTTATTTGTAGCACCCAATTTGGAATAATTATAACACTCGTAGGAATATGATAATGGTGATTAGAAATATACATATTATACGTACTAAATTACCGTTCAAACAGGGTTCATAGATTTCTGCCAGTCGCTTGTATGGTTGGTTTTTGTAAATACCTGGCAGGTATATAACAAAGGGCAATCACTATTAACAATAAGAAATGGAAACAGACAGAAGAGAAACCATTTATAGTAATATTGACTTTCATCACTGACACTATTTTGGCATACAAATGCATTGAATTTGTAATTGGTCGCATAAAAATCTTTATCCATCAGTATTTAAATCGTATCGATAGGTCAATGTCTCGCAAGAATTTCTAAAATACGGGCGTCGAAAGGTGAAACGAGTGATAGTTTATGCTTTTTGAGAGTATTACAGTTTTCTAATTAATTTAATTTTAATCTCCGAGTTTGCGTTGGATGCCAAAATAAAATATTTGCTATATTTGAGAATCACTCAATTCTTAACTTTGATCTATGTTACTTTTAGGCTGGGTTCATTACCTTTATTATACATCGGAATATGGATCAAAAGTTCTCTGAAGCCGAATGAGTCGTGAGTTCTCTAGAATCAAATAGGGCCGGGCATACTATACGGTACATATTGTTAAAAACAACTGCGAAAAAAGATTTAGTTTTCCTTTGCATTTAATTATAACAATAGTTGCAAAACTATCTCACGCAATTATATTTTTAATTGATGACTCAAAAAACCATGTATATAACTATAATATGAGTAAATAATACATTGACTTACGCATTTTGGTGAAATTATTCTCTACATTTGCTCTACCTGTGACATAAAGTCTCCCAATCATTATAATGCATGTTAAGAATGTAAAAAGATATTATCAGACCTTCGAATATGCGAGCGAAAGGCTGCTTATATACATAAAATCTCAAAATCTATTTCAGAAAGACGATAGAGCGTTAGTCAAAAGAAATTTATGTTACCAAAATATCCTTTGACCTTCTTATAAATACAAACAGTTGAAATACATATCTTCTTCATATTTTATTTCAATAAGAATTATTTATTACGTTGCGATCGCCCGCGGCACTCACATCTAGATGGATATGTTTTACACTTCAATGCATTTTTTACCCGCATATTTATATAGACACCTCCTCGCATTCCTTGCGATCAAGATGCTATCTTTTTTGTGATGGCTAATAAGCGTACATCATTAACTGCTAATTTTAATGGCTTTAAGTGCTGTAAGAAAAGTAATTGAATTCCTTGGAAAACGTTGAGAATGTTTTTAGCAAATGTTTTTGGTAATTAAAAACAGGGTTATTTGATAAACAATGGACATTTAATGTTAAATATCATTTACTTTTTCATTCGACGCCGCTTGTTCGCTTAGTCCAAAGTTCACTGATGAATATTATAATTTAAAATCATTAATTTAGTAATTAATTCATTACTCATTAGTCGTTGTACGTTTGGCAAATTCTTCTCATTCTGGAATAAATTTCCATTAGTTAAAAGTAATTTTGTCACCAATGCAACGTGGCAAACATAAAGATGCGGATTTATATTCAAGTCCGATATGGCGAAAGTTCTGACCCTTATCACATCGTGAATACTGATTACACGTGAATGTTCTTACACCTTTGTCTCTGCTTGCGAATCCAAGCGCGCCCAATGGATTTTCCCTCTTAATCGTTCTCTTCAACCACAAGGAGTCCACAGCTGCAGATAGGCCTTCTTCTATTAATTCAATTGCGACATTCTCCTACTTTTATTATAATGTATTGAAAGCGGTCTGCATATACCGTCCCTGCGTCTTTATCTAGATCGGTGTACTTGCATGCACGGCGTTAATTTAAAATTTCCACTCCTAAGACCAGGAAAAACTAGACAAATATAGTTATTATTTTCCTCCGGTCTAATAAATTCTTGGTTAATTAGCGACGTGCAAGTTTTGCGGTATGCTAGATCCCTGTTAGCGGTTTCCAATGTAGTTATGCGGAACGCGCCGTGAGTGAATGCGGTATGTCATGAAAATAAATAACGCAGTCGCCGCTTGTAACTGATCGTGAAAACTATTATTACAAATATTTCGCATACATTTATTAAATGCACTGTGGCGTGTGCACTGGCATGGATAAAAGCAAATAAAAAGCCACTTTTAATTATTTTTTCACTGCCAGTAATGCATAAGCTTTGTTTTACCTTCTTTGCGGAGTATTACAAACTATGGGAGACATTTCGGTCTCACAAATATTTGGTGATCTCACAAACATTTGTTAAAGCTGCGACGCCTGAGTTTTCAGCTCGTGCATTAAACAAATATGATAGGATGATAGGGAATCTATTATAATTATTGGTTCTATACAACAGAAATTAAACTAATAAATGGGTTTTTTATCTTATGTTGTTTCTCTAAACCTCACAGTCTGACGTCAACAAATAATAATTGTACAGAATTCAATGTTTTGTTGCCATTTCTCACCAGGTCATTGGCCTTCTTATTTCAAGTTGTAGTATTTTGTCGTATCCATTTGATATTCCGTCTACCCACGTCACTTTGAGAACAATAGCCAATTATTATGTTACTCTTCAATGAATATTCATTCTATTAATTAAATAATTTTCAAGCAGAGGGATTTGATATTTGTGTTTGTCTAATATGGTAGACGTTGATTGATGAAAAAACATGCTTATCCATTGCGAATTAAATTTGGTTCACCTCTTCAAAGTTGTTAAATTGTAATTGAGATACTCTCTGCAAAGAGCGTTGCAAATATATTGCACCGGATTTAGTTGGGGGGACGGATAAAATAATACGTATAACATTTTTTAATGATTCATGTATATTTTTTAAGTATATTTAAGAATGTATTGTAATTAAATCTATATTTTACATCACCAAGCTTCTGTTTCACGAGCACAATTTTTATCCGTTAAATGAACACCTTGGCGTATACTCACACGAACTAATCGATTAACAGTATAGAGATGAACGCACTTGCTTATTTAGTATAAGTGATTCGTCGAACATGTGATGTCATGCCTCGCGATGGAACTTCACAAAACAACGTAAGCGATTTTGCATGTCTAAACTAATTGTACTATTGCTCCTTGTGTTAAGACAATGCAACGTAAGAAGGCACTTAGCTGCAAGGTCCGTTAAATATAATTATTGAATGGTATTTGAATGCAGGGCTTTTTATAATTCATACACTCACGCTAGTATTGAAAAAAGACAGGTACAATGCTATCCAATAGTTATATCCACGGATTACACTTCAGCTCGATATCTGTTTGAAGATGTGATAGAAAAACTATTTGATACCAATTTGCTGTCTCTTCCCTTTCATATACAAGGGACGTAAATACTGGGTAATGAGTGCACTCGTTGCTCAGATGGCTACCCATGATATAGCACGCAGGATGAAAAATGTTTCATGGATCCTAGCAGTTATTACTGCTAAACAAATCCCAGATCAGCAAAGATATCAAAAGAAATAGGTATAAAGTATTGAAATAAAACTAATTTTTACGGATTTTATCGCGATTTCTTTTAATTTAGTTCGCCCCGTGACCACGAAAGCTGGAAAGCAATCGAAACGTCGGGAATTTAAAAAAAATAAAAATTAAACCAAATAGCGATAAAATCTGAAAAAAATAGATTTATTTCAATGTGTAACATTCGCGTAAATCTAAGAAACCATTAGGTATAAAGTAAGTATAAAAGTTTCTTGTATTATGAAAACAACTTTGAAAAGTTATGAAAAATATCACAGCAGACAATGTTTGTGTAAAATCAGTATTTAATGTAGTTTTCACGTTTAATATTGTAAGTTCCCGACAAGACATCGTGTCCTTGAGTTATATTTACTGAATGACATAATGTTTATAACGTCTGTTCTTTTGCTTATTTTGCCCTGAAAATATTAGCTATAAATGAATCACGAAGTTGTATACGTTTGGCTACATTAAAATTGTTTATTTTATCCAGTCAAACATTGTAGGGAATGTTTACAATATAAGAACTAGTTTAGATAACTAGATCTGGGTCGAAGAGTTCGTAATGTTTCTATTCAACATAAATCACCAGTGATTTGTTTGTGTAAAGTTTACGAGTAATAAATTTAAATTAAATCGTGCTTAATATTCCTTATTGCTAATAGAATAGAGTTTAAAATGCAACGATTATAAAAAAACACTCCATCACAAATGTTTTTGTATATTTAATACAAAAGCTCGTTAGCACCTTAAGTGCTGCCATCAGCAATATTGCTCTATGCTAGAACGAATGTAGAAATAAATTATTCAACTTTCACAATAAAATCATTAGGTAAAAGTTGCTTCAAAAAGTTCTCACATAGGAGATCGGATTGAAATATTTAAAAAATGGAACGTGAAGCACTTTTAAGGCAGTAAATCGGAGTTTCTAGTTCGTACGCAGTCACCTTTTGTTACATAAAATTGCGACCGACGCTCTTTCCTCTCCCTCGCATCGTACATTTTTATGCTTTATTTGTGGTCGCACATCTATTAATTCATGTTATGCACTTGTCGGAAACATTTACTTATAGTAAAAGATATATTACGGTGATGTACCTATGTAATTTGTCGGTCGTTATCAAAGATTGGTTTAATTTTCCTCGATCTTTCCTTACATTCAAGATGGACTTACGCATATTATTAAACTAACAATATTTCTAAAAATTACATCACGGGCAACATCTGACACGAGCGCTATTTGAGCTATATTTCTGGGAACACATTCATTCAGAAAGCTTTTTTTGGATTTCTGTTTAGCAAAAACAATTGGCCTACAATTTTCAGGTACATTCACGCGCAAAAATCTGTGTCGTTTGACTTTTCTATCCGTCTGTACCACAATGTGGAGTCACGCCGGTCGTACATCCACCTAAAACAACGCCTCTGACCCCGATAAAGTGTTAGTACTTTAGCGCAAGTGGTTCAAGTGACGAGCGACTACGGGAAATAATAGCAAGCTCTACATTATGCATTGACTTTAAGAGGGTGAACTGAATATATTGCTTTATGCATTTAAATAGGCCTAAATTGATGGTATGTTTATTTTAGTTATATTCATCACATCTGCCATAAATATTGTTGCTTTTTGAAATAAGTTTTTTATACGACATCTACAATACAAACTACTTTAGGTAACGTATGGATGCAGCCATTATAAATTGAGAATCTACTAGTCTATAAAAATACATCAATTATTTAACTTATTGTTCTTGTGCAGTATATTAAATTCCAAACCAAATGACTTAATGTAAAGGTGGCCTATGCCATGCAGTGGTACAACTTTAGGCTGATATTTGATTTTAAACATTAATCCACACGCCACATATTAAATACATTAATCCACAGCCCTACGCAGCGGTTTGCCAATAACTTGGCCCTATTCCGCTAAGTCCGTGGTAAATGCATACGTCCGGCGATTTGTCGTGGCTGGCTTGACAATAAGTACACGTAAGCCATCGGTATTCCAAGTACTTGGGTATCAGTTGTCGACCCAAGTGACAGGCGAGAGCGGGATAATCGGTGACAATTGGCTCAATTGATTGAAGATTAAATTATTGTCTTTTAATATCGGTTGGATGCTTGCTTCTAGATGCTAGTATCGAGTTTTGTTCTATTACACAATGGGTTGTCTTTTAATCTCTTTTAGATATGAGATTCAGATTTCAATCTATTATGGCTGTTGTGATAAAAAATTGGGAAGGTCCGCATCCAGCAATGATAGACAGACAGATCAGGACATATTGAAAAGAGAAATGGAAGAATAAGTTTTTATATAACTAGCGTTTATGGTAGAATTGATTATTAAATGAGTTATAAAATATTTCACACCGCTTAACTGCCGTCAAACAAATTTAATACAGCTGGATATTATTTATTGTGAATAGGTGCGATTCATAGTGGTTGTTGAGAATTCAATTGAGTGTGCTATTAAAACCAGATAACGCCACTCGTTCATGCGCCCCTGTGTAAATTACAGGCTTCGCGTTAAAACCCACTAATTGTCTTAAACTATCTCCTAGTATTTATTACATTAAACGATTCGATGGGAGATTACATTTTCACGCTCCAGTTGGTTAAGACTGTTTATTTGTTCTTTTAGGAAAAAAGTAAATTAAATATCGTGATAGAAAAGTATTCACTAATACTAAAGTGCTAATTTGTGAACGTCAAAGGTACCAAAAGGTATAATAAATGCTTTGATACATCGATAGCTGATACAGACTTCCAGTTACTACAACAGCAATTTTCAACGGAATCGAATCATTAGTTCCACCTCTAAAGGAAACAAACAGACTTTCGCATTTAAGTATATGGTTATAAAAAATATTCGCGTGCAGAAAATATTATCTAAATTACGACCTAAGTGTATTATAATAATATGGGTGTGGTGTGTAATCACTTCGGCGAGGCAGAGGTTAGTTTTTGTCAGATTTTTGCCTTGATAATTGTTTGCCTGCGTATAGTTATTCAAACGTGAATCACTTATTCGTAAATATCCTTGCTCACACGATACAGTAATTTAAAATATGATTTTGTAATTATATCTAAGGCAGAGAATCGTGCTATTCGAAACGGTATCGTAAGCCAAAGATTTCTCATGTCAATTAAAGAAATGACAAGTTCAACAGTTTCGCATGTTCCCAATTGGTACAATTAGAGAATTAGTGCCATTTTTTTATTGAGATACGATGAAAATTGTAGCAATACAATTTTAGAGATAAAATTCGCCAAATTGTTGAGCCTATTAAAGTTTTTTGGAACTTTTATCATAAGGTAGATGCACAAAACAATATCCAGCGTTATAATCGAACAGTAGCAGTTGTTAGTCGTCAGTCATCACAGGTCAAACACATGAAACAAGACTATTCCTCGGAAGATGTGAATGAACTACAAAGACGCCGCGATGGAGTCATTGCCGTGCGAACGCAGATCGAGAGATACACAATCAAGGCCGGAGAATCTTTTTTTTTAATAATTGCCAGTTCTTGTCGGCATGTGACATAAAAAAGGTACGCAGAAAAAAGCAGCGGTTCTTCGACAATTTGTTTTCATTACAAGTCGCAGTTTTTGCTGTAATACGTTTAGATGTATTGAAGAAAATAAAGAACAAAATAAAGCTGTAAGCGATGAGATTCGAAGAATTTTACAAAATTATGTATGACTATAACAAAATATTACAGAATATTAAATACTACATACACAAAACGATCGTAGGTTATGAATTGCTTAGCGAAGAATAAAAACGAGCTGTGTAAACATTTCTGCACTTACAGTGCTGGCTAGTAACACGCTTGCGTTGCAACAACATTAAATAAACAAAAAAAAACCTTTTTTAATAATACTGGCTGACAATGTTTCGTTGAAATAAAAACAAACCACAATTTCGAACAAGAAAGCGGAAAAGTCAGTTGCGAAGTGGCGATGGTCGAGTGAAGACGTGACGTTATTGCGAAGTAAATACGTGACGACACGCGCTTATAGAATCCGCATCAGTATTATGTGATGTCAATAATCCCTCCCATGAGAACAATATATATTGAGGTAATCAGGGCACTCTTTGTTTGCAGTGTGGACATGAAATGAATATGATTGCTACTGCAGACATCAAAACGTCTATTAGCAAGTAGGAAGTCGTAAATTCAATATGAATATGGAAAATTATGACGAGTCTAAAATGGCCTTCCATCCAACAAACTTCACAGTTGCTGGAAATATAATTTAAGTTTATAAATAACTTTGATGACGGGATGGCACTACGAAGACGCTTATTTTTCCGATTTCGAAATATTTGAAACGATGTCGCACAAGCTACGGGATATTCTACAATATAAGTTACGAGATTTATAGATTCGAAATAACATTTCTCATCTAATTCTGAGAAATAGGCACCTAAACATAGTTTGAGAAGTTAACTATTGTCGTAATTACGTCCCACGAAGTGCTGTTGCCGGTAATACATATTTACAACGAGACTCCAAAATCCTGTGAAACCAAATAGTTCTCTACAAGTTACGAAGTGTTAAAGGATATAAGTTTCTATTAACATAGCATTTTAATTTTTAAACATGCTTTCGTGACGGTAAACGGTGTATGAATATTGTATGGCTGGTTAGTAGAAGTTAGAATTAGTAAATCCGGATTCCAGTCAAAACGTGCTTCGATTTCGTAATCGTGAAGTGACATTACTTTAAACACAAAAACTACACCACTAGTTACACAGCTATAACGAACCGAATAAAGAACCAAATAAATAAACAATAAGTTAAAAACTATTCCTCAATTAAACTCTTTCTGAAACAAACAGCAATTTCAATCACGTCGTAAAACAAATGACAATGCGAACGTTGATTGCAAATCATGCAATAAGACAATAAATCGACACTTTTACCAATCAAAGGTTTCTAACTATCAGTACGTTGATCGTGAAAACATAAACGGACAGGTAATTGTGTTGAATGAAGTTAGATAATTGTCTATCACCAGTCGATGATCTAAACGTCATCGACTGGTGATAGATACACTTTATTGGGTTCGATAAAGTGTATCTTATGGTGACACTGAACTCACCATAAGATACACTTTATCGAACCCAAAGAAACAGTTAAGGTTAAAACAAATTGTTTGAACTGTGAAGAAATCGGTTACAGTACAAACTGCAACCGTAATACGTTGTGTAACTGCGTTGCGAGCGATAAAACGAAAGTTAACGTTTCTGTACACGCGCATGTGTCGATGGATATCTTTGGTCTTCCGTAAACTCATAAGTTTTTTTTAAGTTACGTTCATTTGTTATGCTTAGTACTACTCTGTTTAAGGTAATCCCGCCTTATATTGCGCAAGTAATAGTTACTTCATTCGTAATCATTATTATTGACATTTATGATTTATACTGGGCCTATGAGCCTTTAGCGTTATGTGAATGCTTTTATTTATAGCCGCACACAGAGTCATAAACAGATGAATGAGTCTTTCAAATTAAATCGAACACAAATTTAACATTCGTAAAAACTTCGAACAGTTATAAGTATTTGTGGGTCATACTAATATTTATCAATACGGGATTAAACTCACCATCTATCAGTGTTTAAAGCTGTTCGGCACCTACACCAATGACCAATGCATTGATTTATCCAGTTTCATGATTAGGCGGTCTGCCGGGAATAAAATAAATAATATCATTTCTAATAATAAGATTTAATAAGTACCTATACAAAATCACGGAAATTTAGATTTAGTAAATTTTCTAGACATGCGTCATTTGAATGCTCAAAGTTACAACGTACAGCCTACCTCATAGCGATTTAACGAAACACTTAGAAATGGTTTCGTAACATTTGCAACGATAAGGCGAACTCCTGCCAGTCACGTCTAGCATACAAAAAATACTATTAAAAACTTACGACCACATTCCTTGAGAAATAACTTTGGTGAGATAAAGAATTTGGGCGAAAATTTTGTCACAGATTTTAAAACACTTAATTGAAAAAAGTTATTGGATTTCATGAAAAGGAGAACATGCGAAGTATAATGTTAATTGAATTGTAAGTCAGAAAACATTATTTACGGTTTCTGATCGGCACTGTTCGCAACATTAATAGCGTAAACTTTGAGAATACTGAATAGCAATATTATGTTACCTAAATTATTTTAAGGGTTTCATTAGTTGGAATGTAATTTGTAGTTTATTGCATTTTTATCTCAATTACTAATTTACTTATATAAAAATGATATTTTTTATTTAGCGAATAGACTGCTTAAGTACCTCTCCAATGTATATTCGCTAATATTAGAATATTAACATTGATGAGTTAAAATACATAGTACCTACTTCTCTTTTTCTATCCATTTATGTCTAGGGGTCAGGGCAACACAATTTTGCCGACTAATTTTCAACACTGCGAGATATTCTATAACTAGGGAAATCATAGTCTTCGACACTAATAATTCCTTTTTTAGATGCATGAGCCAAGAATCGAACGATTCATCTGTGAATGTGCTATTGAACCAATAACTGAAGAAGTGCTGTTTTCTAAACTTATTTTCAAAACGCGCTTCAATTAAACCGCTTTAATAATATAAAACTATCACACTTAACTTTTATACACATAAATAATACCGAGGAGACATCGCTTTAATATTGCCTACAATATACACTCAACAAATCACCTTCGTTTGAAAAAGTAACAGAATCACGGAAACGATGCAGGAAATGCACATAAAATTGATCACCTGTCAGAATATTTTCAATATGTACGTGAGTTTACGTGTCTATTCATGCGGCTGTTTTCGTTTCATAGTGAGTAATTGCTTTACGGCCAAGGTTACTACGGAGGTCGACAGTCCAATTCACTTCGACATAATTTGAATAAACAATTTCAATTTTCGCTCCGATTAGCTTTATATCGGTAACTGTTGCATTTTTAAGAGGCATGTTATTTTCATATTTTATTATTAAATTTTGTTCACGATCTGGCCATTCTGAAAGATACAAAATATCTGGAGCAGTAAATTCTTCATCGTTGTTTCGATGTTCTTCTAATTGCCGATGGGTATTGTTTGTCTAGTTTGCATTAATCAATAATATCAATAGAATGCCACCAGAATATACAAATACATATTGCATAAAAAGGACCAGCTAACCCGTTATCAAGGACCATTTGCTCTTCCTTGTCAATGCGCAGCATGCAATTGAACATCCGTTTTCTAACCAATAAAAACTGGTTATAATATGCATGAATAACAAATTGATTAGCTTTTTCCCTAGGAAGTCGGGTCATTGAACCGTTTAAATGTAAATATTACATACTAATACCAAACTTAAACTCAGCGAACTAGAACATATTGTTAAAAATCTTGTAATTTTACAGACCATGTATTGACATGGTAACTCTACTGTCCATTACATATCAAATCCATAATATCTTATAAAACTTCTCCAATTTCTGGAAATGGTGAAGAGCGTATCACCAGATGGTAAATGAAAACCTTCAATCCTAGGTAATCGTAGATAACCCATTTTTGAGAACGTAGGAGGAAGAAGAGGGCAGATTTTTAAAAGTAGAGGTAAGGATAGGACGCTCATTGAACATCAAAAATAAATACGCGCTTTATTTTTCGCCGCGTGTTATGCAAATTGCTGACTTTCTTCATTCAAAGACGATAACTGAAATTGTGATTGCAATCATGTCTTACATAATTGTCTGTTTTACTTCAGAACTTATTTAGAAATAACTTGGTAAAATGAACTAACAATTTTCATAACTGTAATTGGACTTTAGACGTAATGGGTACAGAGGATTGTTATAATAATTTCCTCATCGTTTTGCCTTGAGTCGTTGTACACAAGAACCAATTAGTTCGATCCTTATTTTTACTCTCGTGTTCTCGTTACGTGTGCATTTAATATTGCAGATAAAAATAACTACTTATTATTGGGACTTCTCTCTGATTGAGTGGGATGTAGACCGTCCACCACCTGTGTCTAGTGCTGGTTTTTACAGCTTTAATACACTTGTGTTCACTTTGTAAGAAATTATAATTACCAAGGGGCGAACCTACTCCAATAAGGCAACATGACATCTTGGAAAAGAAAAAGCTTGGCAAACTGCGGGCATCATAATTGCCAACGCTGCCGAGACCCTTGGAATACAGGCGTGATCGTACTTGTATGTATGCAAAGGATAGACATACAGAAAATACAATATGGGTGCAACTGTTACATCTTTGTCTATTGTTCGTGTATGCAGCTGTGTATAAATATTAAAATAGCACACATTTATTATTTCCTCTTTTACAAAACTTTTTTGAAACGCCACCGCAAGTCTAGGCTTCTTTACTTTTTATATTGAGAAATTATTTTCGTAGTAGTCGATCAAGTTTCTAGACTAAAAACACAAGCTTTTTCAGAATAGCATAGTGTAAGACAATTAAGAACTATAAAACAAGTAAAGTACAAGTAACTGCGAAAAAGTTTACAACTATGTAACACTTTTTACTTAAAAACTACAATAGCTGAGTAACACTGCCAACAATATCGGCAGCGGATAACTTATGTTTAAATTGACAATCATTTCACAATAGAAGCGTGGTGATAGCAATAAGTATTTCATTCTGTCGCCGATAGCGAGTTCCGAGTGGCTTTCGTTCGATAAAAACGTCTGGTCAAGCGATACGTGATCGCAATGAATGGAACCACCACACGTAGCTTAGGCTCCAACAAAGGCATTGAATTGATATTAGATCTATTTATAAACGTTAAGGCATTGAGACTTCCTCTTTCCTTTCCGTAGGTACACATTCTTGGCTAGATACTTTATTGGAGATAATATCAGGCACAATAGATATATCTTGTTTAAGTTTTCTTTGTTGTGAATCAGTTAGTATTTGTTTCACATTAGTCGTATAATAAGAATGTTAATTCTTATGCCTTTACATGATAACACTTCACTTACTACGTGATTTTTGTAATTTAGTAAAAACTAAATTAAAGCTGAATTGTTTTTAAAAATGTTGGCCTTAATTGTGAACTTAGACTTCCTAAATGCAAAAAACTTCAATTTTTTTTTATTCTGGAGACCAAAAAAATATAAATATTATATTATTTTAAATGTTCATTGTAAATTATGGAAATATCAAATCTGCAATTAACATCACATAAATAGTTACATTAACAAGCCATTTTCGCAAAAATACTTAATTTCGACTAGCATCCGGTAATAATTTAATTTACCAATGATATATTGCCTAGATGCTGCCGATAATTATCCACAATTAAAACCTTGATTACCTGCGAGGAAGGAAACGCATAATTTCGAAAGATTTTAAATTCGTAAAATTCAACAAATATAAATTCATAATTACGTAAACAACTCATTGCAACACATTTTTAACAGCCAATTAAGTTTGTACGCAATCAGACCAATTAGCTATTTGTTGCGAAAACGATAGGCCTAGTTTTTATGTAGCCCGAGATGTGTTAGGAAATGGTGCTATCTCAGTTAGGGTTAGGTTAGCATGCAGTTTAGGACTTATTTGTGGCTTCTATAGGGCTAAAAAATAATTTAATTACATTAATAGCTAATTTCAAAATAATTTTGTAAGTATCAAATTTTGGCGTGGTGCTTAAAATCTGGCTTCCATCCTGTGCCACTGTTGATACTGTCTGACAGGAGTTGCAGTGGTTGATGTGTGGGCGAGAAAAGTATAATTTATCACAATAGTATAGAAATACATTCCCTACTTTAGTGGTATTGGAGCAAAATGAAACGTTATTTTTATTGTGGTTTTATAACCGAATACGTTTTAAATGTCAATATTATGAGGTATTTATTGACCATAAAAAAATTACAAAAACATAGAAACATACAAAAGAACACAACTGTTCGCATAGTTTTCATATTTTAATATAAAATGATATGTATATGATTTGATTGTCCTCATACACCTTGCTGATGCCATCGACGTTTTCACTTCTCCATTTTTTGTGTATTTGGTAGGTTAATACCAATTAAAATGATAATTATTTTAAGTTATGTAAATTTAAAGGAAACATTTATTTAGTAGATAAACATAAGCGCCTGTTTACAAAAATTGCATTGTGATTCAGTTTATAACAATTGCAATTTGAACTCTCTCCTGTTTATTTCTCTATGTTAAAACATTTTTTATTTCTAAAACACCAAGGGCAGGTGATAAATACCGTTCCTCAGAAATACGTAATATTTTTCCCAAGTTTAAACAAGCAATACACATAACACAAAACAGAACTATGAAGTCATAATCCCTTATAATGTATCTTTAGACACGAGACAAATCAAACAGCTGAGTACCTAGTACCTGTGACCTACTTAGACTGAGGAGTGGCTCAAGGCCGAGCTGATTATATCGAGAGATGACGGCAGACTCACACAACTCGTTAATGATCTCGAGTATCGATAACTTACCAAGTAAAGAACCGGCTTTTTCCAACTTAAAACATTCGATCGCTGAGGAATTTACTGGGTGAACCGGCCAAAATTTGATGGCAAAATTTTTAGAGGGATATGAAACAATACATCACAATTAACAAAGTAAAACATATTCCATTCTATTTGAGTTTATAATTTCACGCGATCCATTGGAAATGCCGAAATAATGTGGAAATCGTTACGAAACCCCAAACCTTTTCAAAGATGCAAGACTACTTCCCAAAGAATTCTAAACAACGATTACAAACGGAGTCATCCGTACGCATTTAGAACACTTAAAGCTAGTGTCTGCCTCGTTTCGAAATAAATTCCTGATACGATCTACCGTAGGCACAGATTAACATTTTATGTACGTTGACAACTACACTGCACCTGTAACTTTGCACATTTTTATGAATATGTATGCCTTGTTAGAACGTGCTAGAATGTCTCAATGAATTTATTTAACATAACGCAGAAAATACTACATTTTATTATAGTTTAGAAGGACTACTACATTGCCAACGGGCAAGATTGTGACCACTGGTTTTATACAATAGCTTATCTCAGAAATAATCTTATCTCGGTGTGGTAAGCCTGTTGACGTCCAGTGGATAATGCTGTCATACAGAGATAGATAATAACAATTGAAAATCATTCACCTCTTGAAACATTCAACAAAGGTTACGAATCACCAGATTACACCGCATAATTTATATTTTATAGCGCTTTAAAATTAATTTTAAAACTTTAATCTCACAAATAAAATCATTTTATTTAAACGAGAGAGGAATTTTTTTTTATACGTATAATGTTATTGTTATCGAAATAAATCCCCGAACAAAAACACTGTTGTAATTTCCCAGCGTAAATTAAATAATTTACCCGGCAATTTGTAAGTCAAGCGTGCACACCAACGAGTAAGTTTTATATATAACTATAAAATTTGCAGCAAACATATTATTGTGCTCCACATTTATAATTAACGCCACATATTTTAGCCGTACAGATGAATAACTGATTGTAAATTTTGTAATAAGCTTGAGTTACTGCATGCTTTTGTATTGTGCAAGTGTTACGAAGGCAACGGTAGGTACGATAAATGATTTTGTGTCGAAAATGCAACGTACGAGTGTTGCAAACTGCTTGATGCGTTGGTACATAGACGTACTCGTAAAAGAGCTGTGTAATTTTTCCGCATGGTAGCATCTACTGTTTTGCAAAAATAGATAAATAGAATTAAAGTCAACATTCCATTTGTTAGGGAAGCCTTTTTGACCTCTAATGACAGTTGCAACGAGTATTTGAAAACAAATAGCAAATGCTGACGTCATACCTACCATTAGAATAGCAATAAATCAAAAGTAATAAAATCAAAAATGTAAAGCTCATTTTATTTACTATTTAAAGTATATTATCATTATATTACACAACAAGTCATACATGATTACGTAACAGATCAGTTATTTAAATGTCCCACCGTGTATCTAATAACCCAGTTGTCATATTCAGTGGATATTTTCTACTATAAGTCATCTTGGCGTGTGGCGTAATTTGGAACTACTAATAGAATTCAAATAATATTTATTTAACAAATTGTTTGAGATATGTTTTTATAATATAAACAACATGCATTTATACTCTTTATCTAATAATATTAACATGTCCATTACAGCAAAATGTGAAGAGAGGAAAACTGATTTTAATATTTTGACAACAGCGCTTTCGGATGCCATAACATCGTAGACGATTTATAAAAGCCTTAAAATTTAATTTCGATATCTACAAACCAGTCCTAATATTCTGGCAGCTCATAAGTTTCCCTTAACGCTGTCAGAATGACAAAACATTAGCGACCTTCTTGTCTTGATCGGTTGGAATTGAGCGTGTTCAACAGAATAGCAATGCATTTTTATTCAGTCTCCATTATTACGTACGTTACGTTTTAAACTCAAATTGATTTATATCTTATATAACGACCATAATATCATTTAGTTTACTACTTCGATTTTGTACACTAATGCCTGAGGCATTTTTACATATTTAAGCCAATTCAAGCATTCCATGTGAAGCAGATATAATATGGTGTAAATGAAAAATCACAATAATATGTATTTATCAAGCGTTAAACATAGCAACATGTGTTTTCATTTATTTATTTCCCAATCTTTGCCACAGGTACAATGATAAAATATATTGACATATTTAAAATTTAATATATCAGTCTTTTCTTCTAAGAAATAAACATTTTCCAAAAAAGCTAAGTACAATCCTGTGTCTCTACTTATAGTCATGACGACCTACATTAAAAGAGGTAGATAAGACCACGATCTATATTCTATAGCGAAGGTCTCATATGGCGTAGCAAACGGATTTAATATATTAGATAAGTGACTAGAGAGTAGACTAGTGACAGAATTTCTAAACCAGCCGTAGGATTTTCGATCCAGTTTGATCACTGCTAGCGTGCCAAAATGTATATTATTTTAAAACATTTACCAAACGAATTAACATGATTAATTTGGGTTGATTACATCTGGACTGTGCGTATAGTTGTACTTAAAATAATAGTAAGTACTCCACTTAAAAGAAAACGAACAGAAACGAATAAAAGTATTCCACTTGCTCTTATCTCACACTTCGACCAATAGTGAGCGCAGTAAATTTTTGTACATTTACTAAAGTAAGACCTTTTATGGTCCATACTCCATAGTATGAATAATAAATAAGTCCGTATCGGAATTCGTAGATACAATGGATCCTAATTATTTGTTTGTAAACACTAATCATTCATCAATACAGACTGACCTACATTCTTGATTGATTTTGAACGTTGTAAGGCCTAAACCGAATGCTGTTGATATTAGTACGCATTGTTAAGTGACATACGATATAAAATATAGATTTAGATAAAACATTGGTTTCCTAATAGGCAGATACATATTTTGTAATTGTTTACATTATGAAGTCAATTATAAGTCATTTTCCGTACTTACAATGACTGCGTCGTTTCAAACAATCGGAAGCTGTTAATAAAATTACTTCCAATCCAACGCTTCAGTCATATACCTCCGCATTACAAGCCAAGGTTATTTAATATATTACGTTCTACAAAGAGAACCACTAGAACTATTAATTATGCGAGGTTTGCCAATAAAATAATCAAGATCAAGGATTTAATTACTATATAAATATTAATAGCCGTATTAAGTTATTATATAGGCATTTACAATATTCGAAGATTAACTTAATAAAAACCAATAATAAAAGTTATTATAATATCTTTATAATAACGAACAAGAAGCGAAGCATCGAAAACAAAGCATAAAAGCGCTGATTAAAAGCTTTAAAGAAAGGAATACCTCGGAAATTAAAATATTAATGCAGCAAAGAACAACTGCAGTCTGCGATTAAATGAAAACGCAAAAGCACGTTGGAAAATGACGACGCTTTTTTAAATTATCTTTAATAGTACGTTTGTGTCAGCAAATTGCGCGGGCCGTCGTCGATTGCCCACAAACCCTCAATCACATGTTTCGCAATGTATTGGAATGTGAACATGGCATATGGTAATTTTGTATTGGCTGTTTTTGATCATGGAGCCACAGATTCTGTTAAATCTTCGTTTAGAAGTCGAACTAAGATGCATTTTTTGTTAATTAACAAATATGAATTTTAATTATCAATGATAGATCAAAAATCTTATTTGCCAATAAAAGCTATTATTTAATCTTTAAAAGAATTAATATATGTATCTAGGTATATTTTAAAAATAAAATTAGCGAGATATTCTCCAATCCGTGTTCAATCTGGATATCGAAGCATTGACCATCAATTGCAGTTATATTACGGTAAAAAACTGAAATAAAATAGCGTTATAGTGTGTGCATTATTAATATTAATAATGCACACACAAGTTAAGTAATGTAAAAGCATTCATTAAACTATTAAACGCAATATTAATTCAGAACAGGAGGTTGAACTGTGTAAATCAACACGACAACATCGAAGTTTGTGAGTTAAATTAATTTTCCGAACAATATTAACCACAATACAGGAAACACAAAGCAATATGGCACGCGAATAGTAATTTCCTCGCCACAAATGGAACGGTGACATGAACAGCAAGTTGCTAGCACCAGCTTTACTCACGTTGATAAAAACTTGCATTAACTTTTAATGGGTTTTCAAGTTCTGCTTTTCTATGTCCATTTGACATTGGGGTAACCTCAAACAGTAATTATTAAGCATTGTGAAGCTTTGATCCTTCGAATCAATAACTAAATTTCGCATGTTCGTCACTGAAAATGTAGTAGCGATTGTAAAGCTATTTTTGTATAAATTAAAATATTTGGACAACAGTAAAAATGATAAAATATTGAAATCTCATTTAATTACTACTTAATTATCCTTACCTTTAATTGAAAACAAAAAAACTACTTTTTTAATCCACATTGTATTAACGTCATTAATTTGAAGAAGGGTATCAAGTCCACAGCCTCTTATACGATCAGTAGCTATAGCATCATCTTAGCAATTAAAAACAATGGAAGATTAAAGTACGCTCGGCTCCCTAATGAAAAATCAGACACAAAAGGCATTGTTCCGAATCAAAGCCCTGTTTTTATGTGCGAGCCAAATGAGTAACACCATCGTAACTGTTGACCTTGACTTCGTATTTATAATTGCACGTAACTGCGTTCCACGAGCTTATTTCATACTTATGTACGAAGAGATGAATGATAACATTCGCGTCCCAGCGTAACGGCAACGAGCTAATGAGTGTTGTTACGACTCTTCCCAATGACTGTCGCAGACAGCTCTTTACGTTGTAAATTACTACTCACATTTGACACCACAAACACTAAAGGGGTGTTTTAGACTTTCTTTTGTAGATTTAAATAAATTACTTGCTTTTTTACCATCTAATGTTTAAAAGGGTATTTGCTTTATCTCTTTTGATTTTTACATTTTGTATTTTTACTATTTTCATATTATTGTTGCCAATATAGAACCGTTACTTAATATTTTCTTTCATGAAGACATCTGTTATCCAAGCGCTCTGTGGTTTCTTTGGGACGTGACCGAATCATTTCTACTGATTAAAAACTACTTGTAACCTTTCCACGATGGCGTTACAAACGAAAGCCTTATATAACTGCGTGAATGTTGGTGGTTACGCAATATATTTTTTATTTCCATGGGTGTCAATATTGAACGTGCAGTATATTGATTAATGAGCAGAAACAGCGAAAGCAAGTATTAATTCGTATTCATATTCACTGTATCATCTGTTCCATTGTTTCTTTATGAGTGGATAACAGTATCAGGATTTTGTAATTTACAATTTTACGACTATAAAATCGAGTACGTCGGTATCTCGTCGAGAATACAAATCGTCGTGTAAACAATTTTAATGAATGTTTATAACATTGATAAAACGCCCTGTTAAAGTTTCTTAACAACACCGCGCGAAAATATTAGCACAAACTTTTATGATTCCATAAATAATATTTTTATAGCTCTTTGATCTCTCTAATGTTTTCCTTAACAGTTTTAACTGAGGATTCATCAAACGCCTCTGGAAATTTAACATTGCCTTGTTTTTGTCTCGCATCGCCTACACTCGAAGTAATTGTACTTCGATGCTCAATCGTTTTCAGCAACTTAAACAAATTGCTCTGACTTTGTTGCATTGTCTTTGCGCAGTTTTATATTCGACGTCGAACACAATCCAACAAAATTACGCCATCAAACGAAGCGAACGTTCCTACGCTTGACTTAATTGTTTGGAAACTAAATATCTTGATCTATGTATAGATAGGGCTTTCGTGGAACAGTTTAAAGATTTATTGTCTGTACTTGATTGTACTTTCAATGTCTGAGGATGATTATTAATGATAGTTGATTGAATATGATTGATAAATTCTATTTCTTATTAGATTAAAGATTATTAAATCGTTTATAACGAGGATCATGCACCAGCCCATACCTAAGATTTATGAAGTAGGTATATAATATTAATAATATAGACTTCGTAATAATTGATAGCTTTAAAAGCATAAACTATACAAAAGTTAGAAACATACTATCCATGTATATTTGTAGAATAGTAGGTGATGTGAATGTATATTACAGCATTGCTCAACAATTTTGTAATAGTGTTTTAGTAAATCGTTTTGAGACATCGCTCTCTCTGTAACTAGGCGTCTTCTAAATAACACAAGATTAAAATTAAAGATTAAGATATAATGTATTTACGTGCTACGGTACAATTTTCTTTTCTACCATTCTATTATAGTTTATATTTGAAATAATTCAAAGAAATGAAGAACTAGCGCAAAGCTCTTTTCTGTTTCATCTTTTCTACTTTATTTTCCATTTTATTAGTACAGAATGTTCCACGTAATATATTCAAGACTTAGATTATTCCGGATTTTAACACATGTGTTAGCGATCAAATATCTTTAAAATAATTTTACTTTCTAATGCCTCTTAAACCAAATTTACAAAGTTCCGATTCACGTACGCAAATATTACTTTCAAATCTTCCACTCCAATGAGGTTTTACAAATCCATTGGAGTAATACGATTTACTCTATACAGCTGTAGTGTGTTGTGTACACAAAGAATGTAGTACATATAAAAAATATCATACAAGGTCGCTCGCAGCCTTCTATTAAAATGTAACGGTTCTTTTTCTAACACCTGTGTGCGATTGGATGTTGAATGTAGGACGCATAACATATTGTTTAACAAAATATAAATTGTTCACATTTCGCTTTATGACCCAATTACAAATCCATGCCATAAAGTTTTGTGAGAAATTAAAATTTACCTCAAATTAATTGTTATTCAGTTGATTTCCATTTGTACGAAAGTCGAAACTGAATGTAATACAAACAAAAGTAGTAATTTAAATCATTTTTCTATTCCAATGCAATATGTAAATATTTAATAACGCTACAACTTTATTGAAGAAATTCGAATTTGAATATGTTTTGTGCAGAAAATCCAGCAGGTGTCATACAGACGATATTTTAGTGCCAACAGCGCCAATCGCGTTTCGTTGATACCGTGTATCATTCAATGCTAAATCGGATTTAAAGATTTGCCGCGTCGGACACGCGCCGTCAAAGCTTCGCGTGTAGCTAGTGCGGCGATAACCGATCACTATCGACCAAACGCTTGCTTCTGTCCGTGTAAAAAAGTTAATAAAAACGGACGTTTTTACGTGTTTTTCTGTGAACTGAATAGAGAAGCAACGATTTTTGTTGTCTCTTCACTGCTTTTTATTATTTGCGATGGGTATTTCTTTTTTTTTTGAAAGGGCTTATGCTGTTATTTTATTACGTGGTGGTTCGATTTTCCACACCTTGCATAGCTTTTCAGATTATATAAAAGATGACTTACATTAACCAAAAGAGAAAATATCAGTGCATGGATAACACAAACCATTAAATACTATATTTTATTTTTGATTGTCGATTTTATATTTAATAAACGTGTTCCGCTATTCAAGACTAAATGTCTTACCAGCGCTGAGTTTGTCGATGTGGAATTTTTCTTTTAAAATCCAATGTGGAACGCTATCCAAAAACACTTTTAAAGTGATTTTTGTTATTCCAATTTGTTTTTCCATCAACACGTCGCGGTCTCTAAGCACTATGCACTAAAACGGTTCTAACAAAGCGGTCTAACTATTTGGACGTGATCAAGTGCCAGTTGTTTGTCAATCGTTGCCACTTTTTGTACCACCGAGGCAAAAGTAATTTGCTTTTCGCTCTTGTTGCCGCTTTTCAGAAATTTTAAGGTTTTTGTCATACGATGACGATCGTCAGACACGTTAATTGAAATTATTAATGTTACATACATACATACACACATAAACTCACGCCTTTTCCCTGGAAAGAGTAGGCAGAGGTTCTCCTGGTAGCAACCAGGACACCCACGATTAGCCTTGTATTTTACGTCCCACGATGTGATATGGAGCAAGCCTATCGCCATATCAGGCTCATATTCATGACCCGGGATTCGAACCCGAGACCTCGACTTTGCAATCATACCGTAGTAGAACTACGCCACCGAGGCAGTCGAGGCATTATTAATGTTAGCTTTTTGGAATCCTCTACTATATTGAAGATTGACCACCGGGAATATAAATATTTCTTTTCAATAATAATCTAATTGTTAAATGTTTTGCTCACAATATTGAAATAACTAGAATTCAATTCAATCGTAAGCAATAAATCAGTTTTACAATTACCAGCTGGAGGTCAATTAAATAATATTAATGTTTAACACTGTATTGATAACAACTGCTGGCCTACTGTTGACGCTCGATTTGATTTAAATTTAGAATTAGTATCGAAACTTGTTAATTTTGAAACTAATGAAAGCTACAGTAGCGTACAACTCTTCTCAACTTTATTTGAATGTAGTGGCACTTAATAATATTTAATATCGAGGGTCAAGAGTAAACGCGCACAATATTATAATTTTTGAATCCTGAATTATAATCCAATTTTTTTTTGTTTTGTTTTGTTTCTAGTTTTCACATTTAAATGTTTATTTACATAAGTAATCTGCATTTTCAACAACTTAAATCATAAATTTAAATTTGAATTGATTGAGTAAGCCCGCCGTTTTTCTACAAATTCGCATGCAGGAATGTAAGATATATTCCATGGCCGTAATCCCCCAGGATCAGCAAAATAAGAAAGGAGTTTTATGATGTGTCGTACTATATTCTGTACGTGCTAAGCAAGCAAACGCATGGTGATAAAAAGTGAACCGCATTGGTTGTTTAAAGTAGTAGCGCATTTAGTATGTGTGTCAAACATCGGAATGTTTAGGAGGGGCGCATGCCGTGAGGTTCTGGTAGGGTTGTCAACGCAATTGAACATTCAGCTTTTTATTGTTTGCCCTTGTTTTAATTTATTAAAGGATTTAATTCGCATTATGTTTATGCGATCCAGGAATTGCTTTTATTATGTATTTTTATTAATTATATAATAAGAATATATAGTTCAGAAATATATGCCTATAAACCAAATTCCGGTTTATCATGGAATCCAAAATAAGGTGTCATAAGTTTTTCTGCACATTGTAGATGTGCAGAAAAACTTATCCTAGTTTTTGATACATCTATACCTATTTAATTGTGTTAATGTGTACTGGTAAATAATAAATAAAAAAAAGTGTCAAATAATTATAAGTGTTAAATCAATGCAAGAAGTAATTACATCTTTAACGATACATTTCTTAATGCCGCAAACTTTCCTAATAATATATTTTTTAAGCTTAACAACCCTATCCTAATACCCCTCTTACTGCCACGGTTTGGACAATGCCCCAGGTTATTTGAGGTTCTCACTTCATACACATTAAAGCTGTTACGCGCCCTAACTATTTTCAACTTATCTGTATAACTTCTTGGTTATAAACAGGGTATATCAAGACTGCGACCGAAAACGAAGCCAGGCGGTAGTATTAGTGACTTCAGACACAATGCAAGTAAAAATTTCGCAAAAAAAATCGACAACTTCTTTTTTGTAATTTTTTACTTATCGTCGTATTTGGGGGATAAATACATAGTTTTCTCAAAATAAGGATGTAGACCTCTTTATTTTTATACACTCAATGGTACGTAAGGGTTTAAATTATTATTTTCGCTAAAACTAGGTATTTACCACCTAAACAAGATGATTTTTAAAAATTCTAAAAAAATATATATCGCTGTTTTGGAGAAATGTTTATTTGCATCGTGTCTGTAACCACTAAAACTACCACCTGGCTTCGTTTTCGGTCGCAGTCTTGATATACCCGGTATGTATAAATTGTACAACTCATAATTTAACAACTTAAATATTTACGGACGCACGACGCGATTTCTTTTCAGTACGACATACCTACCTGTGAAATGAGCTTTCTCCAGCGATGTTTACTGACACATACGACCTTGAGAAATAAAAGAAAAGACTATATTTCCTTGAAAGACCGGCAACACATCTAAAATACCTCGTGAAAATGTGTGTGGTTTCTCCGTCGGCAGCCAATGATCACCAGGTGGAATAAGAAGACCATCTACAGATAGAAGGGATGGTATGGTATTCTAGGGTAACGAGCTGAATAACCGTTCAGATTAAAATGCCTGCTCCTGTCTTTTTTTAAATATTATAAATACGAATAGCATATTCATCATATTCCTAAATAAGATTTCGTTCTTGGAACCCGAAGACATATTTGAAAGTTAAAATCACAATGCACTTTCCTTATTATTGTATTAGGTTTTTGTTAAACCTATTTATATAACCAAATGTGCGTACATTTACGCTTATGTGGCTATGCGACTTATTCAGGCTTTTTTATTTACTATTCGTGGATTATTTGTGTTAGCACTAGCATCAAAAACAAAAAAATAATTAAAGCGTACCAAAAGCTTAAAATAAAACATTGTTAAATTATTTATTCATATTAGATAGAATTATAGAAAATAAATTACCACATAATTTTTGACCCGCAGCTGATGGCAGTACTGATTGTTTTGAAAGTCACTTACATAATAATACCTGTCCGTGCAACAACCAGCATTAGATCTATCATAGTAGCCCAACGTCCTGACTTCCTCACAAACCAAGGATGTAGAAAAAGGTTCAATATAAGCTAACATGACTGTCATCAAGCTCATAAAGAGTGATGAAACAGCGAAAACCCTTACATGTGTATCGTCATCAGTATTCTTTCTCGTGATGAGATAACTGATAAAGAAAATATTAGCCATATTGAAAAAAAAAAAAACAATTTTGAGAAACGAGTGTTTGTCAAATGGTCGTAAAATTCAAACTTAGATTTGCTCGCCTTGAAAAGACGGGCGAATATTTGCTTACAAAATTATGACAATTATTATACACACATATAACCTTCAAATATTTCATGTATTAGGTTAAACATAAAAAGGAATCCAAAAATATTCAATTCTCCAACACCTCAAAAATAAATGCAACTAAACACCAAATTCCAAATATAATTTGCGAATAGATTGAATTTTACTGCACATCAAGCGACTCTCGATTAAATTCAATATACGCAAGTGGGTTAATACCCCTACCACGTGTTTCGGTAGTCGCCGCGACGCTAACTACTGCGCTAAGTGTTTACTCACGGCCGGAACCATATTTACTGCGTTTTATTGCACGCAAGAAAACAGTAAAATTTATATCGGCTTTTGTAGGCTCTTTGAATTTAGCTAGCGGTATTCGCGGGAACAGCGAAGTTAACGGCATGGGTAACTATAAATGGGCGAGCTTAATCGATTGACATTATGGTGTTGACGAATTTAGATTTTTATAGCTTCTGTATGTAGGTTTGTTTGTTATATTACGGTAAAAGAAATTATTAACCGAATGAACGATATTTATATTTTGGTAAATATAAATTCTTTATAGGGCTTTTTTCGTCCCCATAAGGTGCCCGCTATTTGGATTTTATTTCACCATATTATTCAAAATTGGTGTCACAACATTATTGCAGGTAATTTCGTCCCACTTCTTGACAGCAAAGTCGCTCCTAACGTAACGATATTTAGAGCTTAGTGCCACATGTCGACCCAACACGTGTATAGATAACACAAAGCAATAAAGCATGAAATTCCAAAAGGGTCATCATGTTTCCTACCCCTTGATATTTCCAACCATATTTGGGGTAGACTAATTTGACCGGACGTCCCTCGAGTGACGACCGACGAAACGCGACCCGATGTAATTAAATCAGCCGTTGTCTGTGACAGTTATGGAGATTACATTGGCAACAAGTTTAGTGGAACTAATATCTGTTATAAGTAAATAAGCTTTGATAATCCCCTGACTTAATTATTGTGGATTTTGGTTATGCGATAGTATTTATGAGTTTGTTATTTTAGAATATATCGGATCGATATGATTTTATGAATATGGGTGGTTTGTGAGTCGGAGAGTCACATAGGCTATTTGTTATCTAAATTGCATTCTATAATAATTCATTAAAGTGATCAAATTGCACCAGCCAATGCAGTTCTTAGTATTGACTGGAGACAGACACTATTATATTTCCCTGCTCAATTACTTCATCAAGACTAAAAAAGTCCAAGTTTTTCTGTGGTATATTCAGCGGGATATAATGTGAGACACTTTAGAACCACGACTGCGAATCGCATTCATTCATATCTCTAACAAAGAAATAAAATCTCTCGCTGCGGAATACAATGCTGTTCTTATTCGACCTCGCACCAATGAGGTCACACTAGTCACTAGCCATTAAACACACGGCACCACCGAAATAAGTATTCCAACTAATAGTTAGGAATTAAATTAATCACTACAAAATACTAATCCAAGATATTGTTCGTTGAGAACAGTTGACCGAGCTCAATTATGTCCCATATTACTAATGTTTCCTGTTTGCTATTGTGAATTATATTATCTCACAATTGTTTGAAGCTAGGATTGTTTAATCGAATAGACATTTGTATCCTGATTTGGAGATAACCGAATGGTATTGTAGTTAGTAAGCAAGTATTAGAAATACAAGTGATTGTTGTAACAAAACAATAATTGTATTAGCGCTACGTAATATTACAAGCTAAACTATGGTCAAAGGAACAACAATTTACATATCAAATTACATATCCATTATATTTGTAATCGCGTCAACCATAGAAATTCCTTATCTCCTAAAATGTTCACAAGTCGAATTTGATTTTCTTTTAGCAGCAATAATCCTTCAAAACCTAGGCTTTATTAACCCAAATAGGGAAAGACTTAACATCATTCCACGTAAAATTAAGCGACATAATTATAGAAAACATCTAACTACAGCCCGGAAAGTATTAAACAGTTACGCCAAGCCGATGGTAGTGGTAAAATCGAACCGCTGATTAGGATTGAGCGTATGTGCGGCCGTTTGGATCATTATAACGCTATGCCGGCGCACAACTGGCGATTACACGGCTATTGACGGCGACTAATGGTAGGAAAGCGTTTAGAGCTTTTAGTTTTCACATAACACGTTGCGCGCTTGCGGTTGTTTTGGAAAGGTTTCACTTTGAATTTAAATTATGTATATTTAAAGTTTACCTATAATACCCTTCTCAATCGTACTCCCGAGGTCTGTGCCCTGCTCAGGGATGTATGTATATGGGCGAATATAGTTTACATAGTTCAAATATATTATTTGCCATTTTGAATATACCTTGAATTGTAATTTAGATTATGAAGGTTTGGATTTTCGTCCATCACTCTTGTTCTTGAGCCATTCAGCATTCGTCACAAAAATAACAAATACGTTTGTATCAAAGAGCACTATAGCCACTCCTCGGTTGTTGCTAATTGGAAATCAATTAAAAACCTTGTGTGTAGCTTAAGGATACGATCTGGTCGCTAATCCAATCAACTTGTATTTATAGAGCGTCTTAAATTAAGGTTGTAATCGCCTTACAACATGTGGCTTGGAGACTTTTGTTTAGCAGTGGAACATCTATGAAATTCTGCAATGCTATCGATACAACACAAATAAATCATAACTACGAAATTACTTTGCTAAACATATAGATTAAAAATATTCGCTACAAATCTAAACAATGTTTTTAATTCTTAAACTACAATATACGTTTAATATTGAATCACAACCATCGCTTATCTAATAACGTTACTTTCACTTCTGCAATAATCGATAGTACATAAAGAAATTATCAGTATGTCATAACTGTTATGTCAGACAATGTCATTGTGTGAAATTACTGTTGCACCGTGTTTGATCAATTTTGCAACTTATAATCACGTACTTAACTCTATAGGGCTTATTCATAGCCAGTTTTAAAACCTATGTTGTCGAATATTTTATCCCTTTCGAACGAGTTCTGAATTCAGTTTAAGCGAAGAAGACAAAATATTCAATAACTAAAATAGGTTTTAAAAGTGTCTATAACTAAGGCCGCATCACAACATTCACACACGCATTCACAACTTGGACAAAAGCATTCGGCGATAAATAAAAATAAACAAATATACCCAACAGCCGCATAATATGTAGTCTTGATTTCACCGTTGCGTATTGTGTAGTACACTCGGGGTACTAACATTGCGAAGGGCTGTTCGGTTTCCCACCAAGATCACAATACAAGACGAAGGGAGAAGTCGAGGGGCGTAGTCAATAAAAGATTTTCTTATAAGCTGATGAATGCCCGTACACGTGGACCGTAGTACTGATTCTATTCAATGCGAGTTCACGCTCCGTGACGACGACGTCCGCCATTATTTAAGAACACGTTACATCCTATATGCATTAAGTTTATATTTAATACTTATAATGTAATAATTTAATTTGGGAAATGACTCACGTCTGTCTTTGTTAATCATTTTATGTATAAATTGCGGTCTCTTGTCTAATAAGGTATTAGATTAAATAACAAACTACGACAAAAAATACTTAACTCGGAATAAAGAAGGAGAAAAAAGTTTAAGAAAGATCATGCCCCAGGGAGAGATGTTCCAGGCTAGTAATAATAATTTAGAGTTGGCATCATTGCTTAATTTGACCCTTAATTATTTTTCTTTGTATTCACATACGTAAATCAGTGTATAATTATTTAACCGACAAATAACCGATTTGCCATTAATCATGACTGTATCAAAATCGGCCTGTATAAACACTTCTTCATACTTCTATTATATCCGTCTGGGATTTCATATTTCTAAGTGCCAACAACTATTATTTTCACCGAATAACTTTATTTAGGTTTTCTACTGCTTACAGTTATTTGCTCTTAAAGACAGGTTGAAATGTGCTTAAGTGCTAAGTAGAAGGACCTGTCAGTAATAATGTACAAGTCTTGTATATTTCCAAAGCACTTGGTGTAACCTTGATGCGTGGTCGTCATTGAGACATGATACTTGAACCCACTGTTAATGATTTTAAGTGCTGATTTCCTGCTTTAACTCGTAAACTAACAAACGCACACGGTGACAGTAATAATGACTCATTCATGTTATATAAATAAGTATACACAAACGAAAAAACATATCAGTGTCTAAATAATTAATTACTTATCACAAAAAAATACATGCTCTATAATCCTGTATCGTCTTACCGAGAAAAGCTAAAAAATTAGTTTTCCCGTACCGGGAATCGAACCCGAGCCTCCTGGGTGAAAGCCAGGTATCCTAGCCACTAGACCATACGGGATGTGGTGTGCTGCTGCGAATTAAGAGTTCGTTAACCAATATAGCTAAAAAATTAATACGAAATATTTTGTTTTCAAATTACTATTCAATAAGTTGCTATATTTAACACTAATTATAAATCGATGGAGGTCAATTAGTCCAAAATAGTTTTATTTCAATGCGTGGCAAACGTTACAAGTCCGGGATCCAACACTTATTCCATAGTACTAACTACTTACCTAAAATTATTCTACCCTTTATCATCGCAAAAAGTAAGAAGACTTACCTTATAAAATAATCCTTTCAAATTATCCCCCTTTAAACTTTACGGCCCTAATAAGCAGTTTACGGTCAATTAGAACGAGGGCGCGTCCTTATTGAGAGGACAGTTACCTCTCGTGGCAAGGTCGTTGATCTGTCCAATATTAAGGCCTGGAAGCACGGATACGCGGTTATAGCCCATACCACTTTAGCAAAGGCGGGCCATTATGTATAAAAACTTTAAAGGAAGAAATGTTTTTATTCAAATTAAGAACGTTCCAATTTAGAAATATGGTTTTATTTTTTTTGTACAGCTAATCAAAGAGTTTTTATGCTTGTTTCACTGAACTGTTTAGGTAAATAATATCTGTTTATTAAATTATTTTATTTTAAAAATTGGTTTTGTTGTGGCCTTTAGTTCAACATGTGTTATCAAAAATAATGCCCCGGGTGAGGATCGAACTCACGACCTTAAGATTATGAGACTTACGCGCTGCCTACTGCGCTACCGAGGCCTATGTATTGGGTATTTGACTATAATCGAATTTTTGTATTATTTTGCAGACAAACAGAAGCGCCATTAAAACAAAACAGTTTTGTGAAAACAGTGATAAAGTAGCTTGTAACATGAGGCAAATATTAGTATTTTAAATGAAAGAGTGGGGACGTAGTGGGGACATCTTACCGTCTCTTTCACACCCGCACGCTATTATGCACTATAATGCACAGTGACGTCACTTACTTTGTTTTGCATCCCTTTTCTATTACCCCCACTACTAGATTTAAAAAGTTTCTAACTTGTTTAATTCTGAATGGATTTAGAAAATTCTTTGTTTGCTAGATTTCGGATATGGGTACTTTTTGATTAATCCAATAAAAAAAAATGAGTCAAATACCCTATTCTCTGTTTAAATTATACTCTGATTTAGAGATTTTAAACATATCCACCATACATTACATTTTATGGTTAATTTATTATGTTGAACTGTGTTTACCTACCTATCTTATCTCATCCTTATTTCTTACATACATACATAAACCCACGCCTTTATCCCCGAAGGGGTAGGCAGAGGCGCCACTAGGACATTTCGCCTTGTATGTTCAGTCCCACGATGTGATAGGGGGCGAGCCTATCGCCATATCGGGCACAAATTCCTGACTCCGGGCTGATAATGAGTAGAAAAATCCAATATCACTTTGCCCGACCCGGGACTCAAACCCGAGACCTCAGCTTTGTAACCGTACTGAATACAACTACGAGGCAGTCTAATTTAATATAATAATAATTTAATAATAAAGTTATTTCTTACTTAAATAAATAAAATAAACAGTAATATAATACAACAATGACTTTTCTAAATAGAAAATTAATAATGGGATATCATATGGGAATATGACTGCCTTTTTAATTTTAAGTTGTACATGAAAAATAAATTTTAAACAGTTGGTTCTTCACATGTCAAAAATAATATGAGCATTTTAAAGTCAAATGTATATTATACCATTATCAATTAATTAATAATATAGGCGTTTCAAGTTAGATACTTCCTAAATAACAGAGTCTTTTATTTTCACTGCTTTATTCAGTCGAATAAACTCATACGACAAATATAAATATGGATATGTTGTGAAATAATATAGCGTATCGCTTTCTATGAATCGTGTAAAGATGGGTACCCTGTGTCATCGATTCGTTTTCGAGGCGGTGAAAGCGAGATTATGTCATCGATGTTACCTAGACTGCCAACACTGAGTCGCAGATAGACTAGTGACATTTTATTTATTGTATTTACGCCACACAATATAAATCGCAGTTATTTTTTCGATAAAACTACACTGGTATATAGAGTGCGTTGTTTAATTTTGATACGGCGATATCTTGCGGCATAAGACCGAACTGCGTTAATTTTACGGTGACATTTTAAATCTTAAAATTATAAAGTAATGTTAATAATTATTTCAGATACTTGTGAAAAGATCGTTATCATGAGTAGTTCGGGTTATGGGCAATTTTTTTTTATTGCATAAGAACGACAAAGGAATACCCTTAGGAAGATTCATAGGTGCGTTGCCCAATATTTAGAATAAATAGGAAATTTGAAATTAAAACTATATGAAAATGGTAGGAATTATAAAAAAAGAACTGAGAGATCCCAATCCCAGCTGGCTCTACCTTTTCTGTTGACAATTTATGATAAAAAATAAACTGTGCCATATTCATCAAGGATTTTACAGGACATTATTTTTATATAATCCTTAACTACCCTCATTTGTTAAAACAAAAACGAACGGAAGCTTATAAATATCGCCCCAGTCATTTAAAAAATTGACCACCTATCATTAGAACTGCAACCAACAAATGACGAATGCAATAACCGTGACCAGCGAACACAGGCGCGGTGTCCAGTAGAAAATCCGCGAGTCCTACACTTTCGCGACTTTCACTGCGACACGACGCCACGCTGCACCTATCCACCAAAGCAATGGACAATATATGGTTTTGATAGAATCTCTTACGTACTCTACGTGTTCGAAATTTAGATCCAATTTTAAGATGATTTTCCATCGAACTAATTACGATGATGTTTATAGCTTTACACGATCCTTGGTACGCCCAATATTGCTAACCTTTTTTTTGCGTATCAACATAACTGACGTTTAAAAAAAGGTAAAAAAATATACTACAACCTGGCCAACACACGACTATTCAAATCAAGTATGAACTACTTGTACTTAGTACTTGGAATTGGAAGGCTCAAAGTACAAAATACATGTAAGCTTGGTACTTCCAAGTTGGGCAGGAAGGCACAGACATATGACAGATCACGATTGGTAGAGTCACGGTGCATTTTCATTACTTGTTTGGAAATGGGTCATATAAATATTCATACTCGACGTAATCGTTGAATTGGCACGGAATATAGGTACTTTTACAATACTAAAAATTGCTACCTAACTAAAAACACTTTAATTTAAAGTCAAATAAAAATAAAATAAAATAAATAATTTTTACAAAATTTATATTTCTTCATACCTATCTAAATATTAGACAAAACGTAAAGTAACGTTGTTTTACTATTTTTTCTTCTTACTGACAATAAAGGTCAGGTGTATTTCTTAGTTTTAATAACATAGACATAGATACAAAAACCGGATTAATTCCAAACGTTAAATTAATAACGACAATTAAAACAATTACCTATGTCTCGAGCTAGCACTAAGACGATTAGTATCGCGCAATATTCGTGCTTTCGCTTTAATTTCACTTTTATTATGTTTACAGAAACAATTATTCCGTATAATTTGTTTATTTTTTATTTACACAGTGTTACGGCCAGTTAACACACAGTGTTTGTGGAAACATTAAGTAATTGTATAATTACCGTGACGGACATTTCTATGGGGTGTTAAAATGGCGCAAATAAATTATGTTATATAATGAAGTTATTGAGTTATAACGTCACATTAAGTGCATGTGTTGCTCATTTGTGAGTGTACCGAGGAGATCAAGTTAAATGGAGGGAGTCGAATCAGTAACTGAAAGATTATCACCCATTTATCCCATATTTATAATAGTAACAAAGGATTACCAAAAATGGAGTACAGTGAGGGTTAACAATGAAACATTAAATAATTATTTTAACCTCCATAAGCTTTAAAGAAGAGATTTACTCCTACAAAAAATCCATAGAAAATTTTCTTAAGAAATGTTGATGTACATATTTCATCAGTTTTAAGGCAAGAGGAGTGGTAGTAATACTTTTTTAATACATCGTTTCATAATGCTCCTCAAATTAAATTTGTGTCGTAAAATATACATGACATGTGTGCAAATAGAAAAACATTGCTAAATTAACGCTATCTAGGTTAAGATTTCCAGTTAAAATGTTAACTACATTAATACGTATTCATAAATATTTGCTGAAGGTACGTCTAAGCTTGGTATTTCTACTTAATATGTTGAAGATGAGCAAGACGTTCACGACTGTGCCCTTAAAGCATTAGATGGTATTTTGCATCAAAGGCGCCTCTTTCATACAAAGTAAATGTTATGGCACCAGACTCACGATTTAAGTGCGTCTAAATGTAAACTGCGCAAATTGTTTAGTTTGCAAAGATTGTCTCGAATAGCCTTGGACGGGGAAACTGCTGAATGTATTGTCTGTCTTTTGAGAACAAAGTGAAGTACACAAGTATTAATAAATTTTCTTTGTTATGTTTTAATTTCCTTAGTTTTCATTTTAAAACTTTTCTTATGCTCTGTAACAAATATTCAAATATGTAAAGTACCTGTGGGCCATGATTCTAATCGGTTAAAAAAAATGTCACGTTCTAAAACATAGACCAGATCATTATTCTGTAATCCAGTAATGTGGTAACTTGAACTTTTGCAAAATAAGTTTAATTTATGGCTATAAAAACAAAGTACTAACTTCTGTAAGAAAAAAAACAAATATTTACAATCCTTAAAGCATGCAACATTTTAAGGCTCCACTTATCCAACTCCTTACATTCGGACGCGTTCAAAATCACATTCGTTTTTCTTTCATTCACCATTTGAAGCCAAAAGTGAAACTGCTAAACAATCAGTAGTTACGCATGCACGCCACTGACTTTAAAATCACACTCTGTTTGCTATTAGGTAACGTTTGCTGTTACTCGTTCCTTCTAAGTGGTAGCCTCTTTATTTATTTTATAGTCTTTCGTTTTATTATCTTCAGTTTTTGTTGGCATCGGAATATCATGTTGTATGATTGATACGTCGATTTCACGTCAATCAATTGTTCACGGATGTGTAACTACACGCTCGGTATTTGCAGCAAATATTTAATATTTTTACTCGACTGGCGAAGGAATCATAGAAGCAGGACACGACATATTTGATTGTAAATAAAACTTTTTCACATTAAAAATTATCTAGTCCTCATCTGCAATACCTCCTGTAACATTTAAATTTATATTGTTAAGTTTATTTTTCGCTTTTCAGTCATTTACACTAAGCTCAATGCTACCTATGTTATCATGAATTAGATCTAAAACATTGGAGGATCGATCACCCTTGTGTAATGCATGATAATAGTGATCGGTATCGCAATACGGGCGCGGGCGTCGCGTCGGGCGCGATGCGTAGGCGCTGAAACAACGCCCCTTGAATATCAATAACGGTATAGCCTCGCTTCGTGGACGCACTCAGGGTTCCGTTCTGTCCCTGACAAAGTATTTAAATTAAATCATAGATCATATTGTGATCGTATTAAATGCGATGAGTGTTTTAGTTACATTTTTTTACGAACTTTAATATTAATATTTGCCGTGAAAGGCAAAACGGAGTACCTAAATCAAGCTTACGTCGAAAAACCAAATCTCTGTGAAATTTTAGATCATATATTTTAATCAATCATGGTCGATAAAACCGAATAACAAAGAAATATTTTTAGGCCTTCATAACGACCACATTATGACAATAAATTACGATTGATCACTTCAAAATATAAATGATCGGACTAATCTCCTATGTGTTGTTGCAGCAATAACTGTCCCAGAGGCCTGGCTGGTTAAGCAACTTAAACGAAATAATACAGACTCGGCCATCAAGTCCGCTTGCATACTAGCAATAACTAATTCCACACGTATATCGACACACATACGATGTTATTGAAAAATCAGGCTAATTGGCTCATTAAATAACAGTGGATGCAGTGACCAATAATCGGTTGGATATATGTAGATGCAATTTGAATTATGAATTCTGAATTGGTGTTATAAAATATTCCTGTATTGCATGAAATGCACCAGTTCTTGAATTCTTGATGGAATTGTATAGTAATTGGTTCATGTACTTTACTGCCGCACGTGTACCGATGGTGGATAGTTTTCGAAAATATAAGCTTGTTTTATGTTTTATTGAAAGCAAAAGTAATACCTATGCACATAAAGTCCGTACGTTGATTGCACTAAAATCAAAAATTGTTCTTAAATTTCTCTTCTTATTCCTACGTCAGTGTAGAAAATATAATATGCAATAATGGCCCACCGATGAAGGCTAATCTTGATATTTCTTATTATTTTAATAAAATCAACGTTTTTACTAATTTGTTTAGGCATCATTGTGCTCCGACATATAAAATAGTTTGCCGCGAATTGGAATAATACGAGTGTTTGTTATTTCCCAGTTTATAAACAAGTGTACAATGCTTATTGTGTTTGGTGAGACAAATGTTCGACTATAATAGTTCATTCAAAATATTGTCTCATTGAGAGCCTTTGTTCAAGCAATGTTTGATACAAATTGTGATCACATGTTTCAAAATTACACACAGTATATTAACATTCCTATTTAAGATCTCGTTGAAGATTATAGCTAAATAATAACATATGTATTTGAAGAGATGAATCATAATATTAAGTCTATGAATTCAAAAATCCAGACTTCACTTAAAGTTCTTTTTCATTTACCTTATGATTATAATAACGGCGTTAAATGTTTATAAGTTTTATTATTTAGTTACACATCATTCTAATCAAATTATACAATAAACAAACGAAATCAGAATATTAATGGCCCAAAGGGTTGTTAGTCAATACGATTCCTTATTGCTTAACCAATAAGCATTACTAATCTTTCAATAATATAATTAGCATTCACTACCATCGTATTTAAATCCACCAACATCAGACCACCACTTGTAAACGATGAAGCACTCACAATTATTTACGATGTCGAGTGGTTCTAAAATAAACAGAATTCTAAGTACAGGCGATTCTATTTTATTGCAAAAAGGAGCATGACAGAAGGAATATCTTGTGGCGGCGTCATCCGCGCACGCTCTAAATTTAAACGGACCGTTGGGAGCTCGATCTTTTTGTTCATGTTTTATGGAATATAAAAGCTGAAGTACGTAATGCTGATTGAATTTCATGGTTAATATTGTTCTTTTTTCAACGTTTTATTATCGTGATAAATTGAAATGCAGTGACATGTGATAAAGGTCGCAGGATATCCTTTTTTAACGGTTGCTTCTAGTTAGCTCTTTAAAAATGTAGACTCTGTATGACGCATTTAAAAATATAAATTGTATATATGGCTTAATTTTATGTAGTAGGTATCTAATAGTTACAACTTCTATAGCTTTACATTGTACTCGTACATTACTCATCTGAATTGTCGATGCTTTTTAGACATATGTATGTAGGTAGCTTAGTATTATAAATGAATACAACTCGATAACTACAGACTCTACCATGAGACAAATTGTTATTGCGTAACTTTTAAATATAAAATAAATCATACCAAAAGTTAAGCTAAAATCTTGAACACTAGTAACTTGGTACATAACTAAGTAAACCGGGATACTCTGTCGAGCTGCGATATTACCGTTTGTTTGAACTAGATCATCTAGAGTGGATCCTGATCAAACATACATCGCGGTTGGAAACGTGTAACTTCTGGCGTCTTGTGTCTACATAGTACATATTACTGGATAGCTCAAGACTATTGTATTATCTTTATCATATAGAATTGAAGACATATAAATATATACATAAAGCAGGACCATAATTTCCCAGCATTTCCTTTTTATGGTGTGTTTATTGCTCTAACTTTTTTATGCGTCTTTTACTTACTTTAGTTCATTTTTCGTTCCGAAATATTCAGTAGGTACCAATCTAGTTTTAAAAGAAATGAGAGCCAAGAGTTTTATCACTTTTCATTTAATTGTAAATATTATCAAAGACTAAAAGCTCTCTCCTCTTTTATGAAGGCAAGGCCTACAATTAGAGGTATCAGTTAACATTAGTGAAACTGACTGCCAAGCTTTAATATAAGAAATAAATGCTCAATGTCTTTTTCTTGTCATAGATATGAAAAAGATAACAAGTCTAAAATAGTGTTTTGTTACAGCGTTGACCTCACGTCCTTGTATCACGTACAAAATGTGACCCTGATCTTCCCGTGTTATCGCAAGTAAAAACAATGCACAATGCTCATTCCCACGTTTTTGTCTGTCCGTACGTGCACCCGCTCGTATCATAATCTTGTAATGATAACGATCACATTCTTACCATCTGCCTAAGTATTTAATGATTTTTGTATGTTAATGTGACTGTTGCGCTGACTTTACATCATCGCTAAAATAGTACAATTTAATCTTTGGTGTGATAAACATGGTACTGCAATGTGCTTGAATATTTATAAAACTGGTGGCCACTTGGTAAGATGGTTTAAAACAGTTACATTAATAACGCAACATACAAGGCATTCCACGGTAATATTGGTAATTGGGTATTTGACTATCATCGAATTTTTGTATTATTTTGCAGATAAACAGAAGTGCCATTAAAACAAAACAGTTTTGTGAAAACAGTGATAAAGTAGCTTGTAACATGAGGCAAATATTAGTATTTTAAATGAAAGAGTGGGGACGTAGTGGGGACATCTTACCGTCTCTTTCACACCCGCACGCTATTATGCACTATAATGCACAGTGACGTCACTAACTTTGTTTTGCATCCCTTTTCTATTACCCCCACTACTAGATTTAAAAAGTTTCTAACTTGTTTAATTCTGAATGGATTTAGAAAATTCTTTGTTTGCTAGATTTCGGTTAAGGATACGTTTTGATTAATCCAATAAAAAAAATTGAGTCAAATACCCTATTGCGACTGGTGGCGTTTCTACCTACCCACGGATATAGAAGCATGATTATACGTATCAATTACATTCGCTAAGCAACATCGTATTGTCTATGTTAATACATTAAGTTGATTTATATTTTATTTGTTGGTCGGCGTCCATGCGGAACCATTAGATGGATAGATAGTCGGTTAGAAAAGTACTTTCTTTTAATAATGAGCTGTAATACGACAGAGAAATCTGACGTGTTCACTGAACTATACGGCTTCGGTTACTTGGATTATTTGCAAATTAAGTGTCATAATATTATTCTTATAACAAAGGAGAAGTTTATTTATGTAAGGCTGATATACATTTAACCCCTGACTAGCTCTACCAGTTGGAACGGCCCTTGAAATTAACATTAGATTTATCATGTTACTCGATAAAAGAATCATTTGGTTATTAAATTATCATAGTTGTTTCAATGCTTTATAGAAGAGATATTATATTTTGATTTTTGTGGTTACACCATACATATTATTTGTTAACTAAAACTATTTTATGGTTAATAATGCAATGCATAAGTAAATCACTTATCTAATATTTCACACCCCATAATCATAAATTTTATTATTATCTTCGCGCCACAAGATAACAATGCAATAAATTGCACACCTTTTACTCTGACCCATAAACACGAGAAATTATCTGCATACACTTATGTCAGCCGAGAATGCTCGCAAGATTGTTAAAGCAGCATTTACCTCGTAATGAGACAAGTAATGCTCATGGGTAAGGCAATTCACATGTTATGCGACAAAATGTGAGAAGCGTATTGTTAAAGCAACGGTGTTGATCCCCATAGCGTGTATTGTTTGCTAAGCCGACATCCGCTCGTTTCTTGCTAACTATAAACATGCTAAATGTTCAATGAATCGATCGTTGAAGGACGCTCGTTTGCGGTTCTTCTTTTTATGGACTGTTGAGTGGGTAATAACAGAACGCAAATAAAATTGATACGTATACGATCGTTGATATCTTTTTCATTACGATATTATGTAGAGTCGATGGTCTTCAATAGCAATTTAGATAGCTTTAGAATGAAGAGAACGCCTCTTATATCTACTCTTTCAGTTTTCTACTCTTGTTGTGGACGCATTCCTTACCTATGCAAATCCCGTCTATTGACATCAGTGTTTCATTTTTATACGACTATTTTATACAGAGCTAATCTCAAATAATTGTTCCTTAATTCAAAAATTTATTATTTATTTACAAAACAATCTGATAATATTTTATGTATTGTTCCAGATAACGTGGTAAATATGCATGGCTTCTAATCAAGAGATGGATCCGCTCACGTGGTTGTCGCTAGGGTTGCAGCTCGCAGCCCTCTGCTCTATAGTCGGAGCTCTACTTCTATACCTGCTGAGGAAAGTCAGGGTCGCCGAGGTCCTACCAGTGGATAGTGCTAAGACAGTTCTTGTTACTTCAGTGGATACCGCCTTAGGGTTACAGGTACGTAAATTGATAATATTAATATTTAGTACCGTTCCATTTGCATATTTGTATGTCTTTGTAAGCATCCGTGGTCCGAATAAATATTAATATATCCGTTCTCGGAGCAAATAACTTAAAAATCGATTATTTAACATCCGCTCCTATAATTCAATAAAAGCATTATAAGATCTTTTTACTATATGTTCTAGTTAGAAATAATTCCAGGAAAGGCGTTGGACATCAATGATACTCATTTATTTTTTATAACTAAGATCAGTAATACAAAGAAGGTTAATGAAGTTTAAGATAATAAATGGTCACCGCAGCCCATAAAAACAATACTCAAGATACATGGCTTAGTTTTCAAAACTAACGTTTATAAGATAAAGGATAGCAGAGCAAAAAACGGGGACAGGGTAATGATAAAAACCAATTGGGATTCTAACTAACCACTCACCTATGGAAATATAACCATAGAATATAACTATACAATTGTGACTATATTAATAAATAATTAAACTACACTGATGGAATTAACTAGTCCCTAGTCTCTTCTAACATTATCATGTTACTTCTGTAACTTTACAGATAGCTACCTACCTAAGCAGTCGTGGATGGCGCGTTATAGCAGGTTGTCGGTCCGGCGGGCTGGGAGCTCGTCTAGCTGACTCCTGGCTCCAGGCGCACGCGGCGTCCACACCTGAAGACGAACAGCCTCCAAGGCTCGTCACTCTCGACCTGGATGTAGCCAGGGAAGACTTGCTGGAGGAGGCGGCCAGGGCTACAGCGCAGCACTTGCCGGCTGGGGAACATGGTATGTATATTAATAATTATTGGTTATTTGAAGTATGGTATGGAACCTGCATTAGGTTAACGTGGAGGTTATGGACTGAGTTCTTAATCGTGGAGAACCATTCTCTGCAGAAGGATGAAAACGAGCTCACTTGTTATGAGAATTGGCTCATTCGCAAATTCATCATCTTTATATTGTAGATATCCCATTATCAATGCTCTCCTGGCCTTTAACAATACATCGGCTAAAACAGCGTATATATTTTTCGGTGCTGAATCGGAGTAAAGAATGCACTTACTTACTTATAAATAAAAAAACAAGATTTTCTCTTATTGCTTTATGTTAAAGAATTTGCGCTATAATCTACTTTGCTAGACCTTTACGATTGGCAAAGTGAGTACCCTCCACCTGATAGCACTTAATACATAGAGCGCCATTCAGATGTCGAGTCGAGACAAACGATTATGCCTCGCCATGTTTATGAATGGACGTGTTGTATGACTAGTGTGCATCGTCAATATCAATAGCAAGCCACCCATAGTGATTCAGATAAGCCTAACAGATGCTCTACTGATGGCAGTCCTGTCATTCTACCATAAATAACCGTGTGGTGAAATTAAAAACTACAACTAAAATCAAAAAATATTTGTTTAACGCAATGTTTGGCATGATTTTCATGGTGTAAATAACGAGCATTTATATTCATGCACGAGTAATATAAAGTGTAGAGGGAAAAACTATTTTTCTTTTATTGTATAACTGTGCTTTCGGGGGCAAAAAAGATATCGATGACATTATGTAAATTAAGACCGACGCGACAGATTATCACGCAACTCCAGATTTATTTTGAACCGGAATAATTTGTCCACGAAATGTTTACTTCCACTTCTGTATATTATATGCATTGCAGGAAAATGACGTGATGGTTTATACGGGTTAAATATTTTTCTTCATTAATTTAAGGACATTTGTTACAGATTTTCGAAAATTCTAAATTTAATGGTTGTTAATTAATATAGTATTATTATTAATACTGTTTAATAAGCTATTGGTGCACTATTGACTTCCCTCTCTTTTATCCTTCTCTTATTTCCATCCCAAGGCAGTCGGTTAGAGATTGCCTCGAGCAATACGGCCGCCTTTTGTACTATTATCGAATGTTATGTGTTTTTGTTAAGCTTAAAAATAGTGTACAATAAAGGATATAAATTAATAAATAAATAAAATAGTACATACAGTTATTTTATGAGAATATGGTTTTAGGTTATATGTGAAAGCAAGATTATTCTATATGGATAATGGAACTCCTATTTAGGAAAAAACATGAACAGATTTAGGAGTGTGATAGGTACGCTGAGTCATCAAAGAAACTTTCTAAAGATTACGGAATATCTGTACACTTCTCACAATACATATTTACAAAAAAATATTTACTTGGTTTTATCAAGTTATTTTTATTTTCACGTAATAATATAAAATATTAATAACGAACGGTTCTACTTTACACCTTCGGTATTATTGGTTATAAAAACAGCGACCAGAAAAAGATTGACACAAAAACAAGAAAACTAATAGCATTTCAAAAAGCACATCAACAAAAAGCAGAAATAGAAAGGTTATACTTATCACTTATACAAGCAGGAAGAGGATTAATAAATATTGAAAATATGTAAAAAAGTCAAAAGGTTATAAGATAAGATAAGATAATAACACTTTATTATTACACCACACAACATAAAATAAAAAATAAAAGAAACATATTATTTACCTATACCTATATACGAAGTATCTACAAGAAGAACAAGTGATAAAATAATAAAATCACCTAATAAACTAGCGGTTTATATTGACATATTATGGTATTTAATTTAACCCACATGTTTTTCTTCATCCCAAGTTTCATTGTACAACATTCAAAGACATTGAGCGGTAAAAAGTAAAAAAACCTATACAGGTTGTTCAAAAGCCTTGAAAACTAAAATCCCGATTTTTTACATACTTTCAGGCAGTATTATTTTCAAACTTGGTAAATGTTATCTTGGGTGGTTAGGAACGTGTGGCTTAAATTAAATACCATATGAAAATAATATCACCCGGTATAGTAATGAATTTACATGAGGAAAAATATTCAATAATTAAAGAAGCAGAGATAATAAAAAAATGGAGTTACAATTAACACATACAGACAAAGAAATTAAAAAAGCAATAATCAAATAGCAAAATATGCGCTTACGTAAAAAACCATTACACAGAAACTTTCCCAAAGAAGTGCTAGACCAAGCTAATATAGATAAGTGCTAGACCAAGCTAATATAGATAAAGAACAATAGTTGTGGATTAAAAAACAATAAATATCACTCAGAATCCTTCGTAATTGCAATACAAGACCACGCAGTTATGTCGCGACAACAGCGTGGTATCGTCAAGCTCCCAATAGATGGTAAATCACGTATTTGTTCAACCAAAGCAAAGTTTTAGGTGACACAGTTTTCGTCACAGATTTTCGTAAATCGGCAGGATTGGGAGACTGAACCACTTGAGGATTTCAGTGCGGGTGATCAGTAAATCTGAGCAGAAGCTCGAGTCAGTAGAGAAAACTCTGAAAGTTAATACAAAATTATAGTCCTATTCTATCATATTACATTTAAACAAAAAGATTGCTTAAAATGACTGCACTGCCCGGGAATCGAACCCGTGTCGCAAGAATGGGAATCTTGCATGATACCACTACACCAGCAGTGCTTGATGAAGACGGTCTAAATAACGTTATATATACATTCAAGTTGAGTTTAAGTTAATAATACTATATAATGTAGCAATTGTTATAGTTTATATATAATCGTTTCGAATAAAAACTACATTCATAAAGTGGGTTACATGATAGCATCCATATATAGATATAGCGCCATCTATTGTTAACTAACTTGGTTCATGTTTCTTTGACATTTCATTGTTATTATTTATACTAGCTAAGTTATTGTTTAGTCTTTCATTGCATAGATGGCGCTTTTTAAGGTATGAATCTATCTATATCTCTATCAGCCCATATACGTCCCACTGCAGGGCACGGGCCTACTCTACAATCGAGAGAATTGATTGAGAGTGGTTAGGCCATATAGTCCATCACGCTGGCCTAGTGCGGGTTGGCGGACTAACATACCGTAGAAATTCTATAAAATCGCTACGGTATGCAGGTTTCCTCACGATGTTTTCCTTCACCGTTAAAGTGCGTGGTGATTGACTATCAATACACACATAACTCCGAAAAGTCAGAGGTGTGCCCTGGGATTTGAACCCATGCTACGTGAATAAATAACAATAATTAATTAATTTACCACTTACTGTTCTTTATTTTTGTCACCAAGTTTTATACTATACAATCTATACATGTTTATTAATAATGAATAATATAACAACATGCATACACAGCTAAGTACTTACTCTCAAGTACTAAAAAGTACCTGACAAAAAAATTTGGAAGGTAACGTAGTCAATACTACGGTAGGATATAATATGTAGTTGAAAGTGTGTTGAGAGTTTATAGAGTAAGATCCCAGGGCCCCCAGACGTTACTTATTTTCTCATAAAAAATATAAATGGGATAAAGTAGTGTTAGTACGTACTTTGAGTGTGTGCATACCTGCTAGCTTGGGTCGACGGCCAATTCATAGGTACCAGGTGCTAAAGGTAGATAAATACAGTACTGATTTTTCTTAAATTCTCAGTGCTGATTTTCACATATGTTTTAGATAATTTTGTTAAAAATTAATAATCATTATTGCCAGACACTTTCCATCGGCGCTTACCCTTACCAGACGCTATAAAGCTTCAAAAAAAAACATATTTTTACTTATAATCTCACTCTTGATTTTTATATATGATACTTAGGGAACTATTTGAACACCCCTGGTCAGCAGCCAGACCAATTGGAGGGGTCAAACATCCCCCCAGACACACATAAAGTGTCGCTATGTGTATGAGCGCGAGGTCATTATTTGTACGCTTGAGTGTGAGAGAGATGTCTATTTATCGATATCTTTCTTATGGAAGACAATAAATATCATTTTAACTGGTTCGATGGGGACCAATTGCCGAGCTTTGTCAGTGAATCGCTTCAAGAAGAATCAGGTATTATACTTTAACTTTGAATAATTGATATAACCATGTAACTCTTTGATTCTTAATTATGTTATTTTTGTTACAGAAAATGAAAGTAATAAGAATGATAATGAAGTTAGTCAATGCCAACATTGGGTTGATGATGACTTATCAAACTTAGACGATAATGACAGTAAAGATCACGCTGAATTGTAAAATGTTCAAACTACAAATAACCCGAAAGAAGAAAGACATGTATAGCTTTGTGTAATTTTAAGATTTAATAAACATGATTTTTTTAAATAGTAGTATTCAATTTTACTCGATGATAAGATATAAAACATAGGTTAAAGAAACTTATATTTATCTATTATTTATAAAATTTACTCAACTCAGATCACTTAAAATAACTTGTAATCTTCAGGTTCGATTCTATTTTGTATGTAAAGAATCTTTAATCTCTCTTGATTATATCGAACAGAGCAGAATTTTAGAAGGTATCGGTGTTCCATTCTGTTTACAATATTGATTCTGATAATTCAATTACACACCACTGATAATTTTCTTCTTAAATCTCAATCATTTTTATTACTTCTCTAACGGCACATAGATAATAATGTCATTATTTGTACACTCAAGCGTACAAATAATGACCTCGCGCTCCCAACAAAAATAACATAATTAAGAATCAAAGAGTTACACGGTTATATCAATAATTCAAAGTTAAAGTATAATACCTAATTCTTCTTGAAGCGATTCACTGACAAAGCTCGGCAATTGGTCCCCATTGAACCAGTTAAAATGATATTTATTGTCTTCCATAAGAAAGATATCGATAAATAGATATCTCTCTCACACTCAAGCGTACAAATAATGACCTAGCGCTCATACACATAGCGACACTTTATGTGTGTCTGGGGGGATGTTTGACGCCTCCAATTGGTCTGGCTGCTGACCAGGGGTGTTCAAATAGTTCCCTAAGTATCATATATAAAAATCAAGAGTGAGATTATAAGTAAAAATATATATTTTTTTTTTGAAGCTTTATAGCGTCTGGTAAGGGTAAGCGCCGATGGAAAGTGTCTGGCAATAATGATTATTAATTTTTAACATAATTATCTAAAACATATGTAAAAATCAGCACTGAGAATTTAAGAAAAATCAGTACTGTATTTATCTACCTTTAGCACCTGGTACCTATGAATTGGCCGTCGACCCAAGCTAGCAGGTATGCACACACTCAAAGTACGTACTAACACTACTTTATCCCATTTATATTTTTTATGAGAAAATAAGTAACGTCTGGGGGCCCTGGGATCTTGGACCATTATGTCATACCTATAGGTACCATAACTTGGCCAGCGTGGTGGACTATACGGCCTAACCCCTCTCTATTGTTCTCTCAATTGTAGAGGAAGCCTGCAGTGGGACCTTACATGGGCTGATAGAGTACAATGCAATAATGTTGTAGGTATATGGGCGGTGATCAACACAGCGGGCAGCAGCGGGCGCGGCGGCGCGGCGTGCTGGGAGGGCGCGCTGCGAGGCAACGTGTTGGGAGCGCTGCGCGTCGCGCGGACCTTCTCCCCGCTGCTCGCCGCCGCCGCCTCCGACCATCCGCACGCTGGCAGACTCTTTTATATCGGTAATTATATGAATAGCAAATAAACTGGGTTGATGGCAGTCGAATTCGATACGAGAGACGCATGAGTTACGTACTCTATCATTATTGCATTTAAGTAATTCTATTTTCTGGTTGTTATTTGCATGTTATTTGATTACTAGCTTCTAATTTATTAATTAAGCTAGATGGTGCTAATTAATCCAAAATAATATTACAAAAAGTACCTACGTAGTGGGGGATTGTGTTCTAATATCGTCCTGTATTCACGGAGCTACACCAATAGGTCACTTGTGTCTAACTAAAACTGAAACAAATATCCTTCGTTTTATCACCCAATACTATCTACTCCAGGGTTGACATCAGACACAGCGTGCGAGAGCCTGGCGCGCGCCGACGGCGGCGAGAATGGGGAGGGCAGCGCCGGGGCAGCGGCAGCTAGGTGGGGAACCTGGGGCGCCGCTAATGCCCTGCGCGCCAACCTGCGAGCTCGGCGCCTGCACGTGGTGCTCCTGCACGCGCCCGACCTGTCCGCCGCCGAGATATACTCCCCGCCCGTGCAGCTGCAGCCGCCCAGTCAGCCAGAAAGGTAATTGCAAAACCAAGGGACACCTCTAAAACTATGATAGGCTAGGTCTGATTGGACCATATAGGGCCGATAGGCGCTAGTGAGATGCACTTACTTACCTCATGAAGAACTCTTACATGCATAGAGTCCTTGTTAATACTTAGTAGATGTATTAAAAATGCAATTAGAGAAAAATCGGCAAATGGACTTAAATTTTACCTATTTTATCCAGTTACTCTATAGAAATTGTGTGTATTAGAATTTGCATTCATTAGCATACTTTGTTCCTGACGCAAAAAGTTTAAATGAAACAATTCTCAATATGTAATTGTAATATTAGTCAATGCTCATTTAAATCTCAACTTTGTCACTTTCAGTCGGCCAGACACTCCGAGCTCGGAAGTAAGCACATCAACAGCCAGCTGTGCAGTCACAATGCCCGGCGAGGCGGCTGAATACAGCGCTAAAATACTGCCAACTAGCGCCTTAAAAGTGCTGGAGGAAGCCTTAACAGCGCCCTCTCCAAGAGACTCGTATTATCTCAAGCTAAAACACGACTCTTGGTTCACAAGGATGCCGTCGTTAAGGGTCGCCCACTAGACAGACCCTGCTGATTCTATTCACTGCCAAATACGGTCGCATCGTTATAAATATTTTACAATAAGAATATGGGCTTTAAAAACCATAATTTACAATGAATTAGCGCAACAACCTGTATATTTTCCGTGGATGTGGCAACATTTATGTTTTTTTGCAGCCGATTCAACTATAATACTTAATATTGATAAACTAATGTTAAACATACACATTCATATGGTGAAGGATGATCAAATCACGAAATTCCAGGGGTTTTATAACATTTGTAATCTATCACGCGCTTATATTGGTATGCATCTACGCGATTTTAATGTTAGAGTGTAACTTTCTTATAAGTATTTTATCGTTCTGACGTTTATAACCATACATACTAAATATTTTATTGTAAAGCGATTTATAATATACTCCGCAATATATTTTAATTTCGACCCACTTATCCTCGAATCGAAGGCATAGGATAGTGGATGTAGTGTGCCAAATTCTATACCCAAGATTTTTAAGTGTGACAACACTGAATGGTAATTTTTTGTTGTTTGTAACATTACAAATAAATTGCAACAAAACGTTGATTGAAATAAGTGCTTGTATTGTGAGAATTGTAAATATTCCAAGCTCACATAGTGCCAATGCCTTTGTTTGACTATCGGATGATTGATGAGGTTTAAGAGATGTGCATACATTTATGCAAAAGTCAATTCTTCACTGTTTCTTTAAATTTGAATGTCGGATAGCGATCCAAAAATAGTGAAGCTTTGTATTTATTAGCCTTTTTAAGAGATCGTGCATGCTAACGAATATATGTTTTAAATTTGAGATCCAGTGAAGCCAGTACTATAATTTACGGATTCATAATTTTACAAGTCGTGTTAATACGTTTAGGTTTTACATCGTTACGTCTTTACTTGTGTTAAACAATATGAATCATAATCATGTAAATAATGTTTGTGTTGTATATTAAACATTTTATCTTATGTCTGTATCTTATTTTTATCATTCCGCAATAAATAAATACACCCAACAGTCATATCTATACATACGCCTTTTTTTCATGAGGAAAATTCTCTTGGATTCCTGCACGAAGCGGGAATGCCAGATTTTTACCGACTAAAACCCCATCTTGCTCCATCGGATCTGGAGAAACTCCGGGACCTTACAAAGTACACGCCGAAATATACATACGCCTAACCCAAGTCCCATCATTAAGATCGAATTTTGTGTTGTGGGTATCAGAAACTACGAGACACTCTTCGATCTCACAACCAACAGACCTGAAACAAATACCTGTGGATAACTCAAACAGAATACTCAAATCTAATCCACAAATAAGGGTTATTTATATCGAAATTTGGGATGGATCGATTGATTTCACCTAAGTAAGAACTCTACCTTATATGTACCGTAGAAGCTGAACACTGAACCTCAGCGGGTCTCCGATAATGTCTAACTGGCTTAATATATTACTTATGGTAAAAAAGGATAACATATTTGTTAGCATTCAGGTTCCTTTATTTTAAGATTGTCAAAACTCCACCAAATATTATAATCTTCTACGCAAAGAATGAGTCCTCCCTTAGGAGATCTATCAGTTTCTTCAAGGTTACTCGTACAAGTCCAATACTGAGGTGCCCTTGATCTGGAAGCCCTCCGTTGCCAATGTGCTGCCGTGCTCACGGCAAATCCAATGCGGTCGGTACTATTGTCTATGTAAAACACTTTCTCTGGATACTTCAACGATATAGCATTGATATTCCTAACACTGGAATTGGAAATATAATATTTGTAAGGGGCGAATTTGGTACATAGTATAAAATAAAATCGTTTCTTAGTTCTCGCTGAACCTAAAAAGTGTTACTTCTTTTAAACGAAACAACGAATTTAAATATAGGTTTCAACAAGACAATGATTCAATAAAAGGATATTTTTTTTCTGGTGTGGAGTGGAATAAAATAATATCAACACCCAGACGAAGCTAGGCCGGACCAGTTGTAATAAGATAAAATTGAAAGGAGTATGATACGGTGGTTAGCCGTTTGGTGGTAACGCATATTTCGAAATATTTCACTCTCCAAAATATTTCTATTGGCCACACACCTGTAACCTCGGTCACAAACGGGTTTCCTTCTCATGTCATGTCTGTAAACGTCTAGAACAATGTGCTTGTCCCTGGCAAAGGATTTGTACAAACATTTGTTATCGCCTGGTGATCGGATCATCATTTCAGCTCGTAAAGTTTTCTTCCTTGTTAGGAACTGTAGAGACTTGCTGAAATAGCAAATGAAATGACAATAGTTCCACCATAAAACATAGTTACGACCTTTATTAGTGAAGAGCTTTAATTGATGGAAAATTAAGATCTGCGTTAATATAGTCGACATATAAATAAAACCATTGCAAATGTTTTATGCAAGATCTGTTTTAATCAAAGTTTTATCACTTTCAATTACCATTGATTTACTTATAAAATGACACAATTTCTTATCACTGGAATAGTAGGTATGTGCCGATCTTTAATGCACAAAAGAAGTTCTACCAAAGTGCCACGTAAGCTGGGGCAATATAATCTTAATATACCTACAAACTATTGGAAAACGCAGAAACCATTAGTGACTATTGATACCTCACCCACTTAAACTGAGCTTCGTAATGCTCATGTACTCCCAGTCGGGTAAAGATGGTCTTATAGCTGGCGGAATTTTTATGTTAATGATCCTTGGCGAGATTTGTCTTAATGAAACTGCTACTTCGTTCAACGTCACCAGATCTAATGAGAGGCACATTATCATATGGCCTGATTGTATCTCGTCCTCCGGGAATGAAGGTCTGTCCTCTAAAAACCAAAATCTTGTGTTTACCCTACTAATATTAATAATATTATGTTCCTTTATTTTATCGTTCCTAATCTAGACCTAGAAATTCGAATTTATTTCGTAAAATTAAAGTTATGAACATTTAACATGTTCAGGCGAATTATTGCTCTCGTGCAAATATGAAAAATGAATGCGTTGCAAAATTGTGGCGTCTTGGATTTGGTTCTCAGTTTAGAAAACCTAGCTGGTGCGACTTTTTTAAAGAATAAATCAAATCATTCTGCCACAAGTAGTGAAATTAATTCAGGCTTGCCGACCCTGCATAGAATAAGAATAGAGGGATTACTATTTTCGACAAGTAAGATTTTTTGAAGATATTCAATAAATGATTATAAGTAAAATACGTAACGAACGTCTCAAGTCTGGTAGTCCGTTGACTGTGTGACCGATCCAAAGCCCGCCCATCTCGTCCGCCATCATGATGCCAAGAGCCGACGATCCAGGGAAGATTTCGTTTTGTTCTTTTTCGGCATACGTCACTAATGCTAGGTAATCTGTATAGGTTGTCTATAATGTTCCACCGTAATTAGTTTAATGTTTAACTTAAGGCAGGTACCGTCAGAGTTCGAAAGACGACAATTTAACAAAATATTATAATTAAATAATAATTTAAACATTTGAATTTTACTTAATTCCGAAACAACATGCCACAGAATGAGGGATGCAGAAGCAAATTGGATCGAAACTGTTTTTCTGTATACGTCCCACTGCAGGGCATGGGCCTCCTCTACAATCAACGAGTTCGAGTGAGAGGAGTTAGCTAAATAGTCCACCACGCTGGCTTAGTGCGGGTTGGCAAATTGTTTTTATTAATTGTTTATGTTTTTTTGCAACGAAACCTCTCACTTTATATGATAACAACAGGTCATAATACTATAGTGAAAATAAAGGTAACTTACCCTGAACATTGGCGACAACGTGTGCTGTAGCATAGAGTTGGCAGTGATGTATCTGTCGGAAGGCTGCCAACGACCTTTTGTGTCCGGCGTGATGAAGCTGAAGTTGCGACCTGATTCCAAGTGCGGACCGACATGGCTCGGAGGCTTGTAAATGTACCACCTAATGTAAAATGTAATCATCATCATCATCAGCCCGTTGCAGACCATTGCTGGACATAGGCCTCTCCCAAGGTACGCCACTTTATGGTGAAATGTATTTCTACTAACCTGCGTACGTACTACAATATGTGAGGGAATATATTGTTCTGAACCAATGCGGTTCGGTGGACTGAATAATTTAATAACTTGGTGGTTAAACTACTGACAGGCGCTGGATATACCTACTCGTTTGGATATTGACCGCAAGCGAGGTTCATTAAACCCACCATACAGGCTCGTGTTTTTTCGTATTCCAAGATCAGGCTATAAGCAATTGGAGGATCAATGGAAGCAGGTTAACGTAAAAACAATCCCCACTAGCGCATCCTGAATGCCTATACAAACATAATATGAAGCTACGCTTACCACTAGGTGAAGTAAATTTCCAGTGCCCGTACACCAAAATAGAACACCAAACTTAATCTGACCTGAATCAGACCGTAATCTGAAGCCTGAACGCGAACATTTTAATTACACTGAGCTTAATTAAAAAAAAAAAGGTCGCTAACGCATTAGCATCAACACACACTTGTTGTTAGTTTAATCGAAACTATTTCTTACTACCCTACTTGATCTAAATTAATGATGAATATGAAATTCTCTTTTAGGGCAATATTTTATATAGGGGGTATAACAACGGTTAGAATTTCAATTGATTATGACCACAGCCAGTTGTATATGGCATCATAATATGCGCCTTGTTCATAAATGAATTAATGAAATATGTTTTAAAGTTCAAAAGTTATGTAAAATTTACCAGTCAACAGGCTTATTGTCATTGTCCCTGCAATGCAAATTGATGTAGTTCCAACCTTCGAGGTTGTCCAAGCCGTAATACTTATTCGCCCATACCAAGTTTACAAAAAAATAAATATACAACACTAACATTTTATTCACAATTTTAATCGTAAAAGTAGCGATTGAATATAAAAGTCAAACAAAATTTTATAACGTGTGCGTCATAAAACATTCAAACATTGGGTATGTGAAATAACTTGAACAAATCATTCCTATTTTATCTTTATTTTTAAAAGTACTTACAAAAAACATATTTAATGCATCCATAGATAAATGTAAACATTTAATTTGTTTACAAATAAATTAAGCTAAGCACAAACCTATGATCACAGACTATAAATTCATCTTTATATTATCGATGGTAATCCTATTGGCACAAGAAAATTATTGTACTAAGTTCTATTTATAATAATACATCAATTATTTTAACGTAAATCATATATTGGAACGGAGAAAATATTGATGACTACAAAGTCTTTAATAATACATCGTTTTGAAACTCAACTCTACACTTAGAACTTTTGCAAGAGATTTACCAAACGAAGCGAATTAGGTTCGAGAAGATTTATAATTCGTAGTGGTAGTGATTTTTCGAATATTTATAAAAATAGTATGACGACTGCATACTTTGGTACTATATTTTTAGGGTTGTATCTGTTATTAGTAATGACACCTACAATCAATCTATCAATTTAGTCACCTATTTGGGGTCTAATTTGATTCATTTAAAATAAATATCTATTGCGATTCTTACAAATTACTTAAATATGAGTATATCAGTCATAAAGAATTAAATAATATTATTTACAGTCAATTACACGTTTGCACAGACTCGATGAGATGCGCGAAGTTGCCCCATAGTATTGGCCCTGACGTGCACACTGTACCGCCTCCGCGAGACTCTTGCGGTAGCTGGAAGAAATAAAAAATATGTAGGTATATTTTTACTGTAATATAATTGGCGTCATCTAAATTAAAATATATTAAAATTTATTTAAATAATGTAAAAATATAAAAGTAAAAATTAAAACAATAGCAGTATCTTATTAGCAGTCGTCTTGTTATTCTCTTCACCTATACACCAAAAAGCAAATGGTTGAGTACCTAATTCTGCATTATACGACCTCTCGATCGACTATCTCACTACTTTATGAAGCTTGACTTATAGGTTGCAGTACCTACATGCTCGCTACTTCATGCTTATTAAATTAATATAAAAAAATTCAAGAAAGGAACTCTATTAATATCCTCACATACCGCTCTATTAATATCGCCAAGGCAGACCCAGTAATCTGCCACCTTGGTATCTTGGCTGTTGTGCATTTTGTGTGCGACCGCCACGGCCCATTTGGAGTGATCGTTGTGAGACGTGAAAGACATCTTCGCTATGGGAAACTTTAACCGCTCTATGTTTCTTACTCTGCAAAATAAAATTGAATTTGTTACTCAAAGATTTTTAGCGCTGTGGATCCATTTTTAATTTTGTAGTAGTTGTCTGTTTAAAGTACAGAAGCATCTAGTCAAATGGCATGCACATTTAATGGTATCGGTTAATTGATCACCGCACCATAGGAGGAATCATTATATTATTTCAGGGTTATTCCTGTTTTGGGAACAATACGGGAAGATGAGACTTTTAGGACTGCCTTACAACAATGCAGAGTGTAAATCAATCTAAAAGTTATACAGGGTATATCAAGACCGCGACCGAAAACTAAGACAGGTGGTAGTATAAGTGACTTCAGACACAATGCAACTAAAAATTTCGCAAAAAAAAATCGACAACTTTTTTCTGTAATTTTTTACTTATCGTCGTATTTGGGTGATATATACATAGTTTTCCTAAAATAAAGATGTACACCTCTTTATTTTTAAACGCGCAATGGTACGTAAGGGTTTAAATTAGTATATTCACAAAAACTGGGTATATAAAAAAAATCTAAAAAAAAAACTGTCACTGTTTTGGCGAAATTTTTATTTGCATCGTGTTTGTAACCACTAAAACTACCACCTGGCTTCGTTTTCGGTCACAGTCTTGATATACCCGGTATAGTTAATTCACCCTTATTTACACAATAAAGCATATTATACTTACTGGAAGTTTCTACTGCATTCGGAATCCAGAGTTCCAGGGCCGTTGGTCCACGATTCCACCAATAGGTCTGACTGCAACACCTCCGCTACCAGACCGCTGTAGAGGTCGTCATTAAACATCGCACTCTTGGCAAATGACAGGAACTTACGCCCTACTATAGTTTCGAAGCTTTCTATGTGGTACCTGAAATGAAAGAAGACGGATTGATTGAAAATGTTATTAGAACTCAAAATTATTTTGCACTAAATACAGAGGGATTTTGGTACTTTGTCTTATTGGGATTGTGATATTTTTATACCGGATTCAATTATCCTCGAGTCGATACGCTAGCTTTAACGCCTATCAGACTCTACCATCTTAATGACGTGTGACCGAAAGTCTCTTTACACTTTCTGGCATATATTATACGAGCATATTTGCCCATATAGTATCTCTACTTTAAGAAGATTGAATCACTTACCAAGGCGAAACATCAATAGTCTTGTTACGAACGACATCAACCAAATTGGGCAGTTCGCTCTCGAACTCGGCTGGAATGTTGTGGTATACAATGAGAGGTTCGTTGAACTTCAACTGGGTGGCGATCTGGTTGAGCGTGGATGTTTGTACCGACACACACAGGAAAGATTGGCCGTACTTCATTCCAGTGGTCGGGTAGTCGTAGGCGCTGACGTTGAATCCATGAACAACTGAAAAAAACGGCACGGCTTGTTAAACAACTGCGCCACGCCAAATTGGTTCCAAATATTAAACTCGTGGTTAATATCATTTTCTACTATCAGTTGCATCGTTGTACTCGTAGTATCAGTCTTCGATCTTCATACCACTTCATCCAGTAGGTATTCACAAAAAAGTAATAATGATAATATGAAAACATGTTTTAAACTAAGTGTAAAATAATCTTACGATCAGGCACAGGCGGGAACCTCGGTACTGAATGCACGAGCCACAAGGAAGTGAACTTGTCTCCGAGAATGACGCCCTTCGTGTGGCCGCTCTCCACTCTTGTCTTCATGAATTTGGAGTGCATTTTACACATTTCCGCCAAATCATAGTCGTCGTAGTATTTGTCTCCTAGCTTAAACTTTTTGAATTTCTTCACGCCCACTTGCTTCATTTGTCCTGGAATTAAGTTTATTTTTCATGTAATAGAGATTGGAATATAGTCATGTTATTATGGATTTGGCGAATGTAAAGTAGATTACCTCTTTTACTCTTGGAGTACATTTCAGCAACAGACTGCAATATATCCGGTTGATTTTCGGAAGCTGGCGGTTGGTCATTGTAAACCAATGAAATTATATTTTTATCCTGTAATACATTACGAGATGTTGTAAATTTAAATAAAATAATGAATTAGAATAATTCTTAAATAATAAATAACTACCTATTATACGAGTAATATTATAGGGTGCTCGTTGAGTATTAGGTAGGTAACTATCGAACTAACTAATATCAGTACCTCCGGAGGGGTAAGCAGAGATTTTCCAATATTCTAGAAACGCAGTTCCGTCCTTGTAACACCCTAACTGGTAATATTATGGCAATCGATATTTCCTGTAATATGTTATGCTGGCGGACGGAAGCAGGAAACAAAGTGCTTGTGTGTTTATAGATTATGTGTCATCAGTGGCGTGTTTATATTTTGATATGAATTGAACAATGTCTACCGTTTTACATAGGTTCTTCCAAATCATGTTAGGCATCATAATCATTGCCTTTATAGTTCTTTCCAAATACCATAAGTGGGTTTGCGAAATATTTTTGCTTTTTCCAAGTAATGTTTATCATGCCGAATCTTAAATTCATAGCGGTCTTTAGGGCTAAGTCGGTAATTCTCCAGAGGACTTAATCTTAACATTAGTAACGACATTACGTTAGGACGGGATTGGTCGTCCGTCCGGAAACTGTAAGCTTGTTTTTTATATTGTTTGCAAAATATTGTATGGCTAATAAGGTGGCACCCAATCTCACCCATCTGCCCCAGTTATGTCTTCCTAGAGCGTCCGTAGTACTAACACTTGCCTAACATACGCTAGTCAATAATAGATTACTAATCACCTGATACAATGGCGCCAATGTCTTCCCCAGCATGGAGCGCGGGTCGCTTATCGACATGTCCGACATTATCCACCCACCCCTTAGCTTGGAGGGTGTGAGGTGCATGTAAGCCACGCCTCTACGCACCAGCGGGTTGAGGTGGTTCCTCTCTCGTGGCAACTTGTACATGTAAAACCTATAATGTAATAGTTTACTATTAAGTTTACAGTATTTAGACACAGCTTCGATTCTTCGATTCTTGTATATTCTTTACCATGACTACGCTTCTAATTGTTTCATTAGATTTCACTTTTTCTACCGAATTCCTCATACTATGGCTACAGTAACTCAAAAGTTTAACCGTAATGTCTTTACAAACATTTTGAGAGTCGTTGAACTTCCATTTTATCTTAGTCCTGTAGAAGTGAGTGGAAGCTGTTTTCCTTCGACGTACCTTTAAATCTCGCGTGTGCCTTTAGTGTTTTTTAAACATTGACTTGTGCCTTTTACATTGTTTTGAATAAATGTTTAATAAAACAATATTGCGTATTGTGTTAGTTGCTGTACGAAATAAAATAGGGTGCGTTGGGGTAGCACCGTAATACAAGGACGGAAGGGGTAAGAACGTTAACTCCTATATAATATAGGAGTTATGTTATTTAGAATTATATATAGTACTTACACATGCGAATTACTATTGCGGTGTTACCCCAACGCACCTTAATTATTTATTAAAGAGTTCATCATGAATCATAACGATCTTCTGAAGCTACTGGCAGTGCAACGAACATAGGTGTCACAGATATCCAACATCATTTTTGGGGCATTTAGCCAACGCTCGTCACGCTAAGCAGGCGGACTTATGAGCGCACAGTTCAATTATCGCGCTAATGATAAAAACGCCGCAAATAAAGCGCCTATCAGATTTTTAATGGCCAACATTTGTATCGACTGAATTTGGCTCTTTGCGTTTAAAGTGACATAATAACATCATAATAATAAAAGCTGTTGGTAGGTACCTACTATAAAATAATTACCATAATAATGTAACATTGCTGAGAAATCATTCACCTATGAAGCTTATTCCGTGGATATATAAAAGGCCTAATGCTTATGTTCGTAACTTAATCAACAAATGAATGAGTCAGTTGGGTTGGGTACATTATCCATACTGACAACAAAGGATTACCCAAATAAATATTAAGATCCCTTCATTCATATTTGATACAAATTACTTTTCAATAACAAGAATTATTGTTAATGACAATTTCTGCTTTAATTTGTCTCAAAACGATAATGCAAAACACAAAGGCAACATACTTGTTTTTAACGTACAAACATTCAAATCGATTTTTTTGTGTTGTGTTTTTCAATTACCTAATTTTAATAGAAACTTACCAATCCACCGGCTCCCCTTTCTCGTTCCTGCATTGCGGCGTCAAACACACACAACAACTCAACAATAAAGACACGACGAACAATTTTATAGAGCACATATTACGTGTTGGTACCTCGGCTACCTCCGGCGAAGTAACAAGACACTAAGGAAGTCTCCAACGCAGTTTGTTTATGATGTCATAAAGTTCGATCATAACAAGAAATAATGTTTCAAACAATGATCGTGTTTATACAACAATAACTATTATTTCCTTTCTAATGCGTCTAATAAGAATATTGCAACACTGTTCGAAACAAAGGGATGGTGTAATTTTTTTATTATAGTTGATATAATGAGTATTTATATAATGAGTCTTACGTTTGCTTATGTAAGAGCTATTATTAAATAAATATTGTTTAATACCGCAATGCCAATTACCACATGTAAAATGATTATTTTATCTCATTTTGCGGTTAGCTCACTTTCTGCAAAACGTAGGTATGGTAGATGAGGAACATATTGAATGTTGTCCACATTATTAATTATTCGATCCAAATTCGTAGATATTAAGCGAACTCGCAAAAAAATAGTTCTTGAAACAGACTCCAAATTTCCGCACTAAGGGCTTTTTCCTTTGGTACATGCGCCAATCGTAGACTGCGAGATGCGCCGAAGTGTGTACGCACGTAAACATCATTGACTCGCGCATTGACGTAACATAAGAAAATTATTTGAGATAAAAGTATTCAAACGGAGTCAGTTTTGCAGAGATACCTTTAATTTGCCTGGAATTAGTTCATTTCCCTGTAATTGTTCACATCCAACAATGAATTATCGCGTAGATCAGTAGGTATCTGCTTTCATCTCATACTAACTCAACTAATAAAATGTGTGTATTAAAATATACATTTTTATTCAATAAAAACAAGTAGAAAAATAAAAAGATCGGTTAAACAGTAATGACTAATGGAAGACATTTTTCGACTTATAAATGCTTTGTACACTTAACGCTTATATTACTGTTGGGTGGGCATCGACACTGCGGCTTTTGTGTGAGAGACATCGCTTTGCCTCCAGTAGGACACAACAGTCTTCAACTCCGTATAGAAATCTAGACCTTGTTTACCACAGAAGTGGTTGGTTCCAAGGAAACTTCCCCTTGTACCAGAGAAGGAGAACATTGACAACGGTACTGGGATGGGTACGTTCACTCCGACTTGTCCTACATCGATTTCAGCTGCGAATTTTCTTGCTGTGGCTCCGTTTGTTGTGAAGATAGCTGTTCCGTTTCCGTAGGGGTTTGCGTTGATCATTTGAATGGCCTCGTCCAATGTGTCGACGAATAAGCACACGAGTACAGGGCCGAAGATTTCCTCTTTGTAGCACTCCATGGATGGCTTGACGTCAGTGACGATGGTGGGTCCAACAAAGTTTCCCTTCTCGAAGCCCGGTACTTTGACTCCGCGACCGTCGAGAGCGATTTTCGCGCCTTCTTTGACTCCTGTTTAAAAATATATTATTTTTATAAATATGGTGTAGTGAAGAAAGTAATTAACCTGTACATACGTCCCAGTGCTGGAAATTTGATTCTCTTACGTTATTTAATTTAACAGGCAGTCATAACGCTACTTGACGAGACATTAGCGGTTTTTGTATTTTTTAATATAATTTTAATTGTTTTTATATTTAATTTAGGGTATTTATCCAAGGATATATCAACCATATCGTATCTTTATAATCATTACACAGCCAAAATTATGTCAACAATCTAACTAATCTAATTTATACAATTATCTAACTGAGCTCAAAGTATAGCAACTGGGCGAATACTACCAATCGGCATAATGTTTTGGCAACGGTTGACTTCAGATTCGATAAAACGCATTGAACCAAACGTACATTAAGCACATTTAACTCAAATTGATCCTGCAACAGGTCCCGTTCGTTTTTGTTCCAGGCACATTCCATCAGCACATACAGAAAATCCTTTGGTGTATTACACGTGTAACTTTATAGCCTAGTGTATTTTTGACAGCCTCCGTGGCGCAGTTGGTTACCGGCTGTGAAACGAGAGGCCGCGGGTTCGATCCCCGCAGTGAAACAAATATTTGTGTGATCTACTGATATTTGTTTCGTGTATTGGGTTTTATAGAGCACATATACACGTTGTTGGGTGTATTTATTTATTTATTTATATCATGGCAAGAATATGTACATAGTCACATTACGCATACCTGATTCAACGAGCCTGAGGATCCTGTCCTTGGCTTTGGCGGAGATGACTGGGCCCACATCGGTGCCGGGAACATGGCCCGCGTTCACTTTCAAACCTTGAGCACGGTTTACCAAGTCTGGGATCCATTCTTTTGCCTCACCTGGTTAAAAATATTAAAAAAACCTTAAAATTTTGAGAATGAAACAATCTACGATGTTTTTCTAAATGTGTGAGACATGCAATATCGCCTTTGAACCATTAAATGGCTGTGTTTTATGCAAATGCTTAGAAAGTTCCAACTTTTATTTTTTTGGAACAAAATCTTGTAACATTGTTTTCCAAAATTTCCCTTTGTTATTACTTTATGACTTTTTTTAAGGGTAGTGGCGTGTGGAGGGTGTCGTTATTGATACCCACGACACAAGACACGACTTTATTGTTGTTTTATATGCTACGGTAAGCACGCGGTCGAGGAGCAATAACACACACCGTAGTTAGATGCACACTGATTTATTGCATAGCAACATGGCGGCGCGCGGGCGCATCGCGCGGGGTGCGGGGCGCAGCACGCACACAAAGTAGTAATAGTCATTACGTATTTACGCATACATAACAGTCCCTTCCCCTTATAGCTAAACTTAATCCGTATTTTAACTAAGGAACAATACAAAAATTAATCAGTCGGTAAATCAAATGTAATGGGAGTGATCTCCCGTCGCCTAGCGTTACTCGGTCCCGCTGGTGGGGTCATAAATTCTGGAGGGGAAGATAAGGGCGTCCGCCTTCCACCCGAGGAGATTCTTCCGTCGTCGGCGCCGACGTCGTCGTTGTCGTCGCTGTCGTCGTCGATGTGTTCGTCGTCGTCTCCGCACGTGGGATTATTGAGCTGCAAGTCGGGGATGATGTCCGAATCCCATTTATTTTTGTTCCTGTCCATGTATTCTGCGTCAACTCTGGGTCTTATTTGGTTTAAGTGTCTCGTTACTTCTAAATTAAGATTTGGTATAAAGATGGTATACATCACGCTGCCCACCTTTTTCTTTATAATTCCTTCAATCCAGTTATGCTTCTTATTTATAGAATTTTTCATTATCCAAACAGTATCATTAATTCTAAATTCTGATCTTCCCCTCCCCTTATATCGCCTAGCCTGTGAGAACTGATTTTTTCCTACCGTATGAAAGAGATCAGCGGATGGAGGAGACGATGACGGATTCAATAAATCTAGTCTAGACCGCAAGGGCCGGCCATAAACTATTTCCGCTGGAGATTTTTCAGTAGTACCATTTCGGGAGTTTCGATAGTCAAATAAAAATTTAGAAATTTGTTCCTGTAATGGTTTTTTAATAGTTTTATCTAAAATAATGGATTTCAAACCTTTTTTTACAACTTTTACCATGCTTTCCGCCTGGCCATTACTAGACGGATGATATGGTGGTGAAAAAATATGATTAATTCCGTTTAATTTACAAAAAGTTTGGAATTCATTTGAAGTAAACGAGGTACCATTATCACTCACAATAGTATTAGGAACTCCCACTTTCGACATAAAGTCACACAATTTAGTAATTACTGCTTGGGAACCAAATGACGTCGTCATCGTATAACATTCGATCCATTTACTGTAAGCATCTACGATTATCAAAAACATTTGCTTATTAAACGGACCCAAAAAGTCAAGGTGTAAACGATAAAATGGGTGAGGGGGGTACGGCCACGGCGCGAGCGGCGCGCGCGGCGGAGCAGGCCGCAGCGCCGCGCATACCGCGCACGCCGCCGCCAGCCCCTCCAGCGCCCCGTCAATACCGGGAAACCAAAAATATTTGCGCGCTTCAGCTTTCATTTTTACTATTCCGAAATGAGAACTGTGTAACTCTTTACAGATAACCTCTCTTAAACTTTCCGGAACGACAACTTTATGACCTCGCATCAACATATCATTTTCGAGTGATAATTGTAAACGGCAGCAATAATAGGGTTTCAATCTTATATCCGTAACTTTCCTAGGCCACCCGTTTATAACGTAGTGTTTGACCTTGGAAAGTAAAGAATCACGATCGGTTTCAATACGCAAGCGGTCCGACGTCACGGGCATTTCGCCCTGAAGCACAAAATTTACGTATGTCGCCTGTTCCAACTCGTTACAAAAATTCTCGGCTCGGTCTCCGCACGCTCGCTCGACAAATGAGCGCGAAAAATAATCTGCCGTATTATTTTTGCTTCGAATAAATTCAATACTATAATTATAGGCTGATAAGAATATGGCGTAGCGCTGTAGCCTGTTCGCTGAAACTTCAGGAATACCGCGATGTGGGCCGAAAATTGTTAGTAACGGTTTGTGGTCCGTGCGTAATACAAAAGGTGATGAACGTCCATATAGATATTGATGGAATCTCCTGACCCCAAACACGATAGCTGTTGCTTCCCTTTGTATTTGAGCGTACTTTTTCTCTGCTGCCGAAAGAACGCGGGATGCATAAGAAACTGGTCTTTCGCATCCATCACTACCTATTTGCGATAGAATTGCTCCCAACCCTGTGGGTGACGCGTCTACCGTTAAAATTAATTTTGCATCCGGATCAAAATGTGTCAACACATTATCTGACGCCATATACTGTTTTATTTTTGTAAACGCCACTTCATGCTCATTTGTCCAATTCCACTTAGCACTTTTATGTAATAAACTATATAAAGGACTCAAAATAGACGAAGCGTTAGGCACAAAATTCCGGTAATAATTAGTCAGCCCCAAAAAAGATTGTAACTGAGCTACGTTTTGTGGTCTAGCGGCACCAAGAACGGCTGCAACCTTTTCCGTCGACTTCCTGATACCATGTTTATCAATTACGTGACCCAAGTAGCTGATTTCATTTTTATAAAATTCGCACTTATTAGCTTGTACGGTCAAGCCGGCATTTTGCAACCGTTGCAGAACTTTAATTAACCTTTGTCTGTGCTGATCAGGATCTACTCCGGTAACCAGGATGTCGTCTAAAAAGAATACAACTCCTTCGAGACCCGCTAGAACCCCCTCCATAGCGCGTTGAAATATAGCTGGCGCTGCTGATAATCCGAATACGAGTCGAGTAAATTTAAACAACCCGCGATGCGTATTGATAGTTGTAAGATTTTGTGAGGCCTCACTGAGTCGAAATTGGTTGTAAGCCATCGATAAATCTATTTTACTGAACTGAATTCCTCCATTTAATTTAGAAAAAAGTTCATTTATTGTAGGGAGGGGGTACTTATCGATGATAAGTTGCTTATTAATAGTTATTGAGTAGTCAGCACATAATCTGAGGCTGCCATCTTTTTTTAAAACTGGCACCACTGGGGAAGCGTATTCGGAATACTCTACAGGTTCCAAAATGCGTAACTCTAATAATCGATCTAATTCCGCGTTAATTTTCTCCCGTATGGCGAACGGAACTGTTCGCGCTTTTACAAAAATTGGCTTAGACTCCGGCTTAACACGTAGTTCAACCGCATATTTATTAAAAGTCCCTAGTTTCCCTGAAAACACTTCCGGGAACCTAGAAATGATTTCCTTTTTTACTGATTCATTTTCTACAAATACCACGTTTACCGTTTCATCACACGGTGAAAACTGTAATTTAAAAAGATAAATGAAATCGCGGCCTAACAGAAAAATACTATTATTTGGACAAACAAACATCTCGAACGGTTGTGCCTTATCATTATACGTTATCGTAGTTTTTAGCACACCGCACGTACGAATTCTGTCCCCTGTATAACTTATCAGTTTTTTATTTGTGGGTGATAATGGTATTTTATAAAAATAACGAATATAAATGTCCTCGGGCAGTATGCTCACTGCTGATCCGCTATCTACTTGGAACTCCAGAAATGTACCACCCACACAAACATGCACAGTCATCGGCCTAGCCCTGTCACAACGTATACTATTAATGTACTCACCATCGTCTCCCGCATCCCTATTCTCTACGTAATTCACTTTGTAATTATTACGACACATTTTACGCAAATGCCCTTTCTGATTGCACTTTTTGCATTTATAATTTCTAAATCTACACTCATTGGCTTTATGGTTGGTGTAACCACATACACTGCACTTCACTTTGGTTATAGCGAACACATCCTCGACGACGCCACGTGTGGCGGAGGGTTCGCCGTCGGCCGCCGCCGCTCCGGTCGCCACCGCCCCGGCAGCCAAGCGAGAGCATCGCACGCTCTCTGCTAAGTCCACCGCCCTTGCCAGCGTCATTTCCTTATGATCTTGCACAAACAATTTATTCCGCTCGTGTCCTGCTACCATGCCCATAATGAATTTATCAACTAGGGCTTCCTCCAAGCATTTAAAGTCGCAATGTCCGGCCAATCCTCTGATTCTCGCCGCCCACTGAGTCGGTGTTTCATCCGGACGTTGAGTAGCGGAGTAAAACAGCGATTTCTCCGCGAAACCGAAACGTTTCGGATTACAATGCCCGTCGAGAAGTTGAAGAATCACGTCGAATTCCAATTCATGCACCTGTCTGGGCAACGCCAAATCACTGGTCAGCTTGAAAGTTGATTCGCTGAGTGTGCTCAACAATATTGCCCTCCGTTTGATTTTTGACTTGTCCGTAGCGTCGGTAATGTCGTTCGCAATGAACCATTGTGATAGCCGGGATTTAAAACTTTCCCAGTCGTTGGAAATGTGATCAAATGTTGTCAAAACACCGTACGTTATTCCTGATGACATTATTTACTACGTTAATCGCGAGTTCGGTCGTCGCCAGTTGTTTTATATGCTACGGTAAGCACGCGGTCGAGGAGCAATAACACACACCGTAGTTAGATGCACACTGATTTATTGCATAGCAACATGGCGGCGCGCGGGCGCATCGCGCGGGGTGCGGGGCGCAGCACGCACACAAAGTAGTAATAGTCATTACGTATTTACGCATACATAACAGTCGTGGGGTCAGGATTATGTATATGACTGTTGGGTGTATTTATTATTTATTATGTATGTATGCGTGCGCACACATGTTTCTGCGTGCACGTATGCGTCCGCACGTGCACATGTGTTCGCATGTCCGTAGGTATGTGTGCATGTGCGTACCGACAAACACAGCAGTACTAAGCGCCATGCATCGTTGTCCGGCGGCTCCGAAGGCGGCGCCGGCGAGTTGGTTGAGCGTGTGCTCCTTGTTGGCGTCAGGCATTATCACGCCGTGGTTCTTGGCGCCCATGTTGCTTTGCACACGCTTGCCTGCCAGAATATACAATATATGTTAATTCAGATTGTGCCTGAAGTCACTAATACAACCACCTGGCTTCGTTTTCGGTCGCAGTCTGGATATATGTTTATATGTTTTAATACACACATTTTATGAATTACGTTACATAACAAATTGCAGTTAGACTACGAAAGGTAAAGTAAAACCAGGGACCTACTTGCATACGTAATAGTTCATGCATGTGAATAATAAAAATATGTCTACCAAACCACTGACAAATCATAGGTGAACTAAAGATATGATATTTCCGCAAACAGTCTCACAGCGTATGCATGCCTTTACTTAGTTACTTTGATACTATGAGATAAAAAATATTTTTGATTATGTAATTTGATATTTACCTGCAGCAGAAGCCCGTTTGTAGATGTGAGTTCCAGCGCCATCTCCTCCTACGAAGGACACCGCCTTGATATCGGGCTGGTCGCAGATGAAGTTCACTACGTCGTGAGTTCCATGCACGATCTATAAAAAGGAAAAATATTTTTAAAACTTATTTTGCTCATGATGGCTAAAAGCGCTGTGGGATATAACAAGGACTGGATAAAAATCGCTCTCAATGAGATATATGGAACACCTTACGGACGGCCTTTGCCAAGCAGTGGGATTTTTAGACTAGTATAATGATATAATATTTTTGAACATATTTTTAATAAAGCTGTTTTTTATTGTACAGTGCACAAATACTTTCATGTTAAGTATTTTAAAATGTGATACTATTTTTTGTATATCTGTACTAATATACAGGGTATATCAAGACCGCGACCGAAAACGAAGCCAGGTGGTAGTATTATTGACTTCAGACACAATGCAACTAAAAATTTCGCAAAAAAAATCGTTAACTTTTTTTTGGTAATTTTTTACTTATCGTCGTATTTGGGTGATAAATACATATTTTTCACAAAATAATGATGTACACCTTTTTATTTTTAAAGACGCAATGATATGTAAGGCTTTAAATTACTATTTTTGCAAAAACTAAGGTTACCACCTAAAAACTATGATTTTTAAAAATTGTAAAAAATAATCTATCGCTTATTTTGCGAAATTTTTAGTTGCATTGTGTCTATAGCCTCTATAACTACCACCTGGCTTCGTTTTCGGTCGCAGTCTTGATATACCCGGTATAAAGCTGTAGTTTGTTTGAAGGCGCGAACTTCAAGAACTGAATCGAATTGGAATTTTTTTTAACATTATTTATTGAGGTAGGCTATTGGGTACTTTATTTCAAACAATTTAGTCTCTAATTAATTGAAAACTCACGTTGACGACACCAGGTGGCGCGCCCGCCTCGTGCAGCAGTTCCATCATCATGGTGGTGGCCCCGGGGTCCTGCTCCGACGGCTTGATGACGCACGTGTTGCCCGTCGCCAGCGCCGGCGGGAACATCCACAAGGGAATCATCACCGGGAAGTTGAAGGCCGCTACACCTGGGGGTTCAACATTATGGAATTTTAAATAAATGCTTCATGGTTTCTTAGATTTACCCGGATGCAAATAAAACTATTTGTTACGGATTTATACGGATTGGCCGAAAAGTTCTCGAATGGAGGCCACGTAGCGGAAAGCGCAGCGTAGGACGTCCACCCACAAGATGGTCAGACGACCTGGTAAAGGTGGCGGGACGTCGCTGGATGCAGGCTGCCTCCAACAGGTCACTGTGGAAATCATTAGGAGAGGCCTATGTTCAGCAGTGGACGTCCTTTGGCTGATGGATGGATGGATGGATATACGGATTTGGTTTAATGTTGGTTCGGTATAATTTTTTAATATATTTATACAAAATAATAATATACAGAATTAAAATTATTCGGTTTCAAAATCTATCAAAATACTCATAGAATTATTAATAATTCGATTAATAATTCCATTAATAACAACTTTATGACGATTTTGTATTGGACATTTGTCCAAGTTAAAAATCATTAAATGTGTGAGCCTCTCACAATTTTATGATTCATTTAGTATTCTCAAACGATAAAGATAGAGACCCTAAGGCGATTAACGAGGTATACGTAAGCTAAAATAGATTACAAATTGATATCATAACATATGACAATAACAAAACATAGTGCTAATTACATAAACATAACAGACGTCAATGTTGATCTAGTATTTGATCAACATATACTAAAAATTCAAGGCATCTCGGACCTTCCTGTAAAGGTCGATCAATAAACTATTGTCAGGCCGAAAAACAAATGTTTATTGAATAATTCCATTGCGTTAGGATCGACCTTTATGATTTGTGAATGAAATATGATAAATACTAATCCAAGGTAGGCGTAGGACATTGATATTAATATTCTATGTTGACATTTGTTATATTTGTTCATTCAAACATTCATTTTGTTTAGCGGGCTGGTGTCAATTAGTTCAAAAATATAATCCATACGATAAATATTTAGTTATGGTACAGCCCTGAACCATGACTTTGTTACATTTCATTGTCATATTTTTCAATTGAGTAAATAATGTTTTTAATCTTATCATTAGCCAGCGTTTGTCTTTTTCTAGATATAGGTTCTTTCCCAAATATTTCCACAACAGAGTCTTGAGTGGGTTTATATGGGTTTCATCCAACACCTTGTAAGAGCCGAGTGATCTTGGCCTACGGTGCACTCTACTTAACAAATGAGGCTTTGACGATCGACAGATAGCCCATCACTATGACAATACGAGAAACCATTTTTTTTTTTTTCTCGCGGGGAAAATCCCTTTACGGACCATCCCACCTCCGAAGGGGGGCGAGGGTGTGTCGGACTCACCGGCGCCTTCCGAGCCCAGCGAGATAAAGAAACCAAGCCCAACTTTTGCCAACGAGCCTGCCAAGCGTGGCAAGTATGGGAAAAACTCTAACAAAAATCTTTATATTGTTTTTTTTTTATTTTTATTATTATTTTTTTAATATAGATTGCAGGATCAAGCTCAATCCCTTGAAGAATCTATAAGCTTACCTCCAACAACGCCCAGGGGTACTTTGTAGCTGTGTGTGTCCATGTCCTTGGCGATGTTCTGGATGCTGTCGCCTAGCTGCAGGCTCGTGATGCTACAGCAGTGCTCCACTGACTCTGTCATTAAAATAGATCACATAAAATAGAAAGAATAATAGAAGAAATCGCTCAATGCGATATGGTCACCCATTGTACCATTTTAATTTTGTTATACATATCCTATCTAACTTGATATGCACTATAAAGAGTATAAATAAATAAATAAATTATACTGCATAAGACAACTTATTAAGAAATCATCCAGTCATAGATGTAGTGTAGAAGCCCATACTTAGTTAGGTGTTTTTTGCTGTGTGGAACCTAAAAATATGAAATCTTCATAGTTAAAAAATACGATTATTCTACGCAGGAACATTTAATCATATTTGGTTGGGACCACATGAAATTTAAGCGTTTTAAATGACCAGTTCAAAACATCAGTCATGATATAAATCTTCTGAAAAATCTGTTCAGAAATCTAAAATACTCGAGGAGCAAGTTATTATCTCTTTTTGCGTTTATTAATTAATTATATTTATTACACAAGAAATGAAGAGTGTGATGTAAGATATCAATAACATTTTCATTAATCTCTTTCGCAGAACACGCAATAAATTATCATCATTGATAACCTTTGCAAAACAAATAACACAGAAACACATGTGAACAATTTATATGTAATATCTATACAAGCTATGTGGACTTCAATATAAACTAATAATGCTTTTTAAGCATTCATCACATTTGTCCCTTTCACAAATACAAAGACGGTATGTACTGATTTTCTTATCAATTACTCACTTTAGAACCAACTTATTCAGAGGCTCAGGTGCAATATAATTCATCTGTATAATCGCGACAATCCGTCGTTGTCTGTCGATCTGTAAGTTTACAGGTTTTTCTACAAAGGATATGCACCTCAACAATGATCTCTGTACCTTGGTATTCCCCAAGCGTATTTTTTTAAGGAAAGTTTTTATCACAGTTTAGACCTTGGGTTGAATCTGCATCTAGCATTGTCAAAGCCCACGGAGGGTGGTAGATTATCATCAGGCGGAGTACTAAACGGTTTTTATACGCAGGCAATAAAATAATCATCATCGCCCCCTATTATATCGTGGGACGGGAAATACAAGGCGAAACGTGGGTGTCCTGGTAGCACCTCTGCCTACCCCTTCTGGGAAAAAGGCGTGAGTTTATGTATGTATGCAAAAAATAATCTATCCAAGACCAAGAGAAATCAAGAGAGATCAAGAGACTTGAAAGCCATTAAGAATGTTTATTAATTGCTGTAACAACTATTCTGCTAACCCCCACTAAATTATGGACTAAGACCTAAATCCCCCTCAAAACATGCTTATGGGCCAACAGTTGTACGCGTATGGGCTGATATTATCATAATAGAAACGACTAACCCATAATACCATGTAACTCCTTATTCCCATTTTTTGTTCCAGACGTAACTAATGTATTAAAAAGTATTACTCAATAGAGAAGTTTCTATAAATAGACAAGCACATGATTCACTGCGCAACGGCTATTAGCCCCAGCATGAATATTCCTCGCAATTATTCAATTAATTACCATTCAATTACAATGTTAATACCTTACTCTATCTAGTCCGAGTCTATTTAAATTGCTGACACATTGTAAGTTATTACGCAATTATATGGAATTAAAAATTTAAGATTTTTTTATTAGTATTAACTAATGTTAAAATATATATATCTCGCTCACACTTATGTGATACACAATATTTTTTTCTTTCTCTACTTTAGAATCATAGTTTATAAACCTTTTTATTACTCTTTGATGTGCATACATTATACTATTTTTTTATTTGGTCTGTGTTTGTGTTATTCATGCGTGTACATATTACAATATTTTATTACTACAAAGGGCGTATCGTTATGTTAATAAGTATAATGAAATTTAAATACACGTTATCTATTTTTGCAGCTACGTGATTAACAAAAACAAAGATAGATATGATAAGGGTGTATTTTTTATTAAAATTTAATGTATGAATGATTTGAAAGTTTAATGTGTTTTAATAAATTATTAATCCTCGACCAATAATCACAGTATGGGACTTATGAAGTCTAAAAATCCAGCAGTGAAAACCCTTAAATAGCATATTGGAAACTCCAGAGGTGGCATTAATTAGAACTGTCGTAATTAGGGCATGAATAAAATAAATTGGATGCAATCACTACGCCGAGCAACCATAAAACAATTAATAACTTTAATCATTAACCTTTTCCAAATAGTACATTTTAATTACTACAGAATATCTCTGTGTATTTGTTTCTCTTTGCATGAAAATGTTCATATGAGGTACCTAGTATTATATTGACTATTTTTTACAGGGTCATTTATGGTAATAAAGTAATACACTTACGGATTCCTCTAAGCACATCTCCTTCAGCATCGGCAATAGTCTTGCCCTGTTCTTCAGTAATCTTAGCTGCCAATTTGCTTTGATTCTCTCTCAGAAGCCGAGCGAATCTAAACGCAAGAGATATTAAAATTCCAACTTGGTTACAGAATACAACATTATAACAGGTTAATGCAATTACAAAATAATAAATACACCGAACAGTCACAAACATAGTCCTGACCTCACATTAAGATCAATTAAGTCTTGTGTCGTTGTTAGGAGAGACTTTTTGGTCTCTCAAATACCCAGACCCGAGACAAATATTTGTGGGCATCACAAACATTTGTCTTGGTGCCGGGATTGAATTCACAGCCTCTCGTTTCACAACCAGCGTCTAACCAACTGCGTCACGGAGGCTATCAAATAGGAAATAAAGTAAGTGCTAACATATACAACAAAATATAATTTAACATTTTATTTGGGGTATCATTTATTAAGCCTGTGGCAAGTTAATTTTTGTATGTTTTCTATTTGCTATACCCTGGCAGAGGTTGACATAGTACAACTGAATGTCGAAACTTAATAATGATTATCTTTTAGTGTCCATTATCATGTCAATTTTATTTGTATTTAACATTGATTTTTCAAGGCGAGGTTATTTGATAGCGGCAATAGATATGAAGCCATTGTGAAACTAATAATGAGCGGATTATGATACGAGTACGTACTTGAACATAAGTTGTTGGCGGGTCATGATGGTGCTTTGACTCCATGTTTTGTAGGCTCTTTTGGCTGCATCTAAGGCTGCGTTCAATTCCTCTGGCGTCGTTTCTGGTACCCTGTAAGAATGTTAGTGAGTGTTTGTCAGTGCTGTAAAAACTAACACGTAGAATGGCGTATTTATGTTCTAGTCATGAAAATAGTTCATCCATCCGGATTGTTACTACCGTACACAGTGGTTAAGAACCTGTCATTGAGGCCCACGGTAATGCCGTGTATCAAGATTGAAGTTCATTCTGTCTGTCGATTCATTCTTTTGATTATTTATTTGACCATAATCTTTAAGTCTAGTAAATTTTTCTTAGTTAAGGGATTTAATGGGAAGGAATATTATAGTCTACACATCCATTCGAAAAGCACTACAAGTTCGCATTTAAAAATAAGTATATTTATTAAAACATCCCTTTAATTAATTACTACATTACCTTAACAATTATAAACTTTGATGGACCACTATGGCGGTGTTTCTGCCGTTGTATAAGATATTCGTTATCTGCGCTGATACGAAAATCATGCCCCCAACAAACATTGAAAGAGTACACTACAATGATACTTTAAGTCGTTTAAATTTAGCAATGCAACTGACTACATCCTGCATTTGATACCATATAATGAAATAAACATCTTTACGATTGAAACGCAACATAAAAACATGACGTTGTAAGACTTAACAAGGAGACAAGCTATAAAAATAAACGAATCCTCTGAAAACAATTGCTATCATTTTAATTATTTAAGTATAACCGGTTTTAACTACAAGTAATTAGTTTTTGTAACAGATAACAGGGAAGATGAGATTTTTTTATATACATATAATATGTATGTATGTATGTTAAACCACACAATAGATAAAGACTACTCTTCCTGTCTGCCGTTATTCGAACTTTGAATTGGTTTGATGCAACATTACTTTATAGTTTTACGAAGAATGATTTGGTGTATAATTTGTATTACGACTAGATGGCTGCCTCACATTAAGGTAAAGGAGAAGCTTCTCAACCGAGTGCTATATTTTGGCAAGAATTCCAAAGGCTAACGCAAACATGAAAGGTTCAGAGAAAGTCATTGAAACTAACAGTATGATACGTAGACTGACTGACGTAGAAAAGACTGAAGAAATTAATTACAATAATATATTCCCATTTCCAAAGCTAGTGTGTTAATGCTACCCAGTGCCTACTATAACATAAGTTGGGTGTAAGTAAATATTAGACGGGGGAAACTCCCATACAATTTTAATTTATATCCTTGCAACTTATTGTGCAATTTAGACAATTTCAAAGTAAATTACAATACTTTTGTAAATTTTGTGCATAACATTTCAATCAAACTGCAAACAAGATACCAAATGTACCTAATTATTTGTTGGGTATACAATCATATAATTGCCGTACAAAATTATAGTGACGCAACGAGCAAATTCCAGATAATAACGAAAGAAACTAGCGATATCAGCAATCAAGTCATTATGGCACACCAGATTTAATGCGGCTGATAACGAAATTAAATAACAAACTGTGATTAGGGCGTGTCACTATGTCAGATATATTGGTATTTTTACTTTGTGGCACTGATTTATTAGCTATTCGACGACGATTTGTATATCGTTAGACCGGTTTAGAACCGGTATAAAGGCGATAATATTTAGCTTCAAATGATATTCGTTTATAAAATGTGTCAAATATTACGACAATTTTAATACCGCGTAACTTTGCCTTTGTAAAGATTTTTTACCTAGTTTAAAAAAGTGCCTGGTGGCCAACATGCTCAAGGTGGTCGCGGGTTTAAATCCTAGGGCACACCGCTGACTTTTCGGAGTCATGTGTGTATTGGAAAGTCAATCACCACGCACTATTACGATGAAGCAAAACATCGTGAAGAAACCTGCATACTATAGCGACTTTTAAGAATTTCTATGATATGTAAAGTCCGCCAGCCTGCACCAGGCCAGCGCGGCGTGGTGGACTATATGGTCTAACTCTTCTCAATCGTACTCTCGATTGTAGAGAAGGGCCGTGGCCTGTAAAACTGTGATCTGAAAAACTTGTAACTGGAAAGTTACACCCACAACTGGTCATTTTACGGATTATGGTGTTACCAGCCTTTAAAAAGAAAGGAAGAATAAAAGAATGCAGCATTAATTAAGTACAGCAAGATTTTACCACAAAATAAAAAATATGAAATGAAATATATTATTTAACTAAACAGTATAATTCTAGTATACCTGCCAATAACTTCATTGGTTGCTGGGTTGGTGAGTTCAATCCAGTTTGTAGTCTTGGAGTCGACATACTGTCCGTCAATGTAAAGTTTTGTTGCTGGAGCTGTGCTGCTGTAGTTTCTTCTCAGAAGTAGTTGAGACTGTAATAACATTATTAAGGGTTAAATTAAAAGAGTAACAAAAACCAGGGGTATATAAAAATATTAATGTCAGTGCAATTATAAGTTATCATGGCCTAAATAATAACATATAAAAATTCTGAAGCGTAAAATATAATTCATAATAATATGCTTTAAGTTAGGGTTACTTATGCTTGTATACAATCGAAAATATTTGAATAAAATTTTCATTTTTTGTTTATTTATTTTTTTATTGATGTTGATATCATATTGGCACTTCATTGTCCCACATATGCAATGACTTAATATAAAAATAGGAAAAATTAACATGAAATCATAAATTGTAATGATTTTGGCACATGCCCAGGCCAATGTGCCAATTTAATAATAAAAACACTTTTATGAAAGATGGGTTGGGTTGAATAATGCATTATAATGTCACAGAGATGATAGAATATGAAACTGGAAGAGCATCAGTGGGTCAGTGTATTTGCAAGCATTTAGAATTTAGGGTGAAGCCGACTGTATATGGCAATTTCTTAATTATTATCTTTTATTTAATTTCTTTCTCTTAATCGGAACTGCATACATAGGTAATTAAAAGATTGGATGTTGAAGCACCTGAATTATTTATTTTAGACCAAATTGTTTTAATAATAGTGGTATTTTTTTTCTGTAAAAAGGATTTTATATAAGAATCAATGTAAATTTTACCATTTTGTTCAGGATTCACTAAATTATATCTGATTTGTGGTTTCAAAATACAAGCAGTCAACAAATTTGTATAATGGAAATCAGTGATTAGGAAAAATATATAATCAGAGCTTGAATCTGTAAAGTTCAATAATAAATTAAAATGATAGCAACTACAACAGTGATAATATTGTTGAGTTACATAATGTTTTTTTTTTTAATAAACTAAAAGAAACAGAATAAATAAATACAACCAAATGTTGCAACTAATATTGAACCCAAAGTTAGATAGGAAGTAATAAATTTATTTTTAAAAGAAGGTTGTCCAGTTATATACACATTTTATATTATGTAAAGACATAATTTTACTTGCATACTAATTTTAGACCAGGTGGGATGAACAATGCATGTTGATTATAATTATGAACATCTAAATGGGTAATAAACAAACAACACAGATGCCAAAAATAGAGTGATGTTTGAAGGGACAAATAAACATGATTATTGCGAGTTAATTCAATGTTTCAAAGTGCAATGCAGTGAATGTATACATGATAATTTATTCAAATAGACCCCTTGGATAATAGCTGCAATATAATTACACAGTCATGCTTGGTAGGTCAAATTTTTTATCTAATTATTTTTATAAGTTAATGTTATAATTTTTAATTTTAACTTTGTTACATTGTTCAGATATTTTAAAATTATTTATTGCTTAATTTTAATATGTTGTAATTACTATTTACTCCCCACGAAGTGGCCTACAATATGTATATTCACCTCACTGGAATTCATAAGAGAATTGAAGAATAATTCTCCACTGAAGAATTGTTGCGTAAAATCAATAAATTTGAATTTCGAATCAATAAGAAACGTGATGAAACATTTACTGCGCAACACGGCCCAACAGAGCCAGTTATGAATAATGTAGTGATTTTAAATAACAAATTACGTGAATGATGTATAACAACTTGTTTGTCTATAGCGCGGCTACTTACGAGCTTACTCCTCTTGAGAATTTAAAATTGGAACACAAATTGTAACTCATATGAAAATGGTTAGTGTGCAAAGACCGCGTATCAAAAAAAAAATAGTTTCATATCATGTTTTTGACCTTTTCAATTACGAGTAGGTATACCAGTACACAATATAATGATCACTTATACAAATTTATGAATAACAATCGATACCATGTCCAATATTACAGAGGTAAAAACAATCCCACTTACTTCAGTTTTCAGTAACTTCAACATTGCGGAAGCCATCGTTGGTTAAAAATATATTAATATTTAATAAACTCTAGGGAGCGGCTGATATACGGATGGGGGGCAAAGCCGACTGATTAAAATACAAATGTTCTGACCTTGAGTTGTTTGATAAAATATATTCAGTCCATCGTCACGCAATTCGCAAAGTAAGATTGTTTTTGATTTTTGATTAGTATGAGAACGTTCCATTTTACGCGCGTGGTTACAATAACAAAATTCATTTAACGTTAAATTTTTAGTTAAACGACACAACTACAGCGATACTGCGCTAATAAAACTATTTTCAATATTTAGTAAATAATTAGTTGATTTTCTATGTCTATATTGTAGAATGAATATTTTGTTCATAAAACCAAAAATTGCTAACTAAATAGATGTATGTTCTGAGAAACGTTAGAATGCCTATATTATTGTCCAGTGTCAAAATGACTAGGCTGTACGGGCTTGTACCCTTTGCCTTCCCATTAGCTAATTTCGTAAAGGTATAAAGATGGACGGTTAAACATTTGAATAGGCAATTTAATAATTACCGTAAAACTAGGTAATTAAAATACGTCATTAAAAATAGGAAGTTTGTCGGCCATCGTTTGATATTTATAATTTAATACAACCAGTTATCAATAGATGGCGCTACACGCCACAAATTGAGTGTTTTCAATTTCCAATTGTTAAATTATTGTCGCAAACTATAACAGAATAATTTGAGTTTTAAATGATAATGGTAATCATGGTACGATATCATTTGGTTTTCCATATACACACTGTGTATTTATACACAGTACACAATACACAATAGTAATATTTTCAGTCGTAGCTTAGGATCTGTAATCCCTCATTTAGAATTATCTATTATCAGTTGTATCATAAAATATTATACAGCCAAGGGCTGGTTTGTGTTGACATTTCAGACGCTTACACACTACATGTTATTTTACACTCGCGTTTCGCATCCGGTGGGGTTGTCATTGCAGGGTTGGGTCACAAAGACCTCGTTCATCCTCATAACAGCGACCACTGTTTTGATAAGCCAACACTTGATCAAACACCAACATAGTTTACTGTAGAGGGTACTTTTACATACTTTAAGTGGCTAAGTAGAATAAAGATGCCTTGTACACCGCCATAATGTCTTATTACTCATACTTTATCAGTGTCGACTACGTCTCTAAACGATATAATAAAAATTAGTATTAACATTATTTTATTACAAATCACTGTACTCGGTTACACTGTAATCCCCACACCGAAACCAATGTTTGTGTAACCTACAGGTATTTGTTTTGGGAATGGAAGACCGAAAAGTCTCTCGTAGTATCTGATATACCTACATGACACAAGACTCGATTTAGAGTAGGGTCAGAACTATGTATATGACTGTTTGGTGTATTTTATATTATTTAGGTATTTATTTTTTTATTGACCAAAATCTGTCTTTGTCTCAATATTTAATTAAATAACAAGAAGATTTAATTAAATAAAAATACCTCAGTCTGCCCCGTGACCACGAAAGCTGTAAAGTAATCGAAACGTCGCGTCGGGAAGTTAAAAAATGTAAAAATTAAACAAAATCGCGATAAAATCCATAAAAAATAGTTTTATTTCAATCATCAAGAAGTGCTAAAACTACCGTAAGGGGTCACAATAAAATAAGACACATGATAAGAGTATAATGATTAGGTATATTTATTTTCCCAAGTGAATAAAGGATGTTAAAAATATCCTAATTTCCTCAGAAATACAATTATTTGATCGTATGCCATGTAGAATTTTGGGGCAGTACTTACTAACTAGTGAAAACTACCTATGTCATAGTAAATCAATATTATGTATATAACAGGCTTCTTTGGGGAATTTTTATGGTGGAAAATCTGTCATAGAGATCCACGCAGTTTTATCGCATTTCGGGTTCATCCTTAAAATATCCACCAAATGGCACCATGTGCCAGTCTGCCAGTTTCAAGCAGGCCAGCAAAAGTGCGCCAACTAAGAAGATGAACATCAGTCGCCGGTGAATACTTTATTTCGTTTCACTAAGTCGTGCTAGTATACCGGGTACCTATATCAAATCTGCGAACGAAAACGAAGCCAGATGGTAGTTTTAGTGGTTACAGACACAATGCAACTAAAAATTTCGCAAAAAAAAATCGATAGGTTTTTTTTACAATTTTTTATATTTCTCCGTGTTTGGGTGGTAAATATCTGTTTTTTGCAATAATAGTAATTTAAACCCTTGCGTACCATTGCGTCTTTAAAAATTATTATTTTATTAAAACTATGTATTTATCGCCCAAATACGATCAACAACATTAAAAAAAAAATTGCGAAATTTTTAGCAGAATTGTGTCTAAAGTCACTAATACAACCACCTGGCTTCGTTTTCGGTCGCAGTCTTGATATACCCTGTATAATAGTAGGGTTAAAATACCTAAAATACATGCCCAAACTCGCATTTGACCAGATCTAAAACGCTATTAGTACAAAGTCATGTACCTATTGTATCACTCCTATCGTACGCTCAACTAATCACGTAGTTTTAAATAATATGTGATCAAGTGACAGATTAATTAGTTCCACCTTGGCTGTGTGTAAAATAAGATCGTATGCAATGCGCAAACGCACATAGGTACGGTGATAAGAGGTGGCCAATGACCTCCGTATCGGTCATGCAAGCGACGAACGCCCTCCACGTAGCTATGTAAATGAAAATGAAATTATTAATGACTGAAACATTAACGCAGTCACTGTTTGTTTTAGAGATTAGGGCTCTTGGAAAATTACGGTGCACTGAATTCTTCTCGTGACGTTGTAAAATGTTGATCTCAGTGCGTGTATGACTTTTTTGATTACACTTCTAAGAATGTCGCTATCTATAGATATTTAAATAGAAATAAAGATTTTAGTAATTCTGGTGGTGATCTTAGAAACTCAAATTTACAGTATTACAAGAATTCCGTGCAAGAATAGAGGAAAAACTGCAAAACAATTGTATTGCAATCGGCAAAATTTATGTGTGCATAAAGTATTTTTAATAGTAGTAAACATATTTTGAACTACGTTTTAAAATAGCGCAACAAACAACAAAGAGGTAAATTATACAAACAGCGTTATTAATATAAAAGAGGAAATAAATAATTGGATTTAATAATATTTATTAGCTATTACCGTATATTATAAACAAAACATAATTTCGCCTCGTAGGTACCTATCGCTCTCGATAAGGGAATCAATGCATTTAATAACATTTGTCTACTCGTATTGCGCAAACAATAACGGTGATAAATAGTTCACAACAGACACATAATACGTAATAAAACTATGTTAACAATGTTTACACGATGGCGTATAATCAATGCGGGTTTGGTTATATAATCCAGCCGACTAACCTATTAGGTAAAACCATTAAATTGCGGAAGTATTAGAAACCTATAGTTATTTCATTGATTTCCATCATTAAAACGTCCGTATATGAATAATCATAAACTACAATTTACAATGCAAGAATTCTAAGCACTTGTTTGTGTTCATTTATAAGAAAAGTCTTGTAACATATTATGTCTTTCTTATTATGGACGACACATTGCGAAGGAGTCAACTTTTAGGTTTTTTACACTTAAAAAATAGAAATAGCTCCAAATACTTCTCAAAGATTTGTTATACTTAATACAATTTATTCTTACGGAGCACGCACACCCAAAATAGTTTAAAACTGAGTTGTGTATTTCATTTTATTTTGGTTACAGCCAAAATTTATAGTGACGAAAGTTACCTACACGACCACATTTTCGTATATCCTCCTAAATCATATCATTCAAAAACTTTAAATATTGAGTAGTGATCCACATACCACAAACCTATTGTATCTGTATGCAAGAGTTCCTTAAGTAACATGTTTCTTTGGCCATTCGTATTTATAATAAAGGTTATCAGTAAAAGCCTGGACTTAATTGTCCACCTTCTTGCTTCTCTTGGTTATAATTATGTCTATACCAATGCCAAAACAATTGCAACATAAAATTCTTGAATTAGCCAAATACGATTTAGCTTACGAAATCCCGAATTGGAATCGGCATCGACAAAGGATCACTCTCGATGTAGCTGTCAAGGATTAGATTGAGTCGATAACCCTGCTTGTTGGCTAGGCCGGTCATTATGCGCCAGCTGAAATTCCTGACAGATTACAATTATTGTGCAAACGTTATTTAATTTATTGATAGATTACGAACCAACCTTTGTTTTCTACAGAGCCGTGTTTTTGCGAGACGTCTTATCGTACGATTATTGATTAGAAAGTCATTTCAGAGAGTTGAATGAACGCTTGCACTGTCAATTTTTCAAAATGTTGATTAGATACGCTTATATGCAAATATTTATGAAACAAAGCAATTGTTGATAATGTTTTTTGAATGGTCATTGAGTAATATGCCACGTAAATTTAAAGAATTATTGAATATCAATTGTCTGCTGAGAAATGTATGAACATGCTAGACATCCTATTATTAATATTATAAAGGCGAAAGTTGGTGTGTTTGCTTCTTCTTCAGGCCCAAACAGCTGGAGCAATTTTGATTAAATTGGGTATGGAGATAGCTGATACCCTGTATAAACGCATAGGCTACTTTTTTACCTTTTTATTTTTATTAATAATATGTTTGTTGTCTTTACCGAAATTACTGACGAAGCTTTTTTAGCTCTAGTAATATATAGAGTTTAACGATGTAAGTAAAAGTTGTATTTTATTTTAAATATAAAGAAAATAATCTTATCAAAATCGATAGAAGATTATTAACCAATCTTGTTGAGGACGTGAAGAGCCTTGGTGTGATCCCTTTAGCCTCAGACACAGAAGAGGCCAAGGCGATATTGATAGTCATAAATAATTGAAGTAATAACGATGTTAAGTATGTTCAATCTATAAATGTTACAAGTAGCCTTCGGTTGCGGATCTAGCTATTTTACTTAAAATTCCTTGACAGCTACGTACATGTATTTTCTGAACTTGCAATTTTAGTAAAAATAGTGTATTACATAATTACAGTAGATTATACTGTCTGAAATAATGATCAAGGCGGCCATAGCCAAATCCCTGTAGTTTAAAGTTACGAAACGATTGTGAGTTGTTACTTGTTACAGATAAGGCAGCTGGCACTGAGTGTTGTTTGATACAATGGTTTAATTTAATTGTCATTTTTTATAGTCGTGACGGCCGAATCAGCTCATATAGCTAAAATTAACATAAAAACAATGAAATGCAATGACATCTCCAGGCGTTCCTGGGTTCTTGGGTTTACGGGTAACCTATCGCCAATCAGAAACGAGTATAGAAGCCGATTAAATAAAATCCTTGTTGCTATACGTGTAGGTTATAAAAAAATAAAAGGTTTTATTGTATAGTTAAAACGTAATAATTCCATGACGTGTTGTCAAATCATAGACATGTCACATTGTACGTGATAATTAAAAATTGTACTACAATACAATACGTAGCCATTTTATGTAGAGGTAGGTATATACGTACATACATATTTTACATATCATCGTACATATTTACTAACATTAGCACATTAGCAGGAACGGCCCATGCGAATGATTCTGGAGGTGTTAATTTCTATACACAAAAAAGTGCGTGAATATTGTCCCATCAAAAAAACATAAAAATACATAATGTTACTTTCACGACTCAACAAAGTCGGCAACGCACCAAGCAATTGTGACCAGACTCTATCAGACGAGCGCGAAATTGTGCACCGCTATTGTAGAACAAGGAAAATGAGAATGGAAAATGTATGTTTTTAATTGCGTAAATTTTTACTTATCTACCACTGATCCCCTTAAAATCGTTACAATTAGCGTAAAGTTCTAAAATATGCTAGAAATTGTAATTGTTAAATATTTTCAACGTATGATTATTATACGTAATTTCTATGATTAACGAATGGATGTGCAGTATTTAAATGATTTGGCACGGGCGAGGCGCGCGAGTGCCGCTCGCGCTTAGCGTATTTTCTCATTTTGTCGACGTGCGTTTATTTATCTGTGAAGACTGAAGACTGGGAAGAGTTCAAACGTTCTTACAAATCAAACATTACAGAGGCAGCGCTGCCGGCGCGGAATTATCCCGCGATGCGATCTAATTGACGCGCGTACGCATATCGCGCGCAATCTAAACGCTACAACGTACTCTATTTCAGAGAGGCGGGTCAACGCACGCGGTATCGCACATTTAGCTATAAACAAAGTTTATCGAACGCATTCACAGCACAACACAATAGCACAAAACGACATTAAAATCACCTACGGTAACCGCAGGAGGTATTTTTCAAAGGTGTTAGTGCTAACGCTCACTAACTAATGCATACGATCGTCATTTTCTGTGTAATTGTGTGTCATTTTGCCGGAACATTATTTATTTTATTAACTAATATAACTATAATGAATATACCAATTCTCGTAAAAGAGATACAATTAAAGGCAGCATTATTGTTGTCAGCATATTTCTGAGCGATATTTTAGTTCTTCGAATTGTTCAGTTAACCGCCACAGGTGTAAGAAAAAGTACGAGGAAACAAAATATAATGTATGTACATTGTGTCTGAAAATAAGCATCCATTGTTCGGTAATTTATTAATTGTCGTAGATAAAATATAGCTAAATGAGTTTGGAGTAAGTAAACAAATAAACATGTTTACATATTTTGAAATGATAGTCGAGTGGGAGTGTGGTGTGTTAAAATAATTTAACGTTCAAATTACTTGTATATATTTACTTGAAGGAGAGGAAATTGCCTCTTGTGGGATGGTTGACGTGCGTGCAGCCCATAACGCGCTACGTGTTGCGCATATTGTTGACACGTGTGTATTGGGTTTCGTGGACGAGGGCCCTTACATTGTTATAGCACATAATTCATTTAGTGAGCCGATACATAAGTGGTAAAACAAATAGCAACCACTTGAGTAAATATCCGTATTGTCCTCATTTTGTTTCATACACCTTCTTGAATACATAACATTACAATACATTTTGTATAGTATAGACGTGTATTTTATAATGTGTGCGACTAAACAATACAGTCTATGACTAAGAAAGTATACATTTTTCGAACAGTTTAAACGTAAGAAACACCTGATGCAACACGGCAATAGCAAGCACTTTGAAAATGTTTACATGCTTTGAAACTGTTTCAGTTTGAGGTCACAAATACTTTTTATAGATGATAATACGGTTATATATTTTCTCGGTTTCATTAAATGCGTATTTGCCGTGGATTTGTATTAAACGAACAGTAAATTATTTTTAATGAACATGAAGCAGGGGTTCGTTGTCTCTAATGACATCGAGCAATAAAATGTGATTAAAGTCACTTAGGGTGTAAACATATAAACAAAATTCATTCTCTATATGTTAAAATGGATCTTTTACTAACCTATAAAATAGCTTTTATTTATAAGGTGCTATTTTGGTGTAAAATTTTGCAGATTTATAAAAGTTTATTTCTGTAATGTCTAAAATGACCTTATAAATACTGACCTTTGTCACCTTAGAACTTGCAAACATAAATAAAAGCCGTCAAAAACAGTTAAGGATATATAAGGAGACATCATGATCTACGAAGACATTATAGAAGACATAAAAATGATTTACATTCATTCCACGTCAAGCTAGTCTCTTCTGGGTATCAAATATTAGGTTGCCTCGATGCAGTCCATAATTTATGGACCTGGCTGGGCAATGAAGAATACTAAGAACAAAGAAATCGCAATCATTGGACAACGAGTATCGTTTCGTTTCTTCCTGTTTATTGTTTAATTTTTCACCTGGCGACACGCTTACTAGTTTGGCATATATGTTATAAAAAGTTTTTCAAAAAAATACATCTGAATACATCACGGAGAGGTTATTTTAGCTCTTTTTTTAATGGAGTTGTTATTTGTAACGAAACTACAGGTCATCTTCGTCATCACTTAACATGTAACAAATGCGAAAAATCAATGAATAGTTTAACTATCTAAATCCACCTTTGTCAGGTTTTGTTCCTAGGGTGAGTTCCATGGCTGTTCATAAATAGTCAATTCAGTCAAGAATTCTTGGGTACACTGGCATTATGCCTTAATGGATTTACCTTAAAATATTTTATTTTGTTTAGTGTGGTTATTTATAAGCCATTTATCATGTTGTTTTATTGAGGCTAACGAGTGGAACCATTTATCATACAAATCTGTAATTTTATCACCCTTTGCGTGTTACGTTTGCGAGGTACAGCCGTTTTTGGCAAAATCGAGGTTGTTTTATTGAATCCACGAAACAAAGGATGGACTTCAACTTATCCATAATTCTTCGGTTGACAACATAGTCATTAAATTCAATCTGCCAATATCAATAAGCTACGTAAATTGTTGTACACCCTTACTCAACTTATTTATAGCTCATTAAACATTTCTATCCGGTGACAGTACAACGAGAAGGTACAAAATACTACGTTGTAGAGTATATTGACGAAACCAATTGTATGCTACTCTAGCTTCTAGGAAAATGACGGATAGTGTCTATTTATTGACAAGTTATGAGTATTCTGTAATAAGGCTAATAATTGTAGTGTCAAGTATTAGAAGGGCACTTTAACTTTATTAGAGTGTTCGGTTGGTTACCGCCATAAGTCCACTGGTGACGTTTATTGTTCTAGGTACATTATGTCAGTAGTTTCTCAGTTACACTTTTTAAAATCTTTATAGTATAGAAGGCGAGAGTGAAAGCGGAAGCGGCGAAGCAGTGGACTTCCTGTGGCTGAGAAGAGAAAGAAGGCGAGAAACTGACGGAAAAAGACAGAAAATACTGCACCAAGACAAATATCTTGTATTCGAACAATGTTTATTTTATGTACTATGTTGTGGGATAGAAGAGTATCATTTCCAAGATATGTGATCGTCGCAAATTATTCAATAAATATTTAAAATTATTAGAATGGACAGAAATTATTTATTTCCACGTAGCGCCATCCCAATCGGTGCCAAAGGAGATCGGTCGTTTTCTTATGAATATTGGGCCTAGTAGTGGAAACATGGTGGAGACAAATGAGACATAGAATTAAATAATAAGGATTTTTTATCCTTCAAATATAACATAGTCTTCTTGAGCTAGGATACGGGGTTTTTAAGATTTATCCTCTTAAAGTTTTACAAATTCTACCATTTTCTGCTATTTGAATACGTTATATCATAGTTGGCTTATATTTTAAGCTTGGGATGAGTATGAATATACATTATTATAAAGTACGTAAGCTTATCAAGGAAGACAGAAAAACACATTTGAATATTTAAAAGTATATTATTTTGATATCAGGTTTATTGTATGTAGTTAGTCACTTTGTCATGCGCTAGTTTAAAAAATATCTGAAGCTACCGTACACAATAATGAAAAAATAAAACAATGATTAAGGATGAATCCATTCAGACATTACAGATCATGTAAGCCTTTGCGCCTTTACGATCGGTGTCTCGTAGTTGTTGGCTTCAGGCGCGCATCAATGTTTTCCCGTAGTTTTTGCTTACATGACGATTATAAACATTTTAACTTATATAAATGCTATAGTATTGTTGGATCGAGGTAAGCAATTGACTGCAAGGGACGCCGTAGAGAATAAACACAACACCCAGCCACAAAACGAAATTATATGATTGTCAAATTAATTCAATTTTAAATACACATTATAATCCGGCCGCTCAGAGAATGCGTTCCTGAAAGGTTGTAATCGAACGGACGACGTAACTTTGAAGTGTCGTTGCAAATGCAACGACAGCAAATGTAAATACATTATCGAATAATTTTATTTATTTACCCTACTTACGAAATAAAACATCATAAAAAATTAAATAATATGTAAATATAGGTTAAATTTTATCACTTTGGACTAAATTTGACGGTTAATAAAAATAAAAATATTATATTTATAAGTTCATACCACGCCTTTACAAGGTTATGTCAACTGTTCATTTCTGGAGTGATGTGGCCAAAAAATAGCAGATTATTATAACGTTATTTTCCGTTATAATATAAAATAATACATTTGTGTTTTTAATAATGTATAACGTAATAATTAAACGGATCTAACTCTTTATTTTACTGGCAGCAATATAATATCTTTCACATTTGTGAATTTTATTTAAATTTGGCATTGAAGTTTACGTTTTTATTAAAATATTTTAAATAAGAACATTTAATATTAACTTATATTATTTACTTATAATTGATTTAATAATAATAAGAATCAAAATTAAAATCCGATCTATAATGTGATACTATTTAAGCGGCTCAGTGGCGCCTCCTTTTCTTATTATTTTTAATTAATTGTTTGTAAATATGTTGCCATTATATTTTATAATAAATATAATTATCACCTTGTTGTTTTGTTTATTATTTTAACGATATGAAAATATAGAATGCAGACAATTGGATATTTGACGGTTGTGGCAATAAAATATAAAATGTGTTGCATTATTATGATAAGTTAGTAAAAGACAATAATATGTGGTATTTTTATTTACATTTATATAAATTGTAAATATTATAATGATCGGAAAGAAGTTTGTGAGTTTTTATTTATTGATTAAATTTAACAAAACAGGATCGGCTGTCCTTGTGCAGCGTGTGACGTCACAATGTACAATTTTATTAATTTCTGCCACTAAGATCATTCACCAATTGTAAAGTGTGACGTAAATTTTAAAAAGTCACGTGACCAACCGTTTTGGTGACAATATTTTTAGTAATAAAGAAAAACATGTTTATTCGTTATAAAGATCTCTTTAAAAATATATTAACGGTTGGAAGATTTAAAGAATGATTATACCTAGATTTTAAAACACTTTATAGAAAATAGTCAAGTATCCAATTATTCTAACTTGCTACTTTTACTGGGAATAATTCAAAAGTTTAGCAAAATGATAATTATTTCCCATCACTACTCATGATCAACTGGCATGTGTCAGGAACGCATTCTCAGAGCGGCCGGATTATAGTACACACAGATAATAGTCTCGTGACAGATGTCAACTCTATGAATGTTGTTGACAAATACAAAAATGGTCGAAATATTTCATGATATCCTCATTTTTTTGTAAATCTAATTCCAATGGTGTAGGATAAAAGGAAATAGAGAAATAAATCTAAAAAAATACGCCAAATTTTTTGGTAATAATGAATTTCTTGTCCACAGTTGGACCAAATCGACCGATCTCCTTTCGCTATTTTCTTAAATCGCCTTGATTAGGCTCGGTTTAGTCTGGACTCTATGAAAGGGACAGAAAGGTATATGATATTTAAAGGGGTTTTTGCAAAAACACGACACGTGACACGAGGGCAGCAGTCATTAACTTTACTATTATAATGTAATACATATAGATCCATACATTCCGCCGTATTAGACTAGTGATAGTGTGTATGGGCTGTAAACGGTGGTCATGGGATTTAATCTCAGATCGAGCGGTTGTAGGATTTTGTTATTAAAAAGACATTATTTTCTTATGACGTTTATTTTTAAGATAATATAAAAGTTATTGACATTTAAGGAAAGTATGGCATATAAAAAGTCCCTTTTAAAACGTATATTCAATTTCTTTATACAATGAACACAAAAAAAAAATATGATTCCGTGTTTCACAATGCAGTACATATCTCGTGTAGTTTAATCATTATTCAGTACATAATGGACAAATAAAAAAATGAAGTGACACAGGTGCCTTCCTGACTGTTTAGTCTCCGCATACCGTTTCCTAATGTTCAGCATATTTGTTCCCCACACACTCACCTTTATTATGTCACCTTTGTAATAGCACGCTGGAATTCTATTGCACACGTTTTGAATACTCAACTATCTTGATTCTACACAAGTTCCTGCTTTGAACGTAGGTAAACATCATTATTTTGTACCTATAACAACATTTAAAAAATGACAGTTTATAATGGCTTTTGTTTTTGTATTTTGCCACTTGGAAACGAACTGCATAATTTAAAAATTTAAATAAAATAATATGTGGTGAAGCTGGCTTTTGCCTCTCTATTTTTAGGGCTATTTTTATATTTTTTACTCACATAATTTTCTTTATATTTTTGGAATAATCTAGACCAATGTACAGGTATTTACAAATAACACTCAGTTTTTGGCTACCAAAACATCATTAGAGATAGATACTGGATTATTTATAATAATATGAAAGATATAGTTGGCTGTAATACTATTTGGCAAAATGCGAGAATCTTAGCAACTCTGCAAATGTTTGTTTTGTTTTTTGGCTAGTGGTCGAGACTGCCCGACGACATTACGTATTAAAATGTAACTGTAGGTACTGATATACCGACCTAGCACAAGTGGCAAAAGCGATACCACTATAAAGCTAAAAAAAAGGCTTCTTGATTTATTTATGCGTAAAAAATGGTTTACGAATACCTGGACGACCGTAAATGATATGACGTAGTAGATGGAAGATTAAGGCCGAAGTTCTTTGTCTTATTAATCTTGAGCAAACGAAATTGATATGATCCTATAGCCTAAACAATCTTCCGACTAAGACTACGTGATCTAACACAGGTATTACATATTATGACATTTTTACAAAAATAGCTCGCATGAAATCAGTCATTCCTTGTTATAAGACAAAGAATATATCTTGTTTGATACATTGCCAGACTTTTTTTTATATTTCCAATGAACTCTTATGACCATACTTATTTCTGTTTATGTGATGAATGAAAAGTGCACCGTAATGCAAAACATAGATCCATACATGCTTAGAATTTTTTACAGTAGGTACCTATTTATTAATAACAGAGACCAACTTTGAACTTTTTAGAAAGATCATAAAAGTAAACAGCCTAAATATGCCGATCGCTTGTCTACATTAAACACAGTTAGAAGCAACAATGTTATTTCAAATTTCAAAACAGTAGCCGACGAGATAGCTCCCGTAAATCCAGTACTTTAATTTATGTTCTTATAAACCGTCAGCCATTTATAACCTCAGCATAATAATAGGTTCATAATAGGCAAATAATGGTAAAACCGTATCAAATAAATGTGTAATATCGTAATATTGTGTAAGCAAAGTGGGCGATCAACGCTGTAATTACAAGATACCGAGCAACTTTATAATTATTGCATTTTATAATTACTGCGTGTTTACATTCTATCTGTTGCGTGCTGCCCCGTGCATTAGACAAACGTAACTGGTTCCAGCGTTGCTACGAAAGTGAATTCGTATTACGTGAATGCTTTATTAGCTTTGATTGGAGACGTAATTATTGTGTAATTAAATTACAATGAGTTATTGGCTTATGCCACGTATTAATCTATGTGTTTGATCATGTAGCGAAGAATAATGATGGATAAAAAGAACATCCGGTTGACCAGAAAAATAAAATTCAGCTAAAGGGATCTAGAACTGTCATTCGAAGATTCAGTGATATCGGACCGAAAATATGTGTATTTTAATGAGGTTAATTGAATTTGCAAGAATTGGACTGCCCCAACTCACCACCAGTTTAGTAACGTCACTTTATAGTGAAAGCATAAATATAGTCGTCATTGGTAGTTTAATTAGATAAGGCCTGTTCTTTTAACGTAAGACTGAAAAGAACCCCTAATATCTATTGGCCATAGTATTGTTATCCAACCAACATTGCGCTTTAAATTTTGGCGCGTGCTCTAATGTATTTTGCTGATGCATAACTAAATTCCTATGCATTATTCAGCTGTCTTCGAGTACTATAATGCTTTTCATTTCTCGCCGTGTTTACCTCTCAATGGAAATAGAGGACTCAATTTAAACATAACTTGAGCAATCACAGAAGGTTATCAAAGTAAACATCTCTTGTGAAACGGATGGCATTGGATGAAATTAATTTCCTAATAAGTCGATAATACTATTGTAGAGATAAAAATATATTGTTGCCTAAGTATCAGATATTAATACTCAAAATTACCAACTACTTTGGCGGTTCTATACCTCTTGAACTGATCTCGAGAAAGATCGATAACATACCTTCAAATTTTCCAAGTGCCGTGATGATTGCTGGTGTTCATTTACTACCAAATGAAGTATTATTTTTCTTAGCTACGCTATAAAATAATAATGGCGCTCTGCGTTTCAAATAAAGGTACAAATTTTACAACAATAAGTCATATACAAGTTAAGGGAGCGCATAAACAATCGTAATCATAATTAAAGTTTTAATTAATCTGCATCGTTAGCGGTTATTATTTTCAGCAGAATAGGCTGGTATCAGATAACAGCTATGTAGGTTACAGGCACCGATAAACGGACCACGAAGTATACGCGGATACAAATATTTTAACGTTTTTACCCGTAAACAAGTTATAAAATTGTTTTATTGTACTGCATACTATTTGCAAAGATGATGAATAATGACGTCTTCGGGTTAAAATGTACAACTGTATTTACATTTCCGCGCAGTATGTTGCGCTTAAACAGGTGTTCAGTAAAATGTTTTAAAGTGAAGAGCAAAACCGATCTCTTAGCTCATAGAGCTACTGTAACTGGTGGTCAACCTATAGTGTTAATTTTCGAATCTCCTATGACCTTCTTTACTTACAAATGGTTATTCTCATTTATAAACTATTGTTAACAGAAGAATTGTCCTTATATGTAGTTAGCAGACTCCAAGATGCTCAGTTTAAATATTAGCTTAAACAATTCTAATTACTGTAGTATTTGGCCGATATTGTCGTCAATTGGAAAATCTAAGGCCATGTCTTCCAGCTTCTACTGAAGTAATCGTATTCTTCCTTCCCAACAGAAGTGAGGAGTAGGTTTTAGTGCCGGATTCCTTTGCACTGACCTTCTTTCATGCCCATTAATTATCACCATCATGTCAAATATACACTACCTGATCCAATACGGTATATTAATGCAAAATTTATCGCCACGTATATCGTAAAGACGTAAATACCTTTCGAGAATACTCTACAATTTTCCTTTCTGAAAATTCGATTGTGTTGTAACATTTACATTCACTTAGTTAGTCACAGATTTGACCCGTGAACGTTTCGTATCGTGTTGATTCATAAGCGATGATTTAAAGCACGTGACGAAATTGTAAATTGTCTTTGCGGATGACATGTTATATTTGTCTGTTCTTTGCGGCTTACGTGTAAATTCATATTTGAACTATAATAACCGTCTGTTTGTTAAAAGAAAGTTATTTTCACTAATGTTTCATATGCTTTTGCCAAGTAGAAACAGAAAACAAGCCAGCAGCTGCCAGATAAATGATTACCAACGCCCATGAATATCAGGCCGCTTCCAACAGGTTGATTTGGAGGTGAGAGGCCTATGTTCAGCAGTGGACTTCCTGTGGCTAAATAGATAGATGAATATCTAAGAAAACAGTGTTCAATCAAGTCAAATAAATGTCTTGGATATTTGTTCTAGATCGAAGAATTCTCTTTCGTTCACCTTAAAAATATATATTGTATGAATCAGAACTAACCGTTAAGCGTTATTATTTTTCACTTTGATACTAGTAAAATCTAAACACTATTTGCTGTTATTAAATACATCCTCTTTGCATAAAGCACAGGCATAGGCACAGCATTGTAAACAACAATAAACCAGCGACTGCGATGAGAACGCGTTATATGACTCAGTGTCAATACCATGAATTTTGTACTAGTATCGTAAAATGTATTCCATTAGATTTATGTTAAAGAACATCTTTACTACTTCGGGAGTAGTAACAATTAATCATAACAATAAGAAGCTATAATATTCAGGATAAGTGACGCGATGGTCTTTGGAAAACGGATGCCCAGGGATACATTATGATTCATGCATGCATGAGAAAAGTTGAGAATCTTCTCCAGTGGCGTTCACAGTTCAATTGTAGTCCCTTATAATTAGCAAGGTATTTCTAAAAACTGATGACTAATGAGGAACCTTCTGAAGAATTCTGTACTGCTGATACAAGCACAACAGTGTGGTGAAACTATTGGGTACTTAGAGTTGAAGGAAGAGTTTATTTTCTCTAAATATTTGAATTTTTGTAACGAAATAAAACCATAAATTAAATGTTGCTTTGCGTAATTTTTGTGTGATTAAATAATAATAAGTGTGTAATTCTTATATAAGATTGGGACTCTGTCAGACAAATTTTTAATTTTAAGGCCAAAAATTAGATATAAATCTGCCATAACAAAAACAAATTTAATGAATATTTTTATATTCGACGAATGAAAGATGTCTAGTATGTACTATGTATGTTGGTGTACCAACCCGCATTGAAACAGCGTGGTTGACCTCACTTGTGAAGGGAAGTCTGTTCCCTGAAGTGGGACGTACATGGCTGGTATTGTATCCGACAACCAACTAAGTACATATAGCCTATAGGTATAAGTATGGTTAATGCGATAACGTGGTGTCAGGTTAAGGAAAACTGAGAAGATAAAAATTGAAAGTAGTGGTTTTAGTGTTCATATTTGTAGTCTTTCGCTTCGCATACCTCTTTTTAGACCGGTTTCAGTATTTTATACTAAAATAGGTACTAGATACAATAAACAGATATCCCATAATCTGAAATACCGAATTGTGTCTCCAAAGGACACTGTCATTCTTTACCTGTATGAGAATAAAAACGTTTTGATGAAATTGACAGATACTAAACAATTCATAACGTTATTCGAGGCTCGGCTCGCATGTTGCTGTCTCGAGCCGCATAGATAAGCAGTCAAACACATGCACCTATAAAATAAGTCATAATGAACTAACCAACAGGGTGAGTCACTAAGTATCAAAGAGATAAAAGTCGGTACAACGCCATACAGACTGGCCGGGCTGCGGGTTGCGGTCACGTCCGAGAACTGGTCTTAACTCCATTAAATTTTTATTTTTAGTAAAGCACCTACCTCGTAATACGCGCAGACGTAGGGTGAAACGGAAAAAAACATAACGCTCGTGTGTAGGCAATAATTGCTTCGTGTTTATTGATTCAGCTTTCCTTTGTGCTCAGAACAAAGGCGTCATCGTATTTTTGGACGTTATTTTTTCGTAATTTCAGCCTGAATTTGGTAAATAAGCGAGCCATGTTCTGTTTAATGCTTATTAGAGGTTAATTAGCGTTGCCCGGGCGATATCTCCCGCCATTGGTTGAGCATATGGGTGTGGTTGTTGACTTTTTGCATTAAAGTTCCCTTTGGTCGGCTGATTAGCCGGCGATTTGCGCAGTAATTGCAATTATGTTTATGATACATTTAATTGAATACTATGACTCAATGCATGAATGTTATTTACAAAAAATAACAATAGTTATTATTTTGTAAAAGTAATTTACATATCTCATAATCCCCATGTGGTAGATAACATTTAATTTAGATGTTAATCTAACTTTATTGTTACCTATCTAAAATTATGTTTTGGACAATGAACAACTTATTTAAATAAATATTATTAGCATTACTAGATTTCTAAAGAAAACAATATGGGAATATGTTATTTCGCAAATGCATTTGCTGATTTTTGCTTAAACAAGTAACGCGCTCAGATTTAACAATAAGAAAGAAAAAGGGATTTAAACTAATCAAGGATAAATATTAGGCTTTCACGTGGCATTTGTCAACCTTAAATAATACCTTGCTTTCCTCAAAGAAAAGAGAAATTGTATAAACTAAACTTGGCCATTCAACATCTCTAATTTGAACCATCATTCACCAGAAACGCAGTAAACACATGACCTATGATGCCAATGTGTGATCAACGACTTATGAACTAAACCCATAAAACTTTAACTATAGAGAATTAGATTTAAGTGTTATGTTAATAATGTCTGACAGCTTCTCCAAGGTAATTAGAATAATATATATACAGATAGGGATCGCATGTCAAATATCTGTAATAGTTTCATCAATAAACGTATAAACACTCGTTGCATTCGCAATTCAATACGCAAAAGGAATAAATGGTGTAAGTACAACTTCATTTACATCCATTTGGAGCTGTGTCGCAGCTGTGATCAATTTGCCGTATACGTTAACAAGAGAGTTCATTCTGTAATTTGTACACTCAAGGACTAAATGTACTGACATGCGCAAAAAATAAAATAAAATTTGTCTACGTCGTCTCTTTTTCGCTCGGCAGAATAATGACTAGCTTTTAGATGCGATTTTGCATGCAAGGTTTTTACGGCGAGTTTAAGCAACTTGCTAACATTTGCTTTTGATTTGTTTCAAAACTGAGAGACGTAGAACAGATTTCGATTGATTATATACGAAAACCACGATGGAAAAGTTAATCACTTCATCGTTGTTTTCTTTGTTTGTCTTGAAAAAAGTGTTGGTTGCAGAAGTAGTTGAGTGAAGCCAATTGTTATCAACAACAGGTTTCCTATGCCTGAATATGAAACCTAGAATCGAGTTCAATAGACGCTTCCAGCAATGGACTGCTAAGGGCTAATGATGATGGTGATGATGATTCTGACTATGTCTGGAATATAATTGGAAATCATTTTTCCAACCTACGTCCTACGTCATAAGTCATTGATACGTCCTACTCAAAGTTGTAATTGCGTCTTACAAAACCTATTAGTAATTTCCTTTAATAATACATCACGATGATAAAGCCAATTGAAACGTTTTGAAAACGAAGTATGTGTACCTAAAGTTATTGAAAATATTCGTGTAAATTCAGTGGTGTCTGTTCTACTGACGATTAATAAGTTAGAAGTATTTGCACATGCTATCGTTACAGCGACATATGTTTTCTGCAGTTCCTGCGGTTTTCAACCCACAAAAAGAACGCACGTCTTCGATGATGTCCCTTTACGTGTAAAAATATTGCTTAAACTATAAGCAACTAAACTTATTATACATTTATTCAAAACGAAAATCACTTGTATAAACGATAGCGATTGTTCCACATATGTGTCACGTTTTTAAAGGCAACGAAAAAATTTGTTTCCAAGAAAAAAAATCGATTCTCGGAATCACCAGACGGACCGACCTCTTTTTATCTACATAAATATAGCCATTATCGGTTATCCACTATCGTAGTTTAAACGCTATTTTATCATCGTATGATGGCAATATATTAACGCATTAGTACCTACATCGCAAAGGTGAATACACCAACGTACTTATGTCTTATACACAAACAAATATTCGATTATGTACACAATAGTTAGCAACTAGCTATTTCGGAGCCAAACAGGCTGGTAAATACCCGAAGTTTTCTTTATGAGATCACAGCATGAAATCTTTGCATTAAACGTACCAAAATCTGTCGATGATCCGGCATTTATTACTTTGCACGTCCCACGTTCTGGACCTTTGCAAATTGGGATTATTGATGTTAAGAGCTCACATCTTATGTCTCGGGCTGATGAGTGCTGTAGAATGCCGTGTAATTTTTTTTATTAATTAGTTCTGAGTAATGTTGCTACTGTCTATTAACAAGCTAGCCCGATGGGATTCAGCTAGCGACGTGTTCTTTTTGTCAGTCAATTACTGATAAAAAAATCAACTCTCTTACTCAGTGTCAAATAATTATTTAATCTCAATTCAGCACATTTGAAAAGTGCCCTTTGACAACTACTTACGATGTTTATTGTTGAGACAAACTTAGGTATTTATATTATTAAAATTTACCAAATATTTTTATCTATATCAATAATTAAAAAGTTCTTACGTTGCTAAGGTACTATGGTATTGCTTTATAAAAATGATTGAATACAATATCCGGCAATTTTTGTTCTATTACGTTGGGAAAATACTTGAGCGCCAGAGTACCGAGTGTCTACTGCCTTACTAATCCCCAGAGAGGTAAAGTACAAAATAGCTGATATCAAAATTATTTATTACATCGTTTTTTATTATAAAACAGTGCATCACGAAACGACGATAACTTGTAAGCAATGCAAATTGAATTGATATTACTCATGTATGATATTACCAGATAACGTTGTTTTGTATCCAATCTATTGGTTGAACATTAAGCCGGTACTCGGTAGTCCTACCAAATTAAATAACTTAGGCATTTTGCCAATGCTTTGTAATGTCAACTTATGTAATTACTATTCAGTGTTCTTGTTCTATTTTCATTTTATAAGTTAACATCACCATATTGTTTCTTTATTTTAATGGAAATATTTGAATTGTTTACTTCTGTTGATTTGTTTAGCATCATGCCATCAATGGTCATATTGATCAATTAAGGGATACGATAGGGCATAAACGAAAATACGATTAATATAAGAAAAAGAATAAATATAATTAAGAATAATGATAAATATAATAAAGAATAAATGATAAATATAATAAAGACGAGCAACAGAAGCGCCAAACTTCCTCCCTATTCGTCGACACATCTTGTGGCTCAGTCATAGGTCTATTACATTTGAATTTCTTCCCAACTTGATCATAAAATTAGGAGCAATATGCTAGTTCATATATCGGTTCATAGCTGAACACTGGTTTTTCCGTACGATGTGGTAGTGCTTCGTATACAAGACACTGTCTGTATATCTGACGCCAAGCAGCAGTGTTTAAGCACTGTTGTGATCCGGTTTGAAGTCATTGTACCCAGCTATATCTAAGCATTAATCGACTTAACACCTAATATTATCTAGGGGTGACGAACGCAGTACAGTGTTTGATAAGAGGTCATAATTTAATGGTGAGTGATATTGCTCCCTTTTTGGCCAGACGTGACCGCTCCATTAGATGTTCCACCTTCCCCACTAGTCATTTTCACTTAAACCAAACGAAATAATCTTTTGTAAAAGGTTTTGTCTCTAGGATGGAACTAATCCAAGATGATAGCTCAATGAAGGTGGCCGGATGATATATTATCTCAAGCATGGAGTTTCTGACATTACTCAAGGGTGCTTCTGTTCTTATTGTCATGAATTATGATGTCACAAAAGCTTGAGTTTTTAATCACTAAACCTATTCTTGAATAGGAAAAGGTTAGCGAGTGGTATAGGAAACACTTTAGTGTAATGCACGGGTTTCTAGATATCGCAGTCTTCTAACTATAAGCCTACAAATAATTATACAAGTTTTATAGCACTGATATGACCTCGCAATTAAATAAACGACTAAGATTAAATTGTTATTTTGTCTTTAATACCCGTGTTGCGTTAAAGTGTATGATAACACAATCACGTCACATTGTTTATTGTTTGTATAGTTATGTTTCTAAGTTTGAAGAGTTCTAATAATGAAATATTATGTACTTTATTGGAATAAAAATGAGTGTTAGGATGTTTCGATCCGCGAAACCGATGGCCATGCACTGTGGTTGATCGCCAATCATGACTATCTACAAAAATGTGTCTCGTTCCAGGTTTGCCTATCCTCCGCATGCTGTCTTTCATAAGCAAATTAATTTTCAAGTAAGTATACATTTTATTTAATACCTCAACCGGAGCCTCTTCTGATCCGACCATCGAGCTGCGTTATACAGTCTATATTGCCACTAGACTAACCAGTAGTCATATGTGTATGTACATAGTCCCGGCTCCAATTTAAGCTATAAGTCTCGAGGAAATCTGAAAGTAGGTACAAGAGACTCTCCGATCTCGCAACATCCGCATCTAATAAAAATTACGGGATGCGGATTATAGAAAAATATATATCAGCACGGATGTCGAACCTGATTCATTTTAATTTAAAGCCGTTGTCATTATCAGCTCCGTCACAGAGGCCGCTTATTGAATCACGTATTTTCAATATATCAATGTGAAAAATGAAATTATTAAAAATTGGTCCACTATACTCGCACATATACATTTAATGATACCTCCAATTTTCTTTCTGTGAATCCTTCTGCCATTGAAACAGCTGATATGTGACTCAAGAGGCCAAGCAACTTCTAGCCGCTGCATTTTAAGCGGGTTGAGGTGATTGGCTGAGTTATGTAAAGCTATCGATACGTCGCGTATCTTTACGAGCCTTTGTCTCGTTTGCTGCCAACCATATTGCCTTGGTACTGTTGTCGACTCAGGTGCTGTAATAATAGCAATATTATTTATAAATTTATAAAAATATTGTCATTTTCTATTTTTCTATAGATGTTTATGCAACCTCCGTGGTGCAGTTGCTTAAGAGCCCGCCTACGAGAGAGTGAACCACAAATATTTGTTTGAGATTTGAGATCAGAGTCAGTCGTAATTTCTGTTATTCAGGATACAGTACTTGATAGCTTATTCTTGGGTGAAGAGTCCTGATTATTGAATATGTGTGTATACAACAGTAACGCACTATAACAATTTATAATATACTCGTATTATATTTATATTCACGCTAACTAACCATATTGCCATAGTTTTGTTTTTGACAAGAAAATAGGCTCATTGCAAAATTATGTACCAACATATTCTAAATATCTAAGCATATTCTTTTGAATGTAATGATAAAAAAATGAGTAGGTAAACAATTAGCGCCCCTGTGAGTTACGTTATATATTTGTTGTGGATTTATTTTGTTGGCTTTAATATTAATGTCGATAGGCATAATAATATGTACACAAGCAAAAATTAAAAAAATATTTGTAATGGTAAATTAAATATTCTTTCGTTTCCTTACGTCACTATCAAGGTCATGTTACTGTCCAATTTGCTATAGTAATTGTATAGAAATTAGTTCCAATTTATTAATCTAAATTTCCTAGATTAAGCCTGAAAAGTCTTGAACGATAAGACCAAAATGAACGCATTAACCAAAGCAAAAAACCACAATATAGATTACGTTAAACAAAACATAGGTTGCTGAATTGAAATAATTGTGACAGGTTACTTAAGCTTCTATGGCTCGATATTCAGAAGACGAATTTTATTAATATTTTACTGCAGCAAAAATAAAAATAATAATTTAACGTGGTATTCATAATGACAAGACTAACCGTTGTATTAACTTTTTTCATTAAATTGTAAACTTCAAGTACCGATAAATAACACTTTTGGAGGCGACAGTGTAGTACGCTTTCAGTAGTAAAAATTATCCAGCGCCGGCGCGGTAGCAGGTCACCGCTCGTGGACTCAACACCTGAACCAACATTATTAACTCGAAACATAATGAAATACATTTCCTTAACATTCTCTAGAATAAAATCGATATTATTGCGTATATTTTAGTCAATGATGTAATATTATTATTTATTAATCTTATTGCCCTACTGGTTAGGGAGAAAACATTTAAAAATGTCTGACAATTGGTGCATATCACGCATATTCAGAATTCAGTGTATGTATCGCCTTGGCAACGATGTAAGGGAAAGGAAGATATATTTGCGTGAGAATACTGTACAAAAAATCATTTAACGGGTAAATTGACCAGCAATTGATGTTTGTTAGAAAACGAAATGTTAAATACCTAACCTCTTTCTGCGTGTCACTTTTTAAAACTTATACTTTCTCAAATTTAATTCCATATGGCAACCTAATTGGTTCGTACATACCTAACTATTTATCTCGATTGTCTTTTGATCTCATTTGTCTTTCTTCAGAGACAGTTCTTAGAATCTTTTGTTGCAATATTAAACAGCTTGGTTTATAGGTATAGACAACACGTAAACGAATGTCTGCAAAAAATTACACATCTTTTGTGTTATTAAATTACTCAGTAGGCAGTATGGAGCGTATTGAGTTCAGATAATAATGTATATGTGTAAAAGACGAATGTTTCTTTGTCATAATAAGGTATTAAAAGCGAATTAAGTTTTAAAATGGATTTTTCTTATTGTTAACGAAAAGTAGAATTAAGATTGTAATAAAAAAAATTAGTATTTATTGATTATTAGGCATTTATGCAAAGAAATGCCAATTAATTCGTAGACGCTACATATCATCGATATGGTCTGCAAATTTGACACTTGGCATGGGTATATACAGCCGATAAAAAAGTAATCCGATTTAAAGTAACTCCAACTCTACATCAGTTGATTATGGGATGGTCTAGGTTATAGAAGAAAGTGATAAACAATAAGGTGAGTATTTTAGTTTATACATATTTTAATCATGCATAACTCATTACATAGGCTAGCTGCTATAGTAAAGCGAGCAACTTAGTAACCAAACTATTCGTTATCGACCTCGAAGTAAAAAGCTACGCCTTATGCCAAATATACGTTTACGATGCGCTTAAAATCTTATCATTGAGTTCGTGTGCCCTTCTTATAATCCCATAAATAAATACGGAACGATTCACGTCCGCACGGAATGCAAATTTGTGATTTCCTTTTTTACACCTACCCTTGGAAACGTGATTTTCCAAATATTTCGAAGTATTAACACTGTAGGAAGCGGACGTGAACCGGCCGATCCAGCGCCTCTATCTCTTTGTGTCAATATAAATAACTTTCAGTTTTAATTCTCGTAAATTTTATGGGACGTGTGTATTGCGTATTTGAGTTGCGACTCCTACGCGTTTTACTTGCGAACGTGTTTTCCTGTAAACAATACACCGCGTCTTTTCGTACTTGTATTAATGGGGTTATCGCATCCATTTTTAATGCTGCGGTAACGTTATGATTTTAATAAAGACAATTTATGAGACCTGTAAATAAATTGTATTGACTCTACCACTTCCAATACAGGCGTTTTAAATTTTTCAGCACTGATCCTAGAGTTCGATTATTCCAATGCAAAAGATGAGGATGTGACCAGCAGGGGAAGAAATACAAGCACATATAGACATCAATATTATGAGGGTCATACCCGAAAGATATTTACTAATCTAGATAAAGTTTTCAAAGATGTCGACGCCCATATATGTAATAATCTGCGCTTTAAATCTACAGATTTTTTTATAAAAAAGCTAATGTCTTTAAATTTTTATCACTAAATCAATTATGCTCGTGTCATTAATCTTTTGGTTTTTACTATCGAAATTGAAAAAGCAATAACAAACCAAAATGTCATTAGGCAATCTATCTTTACATCACACTGGTATCTCACAATCATTTGTCTCGCTTAGTAACTCAATCTTATCAACAAAAAAAAGGAAACTGGGCCTTTTAATATTATAGTTACTTATGTTATCGTATTGATATGAAAGAAATTAAACAAAAAGTCGTTAGATAAGTTAACAGTTTTTTATATTGACAAATACATTTGGATCATGCGTAATGATGGAAACGTTGGAAATTATAAATAATTTTATCAATAAGGCAGGTTAGGTAAGGTTACGAGGGTATCCATATAATTATGTAGGTATTGGACTATATTATTATAAGAGATCTCATACCGTAATTATGCATGCTTTCTAGATTGCTTCTTCACGTTGCGCTTAAAGGTTCCCAGGGGCCAGGTGGAAAGGAGCGGCTTGAACCGATGAACTTCACATCTACGACGTGGTGTGGCAGTTGCAGAGGCATAGTAAGAGTATGCGAACATATTAATGGTTTCCACTATTCATATGTGAGCTATTATTTATTTATTTTATAGATCCCTTGGTTGGTTCTGTTATAGAATAATTAAAAAACCGTGGTTCCTTTATGGAGTAAAGCGAAACACGTGGTTCTGTCACGGAGTAAACCAGTGCACGTGGTTCTTTTACGGAGGGAGCTTATCCACGTGGCCATTAGAATATTATGTAGCTGATATTTACGAAAATTCAATTCAATTCATTTTTTTTTAATTATGGCTCTATCATATTTACGAAATTAATGGGTATGTTTTCCGTTCTATCAAATGGATAGTACTCAAATTATGCTACAAAGCGTAAAAAAAGGATGCCGCTTACTTAACATGAATCGTAATGCAAAAATATTATATTTAAATATTCTGCATAACACTTGTATTGCGTGACAGCAATACACGTTTCCATCGAGTCTACAGCATGGCTGTCACAACATATTACAGCAGAGCCGTTACCTCACACTTACCAATCAAACTGGTTCACTAACACCAAGTCTTTAAACATCTTTTGCGTTATCTAATCAATGCTTTGAACAAATATTAGATAATATCCGTTATCACACATATCCAGCAGCAATAATTATTATCATTGAACCAACAGCGAGCTCAGTATTTACTTAACTAGACATGATATGATTTTGTTTGATATACGAATGTTGGAGGTGACTTGGGCTATGTTGAAACTCGTTCGATAAAATTAAATAAAAAGGAATTCCTTCGAAATGGCTTTTGATATCGATTAATGCTGAATTTTTAAATGCCAATTATTTAAACAGTCGTTCATTACCTATGTATTTGTGTTTTTATACAACGTGTCAGTTTGGTGTAATCTCCACGTGGTGAAATAATTACCAAATTAAAAAATACAACACAGCATGCGGAGTACTATAACAATTTAAAACCACTATCGGTACCTACCTGTAGAATATAATAGAAATTAGAATTATGTCTACCCAAATCGTAAAACGAAACAATACCTATATATGTCTCTACATTTTATGTACTCAAATCTAGTCCAGCATCATAATTTTCGGCCACTGACGGTCCACTGCAAAACATAAGCCTCCTGCAAGGATCTCTACAGCAATCCGTTGGAAGCGGCCTGTATCTATTCACTTCCTGCAACCTTGATAACATAGTCCATCCACGTTGTGGCTCGAAGACTAACACTGGTATTTTGTGTAGATGGCCTCAAACCGGAACCTTTCCGTTTAATTGTAAATAACTTAATGTAGTATATGAAGTATATGAAGCCATGAAAATATTTTGAGAATGTCGTACCCCATTAAATAATAATCCGAGTGTGATTTGCACATAATAAAATATCGCAAACGGTTATTGTAGCCACCGCGTCGTTGCTAAAATATTAATAGGATCTATTTTTATGTATTCCATGTTGCTGTCGATCTAGTGCAGAAACTTCAAAGTGTGAAGGGTTATTATTATGTTTTGCTGATATTTATATCGACAGTGGATATGATGCGTTTCCGGACAGCCCAGTCGAATGTCCGCGAATAAATAAATGAAAACAAATACATTATGACAATTTAACACGTGGATGGTAAATTGCAAAATAGTTACAGAGGTGACCCTAAGTAATATTTTTAGTTTTTAACCCATGACCAAATTGGACTGTTATTAGGATTAAATAAATAATTAGTCGAAATTATTTTTTGCTGTTTCACAAAATAATCCAGGCGATAGAGTTTTATAAGTTTTGCTCCTTGTCGTTGTTATTTTATATCTACTTACGCCTTATTCATAGGCAGTTTATAAACCAATTCTAGTTATCAAATGTTTGGACCCTTTCGAACGACTTTTGAATTCAGTTTGAGCGAAGAAGACAAAACATAATTTATAACTAAAATAGGTTTATAAACTGATAAAGGCCGCTAGTCTCTATGGTAGAGGACGAGAAATCATCTACAAAACAATATTATGCTGCGACTTCGAATTAGTTTGTTTCTAGTTTCGGTGTTGTGTTAATGAAAAGTCCTTAGTCTGATACAGCTTTGCTGCTGCGTTTAACTGGGTGAGTGTGATTACCAGAGCCCCAAAAACCGGTGGTAGTTAGTATGCCCGTAAACAACTACCACACAAGATGTTGGAAACCCTTCCATGGTGACCCACGGCCCACGCTTGTTACATAGTCCTAATACAATAACACAGCCAGACATATGCACAAACCGATTGCAATATCCGTTGCATTTTTATCTGTGCTCTGCTATTTTTAATTATATCCTTTCAATAGTGTGGATGCGTTGGTTTGGTTTCGTTCAAGGCCGCACGCTATCTGGGCGTAGGGTTACCAGAGACGCCGACGCAGGTCAAGAGCGGTCTCAACAAAATCACGGATCGTTTTACTTACAGCGAAACGGTTAATTACTTTGGCAGAAATGTTTTTATTATTTATTCATAATGAGCTAGTGATATGTAGATAGAAAAAGTGAGTAGCGGCTTGTTGGTAAACGGACCAGACGCGACTGCCAACACATTCACGCTAGTCGCGGGTTCAAATCCCAGGGCACACCTCTGACTTTTCGAAGTTATGTGTATATTGATAGTCAATCACCACGCACTCTAACGGTGAAGGAAAACCATCGGGAAACGTGAGGAAACCTGCATATTGTAGCGATTTTAAATAAATTCTACGGTATGTCCGCCAACCCGCGTGACGGACTATATGACTTAACCCCTCTCAATCGTTATCGTTACGGGCTGATACAGTATGTAGATAAAAAACAAACATACAAATATACCCAATCTCATCGTTTGCGACCATGTCTTACAGACAACTACGGGTGGGTAGACATCATAAGAAGGAAGGCTTCACAACCGTGTTTAATATAGCAACAATTTTATACTCGGTTTATTTATTGCCATTTGCGAATACTACAAGTTTATAAACAGACGCCCCTGGGGTTTTTTGTCCGCAAATATGTGAGAGGAGTTAGGCATACATCCTCTACGCTACTAAGTACTCTAACAAAATATGAGCACAGAATACTAAGTATTCTGTGATATGAGCAAGTAGAGTTCTCAGTTCTCACTTTACTAAAATTTTGTATTTCTCTAGACATTTTAAAAACTTCGTTGTGATAATGTACTGTAAATAATAGATGTGCTTTCCGGCTTCTTTTTTGTAGTTATATGTATGTAAACTAAGCCATGATTAAAGTAATGTAGACAGAGGTATGTGTTTCATTAAATATTTTCGAAAATTGAGTACATACCTCATAACTTTCAATTTTATTCAGATAAGCAAACATTGCAAAAGTTGCTATCTGGAGTTGCATTTTAACATGACTTATTCCTCTGCAGTTAAGTATGTAAAATGTTTATGGATAAACTGTGGTAAGCGAAATATTGTGTTGGTGGTAAGGAAATTAGGTTCAGGAACAGACAAAAATAAAAACAAAGGTTTTTAACATACTTTGACTATAATTGAAAATAAAAATGCTGATGGAAATAAGGAAAACTTACAAGAAATGTCATAAACAAGCTTTAACCTTAATTTTTGTCGATAAAAAAATACAATATGTAGTCAATTTTGGAAAGATTAACTTAAAATTGGAATTAAATAAAAAAATTAAATACTTAATTAAACGATAGGTACTAAAAGTTTTAATCTAATGTCCTTTATAATGTATGACTCACGAAATTATATTAATCATATTAAGTTAGACATAGATGTAAATGTTGATGTGAGAAATTAAATAAATCAACTTTAATGGTTTATAATTCTTAATGAACTGATAATAAATAATATTCAAGATGTTTATGAACTCTTAAAACTAAGTAGTTCCTTAACATTAGGTACAAAATGTTTATTTATATGGTCACCGTGAATACACAATAGATGCGAAGACACGGATACTAACATAAATACGGGGACGTGATACTCGATAGTCGATACGTCCCTTACTACCAGTAACTACCCGTCGCTATACACGGCGGGTGCTAATGCCAAACGAAAAACCAGCACTGTTCAAACATTACTTTATTAGTGGTAGTTGCAGCGGTACAATGTTGAATAGAAACGAAAAGAGAATACAGTTTGACATGTCGCAAGGAAACAGTCTTACAGTAGTACAGTGGTACAATGGTAAATCGAAAGCGTACATGCTGGTTCTATTAGAATTTGTCCTAATCCTTACATTGGTCCCTTAATTAAAACTTTAAACTTTGTTATCATAAATATTATAAAATATCACACTTTAAATTCAAAGAAAATCCTATTCTACGTCGAAACTAATCATTTTAGCTCGGTCGAAGTACAAAAGTAATAACTTTGCCAATTTGAATATCATATTCAAAAGAAGACAATAAATAAACAATGAATCTATTTCGATCAACTAAAAGTTAAATATAATCGATTTATTATTACAAGTAGAAGGCACTTTTTGTGTGCGGGGGCGCGGCGGGGCGCGGGGGCGGCATGGAAGCGCGCGGGGAGGGGGCCGCGCCCGCGCCCCCTCGCGCCCCTCACAACTATAAACATTTTGTTTTATATTACTATATGGAAGTTATATCTTTATACATGTTCAACAGTGTACGAAACCTCGGGAGTTCAGCGGACTTGGTTCAGTATATCTGGCGTGTTTTTGCAAACAGCCGAACGCAACATGTTGGTATGGTGCCGGCGCGAGAGGGACTCGTATAGTGAGCTGCGAGAACGAAAAAACAATCACCAAAAGCCTAAACAGGTTTCACTTGGCGGTTCGTCCTTCTCGCGGCGAGTAAAACGAAAAAATCGTCGCAGACGGACCGACCAGTCGAGGAGCTCAATGCCTGGGATTACTGCGATACTTCTCATACAGTAGATTAAGACGATTATCGGCTTCACGCCGGCTGCCACTGCACCGTGAACTAGCTCTGTTAAGTACCTACTCTATTGAAACCTGTACAGTGTGTATACATACAAAAAGTGCCTAATGTCGATTGAAGCTGAGGAAACGTGTCTGTATCGGTCCGCCGAGCTCCCGAGGTGGAGGTTGTCGACTGATTCCCTTCGCGGTAAAGATCGAATCAATGCATGAGAAGCTGAATCAGTCGAGCCGTTGTGTGTCATAACGAGCCACGTCCCGTAGACGCGGGCCCCGTCCGTATGCGGTGTGGCATCGCAGCTGCTAGCTACAAAATAATTAAAGTTAAAGAGACTCGAAATAAATAATAAATTATTATCTTAAACTCTTAAAAATAGATCACGAGCGCCTTCTCGCGGTACGGTACCGAGCGCGGATAGGCAGTATGAAATAAATAAATGTTCTATAAGCTAACTTTACAGAGGCCACCGCTCGGCGGAGGATCGCATCGGGAAGACTTCCGCGAGCTACACAATAAATATCTAATAATATAAAGGTGCCATTTACAAGTGCGTGCCGATAACTAAAAGTTGAACATAACCACTATATTCACACCGCAAACTTTCGAGACGCCAGTGAACACTTCGTAACTTTATAAATTAGACCGAAGTATTACAAAACAGCATCGATTAACTGGAGATCATTCGTTGAGCGAGTGTGCAAGTGCGCGAGGCGCGGCGACCGGGACGTCGCTCGTGCGCAGTCAAGTCTGGAAGACGTCATGTAGGCACTAGGGTGTCGGACCATCCTTACGCTAGACTCGGTATAAGTTAACTTAGGACTAGGCGGGCGCTTAGGCGATGATGAGGTCTCCCAGCGCCGACGACAGACGGTTGAAGACGGGCAGCCGCTCCTCCTCGGGGTCGGGCGAGTGCGTGCGGCGGAACGCGAAGGCCGTGGCGTGCGCGGGCGGCGACAGCGCGGGCGGCGAGTGCGGCGACTGCGGCGAGTGCGGCGAGCGCGGCGACCGCGACCCGTCGCTCATGAACGAGCCCAGCGACCCGCCCGACGACAGCGACGCCAGCGACCCGCCCGGCGACGACGGCTCCCGGCGCCGCGCCTCCTCCGCGTTGTGCACGAAGTGGCAGCGCGGCCCGTACGGACAGAACCCCACCGAGTGGAAGGTGCGACACAGCTCCGTCTTGTACTTGGGGTGGCGCTGCAGGTTGCGCAGCTCGCGGACTCCGTGTGCGAACTGGCACTTGTCGCCGTACTTGCACACGCCGGCCTCCTCGAAGGGGCGGCACAGCTCGGTCTTGTAGCGGCTGGTGGCGGGCGGCGGCGGCGCGGGCTCGCTAGTGGTGCGCTCGAGGCGGCGGTGGCTGAGGCGGTCGAGGATGCCGGCGAGCGCGCGCTGCGCGGGCGCGGACGCCACGCGCGCTAGCATGGAGTGCTGGTCCCACGCCACGCTGCCCGACACCGCGCTGCCGCCCACCGGGCCCAGCGCACTGGCGAGGTTGCCGTTCATAGTCTGCACTGGACGAGTTTGGTTCTGAAATGATAAAAATAAACATGTTATTATTTGTATTCTTTCAACTACGGGAACGGGTCGTACAATAAACTTGGGGATGGTGCAAAAAGTAAACAAAAATCAACAAAATAAATCGTAGTCGGTGCGTAGTATTTTTTTTATTATATCTTTCCTAAAAGTGTATTCTTATCTTAGTTTCACAACACTTGTGTATTTATGTAGTAGAAAAAGTCCCCATAATCTGACCCTCGGGTCGGGTACCTGCCAATGTTAACAAAAAGTTGGGGGCGGTTGGTTACGCGTCGCCTACCTGCTCGGGATCGTCTCGTTTCTCGGTTCTCTAATGGTTTTCAAGTTAAAACGGTTAATATTACCAATTAACCCAGCCACAAAGTGGTGCTTTTAAAGCCCCCAGGGTGAGTCGAATCTTAATGTTACGATTATAACGAGTCCCCGTCCGGTCTCTTATAATGAATTATTCATTTCAGTAAAATTCTCCGTTCCCATCAATATTCCCCATTGTGGAGGCGTCGCGTTCGCGTCGTTTAGAGATGCAAATGGTGTGGAGTTGTCTTTTGTTTGAACGGAGCGTCGAACCTGGCGCTACGGCCGTCGACGCGCGAGTATCACCATAACAATTGTAATGTTCACGCAAGAGGCAGTTGACACGGGCGCGAGTCGCGAGTGCAAAGGCGCACATGTGCGCGGCCGCTCGGACCTCGGTCGCCACCACGCCACCTCAACAATCGCACTGATTGTGCATTATTGTTCGAACGTCACTTGTCGTGTCGTCGTATTGAGGAACGGTCGACGGCCAATTGCACTGCTATTTTCTAACCAAGCGATGCCTGTTGCCAGGCTCAACGCTAATTAACTGCGTCTTTCATCTTGGCAACTCTTAATTTAGATCGTTAACTTTCGAATAAATAACCGAGTATATTTTGGCCATTTTTGTAAATTGACAGAGGCGTGAAGGTCGGTTCGGATGAGGGTTTGATGCGGAACATGGGCTCCTATACATTATGTATGATATGTCGTATCTTGTATGCGGCCTCAATCGATGTGAATGACACGTCATTGTATATTCTATCCGCTTCTGCGTCGTCCGGGGATCGTAAACACCGAAACACTTTTGTTTTGGAATACAACAAATTATTACTCCCTTAAAGTTAACTTCAGCGATTGCGCGTAGTTACGGGACTATTATTTTAATGCATCGAGCATTTATTGCTTTATTCGGCAGTAAAAAAAAAAACATACATTAATTCAATGGTCATATTATAATATTATTAAACAAAGGACAATAAAAGTAAATATTGCGAGCTTTTTTGCAAACAAATAGCATGATTTCGAAATTTCATAGAACTAAAAAGAGTACGTTAAAAATCTATTTTTATTGATAGCTCATACCTGCATTGAATATTAGATGTTAACTCTTACGGTTAGCGGCAAACGTTAAGTAAACAATTACACACGAATGCTTTTAGTGGCGTATGAGTACCTATTGTTCGGTACGTGGGCAATAACCGACAATACTAAGGCTGTCGTTACACTAGGCCATCTATTCGCAAACTGCACTGCCGCCTCGCGTACGTGAGTTGAACGTGTTCTTGCAGTACATACTAAATTGAATTCGCCGCGTGTGGTATGAAACATGCACTACAGAACACTTTAGTTTATTTTAACGAACAGTAGTTTTGTACCTATAAGGAAAAATCATCAGCGGAATATTATCTGGATTTAATTTTCAAATTGCATTCATTCTCGGCTCGACATACAATCAAGTTAATCTGCACTCAATCTTAAACCTAATGCCGGTTTGACGGCCCTTACAAATGATCCTCTTCAAAGTAAATATTAGCGTGTCATAAATGTTAAACGGAGCTCGACACCACCAGCAGCTCATGTGTTATAATTAGAAAAACCAATAGCCACGTACAGTGCAAGAGACGGGCAGGTCATCTTAATGACAAAGGAACCCACTCCGCAAACGTCGGAAAGCAACTGTATAAGAATCGATATACCACCATAAGTTCACGTCTATTATAACAAGGTAATTTAAATTAACAATATAGACAGTGGAACGAGTTAAAAAGCGAAAGTGTAGCGAACAAATGACCATAGCTGTGCAGTCGCGGGTGAAAAGTTGCAGTGAAAAGCCAGGGGTTAAGCTGCGGCGGCCAAGTGTCGACGGAAAACGGCTCAACCGTAATTAGAGAGTTATCAGAGCGGAACATTGGTTAAACGCTGCTTTCCATCGGACGTTGCGCTCGCGCAACCTAGCTCTAGGGAAAATTGTACCCGACCACTGTCGATTTCAAACTGCAGCTGGTGAACCAACGTGAACCCAAGCAGACGCCGGGTCTGCCGCGCCAAACATCACATTCAGCCATTAACTCCAACGTCAACAATCCACTCTTACGGAGCAACAGAACATCAACACCAACTGCTGTTTGCTTGGTAAATATGATTTTGGGTAAAGGGCGGGTGTAAAGAAAATTTCCAAAGAGCCGGGCCCAGATTGCTCCTCATGCTGGCGTGTGTGTCGAGGTGGTTAGCGGCTGATGTTGTCAACGCGACAAACACGCAGCTCGAGCCAATGTGTTTGCATTCCTCATTATTATGGTAGCAGCGGGTTGCATAATGGAACACAGCAAGGCTATTTTAAGTCGTACAAGAAATATGCACAAGACGCTTTACTATGATCTCTGGGCACTAATTACATGACTAATCACCTTGCGTACAGCAAACGTCCCTGTATAAAAAGTTTGTTTCGAATAAAGTAGTATGTGTTGCACGATTATGGTCCATTTTGTGGTGATGCAGGCAAAGGGCAACGTCTCGTATAATGTACCACATGTGTCATGTATGAAGCACTTCATAAATGTTGAACAAAGTGGATGAATATCGCGAGTGATTTTTCCATCAATGACGGTTATTTCTAGATGTTGTTTCAACACGAGAAAAATAAAATACGTTATTGGCGGAGGTTATCGAACCTACAGTGTAGCACACCCATTGCCACCAGTGTATTTACGTTCGCAATCAGTAAAAATTTACACATTTACTGTCGATGCTTTTTGAACTCGTGCGCTTGCTAAATACATATTCTCTTCAGATAACCGGAGGGCAACGACACGGCGCAACAAAGAGCGCAGATTTAGGTTAGGTATTTTCAGCAAATTTAAAACGTCAGTGTTTCATTAGCAATTCAAATCGCTGACCAGATAACGCGGCACACTCACTATTGGCCATAATGCGTTTGTTGTAGTAAATTAAATCCTTAACCTATGACTACGAGTTGACGACGTACTCACATGACCTTTATAGTAATGATCGCAATCATCTATGCGATGAAGGGGCGTTTGTTGCGTAGTAGGCATGTTGCTAGCTACGACGCAGTAAGTTCGAGAGGGTGCAAAATCCCATATCGAAACTTTAAAACACACATGACTCAGATACCATAACCATAAAAAACCATATTATTAAGAAACCTTTACTTGATACCACAACACCCAAAATCCGGAACAAATATCGGTTATATGAATTATGAACATTTATCTAGATGTAGAAAACGAGCTCGCCGTCTCATGTTGCAATGGCCAGCTACTCAACGTATTGCGCAACGGATGCTGTCAAGACGGTAAAAAAAGATGGAGATGCTCTAGACACACAGAGGTTCATCAGTTCATCATTCAAAAGCAAAATATCGCTTGTATTCCTCGAACGCTTACGAGTTGCTGCGACAAATATAAAACGTGAACCGTCCCAGTCTGATAATATAAAGAACATCAATTCAAGTCATTAAGATACGGCCGGCCGGCAATTGTTGCTAAGATATAACTCAAACAAGAGATCGGTTTAATTGACCGTTAATTGGTTCTAATCAAATGCGTTCTATATTTAAATGAACTTTTAACGATTTAAAATAATTGACCGCCGCGCCGCGCCGTCCTGCTCTGTAAGCGCAGGCAACAAAACGAGGGGAAAAAGCTCAAATTGCAAATAAACATCATAAAATTCATGTTACCCTTTGGCTACATTATGATTTAAAAGGGAAAAAAACAAATACGAGCACACAACGTTGCGTTAAGAACGGCTAAAGGAAATTGCTTTCATTTCTCCAAGGAGTCTGTCGAGGGTCTCGCTTGGTGATTGGATCCTATCACGTTTATTGAATGATTGCGCGAAAATTGTCAGAGATATTGAGGCCCCCTCAGAAAGTTACCAACAACCTCCCAATAATGACGACGTAGTCATTAACCTTTTAGTCTTCGGAGTCACCCCTCGTGTAGAAAAGTGCGTACATTTGAAGAACTCAATGTAAATCGTGCCTATATGTTTTCCTGCTATTAAAATAATGACTCAGAGTTTCCCTCAAATCTACAATATGCGTATTAAAGCGCTTTGTGTGCACGCGAAATGATGAACAATGGATATTATATGATTCACTCGGCGACAGCACGTAGTTAGCGTACTATCTACACTTATGGCTATTTAAGTGACGCTTATGCCACAATTGAACTATGAAAATAGAATACATTTAGACAACATTACGAGATGTATTAAAATAGTGACGCAACGTCATGCAGTGATCTCCCACAGAGGCTAGATAACCGTTAAAAACGTTGCAACATGATTTAAATTAATAATGTCTGTAGCGAAAATAACATGACAGACTTATAACATTATGGCTTGGATTAAATGTTACACGACGTAGAGTTGCATGTGGCCGGTCGGTTAATTTGGAAGTAATAACGCTCATGTCCCCTTGGTACAAGCGATAATAATAGTTTTGATTACAATTAGTTGGGCCTGTGCGAGTTAGCATGTCTGGAATTGAATTAGCTGTTCAGAAGCCTAGAATTATTGTTTTAACACATTGTCACACTTTTTGTAATGTTGCGTACTATCCTGTATAGGGAAAAATGTCTATTCTTTAACGGCTACATTGTACATTTGTGGCACATTGTAAGTTTTTACAGAGATTGTGTGATATGAATATAGTAAACATTGTCGATAGTTCACATAGTTAGCGACTGTTAGATGAGTAAGACCGGACGCCAGCAGTACGCTTTGCATGCAGATGGGCAACACGCCGTGATTGCAATACGAGAGCCTACCAACTATGGAATAAATGCCATCACATGTCAGCTGCCCTTTATTTATATTATGAACACTAACCGAACGATTGTTTTCTGGTTGTATCAGTCGAAACAATGGTTATGTATTTGAAGAAGTAAGTAGTTAAATTATTAACATGGAGGAAAGGAAATCACGTAGCGTTCGTGACGACTTTCGAGAATTTTTCTGAATTAACTTTATATTTTCCAGCTAAATGAATTCCGTCTCGGGCATGAATAATCTGTGGGGTTCGTTGACCTTGTAGAAACATATTTTATCGACGTGTAATTTGTGAAAATGTACTGATGTATTGATGTGACGTGATGGCGGCGTGGTGAGTACAGTGCACAGAGTGCGCTGTGCAGACGTTCACCTTTGTTACTAACACGCAGCGAGACGAGTGGAGACGTAGACGCGGCGCGGCGCTAGCGTCCATGTGAGCGTCGTGTTTATTGCGCGCGCGTCATAAACCTTGCGGGCCGAGGTGGTGCGGCCGTAAAGTGAATGTCAACAAAGGGCTTCGTTCAACTCGAACTCGTGTTTACCCCCCGGCCGCTCAAAGCAGAGGAAGCACGTCCCCCGGTCGGGCCGCTTTTAGCACCTTCTTATTTATAGATGCAACATCACAACACTGGCTCGGGGCTGATTTGCAGAACTCAACAGGTAAACATTGTGTTTCACGAAAAAACACAGCGAACACGGAGGGAGTTTTTTGAGGATAGTTTTTCTTTGCCAGCTCAGGGTTCGAGGAAATGTAAAATCAGATTATGACATTTTACGCTCACCGCGCAGTGTAAAGGCAGTTATCATTGTCACGATACGACAACGACCGTTGCGTGGCGGCCATTAGTGACTAGTGACACTCGTCCCTTACGTCAAGCGTGTATCCAGTTGCAGCAATTTCTTTGTCCGTGCAATTTGCATTGTTGCGTCACTCCGTCGTTTTATACTTTCCCCATGAACTATATGACATTAGTCACACCAACTATCGCATAGAAAAACTTTTCTTTATGACCAGCAAGAATTCCCAACTATTTTGATGAGTTTAAATTGACAATAGTGTTGTGGACTGTAACTGCCGATCCGTAATTACACTCATAGAAAGTTATCACAAGTTTGAGTAACAAACTGGGCTCCTAATTGTCTTGATAAATATTGTCGCTAAGCCGGCGGCTCGGTTTAGTAATGGTTCATTACAGCCACAATTGTGTTGTGTGGAGATCAATGTAACGACACTTTGTTCTTTGCGTAGCTAGTACTTTTATAATGCAACGTTTAGTTTTAATGCACGATATCCATTTAGTTTATACAAATTACCTCTTTTGAAACGTGCAATCTAATGGAAGGTATACTTATTCGTAATATACACTGGTGTTGGTTTGAAATAGTAATAACTGTAATATGTATTCGTCTAATATATTATAATGCAATCGGTATTCTTTGTCTAAGGCCCATTGTGCACTTAATAATTTTAATGGAAAAGACAATTTAATAGAGATATTTACATATAAAAGGCATTTACGGACACTAATTTTATTTATACATATTGAAAGAATGAAATACATAGAAATTATGGCAAATTTATATATGTAGTTCACAAAATTTTTCGAATAAAGCGCTTAGTTTCGATTCAGTGCATTTAGAATGAGTCTAAATGTCTTTACACAACACGAAGCAGGTAGTCCTAACCGGTCCACGTTGAAAGCGATAGCACTTCCTACAAGAAAGTAAAACATAGTCCACAGCCACACTCCGTTAGCGGTTTTTACGGAAACCTCAGAGGCTATCTGTCGATTTGTTTTCCGCTTTAGATATTTCAATTGTATCATATACTTTTTGTATCTAACTACGACTTAATTTTGGTAACAGTGGTAATACTTCAGGAAAAAATGATACTTGTTAAAAATGTTTAAGAGGCGTTTACGTATAAAAACCTATGTATAAAGTCATCGCTAAATAGCCAGTGACTTTAATTGAAAATAATTGCAATAGTAACACAAGAGCTGCGACTTTACAGACATTTTATGATATTTTTATTACACAAATACACTTTACGATTACGAGTTATGAGAAGTGTTAAGCAAACATCTAATAAATTAGTTATGAAATTAAAAACATCAAAATTGTATTAAATTGCCTCCGTGCTAATTCAAATATTTAAACGTTTTAGCAGGTAATTTCTTAAGTTAGTTCGAATCTATTTATATTGTTAAGTTTGTTCTTGGAAATGAAGCAAAAGTGTCTAACATAAATAATGCTGAATTGTATGATGTGCAAATGACTAATAAAGGTAATAATATAACACATTATGTAATTTGTAAACACAAAGAAGGCAAACAACGAGCTAACACGCCACAGACGAGGTTTATCTGCAGCCACCTAGTTTATATAACCCGTTTGGCACATGGTGAAATTCGGCTCGATAGTACAATTGTTAATTTGCAAGTGTCCTTCGCACGTAGCGATACGACGCGATAATGCCCACATTTTCCGCTGCTAGTTAGCGTCGGGCCCGGTACGTACGTAGATTGCGTTCATTCCGGGCAATTAACCACCAAGTTACACTGCACGTGGAAATTACTGACAATGCTTATATTACGCCACCGGGTATCGTTCGATGTCGCGACCCCGCGTACATAATGGAGGAGTTCATTCAAACTCAACCCGGTGATCTCTAATTGAACCCGGCAGCGCGAAGTTCAGTCCCGTGCCGATCACGAACTTGCCACATTATTATTCACCGAAAAGAGGTTTAATGGCGAGGTTGTTGCCGATTGACGGGCATCTGTCTGTAATGACAGTAACTATTGCCTCCGGCCAGTATAATCAAGTGGGGCTGCAAGTGAATACATGTGTACCGTGAAGTGGTACATGGACTGTAAGGCGAATGTAATTGGGTAGCGACAACGGCGCGGCGTGCGCTACATGGTAGAGCCCAAGACGTGATCCCCCTACATGTCGCGTCCAATGGTCGTCGACCGCACTTTTCTCCTTACCCACTTCCTTATTATAAACGTACTTATATGAATTCATCACAGTGGCATGTTAGTGTGCAATGTGGCGTGTGGTGTGTACTGTGTAGTGTGCTGTGTGAGGCAAGTCACCGAGGCGCCTCGCTCTTGCGACGCTCGGCGGACCCGATCAACGAAGCAATCGCGGCCACTTGTGCTAATGAAACATTTCAATTGAATTGGGGACATTAATTCAGTGGGCGTATCGAGTCACTGTTTACATTGATACAGAATAAAAATAGTGTCTGTTGTTCACATGGAAAAATACCGACATAATAAAAGGTGTTTTGTTTAATGTTATTTGGCTTTACATATGAAGGACATTAAAGTTAAATTCATTAGGTCCTAAGGGATAGGAAATTAAAAATAGAAAAATACAAGAAAAGTCCATTAATAAATCCAATAAGTCATAGGTAATTAGTGTTATCAAACCATAAAAAAATATTATCAAGACCCTTCTAGTTTCAATTAGGAAGTCTTTATAATGGTTTCTTAGGTTCACAGAAATGTCACACATTAAATAAAACTATTTTTTACGGAACCAAATCCGCGATAAAATACGGAAAAAAATGTTTTTTTAATTTTTATTTTAATAGGAAGTCTTTCTTTACTCGGTTCAACATTTGGATGTCAATTAGCTTTATAAATCATGAGATCAAGTGATTAAAGTTAAAATTAAGTTTGTACTTTTTAACGAGCCTGAACAAATTCAACAGTGAAAGCGCATTGCATTGTTATTATAACAACAGTTGAATTCTCATTGTTAGTGTAATCATATAAAGAATAATCAAGTCGGAATAAGTAAATCCACAATTACTTGTGCATTTCGATTAATATAACTTCTCAGTAATGGACTCGTTCGGAGACAATAGAAATGACATTGCGAATCGCAAATCAACTGAACATTGACATATTGATTGAAATGCATTATTCCATTCCCCATTAGATTTATTAAGTTACCATTTCGTAACCTTCCAGCATACTTGTGGATTAATGATTAATTCATGAACAATAAATAATATAAGTGAGTTGCATGGTGTACAGTGCATACCGCTGCGTTAACAATTACAACAATGTCTACCTGATTGTACGAGTTTGCCAGCGACAAGTTTGCCTTGTAGCAACCAAATGGTTTGTTGAAACACTACAGTTTTACATATTCATGCCGAATATTTACAACTGGATGCACGAGATTATAAATTAGTTATTTGATGAAGCTGATATTAGCTCTGTTGGTCGTGCATACTATTAATCGAATGAACATAAATTGTTAAGGTTTATCAAATAAATTAAATAACGTCATTGGTGAATAATTTTATATTATTGTAGAGCGAGACTGAACGACCACATTCCTCTATGTTCATCTAGCTTTCAAACGTGTAGATTGCAACTGCTCTTACGAGTCCGGATCATCGCGCGGTACATTACATAAGAAATTTATTTTTAATTTATATTTACAACCAAATATAAAAAGTTAAAGTCAATAAATTTTAAGACCCACTATAAAATTGCTAAATGGGATAATTATTTTAGAAATGAAGTGTTCACGTAAGCGCATATTAAAACGTATTTTAATGAAAAAGCAGCTTTAATATCAAAATCATTCAACAGAACCGAAGCATCTTTAATCTTGAAAATCGACTGTTGTGACCTTGAAGCCACAAAGAGTTCGGCGGCCAAATATTAATTAATTATTTATAACGTAACTCGTTTGGCCAGACCGTGGCTCGCGTGTTGATTCTCCACTCACCATTAAGAGCTGATCAATAATGTTGATTAGACTCGGCATGACTCTCAACTCGGTAGCTGAAAATCACTAGCCAGCCAACCTGAATATTTAATGCAATTTCCGCAAAGGTGTGACTCAGGGGAGGATTTGAACACTTAAATGCGATATTCCGGGAAACTACTGACAAATACAATTATAATGGTGATTGGCATACCAATATTCCTTGTGTAATGTATTATTGTATATAATAAACAATAAACATATTACTCAACTTATTTCGTACATTCTAGACAATGCTACAAACACATCGTGTTCTTTTATTATATACCTAGAATACATCGTGCAAAAAAGGACTGAGCCGAAGTTGTAACGAAACTTTATAATTACTTAGTGGTTATAAGTCATTGGATTGTTCATATTAAAGTAGGAATAGAAAACATCTAAATTCGATAATTCGCCATATATATTGTAGAGATGTGTGGTACAAATATCCTATGAATTTGCTGTTATTACAATCGCTACTGTAAGAATCGCTTAAATGACTGGTCCCATTAAAAGCACAATTATTGCAAATTTATAAGTTATACTCGTTAAGCAAGGAAAAGAAAACGTAAACAATTTAATTTCGGTACAGTTCCCACCACTTAAAATCCAAGCTTGCTACGTTTTTTATTTTAATTAATCCTTCGCACAAGTTATTTTTTTATGACGTACACCATAAGCTAAATGTGAAACGATCATGACATTTAACGTAACATCTTTCCCAAATGTCAATGTAAATACTGCGTTTGATTTATGTAACGATACTTTGAGACAAGCGAGATGAAACAAGAAAATGGGCGAATTGCGGAACAAAGAGATAAGTAGCGTCAAAAGACTTTTCTTTTTTGTTCATAATCATTACTAGAAGGTTTATTGGCTTGACGTAATTAATGGGCGCTATAAAGGAGGTTCAGGAAGTGTATAAGCGAAGGTCAGAGAACGACATGACGGCCTTGCCGCCGGCTGTGCTACTTTCTCCATGCAGGCTTGAAGAACCCACGTGTGTTACGTTGATGGAAACAATGGCTCGTCGGAGCTCGGTTACGCCGACGCATTCAATGGAACAGCTGACATAATCACCAAAAATTATAGAGTTTCTATGCGCGGCCTGTGCGAGGACAATTCAGATTACATTAGCCGTGTCTTCTACTTGCTTTGTTAATAACACATAAGCCTTGATCTCGTATTGTGACGGGACATTCTCTTTAAATAATAATGATGCACGTTTCACAACACAATTCGCGTAAACAGAGACCGGAGTAAATTAATATTCTAATTTATATATTACTTACTATGAAATGTGGGCAAGTACGGTGTTAAATAAAATGTGCTGCATTCGAGTGGATTCAAAATACATGTGCAGTTATTTAAACAATGACATTCTAACCAGATCTCGTATGTCAAGTAAACTTAATCCGTGTCGGAGTGCGTGTTCAAGATGAATAATAAAACGGCAATTCGAATGCGATCCGCAGTGAGATGGCAACTCCGGCCGAAGCAATTAGAATACTAATAACACTAAACGCGGCCACCAAAATATGGACACCTAGACCTATTACGTAACCCATGATGGACTTACATAGCGAGAAACAAGTTGTCTAGTGGTTTTCGTAAAAATGGCAATTTACGTAAATATTTGGTGTCATGGTGGCCGAAATTGGTTTTTACGAACAAACGCTACATTATGTTATAATGGGAGAAATCGAAGGTCTTGCAACGCAATGGTGGCCGCGTTGCAAGCGAGTTTCGGTAAATGTAAGCTGCCGCTTAGTAGGCAAGTACGTGCCGCGGCAATAACCACCGTTAAGCAATATTTTCACAATTTGTTGGTGAAATATTGGATTAGTCACATTAGCAAAGCAGCTGATATGGCTGCTCCGTGTAGATTATATACTTGTAAAAGGTTTTTAACAAGCCACTACAAACAAAATGAAATTGCGTGCATAATTGAGACGCCGGAGAGAAACGATCAAACCGTAATTAAATAGTAATTCAGCGATAGCAAATTTTCATCGTAAATTAATTTTTACTTTCTGCTACCATTCTGATACACTTGGACCCCAATAAAAGTAAAAGTCACTCACTTTACACTTTTTTGACTGATCAGGAAAGAGTTTTTGAATTAATTTTACCTGCAACAAACGGAAGCGACACATTAATAAAAATGTCAACAAGACACATACACACATTGCGATAAAATAAAAATTATCATAAATATTATACATACTACTACTACAATCAACTTTTATTTTTCGAAGAATTAGGAACCGACCCATCGCCAATTCACTTACGTTCACGGTTCACCGTCATACTCGTAGATTGCAGATATAAAAACATGGTATGGCGTTATTAAAACCCGTTTATTAATACCCTATTATGGTTGCAAAATAAATTCTATTGTCTATTAGAATAATTATCCTCCGTAATATAGTTATAATTTGTTAATCACGGACAATTTTCTTAATATTTGTATGTAGCGGCCGTCGGTCGCGTCGCGTCGTGAAGTGAGGTAAGTAGTGTGCGAGCGAGCGGGCGGCCTTCGCACGAGCGAGCGAATAGGCTCATCAACGACGCTCGCATGTTTAATAAAGCTTTAATTAATCCTATTTTTATGTTAACACATTCATAAGATAACATACCTATATTATTTTTGTTGTAACAAATTAGAATAATTTTAGCATCAATATTTAAAAGCAGCCGGCCCGGTTCCGACGCCACTTATTTAAATGTTAATTGATACGGGAATGAATTTAATTCGTATCATTTTATATTCCATGTTTAGTTTCTTTAGGTGACCGAGAAGTGATACCAAAGTCCCCCGTTTTCATCTTCAATTGTTCAATTGAATGCATATTTACATTAAAACGTGTGCGTCGTCTATACAAGGGTGGGTGATGAGGCAGTGGGGATGGTGCGGGCGGGGGGTCCTCCGACGGAAACAGTTGAACGTGCGGGACACATTGTGCGAACATGGCTACATGACCGCCTCCGCTGTCCGCTCTTCCTTCGCTAATTACTTATTATTGTGTCTCCAACAACAGATGTGCCACATCCGCTCCTAAAACACTTACCGCAACTTTTTTGCAAATTATTACTACATGAGACCATACATCCACCGTCTTCTTTAACCGATAAAAATAAACAACAACAGCATTGTCGTATATGAAAATTATTTAAATATTGTCTAGACTGGTAACTAAATAAAACCAGTGATGTAATACTTCGGCGTGTATTCAAATTACAGATGCATATGTTACACTATTAGCGCGCTTAAATACGATGCTTTAATTGCGCTTCATTCAAACAAAACCAAAAAGATTTCGTTTCAAGTATGCAATTATATTATGTACACGAGCATACAAAGTATCGGAATGAAAAGGAGAAACATCGCTAGTTATTCTATGTAGATAATATTAGGGCCAGTGGACGACCGACAGGCAGTTATTTACAAACAAAAATAGAGAACAACCGGGCGATTACGACTAGTTTCACTTTCGTTGAAGGAGCATGCGGGTCAGCGCAGTGTATCGATGCGCCTGCGCCTGCGCGCCCCCACCGACAACCTCCTACCACGCGCGCCGCCGACACTACGGAGTACGGAATGCTCGCTAGCCGCTGCTACATACTGCTGCACAATCCCCAACTTATTACATATTCCACACTAATATTATTCATGGATGACTCAAACGCTTTACATAACCGACCATACAAACATCGTCCAAAATACACATCAAAAATTACATTCAAAAAACCAAAACCCACGCATATCAATCCTTGTACGTATGTTCGCCTTATAATTAATTTACGTATTAAAAGTTAATTACTTTACGCATCCTGTCTTGTGTTTAATTCCCAAAAAAAACTAAATTTACCATGACGAATGGTGCTTTCGATTGGACGAATTAACTTGGGCAAGAAACATGAATTACGCGTAAGGTTCGGTGCAATGATACAGCAGTGCATAGAGAGACGTCGGTTAAGAGGCGGATGTGACAGTTAAAATGATTATTTTTAGCCGGTCGCCGTCAAGATATCGTAAATAAAACACAGTGACGTGGCGTCGTACAAGTTGAGCAGAGTCATAAAGTGAGCGCTCGAGGAAACACTATCGTCCCAGGGGTCATGCCGATAACATCTGATCCCGCTATCTGTGTACTACTTTTGGATAACTTATCAATTTGCGTCACATAACAATATTTTCGAAAATACGACCACCATACATACGTACCCGAATGTGTTTACATCATTTCAATTAATTAAGAAAGAAATAAATTGTGTTTCAATATTTTTTAACGCAAGTGGAAAATTATAGTGATGTTTATCGGGCATTTTCCATGGTGGGTGCTGTGCATCGGAGCATGGCTTTCTAAGCCACGGCATGGACAACCCCACATGTCACGGTGATGAGTTCTCTCCCACGTAAGGCACGAACGAGGGCCCTTCTCATTTACAATTCCTTACTTAGCAACACGCTAATTATGATAAAATGATTACCACATTCTAATTTTGAACATTGGTTAACGTATAATTTTGTACTGTATCAATTATATCGTGAAAAGGTTACGTGTAAGTTTTCTTTTGACAGTTTTTATGAATCCTCCCTCCGTCGCAAGTTCGGTCAAGTGCAAATCGTTAATGTACAGTTACGGCTGTTTATTTTTTCGTTGCAGTGCAGTAACTTGACGTACTCGTATGCATTTTATGGACCCTTGGGCACGGAGGTACGTTGCCTGCTCACTGATGCGTGCTGTACCGATTTGATAATGCACAGCATTGTTACATGGCAGAATGCTGTTGGGGCGAGTTCCACCTGTTTGCAGCACATAAGCAACACTTACGACTTATACTTGTATTCGATGAATAAAACATGCTTCATTACACCGACAAAACAATATTACCGCTTAATGGTCACCATAGATGTATCTGCGGGGTTTAAATGTAATTAACTAAATACCTATATTGTGGTAATTTTCCGGTTATTAAAACACTTGTCTCAACTGTTCAAATATCGTTTCAATATATCTTTTGTAGTGAATGTTATTTCAAGCGCAGACAATTGATGCTGTTTAAAACAAGAGCACATAGTAATGTATGCGCGCCTTGCATGGTTACATGTCTAGCGGGAACGAATTTTGTTCTAAATTAATTTCAGATATATTGAAGTGTCATTAACCTTTTATTCAACAATTTTCGCAATATTTTGAGATTTGTAATATTGTGACAGTTGTAATACACATTCAATTTGCGGGTCTCTATCATAACATTATGTTATAATACAACTTGATAATATAATTATTATATTCTGATTTATTATGTTAAGAAATTATACAAGCATATCACACAATAACAATTGAATATTAATATCAACTATGAATTGGAAATTATTTTGAACAAGCGTACAGCATGCAATCCTTGCTTTTGCTGCAAATAAAGCTCATTATTTTCCATTAATAACACTAACTAGGCAACAGGTACACCACAGCGAAATTGTTAAATATGAAAACGTTAACAAACGATTGAACACGAGCTTATGATTGATAGTCACGCATGACCACGCGGCAATTGAATAATCTTGTCAGTGTATGCACGCTTGCTTTGATCATCCACATCCATCTCAAATCTTCGGCTGGCAACATTACGTAATTAATTTTTGTCGTAGTTTTTATACCGGTCCGTGAAACGGGTATTAAGTGGTGTATAATTTAAATTCTATTTGGGAGCCTACTATACTTGTACTCGTAAAGCGAGATATAAAATTTTGAATTGCTAATAAACACACACTATTATGTAGACATCGTTTTAGAGACTTTTGAGAAGTTTTTCTGTTCCATTCCATTAGCCATGTTTGAACAGAATATAGAATATTCTGTATTGAAGTATAATATACATCGACCGTCCGTACATGTAGAGCAGTTATAAAAGTAAAAATACTAGTTGCTTCCAGTCCGATGAGGCAAGTCTTGTCGAGCAGGAAATGTCGCGAAGGCCTTACTAAGTTCAACGGCTTGTGATGACAACGCCACACTATTGTGATAGTTATATTCATTTCCGCAAATAGGAGAAAACTGACCTCTGAACTGTGGCTCACGCATGTCGCAATCACAAATATTTGAGAATCACCGAGGCTGCATTATGCAAGTGTACGTTGCAAGTGTCTCGGGCCTCGACCCCTCACTTACACAATGGCGTGAAACTTTCTGAAGACAGGATTTGTCTTGAATTTAAAAGAACCATAAGTATGTCAACTCCATTTTAAATCTTGAGAAGAATAATTAGGATTCATTCAAAAACCAAACTTCGTTAATTGTTTCTGCAAGGACACGAATTTTCTTAAAGAAAACAAGTCTGATCATGTAACATTAACCAATGAATGCGGCACCGATTCGAGCCACTACAGTGCAAAATTGTTGTAATAAATTACCATGGCACTAGACAAACCAGAACCGTTACAAATCAAAACCCGATTCACTTCCTACAAACGAAGTACATAAGAGTTACATAAATGCATCATTACGATAAACGAGCGCAAAATCAGCTGTACCCAAAACGGGCTCGATGGATGTCACAGTATGACATGGGTTATGTAAACTCCGGCGGGCCGACACTGACCTACCGACAGCGGACAGCGCGCCACTTTCCTTTCATTATTGACACACAATCTATAAACGGACGAACACTATCGCCCAGCTTAGCTACGTGATCGACGATCTAACGCGAGCTACGAAATTGCGTGCTGTGGACGAGACACGCAAGGAATAAATGAGGAATAGGAACTAGCAAACAAAAAAAATGGTCTCCAAGCGGTTTGACTAGAAGAAAAGCTACTCGCGTTGATTCCTAGCAAGATAAATGAAAGAGCACTTTATTTTTTTGTAGAACAATACAAGAACCTTAACTAACGATTAGTTTATTAATGCAACGATGATTCAATATTACGATCAACGCAAAAATTTCAAATCTAGTTTGAACTGTGATTATTTAATTTTCAAACAATAATTTCATTCAAATATCAATAACAAATTCATAGTGCCGTATTGATTTTGCAAGTGCAGCTATATTGATTTTTGTTTTCGCAACACTTCGATTGAGCCTGTGGGTGGTTCTCTAGCTGTTACGAAACATTACACAGCAATTAAACGATACGTGACGATGAGCGCGGCTAAGAGGCCATTCGATATAGATCTACACGTCCTTACAATTTCGGCTTTCGCTTACATTTCCTCTGCGATAATCTATGAACAATTTTGTTTACATGTATTGAAAGATAATAGCCAATTCGGTCAATAAACAGTCAGTTATCGGCTTATTTGAAAGATACAGGAAGAGTAAAATTACAATGAACGCCTTTCATCAATTTATTCCCAAAAGTTATGTGCGATCAATATTCACATCCGGTGCAGTAGCAAGCAATGGCCACAACAATATTATTTACATTAAAAATCGCCGGTACTAATTAAGGCAGGTACACTTACGAAATCGATTTAAATATTTAAATTGCCCGCTGCAATGACTAAACAAATAGTGGAGTTAGGTCTGTACAACCAGGACACATATGTTTAAAGTATATTTTACAATACAATATATTGGAGCGGGTGACGCATCCAGTAGACTGCGAGGTCGACTGATACTGACCTAATTGCGCGTCAAATGCTTTTAATTTGTTTAAAGATTGTCAATAAAACTTTGTGATTGCAAATAAAATTGAATTCTCGTTACCAAGTTATGATTATTTATGAAATATGCATAACACAATATCCAATTGTCACAATGAATAATATTGTTCAATGTTATGTATTAAACGAGAGATCGTCGAAGTCGTCGAGTGAAAAGTGAAAAAGGAGGCAAACGAGCAGACGGGCTACCTGATGGAGAGTAGTCACCGCCGCCCATAAACACCTACGACAACAGAGCTGTCGTCGGTACGTTGCCGGCCTTTGAGGAAAGTGTAGGCTCTTTTCTTGAAGGTCCCTAGGTCGTATCGGCCTGGAAACACCACGGAAGAGAGATCGTTCCACAATGAGGTTGTGCGGGGAAGAAAATTCCGCATAAATCTCACAGTTGAGGAGCGCCATCCATCCAGATGGTGGGGATGGAATTTTGACTTCCTGCGTGTAGTGCGTTGATGGAATTCCGCGGCTGGTAGTAATCCGAATAATTCCTCGGAACACTCCCCATGGTATATTCGATATAAAACACAGAGAGATGCAACGTCTCTTCGAAGTGCCAGTGGGTCAAGTGTATCGGAAAGGACACGATTGCTGATGATCCGAGCCGCTCTTCGTTGAATGCGATCAAATGGAAGGAGCTGGTACTGGGGGGCCCCTGCCCACAGATGAGAACAATATTCCATGTGAGGCCGGACTTGTGCCTTATATAGTTGAAGGCGATGGGCCGGCGTGAAATATTCTAGTCATGCAAATCCGCGCAAGGAGACCGAGATAATCTAGTGCAGTTGTATTATGAAGTAAAAGGGACGCAGAATGCACAATGTAATGCCATAAAAAAAGTGAAAGAGTTCGAAAGTTCACTTCCTGCAAGGCGAGTGCATAAGATATCGCGGCACGATCGGATTATAATCAGGGTGTAATACTTAACGTTTGTGTAAGACGCTTACGCAAACTGCAATCGTGTGGATCATGCGCAATGTATGTATTTCGATTAGAGTTACTAATGCGCCGAATAACTTAAGCAACCCCTGCTAACAAAACCTGTTCGAACATTCCAAAATTGTAAACGTATAAAACTCTCGTTGGCTACATTATAGACGTGGCTAAATGTCGGAATGCTGCGGAAAATTCCGATTTAATTCGTTACACCTTCCGATTTCAAATTGTAATAGGTTTTTTCAGTTGTAATATTTTATCACAAGCACCAAAACGAGTTATGGTGACAGTTTGGTTAAAGATTCAATAAGCAGATACCGGTTAAGTTGTGAAATATCATTGGCGCGAAGTGCGGTGTTGAGGCATCAGCGACGCCGGCGTGGCGCTGTGCACCTCGCTGTCGCAGCTCCTCTCCACTCAGCCGTGTCATTACGAAACAAGAAAAGAAAGTTAAAAACATTTCGTTCGGCAGCGGCGCTGCACTAGCAGCCGCAATTGCACCAGACGCAGTTATGTGCGGCGCCATGTCACATCACACTATGCGCACTATCAATCATAATAGTGTCATACAAAACTCTTTTCAACCGAACTAATGTACCTATTGCAGACTACTATCGAGGATGTTCAACCTTATTAAATACTTAAATCTAGTTTACTTTTAATGATATTTAAACGGCAGTGAAAGTAAAGGAGTATCGTAACAATAGAATAGGTAAATGTGTCGCTTATCTAAACCGGAATCACCACACCAGGCAATGTCATATTGAATGACGGTATCAAATTATTTCCATTTATGCAAAACGATTCGTAATATCTCGTGGCCCGTTTAAGTTAAAAAATTAAAACGTGGTATTATGCAACGTGCGTTCTTTATGAGCAATTATGTAAAGCGGTGCTTCAGTGCGGGTGTAAGTAGGCAAGCGAGTGGCGCGAGTGGTACGGGCAAGCCAATGCTGCGGTAAAAGTGTTACGCGCTGTGCTCGATTCTCCGCGCTCGCTGCTTGTCTGTGACGCAACACCTCGGCGAATGTGTGCCAAAAGTGCAGCTCAAACATCGCCGCTGACGTCCATGTTACAAGACGATCGCGTACACACAATCTACTTCCACTTTCATATCTTCAACTACGCCGAAATGTAGGTGAACTAAATCGAGTGATCTATCAGATAACAGAGTAAAAGCGCATAACCCATCTTAAAACCAATTTAAATGTTCTGAGTTATCTCAAACAGCTATACACATTGAACTACTGTGCGCAAACTAATAACAGTGCATTATAGTGTAGTAATTCATTATGTAGCTACGTATGGTAACACCGCCCTCACCGTCACATTACGAAAAACCGTCTCAATTTGTACAAGTTGTGAAAGAGAAGTGAAGTGAGGTTAGGTGAACACGTTAAATACCACGTTGTTTTTTCACAACGTTAATAATGTTTCCAGCGTTTATCAGCCGACGTGATAAGATACAGTACAGTACCCCTTTGTTTATGCACTGCACTTCAACATAAGACCTTAGATAATGCATTATCTACAAAAGTAAGTACTGTAACTAACTTGCTATTTGCTTACTCATTCTATATGTCTCTCCTTTGTCTCTACCATATTATACATATTTGAATGTTACTTTTAATTTTTTTATGATTTTAATATTCAAATAACTATACTATTCTAGGTATCTATGAAACTAAACAAAGTCAGGTTAATTAATATTTTCACAGGTACAACAAATTTAAATACATGTTAATTAATTTTAAATTACTGAAATTTATTTGATGTCAAATACATAAACTGGTATTTAAACAACCAAATATGTTTTTCGTAAAGGTCATGTGGAAGACTCAAGGCGAGGCCAGCAGAGCGATTTTCAAACCATGTAAAGATATCGTCGAGAATTATAACACCTACCACCTACTGAATTGCTGTCGAGGTAAGAAAAGGCATAATAACATTACATTCAATAATGTATTTAGTACCTTTTGTATTTCAACATTAAATAGGTGACGGAATATTTTTTTTTCTTTCCTATTATAAATATTAGAACAGGTGATTGTTATATTAATTTCACCTGTGACAATACATTACAAAGGAAATTTTATACATTAGCCAGGTGACGTGTGTGAAAGTGGTCAGCTCGGTTATCGTTAACTAATCAAAGAGATATTTCAATAAAGCAATCGCCCTAAACTAGTGCTTATCAAACGTTATCGCGGACGAGTAACGGTATTTGTTAATAAAGTAATATTGTGTCACAGTCTTCATTGTGTTGTCAATGACATCTTTATGACATTTACAACTTAATGAACCCCCACGAACAAAGTGATTTTACAGCATTTATGAAATAAACAAATGTATTCATTGCTAACCTTCTAGGGCTAAATTTTATCTGCCGCTTTAATCACACTACATACATATTTCGTGCCTTTTATACCGTTAGAACCTATTTACTGACAAGATTACTGTTTATTTATATATTTCTGATAAGCGACAACAAATATTTAGTGCACTATCCTCAGTTAACTGTTTCAAAATTGTTAAACAAATCAATGCCTATTTATATGTCACTAACGTCTAAATTAGTTATAAATAAACAATTAGTTATGATCATTATTAGTATTTACATACAAATTAATGTTTATAATGTATGTACATGTATCTCGGCATTTACAAACTGGGCGATACAGGCCTTCCTTTTATTATTTAAAAATGTTGTCTTTCAGTTTAGAGATATCTTTAAAAATAACATTTAATATAAGTTAAAACGTGCTAATATTTTTAACGATTCTCTGATATCCATTAGTGTAACTAAAATAAAAAATATACAAAAGAATAATACGTAATAAAACGCGTTAAGAGACAAACGTATAATAAACATTCTTGTAATAATTTAAAATCTTGCAAAATACATTAAGACGAGTTTTGACATAGACGCGCTGAGCTCTGGTAATACGTTGCGATGGCCGTGGGCGTATACGACAATGCCGTTTGGCCGGCAATGAACCTTCGCATTTGCTCTGCCGAAACAATTAGCGCCGCGCCGCAAATCTAACCGGAGTATTTACACAGCGACCGTCTTCATCATACACTACACAGTACACATCGTACTCGCGCCAGATGACCATAATGGCAGTTTCCGTTTTGGCCGATCCTAAGTAAATGTCAATGGGAAAACATCACCGATACTCTAATCAAATAAGTTTCTTTTGAACGTGCTAATATACTCGTGCCCAAGTGTCCAACATTACTTAGTTTCAAACGCATCCTTCTTTATGTACCAGATTGCCTTGCTTATATACGATGACATTGTTCCAAAATAGGAATTTTAAAATACGACCTACTTAGACAATAGGAAGGTAAATCACGAACGAATTTTTATCTGCCTTGCGTAGTTTTTTCTACCCATTACGAACCTGTTTTGGAACATTAACAACTTTAGCGAGTCAGTGCAATTCTACTGCAGAAATAATGCACACAACCTGTAATTTTACAATTGTGACGGATAAATACGCTTTAACGCGATAAAACTATTGGAATCTGCTACATTGAATGGTTGAGCTTCGTGTAAAATGCGTGGGTGGCTACGAAGCAATTCTCGCAGTTTTATGTTAAGCCAAGGTGTGAAATCTCTGTTTACGTAGCATTATGGGCATCTAGTGTTCGTTGAACATCAGAGCGTCATCATATCTTCGCATTGAGAAACCGAGCCTTCAAGGCGAACTGGACATTAAAAATCTAAACAATATTCAATAATATTTGGAAAATGACATTTAGACGTAAAATAACTAAGTCTAAGTACATCCTCACGCAGAGGCCGTCGCTTCGAAGGAACAAAGATTGACTCACGTCCGGACTCCAGTTGTCGGAGAAAGGAGTTGAGCTAAAAATAGTACATTAGCGGTTACACACGCGGCCGTTGGACCTGGCCTACGCCTCCCGCGCCTGCCTCGTGGCTTGGCGTGAGGACAATCATCTCCAAGCAACACTTGAGATCGCAACGAGGCAGCTGCATGCATCGGTGTGTTGGTTAATCGAATTGGATTTTCCTGCGACAACGCTAACATCAAGTGTAATCACTTACACGCGGAGCACGTTTAACTGATCAATAATAACGTCAATCGAGCTCCGCGTGCTAAGTCGAGTGGCGACTGCCGGCCAACCAGAGCCAACCGATTGCTTTGTCTGTTAGTTTTTTCCTTGTGTTACATAATGCTGGTGGTCGTGAGAACTAAGTGTGTATTCATGTACGATACTCTGGATCGCCAACAAAATTTCCATTTAGATTACTGTACGGCGAACAGTATTAGTAACGTGATAGCAAAATGGCGCTTAGTCTCGTGTATCAGACGCGTTCAATTTCGCCGACACAGCGAGGCAGGAAATATTCTAAAGTTACTTATTGTGTCGAAGAATGCCGTGTTAGCACTACTCAGCTCCCACGATTGAAACTTATTGTTTGCGCTGCATTCGAAGGTTTCTGCAATGTCTAGGCGTTGGGAAACCGCTCCGACGAAGGTGTCGAGTTTGAGGCCAGAACCGGCTGTTTGAGAAACCTTTTGAGTTTAGATTGCGAAAAGTGTGGAAAGCTTGTATTTACTTGCATAAAATTATGCGCAATTTTAAAATATGAAGGAAGTACATATAAGCGACGACTTCATGCATATGAATACTTACATAAAATGCTTATACTACACATATATGCAATGGAATAGGTATCTTAATTTTAAATACTTATGGCGCTGAAGGTGTCTCCGTGAGTGGCATTACGAGGCAGGCAATAGACAGCGGTTGATATTATACGAGTATACTAATCGGGCAGTGTAAAAGCAATAAGTCAATATGAGGATTGTGTATGTTTTGATATGACGTCATGCAACATTTTGGTTGTGTAGCGTACCAATCAGCCTTTATCAATACACATGGCAAGTTAATCGCGTCGCATGTCGCTGTACAGCCAGCCAATGTCTGGAATCGCCAGTTTTATTTTTGGGCACAACATGACTGTGTAACGTTTTTGCAATAACTTCAAACTCTCTCGACATTTCCTCATGCCAACCTTGAGATTGTGTTTGCGAAGCGTCTATTTGTGTTTTTATAACCACAATAAGTTATTAAAATGTTGGGGAATTTCAATGTAGAGTTAACAGTCGTTGTTGTACCGATTGGAATGTCATGTATTCGGTCAACGTAGTCGTATGTAAAATATTAAGTAAGAAATATTCAAGAGTTGCGTGCACGCGTAAATCGAGCACGCTCCATCGCGCCACGTGATTACATGCTTTACTAACCAACTAACAACCAACGAAACAGACAACTAAATACTTGCGTGATGTGACGACCTACATATAACGTTATTGCAACAAGTCAAGTATTTCATCTGCAACATTGAAGACATTTATTTCCCAAAGGCACGACATCGACAAGGCATCAAACGACAGATTGCAAATTATGATCCTTTATGTTCGTCTGAATAAAAGATCATATTTAATGCACCTAACGTTTTGAAAACTTGCCCTGTCGAGCTCGACTTGCAGAAAGATCCCTTTAAAATGTTATCTGAGATTTGCCACCAATAGTTTTGGCACAAAGAGCAGATACGGGACAAAGAGTTCTTTTATTTCGTACCAAAAGTGGCGCAAAAAATAATGGCAATGGTCGTATTTGTAAATAGGCCGCAGGTAGACGGTTGTAGGTGTATTCATAAGTTCAACGGTTTAATAGTCTCTTTTGAAAGGATCGAACGTACGAAAATATGAAAAAAGAACTTGATGATGCACCTTTCAAAATTCCCACTGCAGTTTCTTTGGTCCAATGATATATTGCCATGACAAAGATTTGATCAAAAAATACGGAGCAAGTGGTTCGCACCCGGAACTTAGATAACGTCGTATAAAGATTTTGTAGAAACATGTAAATGGAATTATTATTATCCGTCAAAAAGAGTTGTGGTGCATAGATCACAAAAAAAAGAAATATAATAAGTGCGTATCTATCTATGTCGTATAGGAAAGTTTAAAAATAATTTACGAATGTACCAGACAAGTTTTGTAATAATAAATTATAAAGTAAATCAACGTGTCAAATAATTCAAGTTTAAGTAGTTAAGAAACTCTACATATTTTATTTTTATAATAATTTATAAAAAAACATAGAAACAAGGCGCAATGTAAAACTGTAACATAGCAACATGAAAAAATCCTAGACCGAACAATGCTCAAATGCATGGTTTTAGTACTGGCATAAGAAGATAATTTAATAACCACCTTGAAACCTGTTAAACGATCATGGCAACCCCCGCGGGGCGTTTACAAACCCAGCTCACATAACCCAATACAAAACGGGCCAGGTCCGAACAAGTGTGCTTTACGCAACGTAAAAGACGACAAAAACTATGAGCAGGTAGCGTACGAAAGGAGCAAACCATTTTTAACTATACCAGAGAATCAATAAAACCTGTTTTACGTTATCGTAGATAGGCTTTGAGACGACCGTGGAAAAACATTTTGATCTTTATTCGAGATAGCTTTAGTGGCGGTTTATGAAGATCTACAACCTCAACCTTCAATCCCGTCTACACCCCCGTTGAGATTTGAAAAGGGTCAACCAATTATTCAGTGTACCATATCCCAAAGATGACTGTACGTGCACTGACGCTGCCCTATAAAAAAATGATGGATCACGACTACTTTTTATAAATAAGCAGATCCAAAGAATTCCCGCACGTAAACAGTGAATTTGGAAATATTTCCTGCCCACATATAAAAACATGTATTGGCAAATAAAACTAAAGACGTGCATTTATTAAGGCGGGGATTTTGCAGTGGTGAGATGTAATATTAAACCGGAATTTAAAAAATATAAAATAGCGTTTTTTATCGATATCGACATTAACATGTTGTTTCTTGATACCAATAAAGTTTTTCTTGCAAACCTTAGCGCAACATGATGCGGGTGCGCGCAAGTCACAGCAACTGGTTTTACTTATTTTCCGTATCGTGTAATTACCGAGGCAAGTCCGTTGACTTAGTAAAGAACTGACTATACAAACGCAACATGTTTCTCAGTCCACGATCAATTATTTAAATAATCGTGCTGATAAAAGCCATAACTTACGAGTTATTTCTCGAATAAAATAACAACAAATATCAAACCGATAACTCAATTGTGCGTACTTACTTATCTTTTAAAGAGTAACAAATATTAAGTTTCGCCTCCAAATGAATGTGCAAACAATTAGTAGCAGATTAGTGTTATTTACGGATTTCAACTCCAGTAAACCATTTCAAAACATACCCAGAAACATCTATCAATCAATGTTACACTAGATAAGACATTCAGTACAAAAAATGTGTCCCACCTACTTGCGGTGCATGCACCACATATGAATCAGTTTGTTTCGTGACAGTGACAGTGCAGTACGCCTTATCGCATACGTTTAAAAGTAATAAATGAATGTTTCGCCGTCAAACCGAAAGCAAATCTTCTGAAGTTACAATATTTTAATAAAATACCAGGTAAGTGATGTAATATTGCAGTGTGCTTTTAAAATACGGGGGCACTTTATTTCTTTGACGTGTCTCGTCTATCGGTAGAATATAAGTCAATGCCCAGAAATAACACACTCGCCACTAATTAAGCTCATGGAAGGATTATTGTTCAATTTATTTCAGACATAAATTGTAATTTATTACTGTCCGACTCCCAGTAGGTACTTCGCTTGAGTGTAAATAAATATATAATATACTTTACAAGTAATAAATTTTAAAGTATCGTTTTGTGTTGCGTCCAAATAAAAGTTTTAATACGTAAAATACACAATTGCTATTCTAGAACCCAAGAACTATGTAACCCAAAAAATAATTGCAACTACTGTTGGTCTCTCGTAAATACCTATTTAATATTATCCACCATGTCTGGTTAAACTCGCTGATGTGCCCAATCGCAATGCAAAAAGTATTTTACTTTATTTTTCGAAATACTAATTTCGTATAATAAAATAAATTATAATATTTTTTCACCACTTACCTACCGTTGTTCCATACAAAAATGTCATCGGTTAATCGACTTTATTTCACCCAGAAAAAAATGATTGCTTCACTCTATTACTAAACAACAAGATCGTAGAAAGTAAATAGGAAAAGTATAGTACACTTTTCAGGCAGGGAAACAAACATGAGAAAAGTTTACTTTGGTAAAAATAACAATACCATGTATTGTTTCATATTGTTTGGATTTTTAAGATGCTATCGTGAAAATATTTGTAACGCACATATGTATATTAAAGAAAAAAACAACTTTTAGCATACTTTAAAATAAATTCCTGTTTAAATACTAATAGGTACTCATACTTAAGAACCCGTTTCAGTACGTTTTCGAATAGGTTATCGTGGATTTTATATTATACTACCTAGTTCTTTCTAAAAACATATTGACCAAGCACGTAAACATGTATTCACTATCCAGGTATATCTTTGTAAATACATAATAATAAAATAATAACACTGATAACAGTGTTTATATCTTCAAGTCATTGCTCGTTTCTTTGCACGTAACAAAGTGCGAAGCGGGGGAAATTCTCTTTATTAGAACATTATCTTGTTCATGTACACCGCACACAGCTTTACTGCCATCGTGTATTAATGAAGCTTAAAAAAAGAGGCATGTATCGTCAATTAATCATGAGTTTTATATGGGTAGTCAATAAGAACAAATCATTTGTAAAAGTAATTTATGTACGACACAGAATTCGGAGTCGCAAGTCAATCCGTGGTCCTATGTGTAAACGTTTAATTCTCAAAGGGTTTTAATTTTACAAAAGACAAAGAGGAGTATTATCACGAATCGTTAAACTAAGAATGAAAACTACTTACCCCCATTTTACTTTCTAATTCAAGTGTTTAGGACTAGGTATACAATATAAATTAGTCTAGAAACTTAGTTAAAAATATACAACACTTATGTAAAATAAAACATGCCATGTGGTATATATGGTATCGTGATGCATTAGTGAAGAAATATCTTCATAGCATTTAACAAACCTTACCACAACATGATTCAGCCGGTACACGTGCACCAATTTTACATAATATATCACTTTGAAAACAAATAAGCAGTCAATTATTGCCATCACATGTTTGAAATAGTTACAAACATAAATGGAAAACTATAAGAACATTGGCAAATTGGCACTGAGTAAACTAACTTTCTAATTATTCGGCGGTAATTTACAAATATGTAAATAAAGGAAACATAACATACCTTAAAGATCAGATCACCAAAATCGTAGAGCGCAGACTGATGCATTATGGCTGTAGACATCATGTATGATGAACTCGTCACTAATCCAGGGTTTCAGTGCTGGTGCAATCGGACAAAAATCTGGAAACTGATCCACTGATGCACGACTTTGTTATGTCGACGAACTCACTGTAATTTTTAGGTTAGGCGTGTTAAAGTTCACGATAATTTTAATGAGAAATTTACGAAACCTTTTTAAATACAGTTCATATAATTTTGTAAAATCGTTGTTTTTTGTTTTTTTACGTTCGAAGACCACAGACTGTGTCCGAACTAGTTGGCCGAGGGCGGTTATTTTTTTAAACACCCTCCACGGTAAAGTAAGATCAGTATTTTTGAACACAATTTCGCACACGCTGCGAAAATGTACAAAACAGTCCTTTGTTTCGAAATGTCTCCACTTTATTTTTTCGCGTCTATACGGAAATTCACAAAATTGGTCAAAATTCTGCGCGAACTGCGTCGAAGTCAATTTTAATAATGAAACTTTTTTCTATATATCGACTCTATACTCCAAAATGCAGTTGTTCTGGCCGTATAAATCGCAATATTTTAGAAATAAATCGCAGAGTCAACGTCCGCGCAAAACGCACCACACGTTCATTCCGTATCACGCTTGCTCGCGCACTGAGCTTGTATAGTTCGCCAGTTCGCCTTCGCCCGTGACTCGCCAGCGGCGGCAGCGGGCGGGTGAATTTTGTTTTCAAATCATACAGCGCGATCACGTTTTGGAACGAGATTCGTTTGCCACTCGGGTACGTTCGGCTATATTCGGCTGTATGTTTTGTTGTCGCTCCGCACTCCGCCACAACAAAGTGTTGGTATAAATTCTGATCGTTGTGCATAATTATTCAATAATTCTAAGATATTAATATTTTCTATAATTCTTTTGCTTGATTATTTCGTTTTATTTATTAAATAAAGTAGCAAAAACGATTGTTAATTATAATAAATAAAAAAAAAATAAACAGAAAATACTGGCTGATCACAACTATTTTTAAATTACTTTTTAGTTTCCTATCATAAGTAGCAATTTAGCATTCTGCTTTCACTTCAAAAACTATGCACTTAATAGAAAATAAACAAAGTTCAAATATGGCATTAAAAATTCATTCACGATTGTGGCATAATTTCAACCGAAGGCTATAGTTATTAGCGAGGAAGGATCTACCTATTAAGAGCGAGTTGCCGGTGCGGTGTACAAAAACTTGTGATTTTAGAGCTGGTTCCACCAATCGAGATGTCTGCACTGTGCGTCGTCCGCGCCTCCCTTACACATATCGCCGCGTCCACATGCAACGCTTACAGCGATGTTGTTTACTTTATAGTTTACATAAACTATAATATGAATATTTTTGTACACAATTTTAATAAATAATGTTTATTTTTCCCTATGCGTACCAGTGGAATATTCAATTTTAACAGGCAGACCATGTTATGGCCGTATTTACAGGTTAAATACAAATTATAAATTAAATTTCATTCGATTTTTCGACTCGATTTTGTGCTTCTGACCCGTTGACTTATACATTACAAGATCACAAGAAATCAAATGCTCTCCTTTAGACGGCAATTCTATTGGACATATTAAGTGCATTTTAAGGTGAATGCTTTGACAAACCCTAACAATTTTCCGTGACAACATAATACGTTATTATTAAGTTACGTGGCTACTTGGCTTAATGTCAACGTAATAATCCGATCAGGAAAAATATAACTAGCGAGCAAATTCAAAATTCAATGATCTTGAGGATGGGAAGTTTCAAAATGAATGTGTCATTTCGTTAATCGTTAGTTAGTAGAATTATTAAAATGGTGCAATGCAAGTGCAATTTGGAATGCAACTTCCCGCCATTTCGCAGCACTTTGGTCTCACCCTATAGCTCGCTGAGTGCACGTCTCTGAAACAACTTTTTATAATGGTATTCGTTCGTTGCAAACTCGTTTGACGGTTTTAGTCAACTTTTAGTGTTATGCGTTATGTTGCACTGTGTTTACGGGAATCGGAATCAGCCTCCTTAACTGAATGTTGAATTCACAATTATTTTTGTATTCTGCTCCTAATGCAATGGAATTAGTCATATTAGATGATCCGTTTTCAACGTACTTATTATTATTGTTTTTGTAAACGCTCTCTGGACTTTCTATATCTCAAATCGAAAAGAACAAATGAAGCTAATACTGAATTTATGATGGATTTTATATTTTTACAAACACCACAATCAAGTTTTAAATTGTGTCGGAATAATTAATTAAATCAATGTGTGTTCGGTACAAAATTGAGTTCGTTTATGTTAAGACGTCCTCTATTACACAGTCATTATCCTGTAATTGGAAAGCAATGGATTCTCGTTCGGAAGGTAAATAAGTTTCGGCATGTCTTAACGATAAAAACGCGCCTTAAAGAAAATAATTTTATATTTCTCCATCCAGGAACCCTGATAACCTAGCTTATTGGGAGCGCATATTTAATTAACAGAAGAAATAATGGCGACCGTTACATTATTAAAATGTATTAATGGAATAGTTGTGGTTATCACCGGAAACGTCGGGCCCGCTAAATAATACACATAAACTTAGTTCATTATAATGTACGGATTACGTGACCTGTGCTCTAACTTCCTCCATACAGTTTTATCAACTTGGAACACAAGGTCACCGCCAAACACTTTCAATATTTTACCACAGAATACTAAATTTTACTATGCTTATGGTTTGGTGGACATTTATTTATTTTCAACTCCTCCTATTTGTTTTCTTTTTGATTAATTGGCGGGTTAAAGACCAGCAACTAGTGAGACTCGCCGACATTCAGTCGACGGTGTCAATTCTTTGCGAGCCAATGTCGATCCTGGTTGACAGGAGATATAGAGGTGGGTTAATGGGTGGGATAGTCTTCAAGCTCATGGTTTTAAACGTACATTTTCTAAAATATAAACATAGCTGCTTAATTAAGGGAGCGTTAGCTTTTATAACTCAATGAAAGAATATTCGTATTTTTTATAGATATTATGTAACAGGAAACTCATCCCACAATAGGTTGATTGATTGGTAAATGATTATATTTCGCAGAGCAGGAAAAACGTTTGAATTGTGTCCATTAAAGTTTTAAATTATGCATGTATCGATATTCTAATCGAAGAGCATCATCAATCGCCCAAGCAAGTCAGTTGATGGTAAGTGATCAGTGATCCCCATTATTCATGACCGGGGAGGTATTAGGGAGTTCGGGGGCAGTTTGGTGTCCTTTAAATGTTAATGGTAGATTAATCATACGGAATATTGGAATGAAATTTATCGTCAGTTTCGAACATTGGTAATACCCTTATTAAATCAATTAAATAAATATCCATCAATAAGAAATATAGGTGGTAGGTCTCTCATATGTGAAACGTCGCCATGTGAATAGGTACCACCACAATGTCTGTTTCTCCCGCCAAACAGCAGTGTAAATGCACTGTTGTGTTCCGGTTTGAAGGACATTGCTAGAGTAACTACTGGACTTAATGAGAGTTAATATCTCATGTCTCAGGATGGCGAGCGCTGTGAATGCCAAGCATAGCTTTGTAATTCATGGTGTTGTTTGGTTTTGCTACTGTCCATGAGCGGCCGTATCACTTACCGTGAGGCGAGTGGCATGCTCGTCTCGCCATTCATTGGAATAGAAAAAAACATAGTTCGGACGTTGCAATCTTGTGTCGTGAGTACCAGAGGCCACAAGGAAATTTTTCTAGTTCCAAACCAACAGCGCCGAAACAAATGCCCAAGCACTACTTGAACGAATCTTATTCCCTTCATTAAAAAAAATCCTGTTATATTAAGATTAATCAAGAAAAACAAACTATTCCGTAACATAGATCAAAGTGGAAACTTTTCATCATTTTTTTACTGTAGATACAATTTCAACGAACATTCCCATAAGTTAGCGCACTGGTCAAGTAAACTCAAATATAATATTTCCTTGAGTTAGCAAAATTCACTGAATTATTCTCTCATGGGAAATATCATGAAACGCGAGCTGATGATATATTTCAAACGGCGCGAACCTTTGGGATCTACGAATGCAATAGAAAAACCTTTTCAACCTGACAGAATTTTAAAAATCAATTTTGTCTTACTTAGATAAAAATAGAACTATGGCTTTTCAAATTAATTCTTCTCGGGTACTAAAAGACCTATTGTATACTTTTTTATTTTGTAGTTATAGTAATCATATAGCATTCGAAATTATGGTTTCGATATTTCCCTGCTCTATGCCGTATGTAGGTTTCCTCAGTCAGTGTTATGCGAAAATTCACACTGAGCACTGAAGTTTGGCTCCTCATATAAGGGCACCAGCTTGTCTTTCACGTTTAGTAAATGAGAAATCGAATTAAATTGATACTTTAAATAAAGACTACAAAAAATAAACAGGAAAAAATATCATATTCGCAAGGAGCTCCAATAACATTCGAACATTAACCCAAATCAAGTGCAGTGCTTAGATGGCCACCAAACGACTTTCCTTTTGGATGTTATCCAACATGTTTAAACAAGGAACCCTCTTCGATATATGTACACAATTGATATTTATAATGGGTCAGTGTCAAGTATCAGTCACGTAATGCTTACTACGAAACTTATGGCGCTTGGTAATTCAATACATTGTGTGCAAACGTTGGCACTGCCCACATACAATATCTGTACATATTGAGTCTTGTATGTTTGTTGCTTATTTGAATGTTTATTCTCGATGACACCTTAAAAATCATACCTATAATATTAACTGCTAAGGTGATCTGGTGGTTGTATGAGAATCACTAACCCAAGTAATAAAGGGAACTACGGATCTAATTATGCAAATGATGGATCATAGAGATGTCAATGATTTAAATTCATTATGAGTGTCCGTCTGAATTATCATATGGTTATACCTATAGCTTCGGCTTTCAATAGCTTCTAGTCGCAGTAATTCTTGTTAATTAAATAAGGAAGCCGTTTCAAATTTATCACTTGGTTCACAATTATATAAATATATTAAATGCGTTAAAACGCTCAACAAAAATTCTTAATAGACATCGAACTCACTACCTTCGAAATAATCTTGATCAGCGCGAGTAAAGCCGCAAAAAACGAATAGCCGATGAATTCAAAACAGCAGTGAAGTTTATTTGTATACATAATTAGTCAGCACTTAATACTAAACCTTGGAATTAATGAATGGCCCAATCCATATTTAGGATTTGTTTCCAATGCTATTAGTTTTGTAAATGTGCTGACTTCATGGCAAAGTAAGTATTTGAATACGTTTACCTACTTGGAATAAATTTCTTGGAGACCTTACATTTATATTTGTGAATATTTTCAACTCATATTCACCAAGGTTACATAAATTATTGAAACCAAAAATACAATGAAGAGTCGCACATGCCAACTTTTATTAATATTTCAATATTTTATTGTATTAATAAATAAACACCAATTCTAGACGTAAACGTACTATACTCAAGTAACAATAATTATATTTTTTTACATACATAAGTTACTTCCGTCCTTAAAATATAGCAGACTCTAATTTATTACTTGAATAAAATACCGCTACAACAAAGTATTATTATTAAAGATACTTAAAACAAAAGTTATCAGGTAAAAAGACAACCTTCTCCCGATAATTAGTAATTCCAACCCCACTAATAAATTTAACATACCCATAAAATTAGAGATAGTTAACTAAGAACAATAGGCTTTTCTTCGTCCCCAAACTATTCGTAGTCGTACTATGAATAAAGGAACAAGTTTTTTAAACAATGGGAAGTAAACAGCTATTCTTCGCATACAAAAAAGAATTTATAATGAATTTCACAACGCAGCAGTTCGTAGACTCTATGTTAGCATGTCAGAATACTATTTATATGAAATAGAATCTAAGAATACGCACAATACAACATATTTTACACATGAAACAAATAACCAGAAAGTGTCCAATTTGGGTAGGTAAAGCCGTCCGAAATTCTTCCAACACTAATCAGGAACATTTGGGCTCGTTGCTCAATACAAAAAAGCCACTTGAATTGATAAACTCCTCTTTTAATTTACTTAAAAAAATATGTACTTAAAGTTGCAGTGGCAAAGCTGGTTAATAATGGATTAAATCGTGGTATATTTGTTTTTCGATTCCCTCAAATCACCACATACTAATTATCGGTGTTCTGTAAATGCTAAGTATAGGCCTTCTTTAGATCATCCCACTGCCAATGGTCTACTAACAACTACAACAATTATACTTCTCTAAAATATGTACTGTTTCTCAATTATAATTAAGTTTATCTGCCTCATATTCAAATAATGCGTATAATTCAGTACTGACAATTAATTCACCACAAGACTATTTAAGTCTTATCTACCTCGGTACGTTTTCAGAACGAATGACGTCTAGTTTAGGAAATAGGTCGTCGCTGTTACGCCTAATTACCCGTGTCTATCTAAAGCGACTAGAAAAACCTGAAACGAATTTCCATTCAAATAAAGGGCCTGAGAATTTGTGTGACCGAGTGCGAAGTAGCGCGGTGACTGGCGAAGCAACTTTGGAGTAGGAAGCGCACGAGAATACCCCGATAAAAAAATTATACAAAATGAGAGTGAACGAAAACATCAATAGCTGTTGAATATACCGAATCTCCGCCAATCAATTCTGTGACATTTTGAATCTTAGGTCATGTAAGAAGTACCCTGAACGGACGAGGATGAGTAGATTGATATTAACAGACGAAGCGAACATGATATGCATTGAGCAAGTTTAGATCTATAGTATCTGCCTACATCTATGAAATACAGACGTAAAGTTAAGCATGCATGTAATAAAAACGAAGGTGACATTAATCGTTCATGTTTAGTTAACTATCATTTAAGTAATTTTTTTTACGTCGCAGTGAAATATTTACGCAGTTCATTGTAATTGTCCGGTCATTATATTTAAATGTTAGTCACTTTCTAATTCCTAGTTAAGTTATCTAGCTTAATATTTTCTAATAAATTTGTACATACTCTGAATTTGTATATGTAGTGAATTTATTCCGTGAAAGGGCTCACGAAAATAATTATTAAAGTCTCGAGTCCCCTCTCCCTCAATCCATTTTAGTCTCAGAGGTAATTAGCGTGAAACTTGCCTCCGATAAATCCCCTGCATATTGGATATTATATTTCAGACTGCCGATTTCCTCATGGGATATTTTTTTCGTAATATATACTAAATATACCGCGTGCTGTTTTAGGTAAACATAAGCTTGCAATCGATAAAACAACTGTAACAATATTACCACGCAATTGTTATTTGGCTAATTCTTCCGAACAATCGCGATTAGCAACTTTTACAATATCGTTACAAAACTATGTATATATTTTATGAAATTACTGTACTGGTATCTTCGTTTGATAAACCGGCGCCGTGTCAAATTGATTTCTATATACACATCATTTATGAAATGTTATATTGCTTCCATGTCCAATTTCGTACTTGTTAAGAAATTGGTACGAAACCAGCGATGTCACGAACGCTCCTTATCGCATTTCCTTTTTTAATGTAACACGATAATATTGCCATTTGGAGTAATCATGTTATGACGGAATTAAATGCATAATCTACATTCTTTTTGTTTTGACGACCGCAAAACAAGTTTTATTGTGCGATAACAAAGCGAATACGTGTGGCCGCTTTAACTGCTGGTGGACCGTAGATGGATTATCACCCTTGAGATTTAATAGAACAGACATTTTACAAAAATGTTCGCCACCGAAAACTTCGGTACCAGGCCACAATGTCTGCTTCTGTCTCTGTTCCTCCTACGAAGTCGCACTATTTCCCTCTCATTCTAATGACTTCCCGGGTAGCTGGTACTGGCGCGTAGATTTTGTCCACGAAATTAGTAACAGTACAATCACAACGCGCAGAGATTTTGTTTGCGTTGTCGGCTTCAGTATAATACTCAATGATTATCACTGACCTGGCTAGTGTTTCAGGTTGCCGGAACACATCACGCTCGTTCTCCGCGCATACTGATCGATGCGAAGGACGCCGACCTATGTGCCAACTGCCAACATACACGTACTTGTGACACTTTCAAACCACTTTGGCATGGCTGCACCTAAGGATAGATACTAGCTTCAAAGGATGGTAAAAAACAGTGTTAATTATTGTTTTTATTTGGAGTTGAGGTATGAATATTGAATATAAATAAAGCATTCGATTATTCAATCATTGTGATAACGATATGGATTTTTTTGCCACAGAATTTACAATAAAACATATAATATTTTGTAAATTTATGTACTTTTGTTATAATGTTTTTTTTTATATCTATACTAAATCCGATATAAATTGCATGCGAACTAAAATGGCTTCACCTTGCAACTTCAAGTTCAAATTTAAAATTCCAAACTTTTATTTAGTGAATAGACCCGAGCAGTCCGTCATCGGTTGTTTTCATGTCAATATACCTATAAATAGTTATTTAAAATATTTATCTGGATTATAAATTATGCCGGTGCTTGGGACGTGCATGTTTGTAAAATAAAAGTAAAAACTCAGTCAAGTTTTAACAGCATATATCAAAATTATTACAAATAGTGCCTTAATATGGTTCATAATTTTACTACATAAATCCCTAATGATTGCGCTCTGCCAATTACTGACTAATTGATATCAGCTACTGAATTGTTCGATTCCAGTCGTGTTAAAATGCGGGGCAACGCTAGTTACAAAATAAAATATCTATAAAAACACCTTAAAAGTATGCCCACAGACCATGTCCTCATAATGAACGAACTTTCATAACACAAACGTTCGTATTATTATAATAATCACGTTATTATCAAGTACACCAACAATTTCATCTAAAGAAATGTTTTGATTAGATAAAAAGTTTTATAACATCCAGTGTGTTACAATGACCGTAAAATCAACTTTTACTCACTGTTAGCCGATAAAATATTTACATACGTATCAAATTGAGTTGCACACAGCAGCGTAGAGACCTGACCACGCCGTAACACCATTGTTATTATATTTTCCATTGTATTTTAATGTAATTATCTTTTAAAATATGATTAAGGATGAAATATTGCGATATGAAGTTTTTTAGGGAGCAATAGCTACCTATTGGATGAAGACCGAACTGTCAAATTGGTGGTCCCGAGTTTAAATTCAAAGCAACACACTACTGATTTGTAAATAACGTACGTAGGCCCTCTTAGTAAATCATCGCTTGCTTGAACGGCGACTAAAAAACTACGAGGATTTTTGGTTTGGAGGAAACAACCTATTTTAATACACTTTATAGAGTCCGACCTTATTCAGAGACAGATTAAAAACCTATTTTAAATATCAAATGTTTTATCCCTTGCGAACGACTTTAAAATTTAATTTGACCGACGAAGACAAAACATTCAAAAACTAAAATAGGTTTTAAATCTATCTATGAATAAGGCCGTAAAGCTCCGAAAGCCTATCAATCGTAGTGGTTGTACTTTGTTGTGCGTTGTAACTAACTAACCAAAACTTGCGCCCATAGGGAAGCGATATGCATAGTTGTGCAGTATATTGCTCTAGTAATAAACCTACCAACATATTTAGTAGGAGGAATCGCAAATTACTTGATGGTCTTACACAGACTAGCAACGTCTTTTATGATGCTTATTAAGCTCTAATCTAATACTGATCAAACTCTTATGGTTCATACTCCGTAGTATAAACATTAATCATGTCTCCATTATATAAATTAAATATACCTACTATTAATGCTTAGACATATAAACACAATCTATATGTTATACTCGTGCAATAAAGTGAACATTTCCTACAATGAATATAATCAATGGCATAGTTCATTAGTTCCTTTACACCATAATAAACGTTTAAAGAAGCAACTAATTGTTTTTACACGAACCGCGTGTGATCTAGGGCTGTTTATGAACACTTTTATTATTATTTAAATTATTTATTACAACTTTAAAATTATTTCCGCAAAACAAATTTCTAATAGGATAAAAGTGTAAAAAAAATAAAAACACGAAAGTAAAAAATGTAACAATGTCTAATCCGATTAAATACTTAGAAGCAGTCCTAATAATAATTCTATATTTATAAATACACTAGTTATGAACCCAGGCAAAATTAGCGGAAAAGATTATTAGTTCAGATAATTCCTTCCAGATTATTACTATTGTTTTATAGCGATCGAAGTTTGTAGAAGTACAAGCTGTTATATTATTCTTTCTTCTTAAACTTAAGATACATCAAGCGTACTTTAAACAGATTTGTTAAGTCATAAAAAAATTAAATAGCAAATGTTTAAAACTACCAAGAACATCAAGTACAGCAGACCTTTTCAATTAATCTCAAAACTCATGAATATATTAAAAATACATGCAAGAGTATCTTAATGATTATCTAATGCAAAGACCTTTGGCAGCCCTATGCCGGCTTCTCCGTACGGTGTATAGGTAGTTATAAAGGGCACCGATATTACCTCGAGGGGCATGGCGACCTCATGATCACTGCCGGGTTCCACGTGCTCACTGTAGATTAATGTTAAAAAGATGAAAGGCCAATTGAAATGTTTACTTTCAACCACGTATTTGGTTAATCAGGAAATGAATTTCTACGTTTCCTCATGCGTGAACAATGCACGCGTGAGGTATGATTTTTTTGTCTACGATCATAAGCCGGTTGAGAATAATTCGTTGTCACCGTTTTTGGTATGGCATTTTTTTTAAATGTTGTATTATTATAATTATACTGTTTTGTTGTAGTAGGTATATAATGTAAAGTCCGCCAACGCGCACTAGGCCAGCGTGATGGACTATATGGCCTAATGCCTCTCAATCGTACCCTCGATTATAGAGGAGTCTCGTGCCCTTCAGTGGGACGTATATGAGCTGATACAGTAGGTAAAGAATGAGAACAGAATTCACTTGCAACTTAATGGCGTTTTTTTACTTTAAGAAGACCGATTTTTAACTTCAATGGCATTATTTTTTCTTTTCAAAGTGTACAGGCGTTATATTTATTTTTTTCAACTTTTTTTCATATTAATACGACAAAGGAACTACGATGCATTTAATGTATGTATGAATTGTCTTCTGGTAAGAGATGGTTATATGTCTCTTATGGTCGACACAATTTATACCGGGTATATCAAGACTGCGACCGAAAACGAAGCCAGGTGATAGTTTTAGTGGTTGCAAACACGACGCAAATAAAAATTTCGCCAAAACAGTGACAGATATTTTTTTAGAATTTTTTAAAAATCATCGTGTTTGGGTGGTAAAAACCTTGTTTTTGCGAAAATACTAATTTAAACCCTTACGTACCATTGCATGTTTAAAAATAAAGAGGTTTTCGTGTTTATTTTAGGAAAACTATGTTAATATCACCCAAATTAAAGTATAAGTAAAAAATTACAAAATAAAAGGTGTAGATGTTTTTGAGAAATTTTTACTTGCATTGTGTCTGAAGTCACTAATACTACCACCACCAGGCTTCGTTTTCGGTCGCGGTCTTGATAAACCCTGTATATACAAAGTCGGATATACAAAGATCGAATTGGAAACGCCACACACTTGCATCGGTTACATGGGCGGATTTTCAGATCTATAAAATATGGTTAATGGTCATTTATTATATTATTATAATCTATAGTGGTCTTTACTGAAAAGTGTCTTCATATTTGAGGTAAACGCTTTATTTACATAATATCAGCATCGCGACCATCTATAAAACCTACCTGGCTATCAATAGCTCTTAAATAAAGAGGTGTGTTATGTATAAGTGCTTATGAAATGTAAGGCCACACCTCAGTTCTATAAAGAACACGTAAAAAAAGCATATAATATGACAAAGTAACAATCATTGCGTTCAAGGCGTGACGAAACATTGACCTAGGTTTGTCCATCTTTCGTCACCTTGTGAAGTGTGTACAAACAAAATGTGGGTTTATTTTATAATATTGTAATTTTTATGATGAAATAGACTCATCGATACTTAGGTGTCTATATGAACATATTAAGGAAAAAGCATTGGCAATTGACGCAGCATTTTTTTCTAAAACGATTACCGAATAACCGTTTGTACGTAAGCAACGGTTTGAGACCTTTAATTGAAATGCATTCACGTCGACACCGTAAATGAAACTGATAAAAACCTATCAGAACACAAATAAAACATTTCCGAGAAATGCTATTATAGAGAAAAATAGATAGGTTTCATTACATTTCAGTTTTCACCTACCGCAAACCTGTTATTTGATTCAGCCGTTTAAACCTTCTCATATCGCAAGCCATTGTCATTTTGTACCACAAATATACGATGATGCAGGTGAACAAAACTCTATGGAAATCTTCCAACAGGTCTATATAAGTAAAGTATAATTCTCCAAAGTCAATAGTTCAAATAAATTATCATAATTAACGAATCCGTGTCACCGAAAGTGGAGTGAGATCAAAAACAAAACGCTCGCAATGAATGGTCAAACATCTCGCGTTATTATTGTGTAACTGTTACAACATTAAATCACATTAGCGCCGTGTGTATTCTACTTTCGTGAACGTATTCATGCACTGACCACACGCACGACTATGCATTATGTTATCGAAGTAAACAGAAGACTCATTTCGCTTATTACGATTAAACAAACAACAATTTTAATCAGATCTCCAGCAGAATCAATATGACAGTCTATCATAATGGGTACATCTTTATCAGCCTTAAGCCTGGTAGATAGTTATGCGGTCCTAAATCTAAAAGACAAGGACGATTACTTACAAAGTTAATATTCTTTGAAGTCTCAAGAAATTCTGTACCAATAATGACTGGGTTAAAAAAAGCAATAAATATTTTGTATATTTTGTTATAGTTATATTAACGCGTACCATAGGTATTTTGCTGAGCAGTAGATTTCATTTCCCTTTCGTTTTCAAATTCCTATAGTAGTGATACAATCATTATACTTAAATGTTCATCTACAGACTACACCACTCATTTGGTTATTAATAAATTCCTTTAAAACACTCAGTAGTTTCTTGTGTTGAGTATTTAGTTTTAATGGCGTGTTTCCTACGCGACAAATAGTTTACCCAACAACATCCCTGGATGTTGTATATGTATCTACATATATCTGTAAATGTGCCTCAGAGCAAACTTCTGCTTTCATCTCGCTGTAACGCTTAAAGGAGCAGTCAGGCGACTCTTTAACAACGTCTTGAATGAGTAGTAACCATTGAAATAAAACGAGTAGTAAAGTGGACCGCGTAAATGAAGTTGCATCTATTTTCCGTCATTATTCTTTATTTAACAAGTTAGAATGAGTGTGTTAGGTAATTGACGCAAAGATAACCATGATAAATTTCCTAAGCCGGTTTCCAAATAGATATTGCGAATGCTTGCAATATGTACATGTTCAAATTCTATTCGCAAGAGCAGTGGGTAATTTTGAGCCTTCTATTCACTTTCATATGTTATGCTATGCGAATAGAAAAACAACACAACAGGTTTACGTGATCCGCCACAATTAGTCCCGTGCGTGCAATCGTAATCGTTTCGTCATAGTGCCGCTTAGTCAACATTCGCTATTGGATAAGGTTTCAGAAATATCAACAAAATAATGCCCCGATTACGATTTATTGCCTGGAAATAATACTCTTTCTATTTAAATTAAAATAATCATATAACCAACTATTTAAATTGTTCAGACAGAGGTACGTTTTACGGTAAACTTTCGTTGGCTTTCTTATTCATAAAGTTAAGAAATTTAATAACACCAGTAATTTAGGTACGCTAAGTAAAACACTCCGCTATTATTCAACGATATTTCATAATGCATGCATCACTTATTGCATTAATTCATCGGATTGTCGGAACTAGATTGTTCGGTAACATATACATGAACTTATTGCGTATTATTTCACATCGTTATAATTTTCAAATTAATTTTCAATTCAAATGGTTATAATTTTCACTATATCATAGTACGTTTACTAATCACTATACCATTAATAGTTTCGTTCTTTTCTCATATTACGAGAACATAAAGGACTTCTGAAGCCAGCTGGCTAGCTAGTCAGGATTTTATTATACTACATACTTCCAAATTATGAGATTGCACGTTATGATTTCTGATCTAAATTAATGTAGGACGGAGTTATACTTCCTTGTGACGCGATAGATTGGATAAACAATCCGTTGGGCCTAATCTACAGAAATAATATAATCTACTAGTGGCGTAGTTGTATAACGGTACGGTTACAAAGCTGAGGTCTCGGGTTCGAGTCCCGAGTCGGTCAAAGTGAGATTGAATTTTTCTATTCATTATCAGTCCGAAGTCAGGAATTTTTGCCCGACATGGCGATTGGCTCGCCCCCTATCACATTGTGGGACGGAACATACAAGGCGAAATGTGGATGCCCTGATGGCGCCTCTGCCTACCCCTTCGGGGATAAAGGCGTGAGTTTATGTATGTATGTATGTATGTATTTACTACCCAGAAATTAAGTGGTCTTAATCCAACCAATATGTAAACTTCTAGTCTAGATTACAGGGTATTCTATATAGTACATTATCTATCCGCTTAATATCTTTAGTCCTTTCTGTAATCCCTTGTAATTCCTGGAGAATAGCAAGGGGATAGGTTTAGAATAACAATCAATAATATTAATATTAGCTATTGGTTGCAGTTTTACGCGCTTGATGAAATGTGATTGTTAATCTGACTGTCAACCTAAATACTGATTTATTGTCTTAGTTCTAAAGCGTAGGAGTCTCTTACAAGATTACATTATTCATTTAGCTTCTGAGGGATTAATATTTAATAATATCCTTCCTTCACGATTTTTACATCCTATAAGGAACATATTATTACTAGGCCAATTTAGAAGCTTGCACTTATTTTAAAATTCTTAAAATGTTTGAAATTGGACCGTGAATTTTATGTCGTCTCTATGTATATAGGTTTGTTGTTTTTGCCAGTCCAAATAGATTTTTTTAAAATATCTAGCAAGAATGTTTTTAAATGATAGAGCACGTTATAAATATTGATGCGTAGATCCCAGTTTGACGAGATGCAACACCTGGCAGCTTATAATGAAAACTGCAATAAGACAATGTCGATAGGAACGTTCAGATCTAGTCACCGATGGTTAAACAAAGTTGTTTTTAAATACGTAAGTTCATATACTTGTTTTTCGACGATTCTTCGATAGGACACGTATTGGTTTAAAAATATGTAAGCAAAAAGACAAAGATTGTTTCTGTTGATTGTTGTTATTCAATACGGCGGCGGGTCGATTGATATAAAGAAATCATATTTCGTTTAATTGTGATATTTTATAGTTCGTTTTTATGCAGTTTTTGTTTAAATTAGCATTGTGTTAAATATTTATCTGTGTGAAATATAAATATGTTGTAGTTAGCGTTTTTATCTCACTCCGCGATAACATATTAACTACTGAATCATCCTTGTTTAAAACAAGTTTATGAGTCAAGGACTAATGAAAAATTATGTGCTGTGAAGTTGCGCATTCTATTGATAATTTAATAAAAATATAAGAAATTATAAGCTTAAACTTAAGTAACGAGAGGTAAACCCACATTTCACCGAGATAATTCAATTCCAAGACAAGACAGGGAAGACTATTGCCACGCCGGGCAATAATTGCAGCCCCGGATATCTCTTAATCTAAACCTTAAAATTAACCAAAAAGTAGTTTCCGATATCGGAACAAATCCAGGATCACACACGCTGGCCCAAAAGAAATAATATTTTGACTTTATTCCTCTTTCGAATCTGCACAAAACGTATCTTTACGTTGGCATAAACAACAGAAAAATTGCAAGGAGTGTCTCAACTCGGTGGGTCTGCACCGCTGTCATATTTTATTTTGTAAGCTCTTCACGTAAACTCGCATTACATGCATTAATTTAAAAATGATTTCGTTCTTAGAAGTGGCTTGGCGCTTATAGCCAGCGGTCCCTACTAATGGATAACATTTGAGTGAGCCGTCGGAACAACGTGGTTTTCCTGCACAACGTAAACAACTGATTGTTGAGCATGTACTAGTTAAGGTTAATAATAGTCAGAGGAAAATAAACATCAGTGTAAAAAGTTGTTATTTTATATTGGTGCGACAAAGTGATTCACTACGATGCACAAGCATGGTATGCGTAGTGGAATCCTACTTCCTAGCCACCTGCGAGGAAGTTCTCTCACTCCTGCTACCACAATTATGCGCCCTGGTCGAAATTGGGTTTTCTGTTTTTATAAACTCCAAACCATTACTAAATCACCAGTAAATATAGTTGTATAAAAAAAGTTCAGCAAAAGCACTGGGAGCTTGTATTGAAAGAACGAAAATATCGTAGTTCTCTGTATATGAAAGTATACATGAATATTGATTCAAACTCTTCTTGAGAACTCTTTGAAAAGTAAATGTATTTTATCAGATTATTTCTCATATACTATAAAGAATATTGTTTTTTAAGTCTTTTAATTTAATCATAAAACTTAATGATTAATAAATATGTTTACTCCATAATACGCAGCATCTATTAATAATGCATTATCATGTAGATTTACGGCACGAATAAAGTACATGCCTTTACTCACGTTGTTGCTCGTTTAAATTATTAATACTATGTTTATATTAACTATGCGTTGAACTGTAGTAAATGATGTGTAATGTATTATCCCACCACATAACCACTCTCAATCGATTCTCTCAATTGTAGAGTAGGCCCGTGCCCAGCTGTGGGATGTATATAGGCTGGTACAGACAGATACAGAATGTATTATCGGATCTACTGACAGTATTCTCCTTTTACCGCTGAGGCAATTGTAACCTATCTGACTGCATCTGACGATTTACTATAGAGTGTCTCTACTGCATAGAATATTGCTAACAATAATACAAAAAACTTAAGTATAATGTGCTGCCTGTTACATGTTCAATATCCTATATTTGACGCTTGACGAACTGTTTTCCCCCATAGTTCAAGATGATGTTATAACCTCTATTAGATATTATCTCACGGCTGCGCAAAGCTCCTCCTCAACTCTTTCTACTTGTCTACTCTTGGTTGTAGCTGGCTAGTACTGGTTACGTAATAATAAAATATCTGAAGCATTTAAGGCATCTCTGCCGTTCCATAGTAGCAAAATTATAAGACATCATACATTTGCTGCATACACAGACAATTTACAATGTTTCCAGGTACAAATATTGTAAGGAATACTAACGACGTTAAATATAATTTCTTTGAATGTGAATATATCCAGAGTTTTATCTTGGGCGATAAGAGAAGGTAAGGCGTTGGTTGCCCGGCCGGGCGGCGGTTGGTGCTCGCTAATAGTCCCAATAAAGCGGACCACGAGGAAGTTAGGACCGGTTCTCTCACGAGCGACGCAGTGTCGCCGCCGATACACACATGCCATTTATTATAATACCCCCTTCTACTGACACTACAACTAGGAAGTATTGGAAGTATGACGTGATCATTGCAACGTTTATCGTAACTCGTTTGTTATTACGGAAATTTCTCGGTTCCTTTGTTTCGTTTTCGACTGACGGCTATGAATCAGTCTATTCGGCGCAAAAGCGACAAACAAAAACGATTTGGAAATTGCGTTCGATTGGTAATCTTAAATACTGCGCTGCAAACCTCAAACAGCGTTAAAACAGGCGGTTTGTGGCCGAAACACCTCCTCGGACAGGTTCGCCTCGAATTATAACAGCATGCACTAATTTGAATAATGAACAATGTTACCCTAACAACCGGTTTGATCACGCGAGCGGGCGGCGAGCCTGCGCGCCCGCTGCTTTACGATTCAGGGATGCTGGCCTATAAACGTGGGCCGTAAAACCTTTTGCCATTCCCTCCAAATGGTTTCTAAAAGAGTGAACGTTGAAAGCAATTGCAAAAACTTTGATGCGTTTAGCATTCTAAAAGTACCTACTCACTTAACTATATGCGGGCGATCGATAACAACAATGTAGGAGACACGATACAACAAACTAGACGGCGGTAACTCATCGAATGCTTTTTTATCCGACCGTTTGAAATCGATGTTATATAATTTAAAAACAAAAGGGTCTCGAAAAAAAGACGCCCGCAGAGTTGGGATGAGAACAAAGCGCGCCTTCACCAAGTTATGTTTTTAGGATGGACTTAAGTAGGCCTGGCCATTCGAACTGCCTCATAAATCGCGCCTGCGAATGAAAACAATGAGAACAGTCGTTTATGTTTTGGACATTTTTTTGTGAGCGAAATAGCCGTTGACTAGCGGAATATTACATAACATCGGCTAGCATTCCGTTTCAAACCACTTTAAGCGACCGACTGACTCCAATTCGAATGACTTTTAGCAATAAAAGCATGCTGTTACCGAACACTATTATATCTGAAAAGATTAACTTTCCAAAATACAATATAGGGACATCTCCGAAATAATCTCTATTCTATTGCTATTGTACGATTACTTATAAATGCTGGCATTACTGTACTGTGAAGAACTGTAACAATGACTTTATTATGATTAATAATAATAGACAAATATAGATGCTTCTGTGTCGTAAATCACGTTTGAATGATAACTGTGACGTGTAACGGAGAACATTTGTTCAGTTGAGTCCAGGAAACGGTCGAACATCTTATTACAAACAAGTTTATCTTGCGCCAGAACCGAATTGTTTTCGCTTTCGTACAGATAAATAATGTTTCTAGCGGGTTTATCGTCGACACCATTAATTAATATTGCGCTTATCAGCTTAAAGTGGGTTGCGGCACCGCCAACACAGTTAATAACGCTTATTTCTATTTCCGTTTAGAATTTGCTTGTTATTACGTTTTTATTCATTAAGTTTCACGTAAACATGTATTTTGTTATCGGTACCGTACTGGGAACGTCGGGGTAGGAAAATTGATAATTAAATACAGCATTGAGCATGCCACTTGGTCCTCTCTTGAGTTATTTATGTAACCGGAGATTGCTCACTAAATTACAAGAGTTATGTGGTCGAACACTGGTGTAAGAAAATAAGAAAAGTATCAAAAAAGTATAGTACATACATTGAAATCTGAATGGATATTATATTACCAAATAAATACGTTTTGTGCTTTTTAAATCCATTTTTGAATTTTGTATTGTTCATGTCATTGGTTCAAAGGTCGAGTTTTATTTTTTATCGGTATTTGTGATTACTTTTGTAAATTTTAAAACAAAAAATATTTTTCTATTTGTTGCGAGCAATCAATTGTAAATTTTGGTTTGTAATTGGCGAGTCATTTTAACTTTTCGTTAACAACTGATGTCATAGAGTTGTATTTTTTTACCTACTGATTTTTTAAGGACTCTTGAAAAGTCACTAGAAAAAGTTAACACAAGTCACACGAAAGCGTGCCTATTTATGTTAATCAATGTTGTATTATAACCTCTTCCTTTTTAGAAATATTAATTAATATAAGCGATGTAATTTGTCTGTTTTTTTCTGTTAGTCTGAGAATCATGACAAAGGAGGTTATTAGGTCAAACACTTGTGTAACCTTGCTCGATGCCGGAAGTTCCCATGCGGCGACTACTGAAATTAACTCTAATTAAATACATATATTATGACTTGCGTAAATATACTTGAACGTTTTACATGTGAAATAATAATAGCCGCTTATTGATCATGTACATTATACACTAGTTCTTATCTTGTATATTGGTGCAGAAAGAACTCTAAACGTTGCTTGTACAGAAAAAAAACATACACAACAAAAAATTAACAAAACCTACCTTAATTTCTCTGGATAAATATATAACATTTAGGGACGGGAGTACATTTTTTGTGGTACTTTCTGAGGTGAAAAAATGTGGTTATTTACTACCTCCACTATTTTCTATAGAACACTTCATTATTTTTGAAAATCTTCGGCCATTACCCATTAGTAAGATAAATAGTTAAGCCATAAATCCCCTTGCAGACCAATACCTAATAATGATAACATGTATGATTGAATTAATACCTACATCCTGAAAGAGTGTTTAAGTCGAAACTGAGTCATATGGCAAGACAAGAAAGATACCTTTTTTTAATTTGACTCATCATACCGAGCTGCAAGTAACGGGATATCATACTTAGTATCATAAAATCATTTTTATATTATGCGACGCAAAATATACATACATATAGTATGTATGTATCTATTATAAATATGTATCTATTATAATGTATCTATTATAAATAAATTGCAGAACCGCGATGTACTCGATGCGTTAAATTTTTGTGTTATAATTGGTTTTTTTCCTTTAAGTAAAGACAAAATATATTCGGCATAAAAGTCAAATCATGAAAATATTAACTCACACATGATAAATTCAACTTCTTTAATACAATTTAGATACTCGTATTAAAAATCAAAATTACAATTTACATATTTTACAACCACGTGCTACATTAATAGAACACTAAAATGCGCTTATAACCATTCTAACCTTAGATATGGACATTGAATACTACAAATCATGCAGGCCATTTGTTGTCCATATAAAAAATTGTATTAAAATGTATATTATTATATTTTTGATGTAAAAATATAATTAATTTAAATCATGGGAATTGAGACATCACGATGCGAGGCCCAGGCGGGCCGATAACTCGCTTATCACCGAAGCTCGTCGACCCCGCTCGTATGGCCGATAGCGGCCGCGACATGATGGCAACACAAATAGCTATGACGAAACGCTCATATTCGACACCGAGAATTGTGACATTGGGTCTTTTTGAATTATCACAGACGGCTCCCATCTTCGCGACAATGAACTAAGCGACGCAGACGAAACTTACACACTTCTTATTGTATTGCTAAGTGTTCATAAATATCAACGGTCGACCAAATCTACTTATATAATAACTTATTAAAACTCATTGACATATCAATGTTAAAACTACACAATTTTTATATATATTGCTGCATTAATTAGCTGCAATACTCGGAACAAGGAAAAAGAGTCATTTCCTGCCGCCGTCGACTACAAACTAACGTAGAGCACTACTTCAAATATAATGAACGTAATAAACAGATTATAACAACTGGTGTTTTAGTGTCGTCAACTAATGAAACATTTCTTAGCAGCTACTTGCGGAAAATCCGCAATGTCGTCCTCATGATATAACCGTCTGGACTTAGGCACGTAATCCTTTGTTGAAACAAAAATTGCATCATATTTCATCAACATTCAATTGAATATGTTAACTGACTGAGCAGACTCTCCCAATAACTAGCTCAATAATATCAGCTGGTTCGTGCAAAAGTTATTTAAAGAAAATAATATATTCAGGCCAACGACACAAGAGAATCATGCCGTCATAACGTCAAGTCGTCGACTCCACAATTAGCCATCAATTGACCCCTCTCGAGGAACCAACACAGACTCGGCTTCATCGCTGCATCACGTGTTTCCATACGGCCGGCCTTGGTTCCTACATTAGAAGTTTATATCGTCATGGCATAAGATCGTGATCGTTTTGTATTGACTTTTTAATGAAAGGTATCATTGATTCCATTGCCGTAATTTGGTAGTGTATGCATCTGTTTACGTTTTATTTGCTCATCGATTGACCCTTTAACATTTACGTTGTTTATTGCAGTCGTGTTTATTGTTAGCGCTTGTTTTATGTGCATTGGATACACCAAATTAGCGGTTTCTATTCCACAGTTGTCCTACATTAATAATTCTAGCACTTTTTCAGATCATTTAAACAAATAATTGTGTGAATTTTTAGTTTCGCGTTCTGCAACTTGTTGGGTCTTTGTTTTTGAAAGATATCATTTGTTTACACCACATCGTACTACTTATTAGTCATTCTTTACCATTTTGTTAATTAACTGAATATTTTAATACAATGAGTGTTCGATAAGCGGTGTTTTAAACATCTAGTGCGGTTTCAGTAAATTAAAATTAAACATACAATTCATGTCTAGTATGTTATTCAATATATTATATTTTATATTTGCAATACGATATAAATTCAAGAAAAATATTTTTCATTAATATGCAGCTGGTACACTCCTTTTAAGCAACATTGAAGTCAAATTGGCGTTAATTTTTATGCATTTATTTAAATTATTTATATTAAATGCATGTTCATAAACGTTTTTTGGTTTATAATTTTACGACCAACTGATAGTCTGCTGTCAAACCTTAAGAATATATTCCAGTCAAATGTAAATGATGTTTCTCGGAATGAATAACTCAAACAAAATAGATTTATGACCTGGTATCGAGGACCTCAAGCTAGACTAAGTATTTTTCAATATTATATACGCTGTCACTTGGTTATTGAACCACTCACATCCTCTAATTCGTTATTTACACACAACATTAAAAGTAAATACTCGAATAGTTTAAAATTTTCTTCTTTTCTTAGCGGCTCTCTATTTAGTGAAGTTTAGTAATTAGCTGGTGGTAGGCTTCTACTATGTAAGCTGTCGCCTGGGTAGGTACCACCGCAATGTCTATTTCTCCCAACAAACAACAGTGTAAATGGACTACGCGGACGTATATCGGGGCGCTTGTCGGCCTGGGATGTCCGGTGCCGCGCATAATGCGTGTGAAGGTCACCGAGGGCTTTTTAGTCAGTATGCTGGCGTAGGTTTTGTTAGGGTCCCAGCCCGACCACAATCCGCAAATGCCGGGTTGAAAGACCAGAGACACTGACATACCCCTTTCGGCCTCTCCCGGGGTACCGAATTAATAGCTTAATAGCTTTTCCTCTTTGAAGGCCATTGTAGCCAGATTACCTACTGGGCATAATGAGACTTAACATCTTATGTCTCAGGAGTGCGAGCGCAGTGGAACGTCAAGCATTGTTTTGTAATTTATGGTGTTGTTTGGTTTTGCTACTGTCCATGAGCGGTCGTATCGCTTACCATCAGGCGAATGACATGCTCGTCTCGCCATTCAACGCAACAACAAAAATGTCGTGTTATTTTTATTTGTTGCAGCACGAAATAGATCAGAAACTACACTACTAAATACTTCGAATTTCAATAAAGAATATGAAACTGGACCATAGATTAAAATAAACAATGAAAACAACAAACATGCAACAAGAGCAATCACAATACAGTCAATTCATACAAGTCGATAGTAACTCATTCAGTCAGGCGATACACGCGTGCTGATCACTTCTGATATATTACACAGATCTCGTTTGATTGTTCCCAATTCAGTTCTATTGAGCGAACAATGTGCCTGGTGTCACATTTAGTATTCATTCTTCTACTGTTTAATTCCTATATGCTTCATTTCATTCCACTGATTTATGGGATCAATATCGCATATTTTTTAACCTTAAAAATGTTCAGAGCCCGTTCCAAATTATGGTTGGGTGTATTTCAGGCACTTGTCTGTTGTTTGTCGCCAGACTTTAGACTTGGAAATATTGTGTTCTGGGCGTTTACCATCCTTTGGCTTGAAGAATGTTCTGGAATGTTTTACTCAAATGTTTTCGTAACATATATAGGAAATAAGTAACCACAGTACTTAATAATGAAAAACAAATTGCGAGCAAAACTGTTTCGTTACGTCGGTTTCCACTTAGAGCATCTTCGAATATTTGAACTTATTATCTATAAGTAATTCAGAAATGTAACATTGATTTAGTAACCTTAAGTTGCATAAATAAGGTTTTGGTTTATTACGCAATTACCATAAATAATTAACTAAATTCAAATTAGAATTGTTTCTTATCGAACAGATCAGCTAATTATATCCTAAAATTGTTACATGTTTGTTGTTTAACTTTTTTGTTCAACCGTCAGGTCAATGATTGTACTTATTCTTAAGTTCTTTTTGAGGTCGTGTTGTTGAGAAGGTTATTTAGGCTCAAAACACAGCATTCTTAACATATCCGGTAGATATATGTAGATCGAATGTTTATATGTTTTCTAGTTTCTTAAATGTGTAAAGCAACATATATTTAAAATTTATCATGCCATAAGAATTGAGGACAATGTGTATTATTGTTGAGTGAATTTATTGTTATTAACTGTTATTGTTGATTATTAACTTGTCCAATCCAGTTTAGTTCATATGTCAGGATATACAACATAATAAATGGCTGCATAAAACACGATAAGTGAGTGCAATGTTTCACAGCAACCGGCACAAAGACTAGATAAGCGTATATTGGCCACTAAACCGAAACTAATGCAAAGAATATTTATATTTCTTGCAATAGCCCGATGAGCAACAGGATACGAGGAAAATAAACTCATAATAGGAATATCTGCATCGTTGACTAATTCGAGAACTATATGAAACATCATAAGGTAAACCAATTATATATTGTTATTATTACCGAGCACGGGTACAGCGTGATTGCGTCTTAAGGTCAACAATCACACTCTAATTGCCCGCATGTTAATACCGCGCAATGGTTTTGTTTTGATTGTATGCAACGTTTAAAATGTATCTGTGTTAAAAGAATTTTAATTTATTCAATTGGTCGCATTTATTTTGAATATGGGTTTGAAATTGGGTCATAATCGTTCCTTGTTTAATAAGTAAATAAATAACAATTATTAATTTATTTCTTAACTAATTATATTAATAAACCCTTATCCTAAGCGTTTCTATAGCAGCAGTGATTGAACTTCGCTAGAAATGAGAACTACGGCTTGAAAATTGTGACTTTAGATAATCACTGCCCAATAAAACACATTCGCCTTATAACCAGTATTTGGCCATCTTAATAGATGAACTAAAACTCAAGGCCTCATTGTATAACATGCCAAGTAGTAACTGGTCTGTGATAAAGAAGGAGAGTTTTAGAATTTTAATCCTGTTTCTAAAAAGCAATTTAGAAACAATTCATTCAGATGTAAAATTCTGTCCCAATACTTTACCCTTCCATCAATATTGTAGGTAGGAAACGATCCCGGATGCAATTCAACAGACAGTGAATTATATTCCAATGTTATGACCGTTTTTGTCCGCTACTTTTAAAATAGATATTATGTAGTCGCCAAGTAGGCCGAGTTTCCGGTTTCCATTGTTTCATTTTACAATTTATTCGCATTTCTTAATGTATAAGTTTGCACAGCAACACGATAGGCACGGCGGCAATGGCGGCAGAAACATTGCTATTTATTTAAATTGAGACAAATTTGATATTATTATAGTCATTTTTAAAAGAATATGACAAAAAATGTGTTATCAAAGTAAATCGATTTTGTATAAGAAAGATATTTCTCGTGATTAGTATTGACAATACAGTTTACTTGAATTCAGTGGTAGTCTTTAAGAGTAATGACCGCTTCCTTAAATTTTTTATCGCTCCCAACAGATAGACTTGGGCCGTAAAAAGTTATCTAAAGCGGCGCTGCCATTGCTCGGTGCAGCTGGAGCGAGTCGGTTCAATTCAACGTATTTTCTGTGACATAAACTTACCTTTCACTGAGCGAACGGTGGCGGAAGCTCTGTTATGTCACAGCCCGGGCTCAGTGGGCCATCGGCTGACCGTAATGGGCACGGCACACTTACCACGACCCACGAAAACAAGCGTTGCGTCAACATCACAACATATTGCATAATTATCTTTTTTTTTTGGTTATATTGTTGACGTTCATATTTCGAGACGAGGGCTTTCCCACCACCTTCCGGTGTTTTATTTAAATATAAAGTTAAATTGTGGCGATTATTATAATGTTAATTTATTAGAGTGTAACGAACATGCGTGGGTGTTTCTGTTTATCTGGCTGCTTTTCGTACATTGCTTTTATAAAACGAAAGAGAGACGATGCAGTTCTGGAAATTGAAGTTATTATTTTAGACCAGTGTCAATTGCTTGCGGTTATGTAATTTTTCTTGTAATCGCGTTTGCGTAATGCATAAAGCCTTAATCGCAGTTGTTTAAATAAAAGCGTTTATGCGTTTGTTATTGAACGTGTTAACATGGAAAAGTTTGTTTATAATGTAGATATACATATGCATGTATGTTAAACAAATGATACGTCTTAAATGTCAAGATGGTATAATAGGAGATGCGAGTGAGGTCACTCGGCTTGGCCTATAGGTACGAATGACATTTTATATTGTCTGAAGTCAAATAAGGTCTAAAAGGCTCGCATCGTGATCGGTCTGTTTCGTAACTGCAACTCCGATATGACAATAATGCATTGTATTCTGACTGCATTGAAACGTCATTTTCTGCAACTTTTACTTCTAGTGACGTCAGTGTACACGTCATTAATTATATCGCGAAGTTTTTATGCAAAAAATATTACGTCATTTGTTTGTTTATGTAGTGGCTGAGTAAGGAGAAATACGTGAATATGGATAGTTTTTCGAGGCGTGTCTCCAACGGCTCAGTGATCAGCACGATCGAGGCATTTGCTATCTGAGGTACCGCTATGATTCAGGGTCTTGTGATCATTTCTTTCTTGCTGCCATACATCTGCACTAGTGACGATTAGTTTATTTCTTGCATGATTACATATTATTATTACGCAGCTCCATACTTTAAAACGATTCGTGTTATTAAAATTAGTCATATATCAAATGTTGTTTCGCAATATACAAATCAAAGATTTACTTACGCATTCTTTGCTGTACCGGAAGCAAGCACATAGTAATAAGCATTTTTAATGCATGTTATAACATGGGTTTTATATACGCATCAGAGTATCTGCAGCTAGATTAGTGTCTATTCTATTTCCCTTTCAGTGAATTTTAATATTATGAATATCACTATGGATTTAATTCTATGTCTATATAATTTTATATTCTAATAATTGAAACCGGAGCCAGAATTGTAGACCTATGATCTAACTCCAAAAGTATTGACGTTAACCAATCATCCAGTGGTAAAACCACTACCCAATCATTCTTCATCAATATTATATTCCACCGACCCCACAAAAGCGCAGCATAAGGGTAGATAGAGAATAAAGTATGGTATGTGCCACACAAAATCATTACAGCTGAATGAAAGCTTTGTAAAGAGCCGGACGTGTGGTCGAGGCACATTCTGATGGCAGATAACGTCAGTATTACTTACCGCGCTGTTTACTTACCCAACATTTTATATTCCATGATCGATGCGCGCTCAGAAAGGTATAAAGGAGCTAAGATAACACCTAATTAGTTGGAGCACCCACTTCCTGCGATCTATTATGTTAGAATCTTCCTTCCTGTAAACGTTGAAATATCTTGAGGAGGAAAATCATTGGCGTGAAAAGTTTGCTGTCTATTGCAAACATTGTTACGTAAATATTGTATTATTAGATTTCTGATAGGCTAGTGCCAGTGTAAATAAACCGTGCGGCTATGCGGAATGTGATACTGACTTCGATAGTTCGGCAACTAAACAATTTGATATTCGGTTTGAAAAAAGTCTCGCAGATGACTAAAATTTTAATTATAAGATATATATTTCTACGACACGCATAAAAATCATGATGTATAAGCACGAGAAGAACTAACATAAATTCTAATAACTTTTACTAGTCCAATAAATATTTAAATTATATGGAATCAATCTTGGGAACTCAAGTAAAAACAAATCACTCAATGCCCCGGCCCGATATTTACACTTAATCTAAATAGACTGGAAGCAACAAGCAACAACGCAAGGTATCCTATGAGCAAAAAGTATGAGATTGGAATAGTTAGGTGCGGCGGAGCGTGGCGGCTCGAATTGGGCAGTGCGTGGTCGGGATCCACTCCACTGCGCACCGCTCTGTGTAGTCATCGCCTACCCTTTGACGACCACAACCTTGGTTATAATCTAGTTTCTATGACGGGAGCAATAGTACATGTCGTATGTACTATTTCTCTCGTCGTGGAATTGTGCGCCGGCAGCCTTTGTGGTGCAGTTGGTTGGACGCCGGCTGTGAAACCAGAGGCTGCAGGTTCCGAGACAAATGTTTGTGCGATCCACAAGTATTTGTTTCGGCTCTGGATATTTGTGAGAACGAAAAGTCTGTTTAGTTTATAGAACTTGATCTTAGTATAGTGCCCTCACTAAGATCAAGTTAAATAATAAAATGTATGATCTATAATGTCGGCTAAAATTTTACACGAAACTCTAAGCCCCCAAAACATGAAGGTATGATGCACGGTTTAACCCTTACAACCATAGACCTTATATGTATAAAAAAAATATATACCAAGGTGTACTTATTATGCAAACAAATCCCGATTCACATTATTTTAACTCTTTTAGTCAAATGCGGGCTCAGGATGCATTTTAGTCGCAATACATATTCTAATAAATATAATAAAATTCTTGCATAATAAATACTAGAACGCATCACACTTTTTAATATTACGAATATATGAATTTTAATTTATTAAAACTTAAATAACCGTGTTGCTATTTTATCACATGATCTACATAATAACATATTATTATAAACTTCTTTATTATAACGAGGATACATAAATAATATGTATTTAACCACATTTCGATTAATTTAATATTAGCTACACGTGTTTTTATTTTTATTAATCTAATACGTATTTCAATCAAGTTTAATATTTTAAAAAGTTCCAAATGATATTTAAGTTTAAAACGAATGTATTCAAGTCTGAATAATTAGTGATATCATATAATAAAAAAATAATCCATCACAAAACGATCATAATCTGAGTTGTGAGTTATAAATAAACGGAATAGAATTTGAACAAACTAAAAATAAAACAGGAAATGAATGCTGCCTAACTAACTGTCAACAGAAGTCTAATTGTAGTTTTGTAATAATACTCAACCTATTCTTAATTTGGCACGCCGTTATGAATATAAAAACTGAGTATAATTAATAAAAAAAATATAGCATTTCATTAAACCAATCATCTCTATAAATATATCGTGGTCAAATCACATAAACGTACAAAGTTAGCTCTTCACTCAAAAGACTTCAACGCGCGGTTAAACTAAACATCTTTGGATAAGAAAAAGTAGTTGTTCCATGCATTTCCTTATTAAGCGGATATTTAATACGGAATTAATAAATTTCCAGTTGAGCTGGAACTTCCTAGTTGTTTACTTGAATATCAGCATCAATCGTGGGCACTCGGCAGTCGGCAGTGAGAGTGGTGTGGACCGGAGCGCGCAGGCGGCGCCTGCGCAGCGCGCCACCGGCTCCATTGCGTCACAGCCGCGCACACACTCACACTTTCACTGTTAGATAATAGCTCAACACAACACCACTGCCTTACTTACACACTTACACACACAATAGGAAGTTGTTCTAATGGCTAGTTCACGCTGTAAAATGTAGTGCAAAATTCTCGTCGTAGCAACTCAAGCGAACAGATAGACCAGTTCTTACAAAATTTATAAACCATGAAACGGTAACCTGTTTTATGTTTTCGTCTCATGGTAACTATTATAGTTATTGCAGTAGCTTTAATTTATTTAGTTTCATGTTACTCTTATAAAGTTCTCAACTATACGTATAATCATAGTTATGGGTAGATATGCTCGATCAAATGGAATTGTTAAATCGCCGGCCACGTTTGCGCGTAGTTTTTGCTGGAGGGGTAGCGTGATGTACTGGTATTTTCTCAGTGGGGCGATTTTCCATGCTAATTGTTGAAGCGGAACTATTCGATAACGTCTTGTGGTTGGTACATCGTGTGAATTCGTCTTGTTTTTTGCGGGTGATGAGTAAGAACGCTGAACGCGTGTATTGCGTCTACGCAGCTTGTAAACAAGGAACACGGTTTACTTACCTACTCTTGCGTCTGCGTGAATTTTACTATTATTACTTTATGGAACCAGTGAAACAGACTTACTCTCGGCCGAGGCTGCGGTACACGCGGCGTGAGTTGCTTTTTATATTACAGCACAATTATTTTGATACGCCTTTGATAATAATTTCCTGTGGTTTTTATATTTTACCAAATAAGTTGGTAAGAACATCTGGCTTTGTTGTTAGGTTAAAAATTGTTGATCGTAGATTTAGAGACTGGAAAAGTTTTTAGCCTTTGGAGCTGTCATTTTTAATGGTTCTTAACGATAGAGGTGTGGTTGATGGTTAACCTTTGACTAAATGGGCATCGAGTTGTGGGTACAATTGTTCAATAATGATTTGTTATTTTTTTGCTACACGCCAATCAAATAGTTTTGTTGGTTTATATCATCTCACGTAATTGACTATTGTATTATTTAGTTTCATAGTTATGTAAAAGACTGCAAATAAATAAAGACACGCACAACACATTGCCCTGACTTGAAACTAATGGAACGGTCTCTCTTTTCTCAGCCTGTGTTTTAATCAAGTGCATACCGTGGACTGTCACAACAAATTAAATAAATATACAATATTAAATTTATAATCAGAGATTTTTTGGAGTCGCCCACAAAATAAAGGGTTCGGAAAACCTATGGATGCAGGTTGCATCTTGCTAGAACCTAGGGGGAGGCTTTTGTTTAACAGATTACTCCTTGTGACTGTAGAAGAAGCATAGTTAGTTTAGTATCCTGGTTGTATTTTATCATTAAAAATCCACATGCGCCTACACCCAAACACGGATAAATACATCAATCAATAAACCAATATTTAAAATTACTATACAGTTTGGCTCAAGGATAAACGGATAATGTTATTACATTATTAAACGGACGTATGCGCGTAGCAACCGATTCTTTGTACTCAGGGCTTAAAATAGATGCATAAATACCGACATTTATTCGAGTCACCCTCCCGAGATAAAGACCAAGAAGATACTTTGTTTAGAATTCGTAGGCTGGTTACACAACGAATGAATATTAAGTTTGGCACATCCGCATGTCGGCCGGCCTTGGTCGCGTCGCGGCTTCAGAGATACTCCGTACTTAGTGTTCCGTATCGTGACGCTGTGGGCGTGCGCCGCCTTAATTTGTTTGTTATGAATTATTACTTATAGACTAGGGTTCAAGAACGTTTACTTGGTAAATATATAGTAATAATAATAGGTAGGTAAATGATGCCAAAAGTCACGGATCGTTCTGACCGCAAGATATCAGTCTTGTCTGTCGTTGGACACAAAACTACGGGGACTTTTTTGGTATCAAATATTTGTAGACCACATACACATTTGGCTCTATGCGGGGATCGAACTGGGCTATGGAGTCTGTCTTCGTCTTAGCCAAATTGGTCTAAAGGCAAAGTGATTAGGCTGTGAGGAGGTAGGCTCAATCTCTCGATGAAGTTAACCCCAACGATCCCAATAACATTAAGCCTCTATGATTTCTCCAAACTGATGTCTTCAACTCTATTATGCCACATGATCCGATCGCGGTAATAACTTATCATCAGGTGACCCACTTGCTCGCTTGCTGGTTTCCTGAAATACGGCGTAGTGACTACGCATATTGCAAAATAATTCGGTGTTCGTTTTTGTGATTGACGTCAATATTTCTTAGTAATATTGGTACTAGATTTGTTTTACGAATCGAAACTTATTGCCCCAGGCATTAATTATATAATCGCTTTTTTAATATGCGCCTTCCTTCGACCAAAAATACTATCAATAAAAAAATAAAAAATAATAATATGTAAGTCCGAATTCAGAAAATAAATTATTACTTTAGTATAACAACGTAGTACGAAAAGGCTCATTAAACACATTCGAGATTTTTGCCCCTTGCATTATAATAGATTTTTACTAACTAAAAACTAATGAGGTTATTTAGAATCTAAAAATATATTCACATATAATTTACAAGTTGTAATATCATTTAACCGATATAAAAAAAACATATGCCTGGTCAGAGTAGACTTTATTGAAAACATAAATAAGCTTTCCAATTAATGACATTACGAAGATAGATTCTGAGAGTTATCACGAGCATCTTCATTAGTAAAGGTTTTTATATGTAAATGTGATAGGGCGATTGTTTATCTAAATAGATAAACACCAATCAGTTTCATTTTAATAAATTATTTACATTTGATTAGCATGCGCGGCGGTGGTTGCAAATTAATTTGTAATTACACACGTGCAATTATGATTATTGGAAGCAAAGACGTTGAATTTTAATATTTTGAACGTGCAATTACTGTGGAAATTGCAAATACATGCGGGTGTTATTGCGGGTCAGGCCAGCTATAATATACGGTTGGTTAGGACCCTATGTAATAATGTATCACTCTTAAGAGTAACAACAATAAAAAAAATGGAGCAAAACACATAAAAACTGTCCTTGTCTTAACTCGTAGGCGAGATTCGTATACATATTTACATAAACGTCACGCCTGTATCCCATAGGGGTAGGCAGAGACTATGGATCTCCACTTTACTTGATCTTGACATACTACTTTCGTCATAGGTTCGTATTTTAATTGAATAAAAAAATAGATATATAATTTCATTTGCTCCAAGAAGGATTACGAAAAATAAACTATTGACTTCTTAGTCTATAGATGATGTAAATCTAAATTATGTGCGTTGTCATGTGTGTGTGACAAGTAAATATGTTTGCTTCTTTCTTTCTTAGAAGTATCTGTCCGTAACTTCTTTTATAACACGACTTCTATTACAATAACTATAAAATAATAAGAAGCAACAACATAGTAATGAAACAAATGAATAAACTCCCGCGTAATTACTGAAAAATTATAATTGTGTCGATTATGTTACAACTGGTACTGGGTCTGTCAACACAAAACTTGCTAAACTTACGGCAATTTCCTCATACTATTACCAAACGTTCTCTCAGATGTCGCTAAGCAACTTCACGTTCCCCGAGACCTATTTAAAATTACACGCCAATTTTTTCTCATGCTCAAGTTTGGTCACGAATGTAAGCAAAAAGTTTTATCTTCGGATTTCAACCTTGATCTTTTGTTAGGCATTTAATTACGTTGAGTCGAATCCATGTGATCATTGTCCAGATCTTTATAACACACGTGAAAAAAACGGCCAATTATAATTTGCGCTCGTAGAGATTTAATAGCTCAGTTTGTGTTAAATTAGATTAGTGCAGCTGTTATACATCTACCTATTTATATCACCTACATACCACAGTTCTAAATAGAGATTCCCCCTCTTTATATTCAAGCTTGAGCCTTATCGCTTTGTTTTGCTGGTGGTAGGAGATTCATTTCCGCTCGGATAGTGATATCGGTACACGAAGGTAGAAAACCCGACCTTATGGCGCCAAGCGAGTGTGTCGCGTTCGAGTTTCAATGGTGATAGGTGTCTCATATATGAGAGGCTGCCTGGGTAGGTACCACCGCAATGTCTATTTCTCCCGCCAAACAGCAGTGTTGCACTGTTGTGTTCCGGTTTGAAGGACATTGTAGCCAGAATAGCTACTGGGCATAATGAGACTTAACATCTTATATCTCAGAATGGTGAGCGTAGTGGAGTACCAAGCATTGCTTTGTAATTCATGGTGTCGTTTAGTTATGCTACTGTCCATGAGCGGTCGTATCGCTTAGCATCAGGCGAATTGCAGGGTTTTCTCGCCATTCATTGCTATAAAAAAAACTGTGTTTATCCTGTTTCGAGCAAGCCGGTACCATTACTATTTTGACAGGCGAGAGACGGTTATCTCTATGGTAGATACTCTATTTATTTTTTTCTACAATTACTATCAGGTGTATTATAGTTATTTCGACGTATCAGAATAAACACCGATAGATGTTGTCCGACTAGTGATTAATAATGTCGTTAATAAAAATAACTGATGTAGTAGGTATGCGGCTGCTATTGATAATAAATTTGATAACTTCGCACAATAAAGTGTCAAACAGGTTCTCTTACTACGTAGACATAAAATGATTTTTATTTTTAAAAATTTTGCAAAGTAACAGCTACAAAGGCAGTTGTCGTTTGACACGGAACTTGATTGACTATTATTGGCAACTTTACGAACAAGTTAAACTATTGACGCCATAGGAGCAACTTTTAGTTGAGTATTTAACGATGTTTATCTGATACAAAGATTTGCGTGTGAACAGAATATTTCCCAATGGTCTTAAAGCATATATAAACATCATCATTCTGATGAATCAGAATGTGAAATCAGATCATCGAAGTAAACTTCGAAGTTCAACATTTAGATCAGCCTGCAACCAGCGACTTCTTGCAAATTTTATTAAGTTCTTTGTCCATTTGACAGCCTCCGTGGCGCAGTTGGTTAGACGCCGCCTGTGAAACGAGAGGCCGCGGGTTCGATCCCCGCACCGAGACAAATATTTGTGTGATCCACAAGTATTTGTTTCAGGTCTGGATGTTTGTGAGACCGAAAAGTCTCTCGTAGCTTCTGATACCCACGACACAAGACTCGATCTTGGTGTGGGGTCAGGACTATGTATGTGACTGTTGGGTGTATTTTTTTTTTATTTGGCGGATGGATGTATGATACGTGGCATCTACTCGAGAACTTCTAACCCCCATAGGCCATTAGCTTTCGGCTTTGCGTGTGAGCAACACATATTCACCAATGACGCTCATAAAAATCTAGTATTTTACCTCAATTAAAAATATGCATATTTGACTGCAACCTTCAGATTAAATGTTTATACGTCATTGTGTTGAACATACGTAGTTTTTACGTGCCATGAGTCGGCACTGAAATACAAAGACCTTTGAGTTTTTACCAACAGGCAACCTTGAGATTTATCCCTTTATTTAGATACTTGCGAGATAATTACTTCGATGCAAAGGAATAATAGTTTCCTTATTGTAAAACTGATGTATCAATGGTCTACGATTGTAATAAAACTTCAGTGTGCCCTTCGCCTTCGATTTGTAGGTATATAACCATGCATTTTAATTCCATTTAATATTTTTATTATTGCAATTGTTAGGACTTATGTCCAGCAGTGGATTACTACGATCTATCTACGATCGTCAATAGATGCTAATTACTTCATATAATTAAATTGTTGCATTTACTCAATCTTAAAAGTTGGAAAATACTGCTTTGCGGATTTGGAATTTGAAAAAAGGCGTTAAATGCTTTGTTTCTTACTTTTTTGGGGAATATTTGATTTTAGACACGGAATAGGAATTTCCTAAGATTTATCCTGTACGTACTTCATAGCGTCCATAACATAATAGAGAAATAAATGTACAAATAAATAATCTTAATAAATACAACTTATTACTAAACAAAATTGATACAGCAAACACGCGTTATAAGATGGAGAGGCGAACTACAGTTACCGCTTATGCCTTAGGAAACAGAAGATAATGAACGTAATAACATAATATTTCAAGCTATTAAGTTCTATTGCTAGTCATTTGGTTCTTCTACTTCACACTTACTTAGGGTCGGCGCAACAACTATATTATCCATGTTGATAATCCAAAATGTAATTTTACGAGTTTGTCTCCAGAAGCCCTTTTATTAAATTAAGCAATTCCGGGCCGTATTTTTAACCAACAATTTGAAGCATAGTACATTTCCCGGCCTGGGAATGGAATTCAAAACCTTATAGTTCGAAAGCCCTTGAATAAACATATGGATAAGAAAAGCAACTAGTGTTGTGATATATAAATGTATGTATACATAATAAGTATTTAGCATTGCATATTCCAGTTGCATTTTTCATATACTTTATATTTAAAACAGTCAGAAAGAAGTAATTTTATACCCGCTTATTATGCAACATAAAGATCCACATAATAACGAATTAAATTATAGGACTAATGTAGTTAGTTTATCCGCTGCAACATAAACGTTTGAATTCTAAAAGCAGTCATTTTAATAAAGATGTAACCGCGGTGTATTCGCCGGGCTAAGAAATACTTGCGCTTAACGCATCGCCTATTTGTAATTCAAATGAGCTGTTTTATGAATACAACTAATTTTATATATTTTACTTAATATAATTCTTTTAGAATGCAAATTTTCTCATGGCTATTTGCAATCGAAATCAACGGATGGGGTATAGTAATGAATCCTTACGATATTAGTGAATAATATAGTTATATTGTGTTCCTTCATGTAAACCTTAAGGTTCTAGGTTCGAGTCTAAGGTTTGATCTTTATGCGTAAAAGTATCTATTTCAATTTGAAAAATGTCATATAGTCTGCCCGGGACTGTAAAGTATGCCCAGTATGTATACTCGCCCCCTATCACATCGTAGAATGGAGATGAGTTTAGCGAACTGTGAGTTGCACTAGTGGTATCTCTGCCTACCCCAATAGTACAGGCGTGAGGTTATATTATGTATGTAAATGTGAATGTAACATTATGTTTACAACACTGAATAATTGGCAATAGTAAATTGTTAGGTGAGAGAAAGTATGATTATTTAGCGCGCGCTCATTTCAATTGAAAATTGTGAAATTCGGAATCCGTATACGATTTCACTATATATTTATGCTGAAGGATTGTGTTTTGATTTCAAAACAACTCCAGTGTTTGTTATTCAAAATTTTCCACTACAGTTCAATGCGAAAAGTTTGATTGGTGCGTGTTTATAGGTCCCGAATGAAATATTAAACAGTTGTCGGGTACAACGGACCGCGGTATCGATGCGTTGTGGAACACATGAATATAAAATGATATTTACAAATCACCTCCCGCATTTCGAACGCATAATGACGCTGTCCGAGTGATAAACACACCAAGGTGCTCTTACAGTATTTTAAATCAGAACTACCTATGTTTTATTTTTCATATATCCCGATACTTGATTTGTAAATTATTGAACGGGACCGTATCAGGAGTGACGACTATTCGATGTACCAAGACTGTTATATTTAAATCATTTTTACGGGTGGTAGCAAGGGACTTACCATCAGATGTATTGTACTTACTTTGTCGTTTCCGTATTTAATAAATCTCTGTTCTTACTTCTACTACATACGAGTCATAATTAATTAATAGCTAAAATCAATTTCTTGTTCACATAAAATCTTGCTAAAACTATTGACCCATCTTGACATTGACAGCCTTCGTGGCGCAGTTGGTTAGATGCCGGCTGTGAAACATGACGCCGCGGGTTCGATACCTGCACCGAAACAAATATTTGTTGCAGAAATATTTCTTGGCTGTGCAAACATACTCGACAATACTAAACTGCTCTTTCGCGAGAGTCGGTCCATAGTCCGCAAAACTAGTGCGATAAAACTTAATTTATTTATTCATTATAGACGCGATAGTCGAAGACCAATCGACACCGCTCTATCTGTCTGGGGTCGGCGCACGATAACGCACTATTGAGTATTTATCAACTCCGACGCTATCTGTTAACGTATTAAGACAATGTAATCGACTACTACAAATTACAACACAAACAGAATAAGGTTTTTAATCTGTGCAATCACCTAATCATACTTTTGTGTTTTCTTTGTTTGTACTGAAGGTATGTTCTTGTGTAAGCTACGGATCGCCACATCCAATATATTATGATAATTATGATCGTTTTATGAATAACTTAGTGGAGCTTAATTTTTTCTTTTCAATGTTATGATGTAATACGACATTGGTATTTTTGGAATATTATCTTCTTTTGTATTTAATTTCACGCTAACGTGGAGTTGGCGGTATATGATATTCATACAAATTATCAAAAGATTTGACTTATGATTTCAAAACCAGCTCACCTCATTTTTGAGAAATTCCATTCCTGTTTATACTAATCATCATTTTAAATTCTAGAACGCTATAAAAGCAGTTTAATCAACCTAGAAGTCGAGCCTAAAACATTGTTAACTACATATTCTCACTGTATAAGCTGCTACAAGATCAAGCGATTTCGAAAAATAAAAAATAAACTTTTTATACAAACGAAATTAAGTCTACCTTCACACACGCTTTATAACAAAAGAAATAACAACATATTCCCTATGAATCCTTGCCCTTAATGGTAATTTATACTCGCATGACCACACGAATGCCATTCACGGCAGTTTTATAGTCGACTTTATAGTCATTTTACGCCTGCAGCCCCGTCCTGTGCGAATTGTATTAAAAAATCACCCCACGCTCTCCCATGCGGGTCGCGTGCACAGCGCGTGTCCCACATAACACGCAAATTTAAACTTCACTAACACTTAAATACCATTGAGTGTCATCGCAAGGGGTGAACAACTAGGGAAGGTACAATTGAGTGTTGCAAGAAGGGTAGAACAGCCAGGAAGGTGAACCATTCAATGTCTTTGCAATGGGTAAACAACTAAGGAAGGTACACTATTCGGTGCCATTAGAAACGTAGAACAGACAGGAAAGGTAAATAATTATTGCCATTAGATATGAACAACTAAAAGGTATGATTGAGTGACGTCATAAGGGGTGAACAACTGTGCCAGGGAAGGTGCGAAAGATCAAGGCTCTGCAAACACAAATAACATTATTTGCATAATTAGGTAGGTATGCTCAAAGAGTACACTGGTTGATATTTACAAAACCGGATTTGCTACTTATACAGTGTTCCTTTGATTTCAATACAAAAATATAACTAAACATTAATTTTGTTATCGATGTTTTAATGTTCTTCGAGATGAACAATTGTTTTTTTATTTTTCACTAAGCTTCTTCATCTTATATTTTATTTTCCGGAATATTTTTATAGCTTTATTTATTTTATTAACTGAGATTATGTGGTAAATATTAAAAATAATAAACAATGAACTTCTGCATTTTTAGATAAAAATGCAAATTAAAATAAGTTCAACGTAGTTTTCCCACGTTATTCTACGACCAGGATTTATAATACAATTTTTAAACAACGTCATAGTCTTTTAAATTACCCTTTTCAACTGGATACTTGTAGAATGTTTTCCCAGGCTAGCAGAATCAATACAACCCGTATACCAGTCAAATCACGACAAACATTGTCCAATCAAAACAAATTAACTCAACAATACGCATAATGAACTTAAGCCGTATACACATTACACACGTAACAATAAATCGTGATATATTATGACGTGAATTACAATTATTACTCAGTACGTAACATTACGTACGTGCGAGTCGATATACGTAATAAGTTTCGTTTATATTTTGATTACTTCCGTAATGTGTAATTGCGTGATTGCACGTCCACATCGTGTTATCGTGTAAAAACGTTTTTTTTTTTAATTGATACAACGGATCATGATAGCACCTTTTTGTACCTCCTTCCCTTTGTAATTACATCCTCTGAAATTCTTTGTCTTCCTCGATTGAATCGTCAAAGCTATTTCACTTTTTTGTTTGATATCGAGTGAAAATTAAAAAGGAATAAAAAGTCATTTATGAATTAAATTGAAGGTCTTCTTAAGTTGATAACAGTCTGTTGGCCACATTTTCATGCAGTGATATATCAATGAAACTATGTAGGTTCAATTTAAATTTGGGGAGCGTCCATGTATGGTAAGTGGTATCAAAATTTCGGCGTCCTTCCGTACTAAGCAAAACATCTTAAGCCCTCGGTACCGTTTCGCAATTACGACCATAGCTAAACTGCATCACAAAACTCCTTCCTAAAGCCAATTAGCTCATTGGAAGTGGTGGAGCCAAGCTGCTGTCAGCTAGGACTCAGCATGAATGGGCAGGCTCGTCCGGGGCGGTACCACTGGCTCACAGGATATCGACGTGAAGGGACAGCTTCGCTGTTGCATTTCGTTCGGTGAGTGAGATTGCCGAATGCCCAGTACCCCTTACCTATTTCCATCCTTTTTCCTTCCTGTTCCTATCCTGATTAAAAGAGCCGATTCCAAGATTCAAGCTTTGTAGATTTTTATGGCCGGCAGTGATCACTTTCCATCAGTTGTCTTTTTTGCTCATTTGCCGGACCTAGGCAATTAAAAGTTTTTTTATATCCTTAGTCCAGATAAACCCAAGTTTTATGAGGTGCAAAGAAATAATAAAATAAGGAAGTTTATATTATTTTAAATAACTAATATTCCTATCAGCGAAAATATTGGCAACGTATATAATGTGAGTCATAAGTCGTGGCGTCCTGGGATTATCATACTGTGGATTTTCCACATTACGGGGAATATTCATCTCATTATAGACATAAATTTGGACAAACTATATGCCCTTTACCATATTATTGGAAGGAAATACCTGTGATATGAGGCACCAAACATTGATTGGCTTTACCGGGATGACATATCAAAATAACAGTCAAGTCAAAATTACCCTCATATTTTATAATTGATACATAAGTTCACGCTTCTAGCCGCGAAGTAATACATCGCTAAGTTTATATACGTCTAAAATTCGACCTATTGAAGCCTATTGCCATGCTGGGCAGAATTCCATTACCCAGTAACTGCGAGTAAGTATTCATGATTTTTTCCGAAAAAGCTTTCATGAAGTAGATTGCCTGACCTAGGAATCGAACTCAAGATGGCATGGCTTGCAGGCCGCAGATACTACCAATAAACAAATGAGGAATATTTTGTCGTATCACAATATTCAATCTATAATATCCGTGTTGGTAGAGAATAATCAAATAGAGAGCTGATGTTTTTACACGGCTTTCTTGAAGCCGTGCCCATTAATCCCATGTAAGGTATCTTAATTTATTTTTTGTTTTACACCTAATAAAGTAATAATAACAAAAAGCCATCAGATCCCACGTTACGTTCCCATGACATTAATCTTCCCTGTTTTGATTTCCACGCTAATAGCAGACTGCTAAAATTTACAACAATCTTTACTTGCAATATCACCTTTATTACATTGACATAAAGTCTATTTTATCTTTAATTCAATTCAGATTGATTAAAAAATACGTCGATGCCGAAGCCCATGAGGACCCGCATGTTTTTCCCCATATAAAGATTAAATTCAGACCATCGGTTAGGGCGACAAACCCCAATAGTTATTCGCAGGAGTGATAATATGCATCGCGATAACATTTAAACTAATCAACATAAATGTAACGGAAATAATTGTCCCATCATTTGGCTTATTATTGTTTACTTTGATGCTGGCCTGCCAGTTTCTCTTCACAATTAATTGCACGGTAATTGAGTAAGTGTGTCCAGGGATTCGAGCTCTCTACCACCGTCCTAGCAGCCCAATCTCGTCTATCACCAACAAACCACAACACACTTCAGGTAACACGCAGATAATAAACTGGACCAAAATAAAACATTGCGATTATAAGTTCGCACGCTCCTGTTCTCTTTAAGTTGAAAATTGTTAATTTATATCCAAAACAGGAAGCATTAAATAACGACTGTTTAATAAAAGAAACTCCAAAAAGCGCAACTTGGTTATATTTTTGAAATAACACTGAATATACACTTCCTAAAAACAATAAACATTATTGATATTTGAGTGAAACATGTTTATTCCATTCGCGTTGAAAATAGCTTTACAGATAAATGTCAAGAATTTATTACTTTTTTCTCGCGATGTGTGGAAAGGTATAACGTTGTATGAAGCTGTAATAAACGCTGGATATGGAGATAATCTACACTGTATCGATATAGTTGACTCGATGCTTCTGACTTGATCGTAATTTCGTACTTTTGTTTTATTATGACTTCGTAGTGGACTTTAAGTCAAAGTGCAAAAATGAAACATGATTTCCAAATTAATGTAGTAAAAAAAAACTAACCAGCCAAACACAGATAAACCGACCACAAACAGCAGTTTACAAAACTATTTAATATGCCAAACAAATACTCCGAAAATATTTATATGTAAAGATGTTTTCAAATTATAGTTGCCACAAAATGTTAGTGGCCAGACCAGACGCATTTATTATGGACTGGTTATTTGTCTTAGCTAAATTTATATGTTAATTGTAAATGAATGACCGGCAACGGTCACTGTGCAGAACGATAGCGTTACGTAAGAAAGATTATCAGTATGTCAACTACTGTGATTTTATTATAACAGAGAAGTAAAACTAGAAGCAACTTAACTGATGGTAAGTACAATATCAAAATATAAAATGAGTATTGTAATAAACGACATTAGTTGCTTCTTTGAAATATCTCTGTAAGAAATGACATGACTTGTCTATCAGTTGTCTGTCTGTTGCTCATACATAAACAAAAATATATTCACATCCTTAGTTCCCTAAAACATTTCAAATCAGTAATACAATTTTACACAAGGTATATGGAAATATAAGGCTAAAATATTTAAGGCGATAAAAAAGAAAAAACTGATAATTACCGAAATACCCGAAAAATAGGCATTTATATTTAACTATTTAAAAAAAAACAGTGTCCAATCTAGGCTAAACGAATAATTTTTACTTACCAAATTGAACATCGTATTACCGTTTATAACATATTTTATGCTATGCCGTACTGTTCGCTTCGCTCACGGCGCGGTAGAAAAAGATGGGGAACCAAAGCGTATATGAAGTACCCGCATTGTTATTAGCGGCGCGCCAATCTAACATCGATCCCCCTTCACTACTGCTATTTAAAGTGAGAGGGTGGAAACGACGATAAAATGCCTCAATAATTTTAGCATACGCTCCATAAATAGAAATTATATGAACTTTAATATTCAATCATCATTAAATTATGTTAATCTGAATACTGGGTATTAAATTCAAATGCTCTTGATTAGATGAAATTTTTAACAACATACTAAAAACTTTACATTTGTTTTATCTTTTTATATTTACTGTTTTTAGCTGTCATAAAAAAAAATTAATTGCTTAAAATATACCGACTTATATATTTTAAACAATGTGACGATTCAAGCACAACTTTAAAGTTATAGCTTAACCTGAAAATAGCCGTATATTAATTATTAATTACACATTATTAATTGCCTTAATACTTTCTTGGTAATCTTTATACGTCCTCGTATTAAATTGAAACTTTATGAGCAGTGTTATTAAGAGCAAAAAGACATGAAGACTTAAATTGAAAACAAACCGCTCGAATCCGTTGCTCTATATTCGCACGCACAAATAAACAAAATCGTGCTGTTCAAACGAGATATTAGTGCTCAAAAGGTGCAAGAATATCTCCGAGTGCGAGTGGAAATGATCTATTTTTAGTTAATTTGCGTGCATCTAAAACGCGAGTCACGTTCAAAAACAAAGGGCGGCTGGCGACCACCGCGGAGCGTTCCGAGAACACGCTTCAAGCATATTTAGCTTGCAACTTTGAGCGAAATATAATCTGCCACCAATGTTTTCGAATGCTCATTTTTGTGGAGCTAAGCGCGCAATGTAAACATTGTTGGTGATTTCGTTTTTAAATGTTGCTCGCTCGACTTTTATGAATTGGTCTTTAAGGTACAGGAAATTGTAAATAAGCAAGAATGGGGGACGGTAAAGGTTACAGAAAGTCGCTGGATGTAGGCTGCATTCAAGTCGCTGTTGAAATCTTTGGGGGAGACGTATGTTCGCTTGAAGACATCCACCGTGACAATAATGAATGATGATGAACAACAATACAAAAATATATTCATTTAAGCTTTTTTTTTCATTCAAAATTAAGGAAAACTGCGAGCAATGGCATATAATTTACTATCCATTAATTGAGATGTTATATTATTCCTAGTATTAACAAAATAAATAAATAATTTATATATTTACATCTTAAATTCAAGAGGCACAAAGAAGATGAATATCGTGGTTACAGTGTTATTCATTCACTACAAGACAAGACGTTCTATCGTCAAAAAGCTCACGATTTTTGCGAGATATACAATACAATTCACACCAAATAATGAACCATGATATAAACTTTTATCTTATTTTAAATTGGACCCATGAGCAATATAAAACGTGAACTAGGTATTAATACTTAGCATAAATAAATAAATAAATAAATAAATAAATAAATAAATAAATAAATAAACCCAACAGTCACATACATAGTCCTGACCCCACACTAAGATCGAGTCTTGTGTCGTGGGTATCAGAAACTACGAGAGACTTTTCGGTCTCACAAACACCCAGACCCGAAACAAATACCTGTGGATCACACAAATATTTGTTTCGGTGCGGGGATCGAACCCGCGACCTCTCGTTTCACAGGCGGCGTCTAACCAACTGCGCCACGGAGGCTGTCAAATAAAAATAATTACATTGTACGCATTGTAATTAAATAAATCTCAAAACCACATATAAGATTGAATTAAAAGAAGAAAGAAGAAATACAACGGATAATGAAGACATAAATGGAAAACGCATGGGAGTATAGCGTAACAGTAGTTCACACACAAAAAAAAATTGAATGATATAGTAAAAATAAAATTGTTCATTAATTCTTTATTTAATAGGTTAACAACAAAATTTTACTTGAATTGAAAGTGCTTAGGCTAAAATATATAGGCCAGCTCCTATGACATATATTTACACTATAACGATTTTCGATATATTTTCTCCTTTAATTTATTTAAAAATATTTATTGCTGAATTAGCAGCTAATTTTAGCATGTAATGATTTTGACGTAACTATTTCGATTGCCCAATAGCGATAGTGTTGTAGAATAATGTTCGTCACATCACGCTCTGTATAACATGAAGAGCGTTTTACTGGGAGAACGTCAAATAAAAAGCGGATGCGGAAGTAAGAGAGAGACAAGAGCAACTTGCAGCCATTAGACTTCTTGCGGTATTGACCGCTCAATCGATTTTTCATATTTATTGTTGAATTTTGTAAAGCAATTTTAAACTTATAACAATAAAAAAACGTGCAGATTTAAAACTGAAAAGATTCTGTTACAAAATTAAATGTAAACAATGGAATTGTTGCATTAATTACGTCTGCCTAAAGATTTCCTGGGTTAGTTGCGTTTTCACTATTGTGTACGATTTATTTTAAACTCATTAATTACCGTGTGTATAATTAACATGTAACAATCCATTGTTTTGGCTGGAATATTAAACACAATTAATAAAGTACTGGATAAAATTATGTTAAGCAAATGAAATTGGCTAGTATTCTTGTTTTTATCTTTTATTGACTTTAACGTCATTTAATTTTTGTATTTTTTACCATAAAATGTTTTTATATAATACATTGTTGGAAAAACACTAACCCGATGATCACATTACGTAGTGAATGAGGCTAACACAGCACCAGAATGAGTAGCTTTTACTAAAAAAGATCTTTGACCTATACTAAGTAATGTTATTCTACAAGTTCAATCAGGCCTGTATATTGTACACAAATTTTCAGCTTAAAAAAATCAGTAAGCATCCAAAATGTCGACAAAATTTCCAAATCTTATATAACGAACACTTGAAAGCAGGCAATAAGTTTATCACCGCAGTTCGGAATGTACGAGTTTATTTAGAAATACCGTGGTATTTGCTTTAGACGAACTTTATAATCGTAAATCAGTCCTTGAAGCACATCATATTTACTAAGCGTTTTGAGCCGGCTGTACGTCTGTTTGTGTAGGCAGGCGAGTGATATGATAACTTTGTCATGCACGTTCACTACAAACGATTTTAATAGTTGGATGAGGTATAAGCGTACGACGAGCTTAGAGCGCAGTTGGTGTAATTTTTATGACTGAAATGTATTGTAGTAAAGACGTGAGTTAGAAATCGGCCTAACTCTGGTTGAAGAACGACTACAATTAATGGTAAAAATCCTTAAACAAGCATCGGTGAACATGTTACAAGTTACAAAATCACAAAAGCTATATATAGCCTAATCAATAATGTAGAGATGTAGTTGACCGCACGATCCTGAATTATTCGATTAGATTTTTAAATTGAACTATTTCAATTTTGAATTATCCTTCGTATGATATTAGTATGAATTATTGTTACCATAAATACATAACAAAACTTGCTTTGTTATATTTGTTGCTATTTTTAAACCCATTCCAATTCATAAATTCTAACCTTCGGCTTGGCGCGAATTTTACAATGCATTGCATAAATCATGTACATTTGCTTAACACAGACATCGTTATAGTCAGCGCTTTTTACTAGTTTCTCTAATATAATTTTTGTCTTTTGCTCTTCATTAGCACGTTTCACGTGTCCGAAACGAAGCACGTTATTGCAATTTTAAATTTTTGTAAAGTGGGGGCATTACTGCGGGTGGCTTTAGAACATTTACCAAAATATTGTTATTTTCCGACATGTACTCTTAATTTGTTCCTGACCGCACAAATTTTACAGTCCATAGACTTTAGCACAAAATCAATAAGGTCATATGCAACCAAAATAAACTTAAAGTTACATAATAAAAACACGGCAAACTTATGTATTAAGTATAATAAAATGGCTTGTCCAAAGTTAATTCTTTAATCTTTGCGCCGCTGCATGTGTAGAGTCGATATCGCTGTAGCTGCACAGGATAGGGGTACGTTCCCAGTTAAGTTTCACACTTAAATATAGCTCTTGTTACGTTGTATTAGAGGTCAAATTAGTGTGCTACTGTTGAGTTTAAATATGATATCGTTGAAGAGAAGCAGGGGAAGAGGTCGAGGCTATCTGCTGATAACAGCCGACACCGGGTGACTGTGCCTAAATGACAAACTTCACGATTTGCTTTACGTACGTACATTTTCCAATATTTACACACTTCAACTATTGTGTTTACTTCCTCGGTCCCATGGATAATTGTACAATCCTGCTGATATGAACCAATTTAATGGCCAGTTTATTTACATCCAAATTGATACGGTAAACACTTGTGATTTCCTCGTAATAGTTGGTCAGAAAGGCGTTCTATTATATAATTATAAGCAAACTTCTGCAATGGATCTTGTTAAGTCTCTCTCTCGTAGGTGTGTACAGACCGGAAAAAATGAAGAATATCCAAGTGATTAAATTTTTTTATTGATAACCTCTAGTCATTCAACAGTTTACAAACTATCTTCATAATATTTTTTGCGTGAATTTTATGATTAACTGACGCATTAATTTCTTGGAACAATTAAACTTCCCGATGATTTACTACTTTTTACATAATAGATTAGTATATTCACGCAAAATAGAATTCCCAATGTCAATACTCGTTCAAAAGCTATCTCAGTGCCATCCTATGTAAAGATTACTCATCACCAATGATTCAGTTGTAACGTTCATCGGTTGGCGAGTTTTACCTCTATAATTTTCTGCTGTGGATCTTGTCCTTGCCTGTAATTTATACACAGAACGGAATTACATGTAATTTCCAAGGCGAAAGTCATACGATATAAGTGATTCTTACATTGGTTCAAATAAGGAAATTATGCGCGAAACGTCTTCAGTAAAGCTTCTTGACTGAGGACAAAAACGAATTCTATTTCAAACTTAATCCTGATAATTGTATACTATTTTCTACCAGCTTCTTAAATTAGATAGAATTATACTCAAATACTATGGCAAATTATGTCACTCTTAATTCCAAAATTATCTTTGGATAACATCATGTCAAATAACAGACAGTCGAAGACATCTATCGTTATGTGAAAGGAGCACAAACCCACGATCATAATATGTTTAATATCGGTATGATTCCAGTTTAAACAGCCTTATTGTTTGCAAAAAAACGTATCGAGTAATGAATCTAGACAAACAGCATTTCTAAGAAAATTATTCCACTAACAAAGCTAAAATCATTTAAATCTTCATCATATGAATAAATATCTATGTATATCTATGTATGTGACTGTTGGGTGTATTTATCTATCAATTCTATATACCTACATCATCAGTCCTATCTTTTCCATGCTCAGCTAGTCACAGGCTTTGAAGTAAGATGTCTGTCCATCGTGTTACCTTAATATAATTTTATTAGACAAGTTCCAATTTAGTCCTAGTGTTTCAAAACCAATAGGATTTTCGTGGCTCGACTATTGCTGTTATTGCCAAATGGAAATAATCGAGAACAACTTAACGAGCTCTCCGAGGCGGATGAATCAACAAATTAATGCTTAATTGACTAGTTTTTGTACATTTCGTGTGATGACGCGTACTACGTATGCATCATATACATCTAAATGGTAAAAAACCGGTTTAAATGTCGACAAAGCACGATGCAATTAGGCTCACACGGCTCACACCACAATCTATGAAGTATGAATGCATCAGGGGAAATAAATACTATAAAAACTCACGAAGGGTTATTTGATCCGTCACGATTAAATAAATATAAAATATAATTAAAGATATAGGCAATTACCGGCCTTACGGCTTATGAGTTTGCGGTCTCAACACATTAATTACCGAATATACAGTTACATTTGAATTGTGCTTATAAATCCCTGCGGTTTTAGCGCTAAGTTTTACAGAAAGTCATTTGCAACTATGTTGGCCTGAGTCGAACATAAATAATATGCAACGTTTATTAAAGTTTTGCTAGGTGTTCCACATATTTACTTGGTGTCGCTTTGAAGGTAATTTATCCAAATTAATGAATGAGCGTAAGATAATTAATTTATGTGGATTTTTATCGCCTCAATTTTAATTTCATTAGAGTAGTTTCCTAGGCATAAACTTGGTAAAGATCTTAAGAATAAATTAAGTTTTATAGCGACGTTGTATTAACAAAATAACAAATAATTATATAATGAACTTAAGTCTTCGGTCGACGGATCATTTCTCGACGTTCCTGGGTTGACTCTCTCTCTAATTATAGTATAATTCACTCAACTAACAATCGACGTCATTAATACGACGCGTCATTACATTAACAGATTGTTTACATAATCACACGTTGCTTGATGGGGTGTTATGCAAAACTGTACTTCCACCTCACCCCCACTAAAGGCATAATTAACTCTATAAGCTATCTATAAACACGTAGGAACCTGAAAAAACCCAGTTGTCTAACTCTTACCGGTCCATTAAGAACAAGTTACGCATCCACGAGGATATACATAACGAGTACCAAGTATCTGCAGCTAAATAATGCATAACAAGTTTCATAATGTAGATAATAAATTCTAAGACAGAATAGCGTTCACTTTTACTTTCGTTGCAACCGCACCGTCCTCACTTCCCTCTTAAAAAGAGAAGGGATGAGCAATATATTTGTCTCTGTCGCGTTCGTTTTAAGTTGGATATTGCTATCTCGGTCTAACCGCCTTTTAGAATCATCCTCAGTTAGGTACCAGTTTGGTTTGCGCTTAGTCATCTCGGGTCAGAGATAGTGGTTTGAAATGTCATTACATTATCGAGCCCAATAACGCTCGACAACAGGCCGTTTGATTTTTATTCATACGTAACGTATGCGTGTAACAAAACTACGAAATAAACTGATAGAATATTCTGATGCAACGCTTGTTTTGCCTTGACTGAAATTACATAACTCGGTATTGCCATCGTTGCGTGTTTTGGAAAAGGCCCTTACAATCGACGCTGGCACGAATGCTACGTAGGTTTAAACACTATATTAGTGTGGACAATTAAACAGTTTCACGGGAAGAAATTTTACGACCTTTATCCGGAGAAATGGCGGAAAGACAGCCGTGGTGGATTCAACGATTTGCAAACATTATTTTCGATCCCGAACAATACAGTGGTATGACTATCGGATATTATGTAATTCAATAATAGTTCGTTAGTATTCCATAATTATTGTTCCCTCGTTGTTTATTTTCTCGCTGATGTAATGTTATTAATTTAAAATGATAAAATTGACTATAACGCTATCGCCCCTCGCACACAACCAATGTATTCCAGAAATGTCGTATACGTGCTAGTCGCTACTTTTTAAAAACCTTAAGAGAAAATCGATAACAAAATTAATTATGGTTGTCTGTAAAACATTGCCTCGAGCGATAAGACCGCAACATGTACTTTTAGTTTTTTGTTATTTCTATATATTGTATTTCATTGTTGTGTACAACAAAGACTAAATAAATAAATTAATTAATTGCCTTGGTAGAATCAACCAGACCTGAAATTATGCTGGCCTGCACAATAAGTATCGATAGCTATTTGATACTTATGGTGTTCGTCGAAAGTTGTTTTTTCTATCAATTGTTGATACTCTATCTTAAAGCATTGATCTTACCATAAGGTGTAGTGACTTAAAAAACAAGTATTGGTCAAAAGTCCCACACGATATGGATGCTCGACCCAGGAATCGAATCTAGGACCTCACGGTTCACAACACAGGATACTACTACTCGTAGACTTAATAGTTTCCAATCTTTACAAAAATAATTTTAATTAAAATTATCTTTAAATAGCAATGAAAACCAAACCAAACCATTATAAATACAATAAAACAACAGCCGAAGGTCTTAACCATTCGAACTGCCCTTTTATCTACGTGACCCTACAGGACGGACAAATAAACTTATTTAAAAATACTCACAGTAATCTTAAATAAATATATTGAACGTCTTAATAATAGACTCATTTAAATTTGTGTGCTCAGATAAACTGGTGTTTAAGGACAATCGAAATAAATATGTATTTGTAAAGATTCTATGTATTTGTAGATGAACGCATTTTCATGGTATCAATTCGCTGGAATTATGAAGGTTCTATTATGATGGGAAAGGCGACGACGAAATGTCTTAGGTGACATATTCAAATTACTTGGAGTCTTGGGAGCGATACGTAAGTGACTACAGTAGTTAATATTTTTGTTGAAGTTTAACACCCGTATTCTAAGACGTGTCCTCCAATCTTCCTCAACCTTATTTTAGTCGAGGTGACTTTACAAATGAATTGGAGTGACCCTCGAAAATGGTATGCTTAGTTAAAAATATACCTTTACTAAAGGTTCCTCGAGTGAGGTTGAGTCAAAGAAAAACGTCATTAATTACGTCATTGATGTATAGATAAAGTAGAGATTTAACAAAAAACGTTTGAAAATAGTCTATGATCACTTGAAAAGTGACAGTCAAATGTCATGTCAGAGTGTTTACATAGAATAATATATAATTATTGAACTCAAAATCTTCGGGATTGTGACTGGAAGACAAATATTTAGTGAGTCGGAGAAAAAAACGCATGCAGACAGGAGGAGGGTCATACCATCCAACCCGGAAATTTCGAAGGATATTCTTATGGATGAATCGTCGTTCGGGATATTCGTACGGAGTATCGTACAAGTATTACAGGAACTGTTGGAAATCTTTAATAACTTGTATAAAATAATAAACACTGTTTCCAAACCACAAATCTTTTATTAAATGAAATAAAGAGTAATGTTTGTATCATTTACTAGGAAAACGTGTAAATCGTGTAGAGGCACCCACCTCAAAAAATTGTTGGCATATTTAGGTATTTAAGAATTTTAAAAGGTAAACTTTATTTCTCTCTTTTAATTACAATTTTAAAGTAGGATTATTTCTTTTATTTCTTCCTTAAGGTAGGTCGCGACGTACCTTGAGTTTGACAGTTGATTCTTTTCCTCGAGACAGGAAAATTTTTGAGTGACGTTGAGTGGAGGAGATTTTTTTCTACTAAGAATACGGATTTCCTCTAGTAACGTCAAGTGGAGTCGAGAAAACGTCTTAGAATATGGGTGTAAGTCACACTAAAGTTACCTTGGACTATTGCCAGAATGGGTCTTCCCGACACGTTACCACTGCCTCATAGAAAACCCAACGTAAAGCGATGGCTTTGCTGCTGAGCTTCGTTCTGTAAGTGAGATTTCCGAAGATAATTAGTAATCACTCTAGGAAGTTTTTTGTAATAATTACATATTATTTTTGCTTGTATTTCCTTGTATAAAACTATATAGTACTCGTTTTTGCACCTGGCTCTGGCCGCCTAATCAAGTGTAGTATATATTATGCTAATATATGAATAGTGATAGGGATCTTATTTACACAGTTCTACATACGTTAAACTTTCCTCTCGATTGAGGACAGAGGAAGTATTTGTTGAAAGTTTGACGTTCTTGTGTTCTATAGGGCTGGATTTGTAAAACGTGTATTCACTTGACCATGCGTGCGTCAGGAGAGGCCGAGTTGCCAAACAAAAAAAAATACAAATACCTAGTAATATTTAATGCTGCCAATGCAACAGTATTATTGGAGTTTAGTAGCGGTCACATATATTTAATAAACAATTTACCTGCCAATTTTACTCACATTTAGTTATTAACAATTTTGCCACTTTGATATACATAATATAAAGTATTCAATTTTAAATTCCACTTATTACCTACAAATATCATTTAATTGCTTTGCAAATAAATTTAATGAATATTCATATCATACATTCGTTTTTTATTATCCTTACTGGTATTTAAATAGTCAATATACTATTTCAATTGCTGCCTATTCAATTTAGCTTAAAAAGTAGAATATTAACGCTTGATAGAATTTTAATTACATATGTTAAAGTGAACATTGAAAGAACTATTCTAGGCTTATTTTATATACTTTGCATGGGTAATTAAACAAACGAAGTTCATTAAAATATAAAACATGAATTATAATAACATTAATTGAAATTTACGCAATTTATTTTCTATTTTTGGCCTGGAAATAATTTTATGTGAGAGAGAAGTCCGCCCATGTATCTACCGCTGCTTGCTTTTTATATCATGATTTTGAGGTTTTCTTCATAACGCACGTAACTAACTATGTATATAATGGAAGATACCATATTTCCTTTGTATCGTAGTTTCGTTGCTAGACGTTGAAATGGATGAAGAAAGGGAATGAAAAAGACGTGAGGGTTACAACCTACAACTAACACTATAAAGGATACGCGGCAACGAATCTAATGTTTCACTTTGATAAGCTGTCTGACGGATCTTACTGGTGACTTTGAGCTGGCTTATGATCCCTTTAATCTAAGGTCGAACATTTTATTTTATTACATTAGGTATTACTCGTAGTAGATGCGAAATTACTAAAAAATAAATCCCATTCACAGAAAACACATTGTAAAAGTCTTACAGAAAAATCCTTCGACATAATCTAAGAAAAATATACGACAGGCGCGATTTGAATATCAAGATACAGACGTTTACAATTGACAGTTAGAACATTATACATTATACAGCAACGAAGGCAATTGTATATCTGTTCTAAATTTTAAATAACACTCGATCACGTCGCAATAATCACAGTGATGATTTGTGGTTGCGAAAAACATTTCGCATGTGAAGGTTTGTGACAGAATTGTAAGAACTGAATGCAATCAGACAGAAATATACTTGTGACTAATTCAAAGACCCCATTTTGACATAAATAAATCAATAAATACACCCAACAGTCACATACATAGACCCTACACTAAGATCGAGTCTTGTGTCGTGGGTATCAGTAACTACGAGAGACTTTTTCGGTCTCACAAACACCCAGACCCGAAACAAATACCTGTGGATCACACAAATATTTGTTTCGGGTGCGGGGATCGAACCCGTGGCCTATCGTTTCACAGGCGGCGTCTAACCAACTGCGCCACGAAGGCTGTCAAATCATATTTCCGTATTTTTTATGGTATGCAAGATAGGATAGGTATAATTGCTAAGGCCCAGTTACATCAACTAACTTTGGCTATTACTTCAAGCATCTCATTATGTGCGGCGTTAAAATGATCAATGTCATCGTCATTTACATTGTTAAAGTAAGTTTATACAACAAGACTTTAATCTCTTGCAAAAACTAACTTGCAAACTGATAATTTTTTGTTAAATACTTATGTTTTCACACAATTATTAGTCCTTTTTATACGGTGTTAGTAACACGATATTTCAGAATAATATAAGTGTACAATCAATATTAAATAATTACCAACGCTTAAAAATAAGGTTTAGTAAACGTTTTGAAATTGGTTCCTATATGTTCACGTTAAGTAGACCTCTAGTTAGCAGCAATATCGCGGGCTTACTAACTACTTAACGTAAGATGTGTTTTATTACGGTGTAGTAAATTAATAAAAGTTCTCAAAGGATTTCTGATAAGCTTCAAACACGCGAAGTAAGCTGCGCGTAACATATTATGCAAACTACATATTTATTGCTGCAGGAAAATTCAATTGAAATCATAACGAACTCTCATTGTTTTTCCATGGAAAAAGATATATTTGATAGAAAAATAAGGATAACACTTAATTATAATTAGTTCATATAAATTGGCATGGTAATTAATTTCAGTTGTTATTTAGTAAACAATATTGCGCGGATATTACGTCGCGATGAATCACGATGCTACGTATTTTTATTACTTTGTCGACCTCTGCGTCCCTGATGCAAGAATGGATTTTCCTTTTGGACTAACCTAGCGCTTAATCAATAGACGTACGTTATTTACATGTGTTCTTATGCTTCTATACAAATGGGTTTCCATAAAGATATGAATATAAGTAAAGGAAATAACGTAACAGGAAAACATGAATGTATTTTAAATTACCGTTACCTATTATTGCTTTATTATATCATTTATTAAATTAGTAGGATGCGTAATATAATTGTAAATAATATACACATCATTTTCATTAATAATTTTAAAGCTATTGATGTTTAACACCGACATGCATATACTGACTGTTCATCAACCATTGTCATGTATGTTCATAATAAAATATGTGTGTAGGCATTTAACTACACATTAAAAAATCAACAAAAGTATACATCCGAAAATGAAAATGAAAATAATTTATTGAATCCATTAAAATGTTCAACATTGTTTAGATTCAATATTTTTTTGAACTACCACCCGGTTCGAAAAGCGGTTTTCACTAGAGAAGAACGGGCAAGAAACTCTAGTGTTGCTCTTTTTAAAACCAGTTTACAATGTAGTATTATTACAAAAATTACAAGTTGGTTTAAATCAGAGCAGTTCATTTATAACTTGTTATGATTTGCAGATGACACAGGGATATGAATGTTATAAGAATATAAGTGCGTTTTCAAGTTGATATTGAGTTTCTGTTAGCTTGAAGTATTAAAATATTATATTATACGACATAATTTGGGTAATGACTTGAGTAAGAGCGTAGGTTGCGTACACGTAAAAAGAATATTCACTTAAATATATCTTAGCCACCAGTAATTGGACATGTACCTACAGGCTACGTCTGTACATTTGATACTCGTACTATTACACACATACATAAACTCACACCTTTTTTCCTATAAGGGGTAGGCAGAGGTGCCACCAGAACACCCATGGTTCGTTACTCGTACTGTTACCACAAAACTCTATACTCCATAAACTTTTTACACAAACAAAACACAAACAATTTGTACAAACTTGTAAAGAAACATCCTTACAACTGATAAGTCGCATGCATTACCATAGATACATTATTCAGCAAAGCGAAGCAACAAAGCAAGCAAACATTAGTAAGCAGCGGTCGAAACGGCCAAGGTCAATTGCTCCACAGAGCGGACCATCACTTCCTCGTTGCCACCGACTCCGCTTAGGCAACAGCCTCTCACTAGAATTAGGCTCCTGGTTACAACACGCACACACATCGCCTGTACTTCATGTGACCAGCTTGTTGTATGCAGAACCGGACATTACCAAAATAGTGGCGATTGTGATGCATCTATTTTTTTTTGAATTATAGAAATTTAATTGATGATATAACGAATGTTCTAGTATTGGCGGTCATTTTTCCCAATTTACTTATTGTTAGCGACAGAATGTTCAAAACACCATAAGTACAACTACGGGGGTGCCGCGTCGGGGATCGGCGCCACTTGACACCGGGTGCGGTGCGGAGGAACCGTGCAAGGTCCGCTGCGCCTGACCAGCTGTACGCTGCGCCACTCAAGACAGTTCACAGTGTGGAGTGTGTAGAATGGCGTGGACTCCACACCATTCTCCCAGAGCGTTCACTCATACATAATATGTAGTAATATTGTAATCTGTAACCGCTATTTTTATTTATTAAAGAAAACTTTTCTAAGTCTCTAACATTCACCTTCGCATTAATACACTTATAGTTTTCCTTTATTTTAAACTAAGAACGAATATAAATAGAGCGACTGTGTTGAAGGCTCCTAAAGTTTGTTATACATTAAGATATCGTTTAAACCTCATGTTATAGATTAGGGTTTCTATCAATATTGATTCCTCTGTAACTGAAAACTGGAAAAATTAGCGTCACAAAATTTGACTTTAGGGGAACTGGAACAGAGTAGCGAAAGCGGGACGGTCTCACTCGAATCCGAACGTATGGCCACGTTAGTCATACATTACTGTTTTTTTGTAGTATAAAACATTTTCGCTGTATCTGTCACTCTTTGTAAGGCTTAAGTGTTTGATCAACCATGAAACGAAATGAAAATTCAAAGGTAATAATTAATAAATAATGATAAAAATATTACGCGTAATGCAATGACACAATTTTGGTCCGAGTTCAATTAACTTGGGAAAGGAATTTAATTTAAACTATATTTGTCGCTTGTATGAATGAATATTGATACAGCAATAATTTGAACTGGTACGTAACAACTAGCAATAGAATTTGTTTAGTCTACTTTACAAAACCAGTAATTCGGAATGAAATATTATATTTTTCACGATCAAGTACTTATTTGCATCGTAATTGATGTCAGGTTACAAGGGTAAGATTTCTACTAAACCCGCTTTGATGTTCTTGATATAGGGATCAAACCTGAGACCGACTAATTCACAGCTACCTTTCCCTCATGATAGCGCTGCCGCTTAAGGCGAGATGGCACGATTATCAACATTTGTTTCTAAATAATACAGTTACAATTGCTAGAATTTCAATTTTCACAGTTACTTTAAAAAAATCTATCGAGAATTTAACTAAAACGTGTTTGGAACACAATGGTCCACTCATAAATATGATCAAGATTAACACACATTTTTCAACACATCTCTGCTTTAAAATGTACACATTTAACCAAAAACTATTTTAAGAAGCCTATTTTGACTATGTACAGCTCCTAGGGGTTGTTTATTTTTATTGAAAACAGCTTTTAAATTTAACTGATCAGAAATGTACAATTTTATATCACCTGCGAAATTTTTATCAATTACCTATCTCCCTGCTTTAAATGAAAGTAATAATAAAATAATTTTCATATACCTATACAATAACTCATAAGTGTTGATGAAGAAGTATTCAGAGCCCAGAAATAAGATCTACAGAGATATCGTTACAAATAAAGTAGTATATAATAGCCAGGCTGGACAGATGGATGCATCCCCGAGGCGGTACCATAGATGATTAATATTCATAATCCGTTGTCCCTCATAAACATAATTAGCCTATTTTGGGTCACAGCTGGACATAGACTAGTCTAGACATCCGCCAATTACCTATTGTCTATACTAAATTAATAGTGCTAGTACGATGGGTGTTTTTCCTGCAATTTGTTTACATGACGTACAAGTAAATGAGCAATGAGCATGTATTACCGGTTATTTCTTTTATGATTGTATTAATAATGCATTAATATAATAATAAATTAAACCAGTGCAACGATACATTTCCTTATTACACCACGTCGTAATATATTAAAAATATTACTACCGTGGTATACCAAAGTCAAGAAGAGAAAGATACCTAACGGCCTTGTTTTGAAAAATTAACTCAATTATAATTTTGACTAAGCTTTCTTTAACATATAAGCAACATCTAAAGTTCAAAATAAAATGTTACTCCAAAATCTCTACTCCGTAAAACATTTTTCCACGCTACCTTATGGACTGTTGGGAAAATTAATTTCTGCATCAATTAATTCCATAGCGACATCTAGCGTCAACAAGGAGAAATGGTGTTCCTTTAACAAAAATATGTTTTTGCAAAGTGATTAGTTTCCAAACCTATCTTAGTCCGAATTATGACATTTCTGTACTGTACTGTAGTAGCCCATATAGTCCTACTGCAGGGCAAGAGCCTACTCTACAATCGAGAGAACGATTAAGTGGGGGTAAGGCCGTATAGTCCACTGCGCTAGCCTAGTGCGGGTTGGTGGACTTTACATACCATAGAAATTCTTGTGAATCGCTGCGGTGTGCAGGTTTCTTCACGATTTTCCTTCATTGTTATAGTGCGTGATGATTGACTATCAGTATACACATGGCTCCAAAAAGTCAGATGTGTGCCCTGGGATTTGAACCTGCAACCACCGTGAACATGTTCGCGGCCGCGTCTGGTCCGCTACCAACACCACTACGCATTTAAAAAAAAATACCAAAATATAAATGAAATATTTAAAAACATATCAAACCCAAATTCAAACGGTCGAAACGTTAGTATGTTATCTACTTAATGTAAAAACACTCATTTATGCCCTCTTGACCTTTACGATTATTCACTGCATAGAATCCTCCTAATCTAATTTTATAGCTGACTTTAATTTAATATAATTGACCTTATTCCCCGGACGTACAACAGACGTCTTTAAGATCGAATTTTCTGGAACGGAAGTGACCAAATCAAAACGGTCACTGTGTTTGGACTTTAGACAGTACTTATGACATGGTTTTGCAATGATCCATGATGTTTCAAACCCATTATTTTATAACAAACTTTGCTTTTTAAATTAAGGTTCAAAATTGAAATAAAATAAGAGGGCTTATTTTAATTTAATTAGTTATTTAGTTATATCATTGTTATTTTATAAAATTATTAATATTAGAGTTGTTTTATATCAGTAATAAATACGTTACTAACAAAATTCTATTATGGTACATTAAATGTAATTATAATACCTAATTTGCCTGAACGAATTAAATTTAATTAAGATAGATTTTGTATCAATTAGTAAATTACCATTTTACACAAATAAGTTAAATACAATACAAGCATACAAGCCATTTACAAATACAACCAAAAACAGTTTGATTCACATTATTAGATCATCACAAAGTATAATTCTACGTAAAACAAATAGCAATACAGACGACCATTTACAATCTCTACATATAAATTGAAACATTTAGAAATGATTCAAGTCCGTAAGTATTACCAATTAACAGCTAAATGACATCAATAAATAATATAATTTGTTTCATAACATCCAGAATGATTAATTCAAACATAACGCATTTATTTTTATTATTTCAATTTGGTTGATGGACAAATTTGACCAAATCGTTGTGTATTAGCATATTAATGTTTAAAACTGTACGGGCTTTTGAAATAGCCGGATCAATACGGAAGAAGCCATCTAGAGGCGTTTGTACGGCGAATTGATTACACAGCCGCATCCCAGGTAATATTTATTGGTTTTCTTAGCGCCTGCGATCATGTAACACGTTGTGATTAACGCTAACACCGGCTCTGTGCTTTCGCAAGAAAACCTACTGCACATTAATATTGTTTGCTCACTTGTAACGGCCCCGTAATCGCTGCTGTTTATGTTATTAGTTTTTTAATTCTGTCTGCTGAATTATCAGGAGCAATGGTAGGCACGACTGAACGTCAATTTAACTCTTCCACCAAACGATACTGTACATTTTTGCCACTTGTGTCATTTTGTCATGGACTAAGCCGTTTTGGGTCAGCGTGGTGAACGAGAATCAACCATTTCTTAATTCTGACATCTTTGCTTTGATATTGAGCTAAAAATCGCTATTTACACATAGAATTAATCCTAAGAAGAGTATAGTTATGTTTTATGGTTTTAGTAAATACTTTGACACAAATATTATAGATTACAATTATTAAAATGAGATAAGGGTTTCCCCAGTAATCTCTTTCAAAGTAAAATAGATACACCAAACAGTCAACGGAGATCATATTATATTAATAAATCTATGAGACTTAGACATCGCGTCGGTGGTATTTACAAACAAAATTTTACCATCATGTGTAAACAATAAACATAGCAACAAAAATGAAGTGTTGGAAAATATCGTTAGAAAAGCTTTAATTTATTTCATTAAATAAATAAATACACCCAACATTCATATACATAGTCCTGACCCCACACTAAGATCGAGTCTTGTGTCGTGGGTATCAGAAGCTACGAGAGACTTTTCGGTCTCACAAACACCCAGACCCGAAACAAATACCTGTGGATCACACAAATATTTGTTTTGGTGCGGGGATCGAACCCGCGGCCTCTCGTTTCACAGGCGGCGTCTAACCAACTGCGCCACGGAGGCTGTCCCAATTACCTCGTATCTTGGCGACACAGTTTTGTAAAACCATTTTAGCTAACAAAAATGTAGATAATTTGCAAAATAAGTACATTAAGATAATGCAGAACGCCTACACGACGATAATAAACCTTTAAATAAAATAGAACTTGATTTGATGTCGGCTTTGCAATCAATTGAAGGTTGCCACCAGGCGTGTTCCTGGCCAATATTTGATAAACGGACTGTAATTACGGTTTCGGGTTGAGCATACAATGTCCGATATGATTAACGAGGTCAGTTTTTATCTATAGTATGAATTAATTCCGCGAAAATTTATTTGGTTCTGAATATTTTCGCACAAATCGATAAGGATTACTTAATGAATAGTTTTATTGATTACTAGCAGCCCAGCCCAGCCCAGCTTCGCTTGGGTGCAAATATGTTTTTCATCCACTTCACACCGGAAATATGTTATTCATGTTCAAATTCTTGTATTCTAGAACTCAATTTAAGCATTCCTTTTCTTTTCTCCCCGTCCCGTCCCGTCCCGTCCCGTCCCGTCCCGTCCCATTCCACCCCATCTATCCATAACATCGATAAAAAGGTCACAAAAATGACACCTAATTAAACCTACTTTCGATTATTACATGCATTTTAAGTCCACACAGCCAAATCGGTCCAGCCATTTTCGAGTTTTGTACTTAGCTACACGTTTTGCCACCTATTTATAAAGATGAAACACCAGAAACCGAACTCACGACTTTTTTCTTCTGCTGCCATAACTATTTCACATTAAATTAAACTCGTATTAAACTCGTACTCGTAAATATAATTACATTAATTTTGTTTTTATAAAAACAGTGCTATTAAATTCAAATTAATTCCATAATTTTAGCATAAAAATAAAGGTACGATCTAGAATGCTGCGTCAATTACAAATACAAAGGCGAAGCATATCACGTGCTCTGGAAATTATAAAACATAATAATTATGTAACAGCCAAAAGGAATTATTAATATTCATTTCCCACAACACGTGACACTACGTAATCGAGAAGTAGATTTAATATCATATTTTAACAATTATGGTTTCGTTAGACAGCGGGCGGGACGGGACGGCAACGCGACGTAGGCGCTACTCCAATGGATCCCGCCCGCTGTCTGACGAAACCATTTACTATCTAAGATTTTTCAAGTCTAGGAAGTTAAAGTATCGCTTTCTTCAATAGCTAAAGTTCATCCACTTCAACAGTACCTTGCAAAAAATTTGAAAACGATGTAATACCCTTTCCGTAACTTCACGAGATTGTCACGAGATCCTCTGTTCTATTTACATTTTATACGAGAATGTTTCAACCACGTTCAAACACGCGCCGCAAATATCCTAACGTCTTTGTGCAATTTCAAATGTCACCGCAGTGTCGCACCTCGTAAGCTTTCAACACTAATACAATAATGATGCACTTAATAAAACAAGTGGAGCTCTACCGGATATTTGTTCAAAACAAACTGAAACAAAAATAACTTGGATGTGGTCCCATTATTCGGCCTTTGTCAGAAAGTTTCCGCTATTCAGCATATTACAATTAATGTTGGAGTAAACACGTTTATTGTTTTTTTAATCCTGTGCCAAATTTAGCACTGCTGGTGTGCTGGAAATTGTTGGTGCTCTCTAGCGGTATTGTTAGAGTGCTTCTGATCTCCTAATGAAACCCAAGAAGAAAAGAAAAAATGCTAGAAATGTTTTCACCCATAATTTATCGTTTACTCTCCTCATAGTTTAGGCAATCCAAGGTTTATTTACAAGTTAATTATTGTAGTAAACCAGACATAATGACGCTACGGCTTTATTGGAGTTAAAATATGTTTATTTATGAGAGCATTTAATCGTGATTATATACTCAATTATGCAGTGGAAAATCTTATTACGATATAATATGTGCAAACGCAGAAAAAACACACGTAATGGCACTACAGTCATAAATAGAGACCTGTTCACGATACCAATACCGTATGTTGTGAATATTCGTAGATTTTTTGATACCGTCACACTTAAAGCCGCAATTCTTCGATCAATTGTGTATATTTTATCGAAGCCGCAACTAATAACAATGAAAAATAGTTTAGTAAAAATATGGAGACTTATAAAGACTTAATACTACTAAAGACTAAAGACTTATAGAGACAAAACTACTTAAAACAATGCAATACAAAAATATCCTCTTATCCTGTAAATTCATGCAGTATCCAGGAACTTAGTGGACATTGGATAATACAGTCAACTCATCTTTATAATACACGCCCTGATATTAAGAAAACTAAAGTTACCAAATAATGACCTTATGGTCGGAATTAATCCAAAAACTCGTTTCTCAAGTATCAGCTGATTTCATTAGTACAAATTTAAATTTATATTGGACGAGATCGTACTACTAATGCAAAATATTTAAGATACGTAATCTAAATCCGAATGATTGCTCTAGAATTTTTGTTGGAGGCCTATGCTTTGCTGAGGATATCCTGCGGCTAATGATGATGAAGTATATCTACTTCTATTAGCCTATATATGTCTCAATGCTGGGCACGAGCCGTCTCCACAATTAACTTCGTGAGGAAACCTGCACACCATAGCGATTTGTAAGAATTTCTATGGTATGTAAAGTCCACCAACCCGCCATAGGCCACCGTGGTGGACTATATGGCCTAACCCCTCTCAACCGCACTCTCGATTGTAGATGAGGCCCATGCCCTGCAGTGGGACGTATATGAGCTAATAAAGACATGTACATTTGAAATTCTAGCAGCGAACTCACAGGTATGCAGGTTTTTCCATTAAGATATTTGGTTTTTTATTTAAGTATTTTTAAATTATTTTTTATATAATCCTGTTAAATATTAAAAAAAGTTATTTTAATAACATTTGAATCCAGTTTTGCCTTAGTAAATGTTGGAGTGTTGTGGATTGTTTCCGTCCGACACAATGTTCCGCCATCTATTATGTTAATACACGCTATCTCAGTGTTGTTCTCTGTCCTCATATGCGAGACACATTGCAGACAATAACACAACATAAAGCGGACGATGACGTGCGTTTAAGTCTCGGTTGGGGATCTGAAATTTTTAGACTCATTAATTGGGTTCTCTGAACGGATAATTCAAAAATTTGTGCCATTACGTAATTTATTAGGTCTAGTCAAAAAATTCTTCACATAATTTCAAACGATGCTTAAATTAAACCTTTAATTATTAATAGCAATATATTCTTTAATTTAAGAAAAACTTGGAATATTATGGTTATATACTTAAGTATAAGTACACAACTAAAATACATATAACGACATAGAGATTTTTGTGCAAACACACTATATGAGACGTCTAACTCCAAAACAGCTTATAAACTTATACACAGATTGCAAAGTCCAGGGTTTAAGATTGTAAGACAGGAAGAGCGATTACCACATTTGTCGTCAATTCATAAACTCGGTATTGAAGTTGCAACATTTTTAATAGTGAGCCAACCGCGAGCTATTCCACTTATCTCATTAACTTCATAGAATGTGACAGGTGACACACAACCGGTGCAGTAGCTTATACCATCTATAGCAACGATTGAAATGTTGGGAAAAAATCATCGTCTCGCAGGTTGTGTTAGTAAACAAAGTATTTATCTACGCAATGCGCGTGCGATTCACGCATCAATATACAGAAAAATACGTGTAGAATGAAGCTGATTATTTTAGTATAAAATATTGTAAAATGTATCCACGGTTTATGTTACTGTTTAATGTTCATAGAATATTAAAAGGATTTAAATACAACAGTGACTGCCTCGGTGGCGTAGTTGTACTACGGTACAACTACAAAGCTGAGGTCTCGGGTTCGAATCCCGGGTCGGGCAAAGTGTTATTGGGTTTTTCTATTCATTATCAGCCCGGAGTCAGGAATTTGTGCCCTATATGGCGATAGGCTCGCCCCCTATCACATCATGGGACGGAACATACAAGGCGAAATGTGGGTGCCCTCAGCCCTGGTGGCGCCTCTGCCTACCCCTTCTGGGATAAAGGCGTGAGTTTATATATGTATGTATGTTAAAGGCAACAGTACCCAGTACCCAACCCAGCCAAGCAGATTGCCTAACTATTGGTACCGTAATTTTAACGAGCTAGGTTCTACCATTTCATTATATTGGGTAGGGGTGATATGCATCACCGAAAGATTTCTAGACAAAAACGTTAAATTACGTTGCGATAGACGTTATGCCCCCAATATGTAATAATGTAATAATATTATGCATTATGACATATTTTAATTTTTCGATGAATATGACCGCTATAGGAGTGTATGTGGTCCACCAACAACTAAGGATCAAAGCCAACCTCACCTGCTCGCGGTACACTCTGCTGACCTTACCAACGAGGCAATGGCGAAACTTTGGTTCCCAATTTTGTGGGTTGTGGGGGTCAGACGGCGGGTCGCCCCACGTAATACCAAAACTCCGTCATATCATGGATGGCAAGAAGAAACGTTGTTGGTATGGCTAGGGCGTCGCCGCATAACGACGCGCAGGCCCATCGCCCTAAGCCTGTGACAAGTGGGCAAGGGCTACCGCGCACGGTACGGGCGCGGCTAAAGACGCGAGTATCAACCAAGCTCCGTTTCGCCACATGGAACATTGGCTCTCTCACCGGTAGATGCCGAGAGCTCGCAGATGTTCTCGAGAGACGTCGGGTGCATGTCGCGTTTCTCCAAGAGACGCGATGGAAGGGTGGCAAGTCTCGGGATATCGGGCAGGGTTATAAGCTGATTTACAGTGGATCTCCTACTGGCCGGAACGGGGTGGCCGTAGTGTTGTCGCCGAGCGTCCGGGAGAGTATTCTTGAAGTCGACCGACGGAGTGATCGGCTTGTGCGGGTTAAAGTCATGATCGAGGGGGTTGTTACCAACTTGATCAGCGCTTACGCCCCGCAGGCGGGTTGTCCGGAGGCGGAGAAAGAAGCTTTCTGGACCCTTGTTGACGACACTATGCGCAATTTGCCCCAATCCGAGAGCATTGTGGTGGGTGGGGACCTGAATGGGCATGTAGGTGAGGATCGACGGGAGAATGAGCGTGTTCATGGCGGCTATGGTTTTGGCGCACGTAATGCAGAGGGGGACTCAGTTCTCAGAGCCTGTCTCGCGTCAGACCTGGCCGTTGTGAACACGTTCTTCCAAAAGAAACCCGAACACCTCATTACATACAAGAGCGGGCCCCACTCAACACAAATCGACTACCTGCTCCTAAGGAGATGCCACATCAGCAAAGTGACCAACTGCAAGGTTATCCCGGGAGAATGTCTCACGACACAGCATCGTCTTCTTGTTATGGATGTCAAGGTAACACCGAAACCCAAAGTGGCCGAGTACCGACCACCAAGGATAAAGTGGTGGTTGCTGGATGGACCTGCTGGGCAGGGATTCCGCGATGCTTTGATCCTCCTACTGGAAAATAGTATGGGGACCGGGGACGTGGGGGAACTGTGGAGTGGGGTTCATTCAGCAATCACCACCCTTGCGAAGTCAAAGCTCGGAACCACTAAAGGTGGCCGCATCCTTGGCAGGGAGACTTGGTGGTGGAGTGGGACAGTTCGGGAAGCAATTCTCGGGAAAAGGACACTATTCAAAAAGTGGCAAGCGACTAACTCTCCTGAAGACCGCGCTGCGTACAACCTCGCCAAACGCGCTGCAAAGCGAGCCGTGGCTCAGGCCCGACACGAGTCTCTGTCTCCTCTGTATGAGAAGCTAGAGACCGCGGAGGGTCAAAAGATGGTCTATCGGCTCGCTAAGTCTCGGGAAAAGGCGACACTCGATATTACCAAATGTCGATGTGTCAAGGGTTCCCGAGGCGTTTTGGTATGTGAGGTTGGCGCGGTGAAGGAGAGGTGGCGCTCTTACTTCCACGATTTATTTAACACCCAACATTTGAGAGTGTCCTATCCTGAATTGCCTCCGAACCAGGGTCTTGTGCCGCCTATTACACCTGACGAAGTTCTCTGTAGTCTTCGTCGCATGAAGAACCGGAAAGCGGTGGGGCCTGACCTTATCCCGATTGAGGCGTGGAAGTCGCTGGGACTACATGGTGTGGACCTTCTCGCTGCGTTATTTAACCGCATCCTGGATACCAAGCAAATGCCTGACCCTTGGCGGTTGAGTGTGATTACTCCTGTGTACAAGGGAAAGGGCTGTGTTCAGGAATGCGGCAATTATCGTGGCATTAAGGTCATGAGTCATACCATGAAGCTCTTCGAACGCATCATCGAGTCTAGGCTCCGCCAAGAGTGTGCTGTCTCTGGGTGTCAATATGGCTTCCGACCTGGCAGTGGTACTACAGACCCGATATTTGCCCTTAGGATGCTTGGCGAGGCATACAGGGCGAAGAAGACGCCTCTGCACATAGCATTCCTAGATCTGCAGAAGGCCTTCGACTGTGTGCCGCGTCAGGCAATCTGGTGGGCATTGAGGGCAAAAGGGGTACCAGAAGCCTATGTTGATACCATTAGAGACATGTACCTCCGATCCGAGTCCTTCGTTCGGACCGCCGTTGGCGATACTAATTCCTTCCCGATTGATATTGGTGTGCATCAAGGCTCGGCGCTGAGTTCATTCCTCTTCAGTGTTGTGCTCGACGTCATCTCGTCGGACATCCAGGACCCTGTGCCCTGGTTGTTAATGTACGCCGATGACATAGCACTGGTGGAGGAGGACCGGCGACTTTTGGAGCGCAAGGTCAATCGGTGGAAGGAAGCGCTTGAGAACGGTGGTCTGAAATTAAATGTGGCGAAGACCGAGTACATGGCGTGCGGGGGTACGGACCCGGAAAGCATCATGATAGGGAACGAACTTGCCGTGAAGACGGACAGGTTCAAGTACCTAGGGTCCGTACTGCATGAGTCCGGTGACATCGACCTTGACGTCAAAGCCCGCATAGGCGCTGCTTGGTCTAAGTGGAGGGAGGTCCCGGGCATACTTTGCGATCGCCGGATGCCGATGAGGCTCAAGGGCCTCATCTATAAAAGCATCGTGCGCCCTGTGCTCCTGTATGGTACTGAGACGTGGCCTGCCCTCAGGCGACATGTGCAGGAGGTCCATGTCGCGGAGATGAAGATGCTGCGGTGGATGTGCAACGTTACGCGTTTAGATAGAATCCGTAACGAGCACATCCGCGGCAGTCTTGGTGTCCGCGATGTGGCAGATAAACTCCAAGAATGTCGCTTGAGATGGTATGGTCATGTCCTGAGAAAGCCGCAGGAGTACGTCGGCAATGTGTGCCTGAGCCTCAACATTCCAGGACCTCGACCAAGGGGTAGACCGAAGAAGCGCTGGCTTGATGTCGTCAAGGAAGATATGAGAGTCAATGGCCTTACTATTGAGGATGCCGAAGACCGGGCGAAATGGAGGAGACTCAGCCGGAAGGCGGACCCTGGCACCGGCCGGGATAACGCCTAAGTAGAAGAAGAAGAAGAAGAAGAAGATGAATATGACCGCTCATGGGCAGTAGCAAAACCAAACAACACCATGAATTACAGAGCAATGCTTAGCATTCCACTGCGCTCGCTATCCTGTGACATAAGATTTTAAGTCTCATTATATCCAGTAGTTAGTGTGGCTACAATGTCCTTCAAATGTCAATCCATAAGTACGCGTTTCCCGCGTACAACAAATCAATACCATTCTTTGTAAGAATGGTATGGTTATTAAAGCCGGAATTATCACGACATAGCAACCAAGTAGCAAACATATTTAAAATAACAGTTGTAAAACGAAGCGTATTTCAACAAGTTAATTCGTTAACCTCTATTTAGTGGTTTCAGTGGCAATTACAGAAACAATGGCGAGATTGCATCGACGAGATGATCGCCTGATTACAATGGACGTTAATCGCGATAATTCCTTGCGTAATATTAAAGGTAATAAATAACAATCATGTTTCTTGTTTTATTTACATTCGTAAATTACTCCCTCGTTTTTCCACGTTTTGTTCGAAGTGACGGAAAATTATAAGATTGTTGATATTTTTTTATAAATCGGCTTCAGATGACATATTATGACCAGTTTTGATGTAATTAAATGTGTTACTAGCGTATGTCCAGTAAGTGGCAATGAGTTAGAGTTGTGGAATAATATACCGTTCATATTGTTTATAATATGATGCCTTCATCCTTGTGTAAGACCTATCTTCAGACATCACTCGACGTCACGTAACAATTCTCCCAGACCGCGAAACTGCATTATTAAGAAGCATTAATTTATAATTTTAACTAAATCCTTTAATAGTTTGGAGAAGGGGAATACTTCTAAATAGCAAGAATTATACTTATAAAATTCGTATTATTATGTATTGAATTATAATTATATTATAATTGTAAAATAGTTATTATTATATCTGTTAACGGAAATGTGTGTAATCCGACATTGTATACAATTCCTAGGAAATGTATGTAATTCCTAAAATCGCCCGGAAATTTGTAAAATAAATTACATTAGACACATTTCCTAGGAAATCTATACATTTCCTAAATAGTAATCGGAAATGTAAGTAAATGTAAGTATTTAAGATATTAATTAACATAAACTAACCTAACCTAACCTAACCTACCTACCTACCATTGGAGAACAATGGAGAATGTCACATGAATCTTGACAGGGAGACTGTCCCGCCCTCACACCCGCCACTGCAACTCCTGTAAGCCAGGATCAACAGTGGCACGCATATTAATGACACTGAGCATTGAAGCTCAGCGAGTCTCCGGGAATGTCTAACTTGTCTTTAACCCGCAACGAAATCAATCAAAAAGTTAAATTAATAGGAGGAGTTGGAAATAAATTATTGTCCACTTCCCTCCCTAATAAAGCGGGTGACAAAACAATGAACTAAAGAGGTAAATAACCTCGCATAAAGACATTTACAGCCAGATAAGCCAGCTGTAAAGCACCACGGATTAGTCATTATTACATTTAAATGGGGCCTATTATGTAAGCTGTTATACTTGATTCCAATAATAGGTATGGCAAAATCGCCGGAAAGCACGGAAATTCTTCCTAGTCTCCACAAGGTCCGTGTAGTATACAACTCCAGATGTTATTTGCATACTATCTAGCATGGTTTTACGCTCATTCTGCCAAAGACTACACTCCCAAAGTATATGATGCGCGGACTGCTCATATTCGCAATATGGTGTTGAACATGAGCACGCAGGCGAATCAACGAGCTTAAATGAGTACAGTTTAGACCTAAAGTTACCATGGCCCGTAAGAAACTGTGATACGTAATAATCGATATCTAGCCAAGTCTTAGTCAAACGATCACGCACGCATGGAAAAAATTGGTATAGATGCCGACCCTTCAAAGATACATCCCATCTATTTTGCCATTCATCTATTAGTTCGTTATATACAACTGAGAGCGGCTTAAATAATCTGTCTACATTTAAAAGTTCACGTGAATTTAAAAATCTTTTGTCCATATTCTCTCTAGTTGAGTAATACATCGCGGCGCGACGTTGTACCTCCAGGTCGACTGGAAGTACACCCGCTAGGACAGGCAAAGCCTCGGTACTAACAGTTCTATACGCCTTACACAAGAATATCAACGCCAAACGTTGGCTCTGGAGCAATTTCCTTCGCACAGCACCGATAGTGGCCCTATCAGCCCATACGGGGGATCCGTAAGTAATACATCCTAAGTAAGTCGCTCCATAGATGGTTTTTAATGTATTGAAAGATAGCCCCCACGTTGATTTCGATATTCTTGTCAGAGCAAAAAAGTTCTTTTTCGATTTTTCCCCGACTTTCTTAATATGTTCAAGAAAGGAAAAATTCCTTTCCAAAATTAGACCAAGATAACAAACTGATTCTTTTTTCTTTACGGTGATATTATTAAATTTAATTCGCGGCGGTGATTTTAAAATTCCTTTTAGAAGTAATTGGAACGTTTTATGTGGTGCGAACTGTAAGCGATTTCGATCGCCCCAATCAGATATTAATTTTAAACACGTGTCTGCCATATGTTCGAGTCCCGACCTACTGTTTGACTCAATAAGCAAAAGGCCATCGTCCGCATATCCAATCAAAGAACACCCCGACGGTAAGGGAATTGTAAGAAAATCGTCGAAGCCTAAATTCCATAAATAAGGACCCAAGACCGAGCCCTGTGGACAGCCCATCGTCAGTGGCTTCGACACGGCATGGTGTCCAAGTTTAAGTTTTGTTGTTCCATGCGAGAAATACGAGTATATAAGTGAATATATATTTTTAAAGCAACCTCGCAGTTTCAACTTAAGAAGCAGCATTGGCCACCAAGCATTGTCGAAAGCACCGGAGATGTCCAGGAAAATACCGAGTACATATTTGCGTATCGATGTACTTACTCTTCTTCTAACCGAAATTGCCGCGTCAATAGTCGACCTACCCATAGTAAAACCGAACTGTTTTTCATGGAATTTTGGTCCACCTGGTAGTAATCGAGGGACGGTAAGACGTTCAAATCTTGACAGGGAGCCCGAAATGAGCTTCTTGGACACCGGAAGGGTTATTTTTAATTAGTAACATAGGTAATATGAAGATACGAGTATTATAGAATTTACCGCTATGATTGTTACCTGTGATAAAAAATATTACTCTCATTTGAACAACGTGTTTTATTACAGAAACCATTATTCTTATACATTTCCTAATACGATATTGGAATTGTATACATTTCCTAGGATATGTATACATTTCCTAGGATATGTATGTATAAACTAATTATTGAAAGAATATTTTATACATTTCCTAAATAGCTTCGGAATTGTATACATTTCCTAGGAAATGTATACAATTCCTAAATTTCATACATTTCCGGTAACATATCTATAAAATGCGTATACCCCCGCTATATAAGAAAAGAAAAACTCAATTACAAGCCCAAAGACTATGAACTCTAAATAATGTGATATTAATTCGTGTGAAAAAAATATCTACTATGTATTACAAAAACAATAATTTTATACCAGTAAATGAATTTATCAGAAATCTCAATTACGTAGTCGAATCTCAAACATAAAGCCGGAATTATAAAACGCAACAGCCTGCCAAAATTTTACTCGAATTCAAAATTGAATATGAACAGATTTATTGTTAAAGATTCAACCGAAATTACCGACTGGCTACAACTTCATATCTTTAAATTAATTGCAGCCTCCGGCCTCGTCAGTATAAACGAGCGCTATCTCCGAGGAAACTTTAATCACAAAGTAAAACATCTCATTCTTACTTTACAAATGAAATTCGACGTGCATAACTTTATCCCTACTTAATATTATACATGCGAAAGTGTATGTATGTTCCGTTTTCACGCCAAAACAGCTGAACCGATTTTGGTGAAATTTAACATAGAGATATATTGGACCATGGAGACAGACATACGCTACTTTTAATCCCGAAAAAATGTAGTGTTCCCGTGGGATGGGTCATGAATTCTATTCAAATATACATATTTGCTACTCTTTCAAATACGAATGGATGGCACGGGACAGGAGAAGATCCTTTTCGTCATGGGACAGAATGAGGTGGAACCGAACGGGATATAACGAGACGGGACCGGATGGGAAAACAATATAGTCGCGATCATATTGAGTTTAAATATAAAACAGTTAGTATGCGTAATAATTTGTTGTTGATGTCGACTGGACTCAAAAAAATTCTGCATCCAGGCGAAGCCGGGCCCTACCGCTTTATAGTATATTCCTTCACCGTTAAAGTGCGTGGTGATTGACTATCAATACACACATAACTCCGAAAAGTCAGAGGTGTGCCCTGGGATTTGAACCCGCGACCACCGTGAACATGTAGGCAGCCGCGTCTGTTCCGTTACCATCAGGTCACCACGCACTTACTCGCATTACCAGAGGCATTGTCACTCTATTATGGCTGTCAACGTTAAAATTAAGCAATATTTATATTCTTAAAATCATTGATTATTTTTATTTACAAAATAAATAATAATCTCAAACCCACATAATCGCGATAGTAGGACTGCTAATAGAGATAACTAAATTGTCTTTGCCAAATATAGAAATCCATAATCACATACATTGACTAAACCACATTGAATGAAATTGGTATTCTATAGTTTAGACAAGACATAATATGGCACGAATATAAATTGAAATTGGTCTTCTTTATCGACATCTTAAGAGAATTCAAACTGCATCCCGCGATGTGAAGAGCCTCTAATTCACTCGGCGAGCCGTCCTTATAGGCAGCTCGTGGCAAGCATAGCAGATTGAATTGAAATCAATCAAAATGAATAGTAGGATTCATGTATAAATAAATAAATACACCCAACAGTCACATTGATAGTCCTGACCTCAAATTAAGATCAAAATTCTTGTTTCGTGGGTATCAGTGCCCCTAGCCGGAACATTTTGAAGTATCGTAGGTATAGTAATTCTCGTATAGTAAAGTAAACGTTTCCCGCTGTGAAATTTTAGTTCCAAATACGCTCATAGTGACGCTGTTTAAATTCCCATACAAAATTTTACTATTACTATTCTATTGCGATACTGCAAAATGTTCCGGCTAGGGGCACAGAAACTACGAGAGACTTTACGGTCTTACAAACACCCAGACCTGAGACATATACTTGTGGGCCTCACAAACATTTGTCTCGGTGCGGGGATCGAAACCGCGGCCTGTCTTTCACAGTCGCACCACGTCGTCAACCAACTGCACCACGGAGGCTGTCATAATGTATGTGTATGTCATGTGTACATTATAGCACTATCAATTTTATTTGTAATATTAATATTTGTTGGGTATGTTTTTCGGTCACTTTAACTATGGCAAAGTCATTTTTTCCATAACGTTAGATACTTTTATCTTTTTCGATTTAATGAGATTCAAATATTTGAAATAGACTATTTAATTATGTTAAGAGCTTAATATTGATACAATTACTCCGTCAGCATATGTGTAAGTGATATTACGAGTAAAATATTAAAAAGTAATGAGGATACTAGATCGCTAATATAAATGGTGTGTTGTTTCTCCCGATACTTCTATTGTAATTATAACTGACACAAAAAGAAAATATGATAATAATAATATATTTTTTAAGAAAATTAATACATTCGACAGTTTAAAAAAAAATAACAATCCTGCGTATAGTCATTCCTTTGACAGCTCATTGCCTTCGCATATCCGTGACGTAGACGAAAAGGCAAGTTAATTATAGGCCACTAATATTTATTGCAAAAAAAACGAATAGGAATTGTTTCGATGATTCTATATGCGTGGTTAGGTATTGTTCATTTTAAAAGTTGAGCAAAACACTGTGAGGGAATCTGTATACCCAAGGGCTGCCATGGTGATTTAGGCCAACGTAATGGACAAGACGGACTATTTTGGAATATGTGAAATAATTTTGGAAATGGTAAACTGAGACTGTTGTTAGTCATGACTCAGCATGAATGGGCAGGCTCGTCCGGGGCTGTACCACTGTCTCACAGGAGACTGACGAGAACCGACAGTTTGGCTGTCACGTTTCGTTTGGTGAGTGAGATTGACGTGTGCCCAATTCCACTTTCCTCTTCCCATCCACTTTTTTTCCCGATCCCCTCCCAATTTGATGGTCCGACAACAGTCCCATGATCCTAGTGTTGTGGATGTTCCTGGGCGGCAGTGATCACTTACCATCAGATGACCTGACTGCTCGTTCGCCGGACCTATTAAATAAAACAAAAATTGCTTTCAGGCTATGCTCTGCCTGCCATAAAATGATAATCAAAATAAATCTGAAGGGTATAATAATGACTGCCTCGGTGGCGTAGTTGTACTACGGTACGACTACAAAGCTGAGGTCTCGGGTTCGAATCCCGGGTCGGGCAAAGTGATATTGGGTTTTTCTATTCATTATCAGCCCGGAGTCAGGAGTTTGTGCCCGATATGGCGATAGGCTCACCCCCTATCACATCATGGGACGGAAAATACAAGGCGAAATGTGGGTGTCCTAGTGGCGCCTCTGCCTACCCCTTCTGGGATAAAGGCGTGAGTTTATGTATGTATGGTATAAATAGTATCACAAAAACCTTCATAAACCAAATAACAACAGATTAAAGAAAGGAAGTAAAAGTTTATTGGTATAGAATCTATTGCTAAGCTTATGTAACTTAACACAAAAAATCAATTCAACCAAGTTACCCTAATTGTCAATTTAGTCCAACCGACCAATTTTAGCTTCATCTACAGAGTCGTGGAAGCGTGAAGACAAGTCACTGATTACTCCTCTAATACACTTCACATCTGTAACAAATTACCACCACATCGGCATGCCTCCTGTACCAAGTTACTTATATGTCGTACATTTACACGAAAATCTATTTCAGAACACTTTTTGTCGTCCGACAAATTACTTAACTTGGAGTCCATTGCTGTGTAAATACATTGACGGCCAATGGATATTATTCTGCATTGCCAATCTGGCTGGCTACGAAACGCGACATAATATTTAGGTAGATATGATCTATTATAATGATGCAAATATCCTATTATCACCTAATACCAATTTAACAACCTCCGTGGCGTATTTGTTTGAGAGCTGGCTGTGAAACGAAAGGCCACGAGTTTAATACACACACCGGCACAAATTTTTATGCGACCCACAAATATTTGTTTAGTCTGTGTGTTGTGAGTCTGAAAAGCCTCTCCTAGTTCTTAATTCGCACGACAAAGGACCTGTATTTTAGTGTAAAGCAGTTACAAGCATAATCCTTCAGGATGCTAGGTGTATTTATTAATCAATAAACTATCACGTGATAGTAGACTCGTCCCTTACCGCAGTCAGTATTTATATGACATGTATGACAGTATGTGTGAAAGCATTTAATTGAAATATTGACGCATATGGCTCTCTGCCTATTATTAGGCTATAGGCGTGAATACCATATATAGAAGTAGGAAATGTCTTAAACCAGGATAAATGTATGGAATATTCTGTAAAGCTATTTGCAGTAGTTATCTTAATAAACGATGTTCACAACTTTATCGTCCATTATTCCTACAGTGCTTCATTGTCTGTTTATTAGCTATTTGCATACATTTAAGTCGTATAGTAGTAGTTTCAACTAGAGTTTGATGGCTTAATGTGCTATAAACATTCTGTTCGCCGGCCAAATTGAATATGGATATGATGTAAATAATCCATTATTATAATGGTCACTTTAAGGGCTCGTGAATTGTTTTATCAGATGTGTGTGCCTGATGGAATTTCTCTTAGAAAACACCTCATGCTTACACAGTTTACATAACTAATTTTCGTTTTTCTAAGTTCGAAATTTAAGTACTCAATCATATCTTTAACCACTGTCGAGGATTAACCAAAAATATTACTTATTTCTCATCTATGCTATATTAGAAGTAGGAATATAAGTAACTACAAACTGGTAGAGCTTGTTGTCTCTTGACCATTGTTAGAGTTTTATAAATAATATTTCATGCCCATCATTTTATCTTATATTTATTATCCATGTTGTGCGTATAGATGTGTCCCATTCATGGACGAAAAAAAAATCTTATTTGCTTTAAGATTCTAGTTTCAACGCTTTGTCGAACAAGAACCGCAATCAACAGTTTATTCATATTTTACTTATTGTTTAATGCAAATGTCTGGAAACTAATATAAAATAGTTCAAAATTTAAATATAAGAAAGAAATTAATAATGTCCGTATTTATGCCAGACTTAATGGTCTATGATTCCATGAATACGCGTAGGTTAAATCTAACTAATAAGATGTAATATTATATTAGAGGTTTTGGCAAAAAACGCCTGCACTACAATCGTGATGTGAATCCTTGAAGCGAAATAAAAAACATAATTTTTGCTACTTTGCACACTTCCTTGTTTTTTTTTTGCACAATAAATAGGTACTTTATTAACGTCGCTCATTCATAAGTGCGTGTAATATACAATGTAGTATCCGGGTCATGTTAAATAATGTACAATGATTTATTGTGTGGTCTCTTCACGATGCGGTTTGTTCATATTATTGATTGATTTAAATATTTTTTACAGGATACCCCTTAAAACCTAACAGTCGGGTTATTTTAATAACAACATTTACACATATACGAGTACTACTAACATACCATATTGCTCTAAGTTCGAAATGCTAATAATGCTGTTACACAGTAAATTATCAACGAATGCTTATTTGATATCATATCATACGAGTCGATCCAGTACACTCTGGCAAAAATACTATGTGACTCCATATAAATGTCAATCGAGGATTTTTCACCGTTACTGCAAGGGACTACAATGCACTTACTGTCGAATGCTGTGCTATTCAAGTAGGGTATACACCAGTAGGAGACGGGGTTATATTCTCTTTATTTTTTATACTATATTTTTACATTTTTACATATATAATAAAAATTCTAAATACATATAAAAATATAAAAAAAGAGATTAACCCAACAATGGCGAGGCTCGAGACCCAAGCCACCGGTGGTTAGGATCCCAAAGTGAGGAACTTCCTCACAATACGTGCCGTGTCTAGTAATACTGCCTTCTGTATCTGACTCTTGGCCCAACAGCCAATTGAGAGCCTCTGTAGATGTTGGTCGAGGCTTTTCGGTATCAACCCATGAGCAGAAACGACAATCGGGACAATAATTGTTGAGTCGACATTCCACATGTCAGTAACCTAGACGGAGACGGGGTTATTATTATTATGGGTAACTCGCCGGATGCCTAGTAGAAACCAAATATAGGCGGAACCCGAAATACCATACCATACCAGTGTGGGTCTTGTAATTACGTGTATTATAAGTTTGTTTTCAATCTATCGCCAGTGTATAAAGCCTTACATTTAATAGCGCTATTTGTAATAGCTTTACAAGATTGAATACTTCAAGCATCGGTCTTGCCACATACATAAGAGCTTTAAATTTTCCTTGTTGCCTATATTATGGCGATAACACCTTTATCGCAATCTGCCGCGTTGTGTCATACATAATAAAATAAATATTTTTGCAATTGTTGTCGTGGCCCCAGGGTTAGTATTGTCATATGGCCAGCTAAATTAGCTTACATCATCTTTTTATTTTAACTATGTTTTATTATGTTTCATTGTATCAATCTAGGTACAAGATTTTGAATTACGTAGGTATATTTATTTACATTTTATACAAATGATGTCCTAACTTAATGCCGGAGCCATTCTCTACCAGGCGATATTTAAATATACGCAACCATTTTTATTTGTGACTACGTGTTTTAATACAATGCAATGTTTTTAACTGCGTATCTATCTGTCATAACTGGACTAACTCATACACAGAATTAAATGAGTTATTTCTCATCATTTATAAGAACATAATTTTCACGGAAATATATAAGTACCGCTCGGTTGAATATGTGTAAATTCCCTTTTACCTTCGCACGGAAGTACTGGCGTAAAGGTGCGGTCGTGACATCTCTACTAACCTCTGCAATGTAGACATGAGCACACTGATCATAAGTTCCTGGTAAAACAATGTACTGGCTATAGGAATAAATCGCGTACAAACCATTAAATATCCGTACGTAGGACGGATCGCATCAATTACATTTCTGGCATATTGACAGCTTCTATGGCGTAGTTGGTTTACGCCGGCTGTGAAATGAGAGGTGGCTTCAATTCCCGCTCTGAAATAAATGTGTGATACATAAATATTTGTAGCCATTCTGGGTGTTGAGGGACCAGAGAGTATTATGTATCTGATGCCCATGATAACTGGTGGTGTTCAAAAGTGGTAGAGCCACGCTCTTGTGAGCCTTGACTCAGCATAAATGAGCAGGCTTGTCCAAGGCGGTACCACTGTTTCCCAGGAGATCAACGTGAAGCAAGAGCTTTACTTTCAACTTTCGTTTCCTCTTCCCATCCTTTTTCCTTCCCACTTCCCTTCCGATTTAATGGGTTGGGAACATATCCATGACCCCAGGGGTTGTGGATGTTCATGGGCGGCAGTAATCACTACCATCAGGTGACCAGTTTGCTCGTTTGCCGACCTCTTGTATAAGAAAAAGTAATGTATCTTAATGTGAAGACAGAAATGTGTGAGTATCTGTTAGGTTTATTTATTTATATTTTCAGAGGAAATTAACGTTTATTTTATTTATTAAATACTTCAAAGAAAACCGCAATGTCTATTTCTCCCGCCAAACAGCAGTGTAAATGCACTGTTGTGTTCCGGTTTGAAGGACATTGTAGCCAGAGTAACTACTGGACATATCGAGACTTAACATCTTATGTCTCTCGATGGCGAGCGCAGTGGAATGCCAAGCATTGGTGTTGTTTGGTTTTGCTACTGTCCATGAGCGGTCGTATCGCTTACGATCAGGCGAATGGCAGGCTCGTCTCGTCATTCATTGCAATAAAAAAAAAAAAAACCTTAAAAATATTTAATATAAGTGCAGACCAAACAAACGTCATGGAATATTATGTTAAACTTGAATAATATAATCTAATTTAAGTATCACAAGGCAATTTCATATCTAGGAGTGGTAGGTATTATTTGTGTTTAGGTATCAACCGGCGGTGTTACGCGTAAGCCATAACCCAACACGCCTACATCCAAACAGGAAAGGCGTTAGTTTCATATTACACAGAGCTCGCCGTACGAGCGTAGAGCCTCGGCGGATCAATCGCCTGTGAACCTTAGTCCCGAGTCCGTACAGCACTTCACCACACCCGCTATAAATCCTCCATGCATTATGATCGTGGCAACACTGCTCATAAAGCGTAGGATTTAACGATATGCTCCAGTACCTTGGCTTCGTTTACCTTTACTGTTTACACCAAAGTTTTACTTTGAAACGCGATTCACACGCTTTTCTGTACGTCATTTGTTTTTAATTCTTACATTTCTTTGCTGAATGTAGTCGCTGAGTAATTGCGATATAAATAACAAGTGGAATTAAACAAGTGATACAATTAAATGCCGTATCATAAATTTATCAGTAAAATTGCTTTTAATGGCTGTTTTAACTGATTTCATTAATAACTAAACGAGCCAGACCACCTTTAATAAGGAGGTCGTTCCAAACAGATCGCTAATCTAACGTCCAAACAATTATTGGATCAAGACATAATTCTTACGCTCGAATCTCTTCTGGGAAAAAAGCGGGGTATTAAATAACAGCTAACTTTAGATACACAGAAAGATTTGTGCGAAACACATATCTGATTCCTGTGTGAAACTGGTTTGTCGTCCGTAACGCCCGCGTGTCTGCCGCGCCCAAACACACCGCAAAAAACACACCAACTAAAGTAACTATACATTGCAAATAAAAACTATAATAAGAAAAAATCTTGTATAGGTTGCGTTCACTTACATCATTATTTAATACCTATAATTATATATAGAATATTAATTAATGTTGAGGCGCTTACTGCGTCGAATAAAAGTCAATATAATCACATAATTTTATGTTGTACTCTCTGTATATGCGAAACGAATGTCAAGTGACCTTTGCGAACAAAGGAGACTGGTGTATCATCACAAGCTTGTTCCATAGCAGGATGTACGGAGTTGTCAAGACGTATTTTGATCGTTGGTTATAGCAACTATTTATTTTCACAATTAAAAATACGACATAAAATATACGCAGTATTTTTTTCATTCTGATATGAAAGAGACAGATATCAATACGCAATCGAGACTGTGATTATTCCGCTTAAATCTGGGATTATTGCAACGTAGTTTTATTAATGTTGCAGGAAGAATGTAGTTTATAATTCCTTTAGCAGCCGCCTGACATGAAGGAGTTGAATTGTACGTTTGTCACCATACGAAAAAATTAGGAGTGGTTTGCTATAAATATAATAAATTGATAGTGTTACGTTATAGTATAACGTAACACTATCAATTTATTATTTTATACCGAATTTAGTTATTTAGTTATACCGAAACCGTTTAAAATCAGATCACTCACGTGAGACGATATGGGGGCAACAAGTTTCCCTAAGCACTTCAGACATGACGTGTTCCCAACAGAACCGGTATGCCCAGATGCGTTAGTGCATTTAGGCTACTCGCATATGGGAAAACGGAACAAATATGGTACAAATTGTCGCCTTTACCATTCGTCATACTTTCTAAATATAATTAGAACATTTATCGTGGTTAGATGTATAACGGAATGTTGTGCAATTCACCCGTTTTGGTGTTAGATCTCGTTTGAGACCAAGACCACTGAACACACAAATTCTTTTCCAATTACGTACTTTATGTTTATTTATGTAACACTTATGATTTATTTACAAGGAATTATGTATTAAATAATATTTTACATTTCACTATTACACAATGTGAATTTTGTTGCATTCCAAATGGTTTTTTATTCTATCGAAAATGTATTTATGCTGTGTATATTTTGTTCATTATCTCGCTCCAGCGTGCTATTTCTTTTTGTTTTTTTTTTAGTCTGGCACGGCATAGTGACTGCATGGCACCTGATAGTAAATGCTAATGCCGTCCAGGTAGAGTATCGAATGGTATCAGTCGGCAGTCTCACACCATTCGACACAATCATGCCGGCCCGCTGTGATGCCTCTTCAGGCTTCTTGCTTCTTTTTTCTTCTTATTTGTAGCGGAGACCCTTGCCATGGAATATACACGGGCTACACCTTATCAAACTAAACCCAATCAAATCGATTTCACCATAAACATGGATCAGGACAAAGTACGCTAAACGAACTAGAGTGCATGAAGATATTTATGAGCGTAGAGTATGTAAAAATCGTATGTGAGATTCGAATAAAGTGGAGATCTATAGTATCTACCTACCCCCTTGGAATACAGGCGAGACGATTATGAATAAATGTAAATTTTCCATATCTTGGATCTTTATCTATGAGACCTGAAAGACTCAGGGCATGTCTCATAAATTGTATCTGATTATGATTTTTTGCGTTTATATTTTCAATATTGATTTTGTAATTGGTTGTGTTTTATAAATCGTCGCATCAATCTTCGGATCCGCGACGGTTATTGCTTCTTTTCAAATTAAAATATTTTTTTGTCTGTTTACGTGTTCTCTGGTTAATTAACCTATAGAGAATCAGGATGTTAAATGTCACACGATAATGTATTAATGGTTATTTTTAATTTACAACCTCTATTGTGCAGTTGTTTAAGGCGCCGAATGTGAATTATGACAAACGAGCGGGGGCAGGTTCGATTTTCGCGTTAAGATAATTGTTTCAGGCCTAGGTGTTGCAAGACCTTGAACAATGTAATATTAAGACAGGTATTAAGCTAGACTTCAAAATATCCATGGTATTTTTATGTGAATGAAGATCTAATCGTATATGTATGGATATCAAACTACTTATAGCAACAAACCCGTGGCTATAACGTTATGTATTACTCACCACAGTTCATTACATGAGGCATAAGTCAATACTTTCTGCCAGAAATTCAAAAATCATGTCTACATTTATACCTGTTACACGTTTTCAAGGAAGTACAATGACCGATCTGATTCACTCATCGGTCCGTTACACCGGAGACTACACATCATTAAAACCTAAATAGCAGTTATGTTAAACTCTGCTCAAATGTGCAAAATGGTTATAAACATGCCAATATAAATACATTCGAGAAATATAAATGATACGTACATGTTTACTGGGGTTGCCAACTGCGAAATCTTGGGTTCCCCATAAGACAACTTCGGATAAAGTTTACAATTCAAAAATATAATGAATGAAGTTATTTCCTAGAAGGTTGCCATCGAACAAGTAGACTGGTTGTACGATTATACACAAAATTTTGCAACTGAATCAATATAACTTGTCCTTCAGAACCTACGAATGTGTCGGATAAGGATAGGTATACTAAACAAAGAATAAACGAACAAACACAAAACTACGCAGTTGTTTGAACAACGGTTAATGTTTAAGGGTTGTGTCAGGTTATGTATTGTTTACAAAATAGTCACGTAAATTTTGATTCATAGGTGATTTCCTTATAAGTGTGTAGTACGTGACTCGTGCAACTCAGCCTTGCTTGGTGAAATTCCACCTTGACATTGCCCCTGTTTCCCCAGGTGATGTAACCGCCATAGAACCTCGTCAAGCTTACAAAACTACACCCAAACCTTTTCAGTGACTCCTACCTACGTGCACCGAACGCTAAAGAAATCATCGCTATACTAATCATGCATTGACGCATATATATTAATGACAAAACATTTTAAGCATTTCGAACACGCGTTGAACGGCTAAACGTCGGGCTAGATCGTTTGAATGGCACGCGGTAATAAGCAAATAGCTCGCTTTGTGTGCAGATGAGTTTGTGGTTATGTAAAAATGTTTTAATATTAAACGTTGGTATTTGAAAAATGTATTGGATTTCGCACAAATAATACCTGTTGCCACGCCCACAAATGTTAATATATTAAGAGTTAATCACCTACCTACCAAAACTTGGCGCATATGGTATTAATAGCTCCAGTTATACCACTCGACTGTGGTGTGTGATGCAGATTTTATATTTAAAAAACAACATTTGAGTTATTATTTTTTGCCACTGTTTGTACTATACATATACACCATGGCATAGTAACATATAATTATTTTTTAGGAACATACATCCGTAAAAAATACACTTTATCCGCTTAAGTTAACACACGTAACTTTATACCACTGCCAAATGAAGTGTTATTGGAAATATGTTTAAAGTGTTATTGTACTAAAATAAATTATGACTATGCATATAATGAGAATGTTACAAAAACAATTAGTATTTACACAACAAGGATAATTATCCTCATCATTGTCTACAGGATGCCTATTAATGAATATAGGTCTACAGGTTTTCATCTGATTTTCAGAGCGACTTCGCATCCCATCCAACCTTCAGCGTTAAGAATGAAATAGACAAAGTATTATGTTTTTATATTGGCAGGACAATGTGACTACGATACACCTGATATTGTGTTTAAGCAAATTGGGCAGGTGGACAAACTTATTACACAGACTGAACCCGAAAACCGACACACTTACTTAGATCACTATGACCGGATTTTGGCCATCGCTTTCAGAGATCGCTATCGAGGCGTGAAAATATTTCCTACCACTAGCATAATATAAACAAAGATAACAATATATATAAAATTATTATAAATAAATGGAACAAATATACATATAAGAGATAAAGTCACAAACATTATCGAAAATAGTAAAGATTAGTGAGCGAGCACACGAGACATTTAGATAATGCATTAAGGCCAATGATATTGTGCTAATTTTGTTAACGGACTTACGTATGGTAATAAAAATAAAGAGAGGCAAATAAATAAGATAGCAAAAGGTTAACACATATATTGTATCTATCTCGACTTCATATATCTCAGCAAAAACAGTTAGCGTTCCTAAAATAAATAAGAAAAACAACCCGTCTTGTTTATGTATAAGGATTTCTACCTACAGAATGAAAAATAAAATAAAACCGAACATTTTTATATGGATATCAGTATAATAACAATACCAAACAGATCCAAATCAAGTACTGGTTATCTTCACAAGCATTTGTACTTATACTTGTGGGATCGAACTCGTGGCTAGCGCCTAGGTACTCGTTTTACCCTCGAATTCTCACTATACCTCGGAAACTAGCAAAAATGATTTCAACTGTATAAAATGTTGTACTACATTTATTTATAATTAATATCGCTTGATGTAGTTCTCTTCGCTATAGAAATGAATGCAGTTACAAACAGAGATACGAAAAGTAAGCTAAAACTTGTATTTCGATAAGCCCTAATTTTACTCCAGATTTTGTTAGTTATAAATCGAGGTATCTTAAGTCCTCCAATTAATGCAGATGTAGTTATAAAGGATTTAAGTACATATATAATATTATATGTAATTGCATTATTATAGCAAGCACTATGAGCATAAAAATTCCATTCGCGGATTTTAAACCATCTTCAAACTTCCACAAAAACAGTTGTCACAATTACACGAAGTATTTAAGCTGATACAATAAGTGCGCAGTGGAGTTATTTCGGTAGTGGCGGTACTGACGCGGCAACATCGCCTGCTGATGCTGTGACTACTTACGCAAACAACCGTATTGACCAGCCAGCTTAGCGACCACGCTTAGATTGTAAACCACAGGGAGACACTGAGTAATTGGAATTAATTAAATACAAATCCCCACCCACTGAGATGTTGCGGTAGTGCATAAAATTAAAAACACGATTTATGTTGCTGACGGTAGATAAAAAATGTCTGATTACGTCCCAAATTAACGCTTCGGGTGGAGTGCTTTCATACGGGGCTCTTGTAAGACGAGTATCTTTTAAGGGAACGTGCCCCGTCTATGTCTGGCGGGCGGAGATGAAGAGTCGTTTCGTTTAATGAGATTGTGGGCAAACGTACGCCTGCCGAGAAAACATTTCGTGCATTTATTCCGCTACATTCGGGCTAATGGAAGTCGGTAAAATAAAAATTATTTTAAATGTTACTGATTCACAAAAGCAATTTTGCTTTTTACAAGAAAAAATAACACTTAATTCCTTTTAAGTTCATAATACAATGATCATAATTTGATTTTTAATATCATAATTAAGTTACAAATTAATGAAATTATAATTTTGTCAACCAACGCCATGTTTAGATGAGATAAAATCAGCGAATATAACACTCATTACAAATGTAAGCGGCGAGATAACAAGTTCCGAGTGCTGCCCTGTCTCCGGAGCTGACACCTGGGGACCGGTCGCACTCGTTCTGCAGGCCCACGCAACGCCCGCCACCACGTCACTCGACTCGCTACCACTTCCTAATTGATATCAACCACGCAACACTATCACTCCATTACACAATACATTGCTGGCTTTACATGCAATTTTTGAAAAACTTTTTTAATGTATAAAGCGATGGTTGACGAAATAAGTGAACGGCTCAAATACAAGTTGTAAACTTGCTTGATTAAAGCGCAAGCCTTCGAGTGGACACCTAATAACCGCAAGTTAGTTACCAAACTATTTGCATCAGACGGTATTTTTCCTTGAAACAGCCGAGCCTGCCTTATATTTCACTTGCCTTACCAGAAAAGCTAACGGTGCTGTTAAACTAAGATTTACGTTATTTGGAAATTGCAAACTTGTTACATTTAATATTATTTACCAAACAATACGCGCTCACCTATTGGAACATTGAGTAGAGCTTATCTTGGACTTGAGACAAGTTGGAATTATATATTCACTGTGATTAAATTATCCTTATTTAGTATCTACCAAATACAAGATCATCGTCAATTCAAATGCGGACCAATGCTAAATACACACCTCCTCTATCTTTAAGATCAATTTAGACCGTACTTTGTTATGCTGGTATTGTAGATTTTACATTTATCTATATATATATATAAAAGAAAGTCGTGTTAGTTACACTATTTATAACTCAAGAACGGCTTTACCGATATGGCTGAAAATTGGTGAGGAGGTAGCTTAGAGCCAGGAGACGGACATAGAATGCTTTTTATCCCGTTCCCGTGGAACGTGACAATAAATAAAAATAAAATATTTTCCCATACAAAATGTTCATAGGTTTCGTAACTGTCAAACATCCTGTCGACACAGTAAACTCTTCCCTCAAATTAAAGAACGTATTAAAATAAATGTTTCGAATCGACAACATATCGCTCATCCAATGGAACAACGACGTAATTACAAAAAGTCGAAAATGACTTTTGAATGTCCTATTGAAAAGTTTTCTTGAGTTTCTCATGAAGTTATTGTAAATTATCATTGATTAATACAGTTACTTACATTAATATTAAAATAATTTCATCAGAATGATTGGAAATACATTAGATTTTAAATCTCAAACTTTTAAAAAATTCTCCTGAAAAATAGCTAAGACGTAATTACGTCGTTGTTCCATTGGATGAGCGATATATCCACAATATTCGGATAATGGCGTATTTTTGATTTTAAATATATAGAATAATGTCACTAATGAAAAAGGATTGACATTTAAATTGGTTGTCAAATAATTATGCGTGAGTTCAGAAATTTATTTTGTTTAAACTAAACTTCTTTTTAAGATCGAAAGTCATTTAAACACAATTTTGTACAATGTCCTATCCTTCACCTGCGAGTATCATTTAAAATCACACATTATCATAATCTCCGGAACTACTAAATCGATTTTAAAAATTATTTCACTGTTAGAAAGGTATAACATCCCTGAGTGTCATAGGCTATATTTTTTCTAAAGGGGTTGAAAAAAGGGTTTGAATGTTGTATCGAAAATCGAAATCACTTCAGTTAGTTCTATGAAAAATTATATTTCAGTTCTTTATTACAAACGAAAAATAATGGCGATCAACAATTTTGGAAAAGAACATTATGCAGGTGAAATAAGGGATGACATATTGTATGGAAACCAAAATTGCTGGAGCACCCGTATTACTGATCCGATTTTGCTAATCCGCAATCGCTGAAGTTTTTAATGTCAAAAAATCGTAAGGCTCACTATTATTAGAGAGATGGGATAGAATAGAGTAAAAGGGACGGTATAGGACTGGGATAGTTGACAGTTTTCATTTGATGGGATAGGACGAAATGTAAAGGCACGGGATGAGACCGGATGGATAATGAAGAGAAAGAACGGGACGGATCAGTGACTTGACAGACGGGACGGGACGGTATTGAGGCGGACAGGTCATAGTTTGAAGAAAAAGGGACAGTAGAATAACTTCGTCGAGTTTAGGTTTCAAAAGGTTTAGGTATACAAGAGTTTGTACGAAAAATAACATCTATCTGATGTGGAGTGGAAGCAAAAGATATATGCACCCAGACGAAGCTGGGACGGGCCGCTAGTTTAAAATAAAACTAAATTTAACGAATTTTATTGCGGATTTGGTTTAATTTATTCATTTTTTATCTTCACGACGCTTTTTTTCAAATTTATTAAATTATTATTATATTATTTATTTATAATATTATTCAAAGTGAATTTTATTTCAATGTGTAACATACGCGTAAACATTTTACATTCTTTTGAAATTCTAATGAGGAACTCTCAAGTATTACAAGTTTCCCTATCAGTGCCTATACCGTTAAAGGAAAATGAAATGAAGATTTTAAAATACACCCGTGCTTTGCTAAGGATAATTCCTATGCACTCAGAAGGTAATAACCTACAAATGAAAATGTAGCAAAGTGATTCTGTTGAAATGCATCCTCACTCGTATAGTGTAAACTTGCGGTTAAATTACTAATTTGCTTTTGGTAAGCCACTGAATTTGAATCAGTATGAGTCTATGAGAGAAAACTATTATTTAAAGGAAAAAATGTAACCAATGTTAGTGGTAGTGGTGAATTAACCGCAGTTTGACCTTCAGTTCCTGGATTTCATTCGGGGCTGGGCTAGCTACTTTATGAAATTTTCGATTAAAAAAACATAACTTAATAACATCAATAAGACAGATAGACGACACGGTGAAAATTATAGAAAGTCGCTGGATGCATTATCGCCAAAAACCTCGCTGCTGAAATATTATAGGAAGTCTATATTGAACAAGGTAACAATGTTGATGAACAAAAACTGACGGTGATTAACTTAGTCTTAAATTCCAAAAAAGGAAATAACATTACGAATAAACTACTTTCAAACACGTTAAACTTGCTTACAACAGGAAACAAATGCATGTCCAGTATTGAATGTTCCTAGTTCAGATCACTGAGTGATCCCAACAGCCGCCTTATAAGGAGACAAGTTGAGGCCGATCGGAAGTGACGTAAGTCTTCCGTCTGCACTGTCTGCAGCGTCTTCCGGTCGGAAGCGGCGGGCTTCCTGACGCGGCTCTCGAGGCCGGCATAATGTTCCGCTTTATAACACACCTCATTAAAATGCCCTAAATTCTGCTCGCTCCATGTTAGTTTTTGTTTAGGCTTCGTTCCGAAATTAAGGCTGCTTGAGAAAAAGTGTTCTATCGTTTTTTGTCTTATCGTACTTGCTTCACATTATGGTTTCAAAAGTTGTTTTTCATTCCATATCATAAAATATCTTCTATCTATGTTGTTATACATACATTTTAGGACTGACCATTGAACTTGGCACCCATTTAGATCTCACTTCTTTTGTCGTTAAAGTCAACAACCAAAGCATATTTCATAATATTGAACTTGGCTCTCATTTCACATATATATGTCGAGACAGCATTTAAATGTTATTTTTGCATATAAATGTCGCTAATTACTGCGTATATCAGCCATCAGGCATATTACGCGATATATACCGTAGGCATATAACATATATCTCGAAAACACTGCGCAATACCCATACACATTTTTACAAACATATTTTTCTGGTTACTTCGCAGTTTTATGTTCTTGATCCAAAGTGACGCATAACATAGTGATGTACGAAAAAAGTTGTATTCCTACATATGTTTGATACGTTGCATAAAATTTATATTTATTACTCTGCTCTATAAAAGAAGAGCACATTAACTGCACCGGAAAAATGCAGACCTTGACTACACTATAAATGGATGAAGTAATAAATTTGAATGCATTTTTTACTTATACTTTAGTGTACACCAAAGTTTTGAAAAAAGAAACAATAAGCAGATTAAATACTTGACGCTAATTTATTTAACAATTCATATGATTTATGCCACTGGTAGTTATATATTACTTTATTGGATGACGTCAAGTAAGACATTTTTAGACAAATTTTACTGATTACAACATACGTTATTATCATCGTCGTCATTTTCAGCCATAGGAAGTCCATTGATGAACATAAGCTTCCCTGAAGATATCTACAGCATCTATTTGAAACGGTTTGCATCCAGCAACTACCTGCAACCTTCACTAGGTCGTCACTTATCCGTCCACCTTATTACATCATACAAAAACAAAATCCAAAATAACTTCGATAGATCGTAAAACCAAATATTAATTCTGTGTTACAACACCGCACCATATTTGGATTAAAATTGGGAAAGATGATACTAATATGACGTATAAGTTTTGTACAGCGTTGTGTAAGTCTTGTGCAACTTACTCCAAAACCGGTACTACCAAGCAAAATTGACGTTTGAAACGATTTGCCGAGGTCCCGGGTTCAACTTGTGGCCTGACGAGAAAGTACCGACAATATTGATTTGTCATCTCTTAAGATAAATTATACGCGTAGATCAAGAGTCAATTAAGTGAACGTCTTGTCTCATCAAACGTTGAGTCACATCACACGTTACTCATAAAAATGCTACCGAATCACGCCAAATGTAAATTAAATTAATTTTAATATTTGCACATTGTAGTCCTGTTGGAATTCTTCCTAGAACCTGTTAAAACATGTGTTGAAACATGACGTCATAAGATAACATAAGCCCAGACATGTATTTGCCTGAGGGTAGGCAGAGGTGTCATTAGTATTATCCATAACCGAACTTATTTCTGTCCCAAAATGTGAAGAATGCATTTTGTATGAATAACTCACAGATTGTTGCTGACTTTTCCATCGAACCCAGGCTTCACGGTTCACAACCTCCACACGCTACCATTAAACTGCACTAAACCAAGTTGTAATACCTCAATGTTAAAAACATTAATTATTTACTTTAGACTTCGCTTAGTGACGCTTCTTATAAAGGTTTCTTAGATTTACGCAAATGTTACACATTGGAATAAAACTAGTTTTTACAGTTTTTACGAAACGTCAGGAAGTTTAAAAAATGTAAATATTAAACCAAATCGCGATAAAATCCGTAAAAACTTGTTTTATTTCAATGACGCTTCTAATGTCAATGTTTACAAAAGTATAGTAAAATGAGATAAATAAGAATAGTAATAAAAACTTTTTGGGCCGAGTCTATCCTGTAATCCCTCTGGGTTGATCGATAAGAACTCTCAATAAATAACCAAAGATTGCTCTTTTTATATTAATGTGCGCCGCGTGCAGGGTTCAAGGATCACTACCATAAAGCTTCTTAAAATTATATTCACAATATTTTTAATGCTTGGGACATAACGTGGTTCTGAATGGTGAAATATATTTCGAATACTAACTCTGAGTTTTACAGAACAACAAACAATACGACGCGCGTATCAATGGTAGTGCTTATGAAAATGTTTCACGTTATTTTTTGTTTCTTAAGATACGATTGTCCAACTAGTTTATCAAATGTTAGTATTGAAATACTTCATGATGTACTCCTGATTTGCGTGGCGATATTAGTCATCATGTCAAACCATTTCACATTCTGAAATCAAGTACATAGAGGACATTATTTATTATGAGGAGACTAAAGGCTAAATCCACTACTTTCGTCTAATGCGAACCGATGCAGATGGACGGATTATCAGACTCGTAGCATAGTCTCAGAATTTTTAGACCACCTAGAAAGTCTAACGTGGCTTAACACCGCTGTGATTATCAAATGACAATAAAGAGCGACTGATTAACACGCTCAAACCATCCTATTACTATAGCCATAAAAGATGTTTTAAAAAACTGATACAATATAAAACTATTGTATTAATACCCTTATTAAGAAATCTTTTCAGAAAAAATCCAATTAAAACCTGTCATGGTTCGATGATTTTTCTCAAACTTGCGTCATAATTACACACTTATGCTAAAAGAAAAACAAAGTGAGGAAAACCGCACGTCATTCAAATAACGTTTGAACGTTGTGCGTGATTTGTGCCGGACGCAGGCGTCAGGCGATACGTGCCAACTCTAGGAAGGAACTAATTGTCACGACGAAAGGTGCATGATCTCCGACGGAGCACGCCTCTGTCCGCCCTTCTACGGCACACGGCACGAAGATGTATGCACACGTGAACATTTCTATTCTGATATTTCCTTATGCTCATTGATATCTACTTAGGACACCGTCCTTGTAATAATACTAAAGTAATTGTGAGAAAGTGCCATATTGTGGGTCGATTATTATTTGCATAAATATAAATAAATAAATACACCCAACAGTCACATGCATAGTCCTGACCCCACATTAAGATCGAGTCTTGTGTCGTGGGTATCAGGAACTACGAGAGACTTTTTCGGCCTCACAAACACCCAGACCCAAAACAAATACTTGTGGTTCACACAAACATTTGTCTCGGTGCGAGGATCGGATGCTACGGAGGTTGTCATATCTCCCTCTGGAAGATTAAATTTCACGGCTTTACTAGCACGTAAAAGTTGCAAATAATTTTGATCGTCAAATTCTAGGAATAAAAACGATAAACAATATATCAGGAAAAGTCATGGCATCTCCGCGGCGTTCAAGGCCGGGCGACTAAGTAACACAACAATCTACGTATATGAATAATGCAATAACTATTCAATAAACTTTAATACATTCGGCTGTTTCGGAGTTCACATACCTACACGAAAGAATCTAAGACACACGATCACAAGATCACAAATCTGCGTACAATAGCCGATAAGAATGCTAAATTATTTGTTACATTCAAAATATCTTGTTCGATAACCATCTAACCATTTGAGTACACATGATTGCAACGTGAAGTTTTTTATAAGCCGTAAGGATAACAAACTGTTTTTATACTCCTATAATAATGAACATGTGCGCTCAAATCCCCATTTGGCACATTTGTTTTTCATTAATTATGGCTTGCCTACGAGCACGGCAGATCATACCGGGCCACGTTGGACATGCGTGTTAGATTTTGACCCTTCGTTAAATAAAATTAACATACATATGGGATGATATAGTAACTAGGTGTCATATTTATTATATATGGATATAATAATTTTAATAGCTTATATTTTCTTATTTGGAATCACGTAAAATGAAAAAAATATCCCTATAAAATTAAACATAGGTATATTTTAATTTTTACATTTTCATTTCCGTTAAGTAATGTTTAAAATATGAGAACTGTCAACAGTTTGAATTAAAATTTGGTTCCACTGTCCCACATGGACTAAATTCTGCCAAAACGTGGTTTTGATTACTGTTTTAGACAATTTTATAAATGAACATTATTAAAAATCTATTGGAGACTATCGTTTATTTATTGTGCTTATTAATTGATACCCTTGTTTTCAAATTACTTGCAGCTTTTATACCTTGGGAACTGATATCTACAAACTGCATTTAATGCTGGCATTTAGTTTTCACCACCATTTTTGAAAAAATACAGCATCCATAGTAATTTGGTTACGTACCGAAGCATATCACGTCATATTTTTGTTCAGCGAAGCAATTTCGCGAGTGTGACGCGCACAAATATTTATCAGATATTTCTGGTAAATTTCTGGCCACGGCGCAGTTACAGCGCAAACTTGATCAGTTCGTTGAACTTTCAAAGCCAAATTTTTATATAAAAATATTTATCCTCGTACGAACATGCACGTGAATGGAACGCGATAATCGCATTTAATGCACTTTGTATTACTTGTTGTTGATGTACTGCTACATCCTTGTTGCGTCTCCGACAATATGCGTAAATATTTGAAAGCATCAATGGATGGAGAATCTTCGACAATATTGTCATATTAGATATTGATTGATATATATATTCCAATATTGTGTCTACCGCCTTGCTAAAGAAGGAAGTGGAATTGTGTGTTTCCAACTCTTCCTATTTGTTTTGCTTCTGGTTAACATTGTTGCGGGTACTAGTAGTAACCTTTAACCATAAAACAGTTGTCGGGCTACACTACTCCGTTCAATTCTTTGCTTGCTACTCTTGATCATGAGTTACATCCGAAATAGATGATCCCATATACTGGAAATTAGTGCTCCTGTTTATAATAATAGTTTAGATAGTTGGCAAGTTCAGAATAGGTCCCGTACCGTCGCAATGGCCTTATCAACAGGAAATACGGATTACACATGTGTTACACTAAATGTCACGGAATGGACTTGTCATTTCATGTCAACACATGTAGCAACGTGCCAGTATACTTGAATGGTTACTTCTCTGAATATACATTATTTATAAGCTATTTGTTACTCGATACATTGTCTTCCTACAGCATTGTAATATAGCCTTATTGCTTTTTTACGCAAAATGTACAATTTGATAACCATAAAACCTTGGGTTTGATTTTTTTAACGACTAATACCATTTAGGCTTGTTTTCCTATTGGATTTTACGCCATAATTACATAATGCATTTATTAATTTCATAATAAATGTGTAATTTGTGCGAACTGCGAACTCTGTGGCGAGGAATAAGGAAAATAGATCCTTAACTTCCACCAAGTCGGATAACTTAACGCAGCAGACCATTAAAATGTTATTGTGCCGAGTGACTATATTATATATTATACATATAATACAATGTATGTAGTATAAGTGCATCAACCCGCATTGAGCCATGCGGAGGCTATGACACACGCAATGTAAACTGCAAAGAGGACGGCCAATGAGACATATGTTTTGCAAACGTAAAACATTTTTAAAGCACGATTGCTGATGAGTAAAATCGGCGGACATGAATGAGTGCACAAGTGTAGTAAGATTTATGGTTTTGTTGCATTTTCATCGGAATTTTTATGAATAACACTGAATTTTGCTGTCTCGATTTATTCTGATTTCTGTGAATCTATGCATTATGTTCTAAGAATTAAATTAGTGCAGACGTTAGGAATTTGTTCTAAACAAAAAATATTGTCTTGACTTTAGAATAGAACTTGCGTTCTTCATTGATGAAGTGGTTTCTTTGTCAATAGGCAAAAAGATCGTATTTTTAATGTATTGAACGGAAATACCTAAGTCCTTTCTTTGTTTATAGCGTACTACACTCTATCAATTTTCCGTAAGGATGAAAGTGCATTCGATATATTTTTTCTCATGAAAATACATTAATTTCTTGTTAGCGTTATATAATTTGTTAATACCTACACATAATAAATGTCTGCTCTCGAAACAAGTAATACAAATAGCAATGTAGAGATTTATTGAAACGGCATTTGCCGATCATTACGGTATCCTTATTAAAATAAGTTATTTCATAAATAACTGGTTAAATTGCCTACAATAATTTAGCGTACGCATTGTTATTCCATTATTAACCTTTGTAAAAACTCCGGTCCTAGTAGTATGTACATATATTGTGCCGAAGAGACCGCTTCAACCGCGCGCATTAACTTCATTACTTTATTTACACAACAAGTAATTTGTATCAGTAAAGCCTAATGGATGGTCCCTTGTGTTCTTAAGTAGCATTTACTACTGATTTTTTGAATGTTTAATTAGCATATCTTGTTTTTAAAGGTGAGGTAACGCATCGTCGGAAAAACCGTGTGTGAATCTTTCTAAAATATGCGCTATTTATTTATTTAAAGTATAGTCTACAGTATACATTTCTAAAATACTTTTCATAAATATATATATTTAAGTCGCCGTATGTAGTAATCATTATCTCGTATATAGGTTTCCTATAGTGCTTACAAATAAACTCAGGCGCAGTAAACGCAGTTTTTTCTTTCTTACTGTGCGATTGTTTCAGAAATGGAATTTAAAAATAGTTAATTAGAATTCTACGATTATTTTAAAAGTGTTATAAATAGACGTTTTATTGTGATGTCGAAATAGAAATCAATTGTTCGACATAGATAATTTTATTACAGTACTTATTGGGAACGACTGTTATAAGGAATAATATAAATAGATATCGAATACGGAATAGCGCGTGAATGCTAGACTTAATTCAACGCGCATTTCCAAAGCCTAACAATATACTCATAAATATCACAAAGACATTGTTAGAACTCGATAAAATTAACCAATATTGTGCTGGGCGCTATCGCAACAATTACCGACAGCCTTAATTCGTATTATATTAGAAGCCTGTAGCGGCTCAAACGGTCAGATAAGACGACCATTTGCCACATCCTTATTCCAAGGACACTCAGCTCGCCGACAGCGAACTGCGTACGAAATGCTAATTCGTTCGCTACGGTGAATACCTTATGCGCTTTAAAAAAACCATACCTACATAGTTTCGTGGCAACCATTGGAAAATGCCGAAGACAAATACGGCGCGAAGTGCTTTATAACATAACTACGTTTAAGGATGCTAAATTACTTTCGTAAACAATTTGGATACAAATTGATTTCCAGAGGAAACTAGTTTGTGATAGATGATTCAGCGTCGGATATTCAAATAATTCACCTCTGTGACTTACTAAACGGATGACTCGTTACTTTATGAGCTACTATGCAAAAAATTGGAACGCTAAAGAAAGAGAATTTTATGAACGTCGCCAAATATTATTATAAAGTGTTTAAATATGTATGTGCATCAGGCCGTTAATACAGAATGTTCGTTCGGAGAAAGATAAACAATACTTATCATCTAAAGCAGGTCGCTGCCAACAACAGAGTAAGGCATCCGCCAAAAATAAAACCCTTGACCTTCGTGTTCCAAGTGTATCTCATTTAAAAATAAGAGTAGCCATGAACTTCTCGATATGTATGTGCGAGTACATTGCTACCGTATGTAGGAAACTCGTTGTCGCACAGCCCGGCGGCCTTCGGTGGTTCACGAACAAGGCTCCTTTTGTATCAGCACGCTTGTAAAACAAATGTACAGACAGCATTACTCTGCGCTTGATGGCGACACGGAGCGAGCGAGCCGGGGCGTGCGTCTCGAATACTTCGTTATCCATTAACTCAGAACCTAATTAAGGGTAAGAACACGCCTATTTTGTTAGAAAAACTGAACAAGTCAAGCTTAAAATCCTTTAGTATTATAACGTTGTGGTACTACTCGTTCGCGTGTTCTGCCAAGAACACACGATCATATCATAGTTTAGCGAGTCGACATGTTAACTTGCAATGAAGTTAATGTTCCGAGGAAGGAAGAGTGTCTGCCAAGGAAAATATTAATTACCGATAAATGTAAACTACATTGTTGCATAGTTAATCTAAATAATTACCTTGAGCACATCATGTCATCCGTATATACCTACGTACGTACATGGATATGTATGTTACACTCATATGCCAGTCAGCAATTAAGATAGTTGTCATACAAGTAAGCCTCTAATTGTGCATGTAATATATTTAAATTATCGTATACGCACTAAATAAATTGATTCTACCTTTTAATGGATGGAAATAAGAGAAAAAGAATCAATATATTGTGTACACATGTGTTATAGAGCCAAATAAAAACTAACCCACGTTACGTTGTCGTGTTTTGTTTTCCATCGCGAGCAAGTTTGGTGACAATCATATTCATACGTGAGGTACCTATTTAATATTCCAATGCAAATAACCAATTAGTGTCGTTTCAAATTGAATATTTGGGTAACAAAACGTGAAAATATATGGCTAATTTAATAAATTCTTCGAATTCGAAGGCGCCGATTCTTTCATTAATCTATACGGATTCTTTGGTAATTCTGTAACGCAAAAGAAACCTCTCATCGTACCTTTAACTTTAATTAAGTGTACGCAGTTCAAGCGATTTTATTAGCTTTTACTGTAAACAAATGTGTCGGAGTCCCGAGGCCGCGATACCAATTAATTTCAAGCGCGAGATCTCGAAACAACGCTCTTTGTTTGTGGCGCAAAATTTGGCACGTTTTAGCAATTTTCGTCGATCTGATAATTTTACGGCGTTTTTAAAATACGCCTTACATAGGCGACCTAACAATATTACATCTATATACGCTCCTGTGTAGAAGTATAAACGTAAATGATCCAGTAAATTAAAGTCGTTTAGATATCAATAAAGATTTGAGTTACGGGTGATGTCTCACGAATATTTTGTACCAGTTTTTGGCAGGATTTGTTGTAGCTGAAATAGCTCTTTTTTTACTAAAAAGAACATGTTCCGAGATGTCGCATGTGTTTTTTTAGACCCAACATCGTTACGCAGAAATTTGATCCGGCACACACTTGCCATTACGGGCACTAAAAGCATTTCACTTTCTGTGGGTTTGTACGTACTCGGGTCTATTGTTTGCGTTATTAAGAGGAGCCTAGTACACTTCAAATGCCTTTGCGTAATTTGCCGGGTGTAAAAAAAACAAAACTGATTAACAAAGTGGGAGTCGCGCTTTTCGAGCGTGCACACATTCTGAGGTGGCATCAAAGAGTGCCGCGAGCCGCGCGACCAGTTTTTAGATCCCCACTCACTTTGAATAACATCGCTCGAGGCTGCGACGTTAAAAAAATACCTTTTTAGCTAGAAATCTAATTTAAACATCATTTTTGCTTTTCGAGTTGAAACAAGAATTTAATTGTGTTCATTCAGATAGCGTTTGCTTTGCATCTAGATTAAGTTCAAAAAGCTTTTTTGCATCAATTGTTTGGATACAGTCTGTATTATGACGCTAACTTGCAACTCTATCCGTTACTTATAATAAACGCGCGTATAAACGCTCTTGATTAATTGATTCTTCGAAATGTGCAATAAATTAATTACTTAGGTTGCTGAAATAAAAAATGAATCAAAATTCCGCAATGTACAGTATGTTGACTCAATTTTTTTTACGCCATGGTATTTTTAATAATGTTAGTGAAATATATGATGTCCGCCCACAACGTAGGCAGACGACCTAATAAAGCTGGCTCGTTGTAAGAACTTGCTGGATACAGGCTGTTTCAAACAAGTAAATGGAGAAGTGCTTGCGCAGATGCGGAGATGCGGAGATAAGTTCTCGTGGTTGAAGGCAATGATGATTATGATATGATTGTACAATAGCACTCAGTAAGTAAATAAAACTAAATTGATTAACATCTGTAGGTCTATTATGAATGTGAGTCATAAACGTAGCAAGCGTTTTGAAACAATGTCAGCGCAGAATTACTAAAATAATGTAACTTCAAAATATAGCACCTGAATATACCTACTTGAGTTTTTATACTTCATCTTTTTGCCCTATCTGCTGTTTTTGAAATCACAATTAACAGCTCGAATTATAAATTCTTTAAATTATTTATCCGTGGTGATAGTCTCTTTAGCTGTAAAAGTCTTTTAGTTGAGTTTTTATAGCGCTTATCATGTTATTTTCCATATTACCTAGGTAAGTAGATTATGAGAAATGTCCAACCTCTTCTTTTAATTTTCTTTTTTTTCTTTAACTTTGGCATTGATTAAGGAAACTGAGAAAAAATCGTTACGAGCTTAAGAAAACTGAGGACATTTCCAGATACTGCCGCTGTTGCAAGGATAGCTTACAGGAGTTACAGCGCCGGGTGTGAGTGCGGAATATTTCTTACCATTATCTCATAATTTCAAGACGAGAAAGCTAGGTATGCTACATTTTTTAATAAATACACCCAACAGTCACATACATAGTCCTGACCCCACACTAAGACCGAGTCTTGTGTACATATACGAAGATTTCTGAAATATTTTGCAACTGATTCGGCATACTTTATGAAAGAATATAGGAGCCACCATCCAGGTAAAGCCGTATTGCATACATCTCGCCACTCCAAGAACCGGCTTTTAAAAGCTGTTGGCCGTCGATGAGGGGATGAGCAGGCCTATTATTGGCTCTTTTGGAAGATTACCTATATTTCACAATAGAATGGATGGGTGATTGGAACAGAAGTCATCCCTAAGACACTGCCATAAAATGCTCTTTAAGAGGTTTTATGCTTAATAGAAGGCTAGCGTTAAAAGTAGGTATTTAGACTTATCTCGGACAGACATTTTTCTACGACTGTATTCTGGTCTATGGTTCGATACTATAAAATATTGTGTAATATAGTTATACTTTTCCATTAGAGGCATTTAGGTTCAGATCTATTAGGAACTAAGTTCGTTACACTGAACCTATGCGCAGGACGCACAATACACTCCGAGTATGTTTTTAATACTAATACAATAAACTAATAAATACAATATACAATTGATTGTATGATGACTTTGAAAAAGTTTATTTATTTACTTGCAATGGTTACGCCTCTCCTACTTAATAATATAGGCGCCATGACAATAAACATACATAATCGTAGACTTATAAAAAAATATAGACTAGACATTTTCGTTTATTAAATCAAGTCCAACACCAACATTTGCATGGCTATGTTTGCACAGCAAATAATAAACACAATTATTCATAAAGTGCATTCACATAGTTCTTAGATTTTGTCCTCTACATACCAACGCGCAACAAAGAACATTTAAACAGTAGGAAATAAAATAAATTATGCTCTTCCTCATCCGGATCAACGAACTGTCGGGGCCGTCTAATCTTCCTGAATATTAACTCGACACTACTTCCTACTTGCCTAATTTCTCGAGATCCTATTTTCTTAATTGTCTACACACACTTAAATTGCATCGGGGCACGAAGATTTAAAAAAAAAGTTTGGATACCAAATTTCGGAATATTGTGTTTCGTTATATTACTTACAATATAGGTTGAATATAAAATCATTTAATTTCGTATTATAGATATGTCAGGCTAATTAAAATAAATATGTTCTGACTTCTGAGTATACAATTGCATGTATCACAGGAAGCTTTTTTTAAATCGATAGAGTACAACCAAAGTGTATGTACTTTCTAGGTGGATAATTAAGTTGAATCAGTGTTTATTTATTAACTCATTTATACATGATGAATGAGTTCACAAAGCAGACAATATGAAACATATATAAAGATAATCAATATTATCAAATAAAACTATACTTCAGTCAGCCACAAATCTACTTCATTTCCATATACAATCTATAAAAACATAAGGAAGTACCAGATCCGGCAATTTGACCTATACGAAATAATGAAACGGCTAATCAGTCAATGCAATATACATTTGAATTACCCGCTTAAATGCCACACGTGACGGGCTTGGTATATATAATTACTCCACTTTAATTTACATACAGTTACATAATCTTTATTAGTAAATAAATTAGAATAAATTTAACAAAATATACAGCAAACTTTATTAATACCATAATATAGATACTTATTTATATTAATTTCATAAATACGAGGTGCATATTAATTTTAAGAATTACCTACAATTGAATTATGCAAAATGTCTTTACCTTTCTTCTATTTTCTTAACATTTGATTATAATGCAGTGTAAAATAAATCTGAAAAATAAGTAATATTAGCATAGAAAGCGAAAGCGTGTGCTAAAATATAAAAATAATACCAGGTTTTAAAATTGTCCTCCGTAAAGATTGGAATTCATATCAATACACAAAGGACAAATATTATGCATGGTAAAAAATAAACTCCAAGACCCTTATCAAACTACTTGATAACAAAAAAATATTCAAAACGAAAAGTTAATTAACAAAAATATTCAACAAGTTCCTAATTAATTTATGAATAATAAAGCAGGGGTAATTAAATGTTACACGATCGTATAATTTCTCGCAAGTTTCTTATTAGCCTTGTTTGTCGAAACGAAAACGTTTTTGACAGAACCGTCCATGTAAAATACTTTGAACTCACGATTTACCTCCACAGAGTAATCATGTTGTTAGAGAGAACCAAATAAAGTAACAAAACCGAACTTATCCGCGGGCAAGGCGTACCATACAATCCTTTTATAACAGTCTATTTGAAGCAACTATATGGGGAAAAAGAACAAAAACGAAACAAATAAAAAATACTTTAAGCACCACACCCGAAGTTTAGTGTAATTCTTCGCATTTTAATTGACTTCTAGCTAATAATAAAATTTTATTTCGTTTTCGGTTTTAAAACACGGCCAGTAGATATTCTGTAGCGTCTGGGGGACAATACGTCGGGACGTTTAGGGAAGTGCGTGACCTGACTGGTAACTTGCGGTCGGACCAGAGACGCTCCACTATATACACAACACATACTATCGATAAATTCCTCATGTCGATGATTTTAAGTTCACCTGAACGATTTATTGCATGTCGTTTCGTGTCATTAATCAAAAGTTAGATTAAATATGATACCCTCTCATGTTTTATTGGCAACATCAAGGACAAGCAAGAATGTTGCTTCAATGAATATTATTACCTTGTGCCATCGCAATAACATTGATGGTCAGCAATAGCGATCTTCGATTAGTACTAAGTACTTATTTAACTAGAAAATAGATGAGCTTAGTCGTCCACGAAGTCTGATCGTGGTGTATTTTGGATGTGTATAATACGAAATTCAATTTACCAATGTGTATTTTATCAAGTTATCATTTCAGCTCTCTCGTTAATACGTTTATTTAATACAAATTAATATTCGTACATCTAGTTATAAATAGTAACTAATTGTTGTGACTCCAAATATATAGGTATGTACCTAGCATAAAGAAATAGATAAAAAAATCATATATATATATATATGATTTATTACCAACTTGATCAGCGCTTACGCCCCGCAGGCGGGTTGTCCGGAGGCGGAGAAAGAAGCTTTCTGGACCCTTGTTGACGACACTATGCGCAATTTGCCCCAATCCGAGAGCATTGTGGTGGGTGGGGACCTGAATGGGCATGTAGGTGAGGATCGACGGGAGAATGAGCGTGTTCATGGCGGCTATGGTTTTGGCGCACGTAATGCAGAGGGGGGCTCAGTTCTCAGAGCCTGTCTCGCGTCAGACCTGGCCGTTGTGAACACGTTCTTCCAAAAGAAACCCGAACACCTCATTACATACAAGAGCGGGCCGCACTCAACACAAATCGACTACCTGCTCCTAAGGAGATGCCACATCAGCAAAGTGACCAACTGCAAGGTTATCCCGGGAGAATGTCTCACGACACAGCATCGTCTTCTTGTTATGGATGTCAAGGTAACACCGAAACCCAAAGTGGCCGAGTACCGACCACCAAGGATAAAGTGGTGGTTGCTGGATGGACCTGCTGGGCAGGGATTCCGCGATGCTTTGATCCCCCTACTGGAAAATAGTATGGGGACCGGGGACGTGGGGGAACTGTGGAGTGGGGTTCATTCAGCAATCACCACCCTTGCGAAGTCAAAGCTCGGAACCACTAAAGGTGGCCGCATCCTTGGCAGGGAGACTTGGTGGTGGAGTGGGACAGTTCGGGAAGCAATTCTCGGGAAAAGGACACTATTCAAAAAGTGGCAAGCGACTAACTCTCCTGAAGACCGCGCTGCGTACAACCTCGCCAAACGCGCTGCAAAGCGAGCCGTGGCTCAGGCCCGACACGAGTCTCTGTCTCCTCTGTATGAGAAGCTAGAGACCGCGGAGGGTCAAAAGATGGTCTATCGGCTCGCTAAGTCTCGGGAAAAGGCGACACTCGATATTACCAAATGTCGATGTGTCAAGGATTCCCGAGGCGTTTTGGTATGTGAGGTTGGCGCGGTGAAGGAGAGGTGGCGCTCTTACTTCCACGATTTATTTAACACCCAACATTTGAGAGTGTCCTATCCTGAATTGCCCCCGAACCAGGGTCTTGTGCCGCCTATTACACCTGACGAAGTTCTCTGTAGTCTTCGTCGCATGAAGAACCGGAAAGCGGTGGGGCCTGACCTTATCCCGATTGAGGCGTGGAAGTCGCTGGGACTTCATGGTGTGGACCTTCTCGCTGCGTTATTTAACCGCATCCTGGATACCAAGCAAATGCCTGACCCTTGGCGGTTGAGTGTGATTACTCCTGTGTACAAGGGAAAGGGCTGTGTTCAGGAATGCGGCAATTATCGTGGCATTAAGGTCATGAGTCATACCATGAAGCTCTTCGAACGCATCATCGAGTCCAGGCTCCGCCAAGAGTGTGCTGTCTCTGGGTGTCAATATGGCTTCCGACCTGGCAGTGGTACTACAGACCCGATATTTGCCCTTAGGATGCTTGGCGAGGCATACAGGGTGAAGAAGACGCCTCTGCACATAGCATTCCTAGATCTGCAGAAGACCTTCGACTGTGTGCCGCGTCAGGCAATCTGGTGGGCATTGAGGGCAAAAGGGGTACCAGAAGCCTATGTTGATACCATTAGAGACATGTACCTCCGATCCGAGTCCTTCGTTCGGACCGCCGTTGGCGATACTAATTCCTTCCCGATTGATATTGGTGTGCATCAAGGCTCGGCGCTGAGTCCATTCCTCTTCAGTGTTGTGCTCGACGTCATCTCGTCGGACATCCAGGACCCTGTGCCCTGGTTGTTAATGTACGCCGATGACATAGCACTGGTGGAGGAGGACCGGCGACTTTTGGAGCGCAAGGTCAATCGGTGGAAGGAAGCGCTTGAGAACGGTGGTCTGAAATTAAATGTGGCGAAGACCGAGTACATGGCGTGCGGGGGTACGGACCCGGAAAGCATCATGATAGGGAACGAACTTGCCGTGAAGACGGACAGGTTCAAGTACCTAGGGTCCGTACTGCATGAGTCCGGTGACATCGACCTTGACGTCAAAGCCCGCATAGGCGCTGCTTGGTCTAAGTGGAGGGAGGTCTCGGGTATACTTTGCGATCGCCGGATGCCGATGAGGCTCAAGGGCCTCATCTATAAAAGCATCGTGCGCCCTGTGCTCCTGTATGGTACTGAGACGTGGCCTGCCCTCAGGCGACATGTGCAGGAGGTCCATGTCGCGGAGATGAAGATGCTGCGGTGGATGTGCAACGTTACGCGTTTAGATAGAATCCGTAACGAGCACATCCGCGGCAGCCTTGGTGTCCGCGATGTGGCAGATAAACTCCAAGAATGTCGCTTGAGATGGTATGGTCATGTCCTGAGAAAGCCGCAGGAGTACGTCGGCAATGTGTGCCTGAGCCTCAACATTCCAGGACCTCGACCAAGGGGTAGACCGAAGAAGCGCTGGCTTGATGTCGTCAAGGAAGATATGAGAGTCAATGGCCTTACTATTGAGGATGCCGAAGACCGGGCGAAATGGAGGAGACTCAGCCGGAAGGCGGACCCTGGCACCGGCCGGGATAACGCCTAAGTAGAAGTAAGTAAGTATATATATATATATATATATATATATATATATATATATATATATATATAGTTCATGACATTTCATATCTATCAATCTTTCAAGCTCTAAATAGTTCCCTGCAAACAGTTCCACCAAGAACGATTACTCACCCCACTCGTTTAGAAATATCTAACCGATTTAGATTTCGATAAGCAGTATCGATAGTCGCGCATCCCTATTGCGGTGAGCCCCACGCGGCTGGCATACTATAAAAGTGCATTGTACACCTCTTGGAAATCACTCGACGTCATCTGTACACACATATTTACATACATTGACTTACGACCATACGGACAATATTAATAAGTTATTAGTATACGCCGGTAACCATTTCCAATATCTTAATCATGCATCTATAAATGCAGTCGTTTTACTTGATTGTAATTGTATCGAAAATCCGGTACAGACTACAGATGCATAAGATATTTTAATAGTTGTTCGTTTGTGTGTAAGCTTGTTTGTTTGGTTTTTTAGGATTCCCAACCGTAAAAGTCCATATATTTTTTTAGGTTTAAGACATTTATTTCACCACAAGAATTACATGCACTTAACTAGAGAAATACAATATATCTACTGTCAGGAACAACGTAATTTTTCTTCTTGCCTTTTCACTTGCATGGAGTTGGCGCAACACGACTTTGCAGAATGATTATCATTTTATGACCAGCTGCCTAGTGCCTGCCTCAATTCAACTCTTTCGGGAGTAGGCTCTTAAGTCTACTATGGAGCCCTAATGAAATCAGTAGACTTAACATACTTTCATAATACTTTTGGAGATCTCCAAGCAGGTTTCCTTACCATATTTTCGTTCAGCGTTAAAGCAAACGATAATGAACTAAGAATACAAATGTAACTTCAAAAAGACAGTTGCGTATGCTTGTAAAATATGTAAATTACTTCTATCAAAAGTTTTAGTTTGTATATCCGACAGACGCGCCGATTCTAGGAATCTTGGGATAACGCTTTATGTGTATTTTCAGACATATATTCCGATAATTATCGAGAGACATCTGTCTTTCTACCTAGCGATGACGAAGCAGGGCTGATCGTCATACTTGATTTATCTATATAATTATATTAACCCATGTATGACCTATCCTAAGCTGGACATAAAACGGCTCATTTTATTTATTTAACAGTTTTACCATGTTTTTACTAGGCCATAAGATATAGAGACTGCAAGTCAGCTGTAATAATATTTTTTGATACGAACAACTCCATATGTAAAATATGAGTGGTGGATACGAAGAAATGGAAGCAACAAGGATAATATTATAATCAGCTCGTGGGTCCGTGATGTGCATGTATTCTGCTTCGGAAGTGAACGTCCATTCATGTCCCGGCGATAGCGCATAACAAGCATGGGAAGACGTTTAATACCATGTTTTATTTCAAATTAAAATAAACATTTAAAATATGCGGCGATTTATAAGTTTTATTTTCATAAAATAGGTACCCAGTTCCGAGTCCCTATGTCGATGTTGTTACGAAACCGTGAGCTTTTTAAGGCGAGCAGTACGGCTCGCGAATTAATATTCTATTATAGCAGAGTTAAAGAATATATATAGGAAACCTACAGGGTTACATTATAAACGTATGCATTAATAGCCTTAAACAATTCTATAGGTGAACAACGTGCGAACTGTCATGTTGGTGATCAATAAATCTCGACAAATAGTTAATGGGAATTGGTACTCAACTGCCGTCCCTCAAACGTTAAAGAACGTGATGATACGAAAAGCACTTGTGAAGAAATATAGCCATTGAACATTTCAATAAATAACGTATACTACTTATTTGTGTCCGAAGCATTCTGACTCGATGCTTTATTATAAACGTAAGATACACATTTTACATGCAAGGCCAAGCGTTCGACTTTACTTCTACGAAACAATACAGGCGTATACAGTATATACCATAGCGATATAATATATGTAAATGTATACAGCAATGACTTAACGCTCTTAGTCAAAATTACGACATTATATAAAACCAACGAGTTAGTCTAAATGGCGACATAACTTTGAACTTTTGGCCAACCTTCGCTGTTTAACAGTTGCAGCATGTTATTAACATACATATAACATTTGTTAACTATTAATTTATTTGGACACATTGAAAATAAATGTGACACACCAAAGTAAACCGAAAACATATGATTTTGTTTACTTTGGCCAGCAAAGATAATATTATTCAAGTTCACACGCGATGAGCTTCAAACGTCATTGTACTTGCAAATGTTAGTTTTTTTCATAACATATAATAAATAGAAAAAAATGCCTCGTCTATTTAGTAGGGTATGCGGATTGTGCGATAATCTCAATGGCGTCTAGTTTTAACATTTAGCATATCTCTTGAAACATTTAAAAATAATGACAATAGTACTACATTCTGCACGTGATTTTTTGAGGCCACTTACAAGTGTTTTGCGCTTATCTTTGAGGGTCAATAAGTACGTACACTTAACATTCTTTTACTTAACAACTTGTTAACTCAACTGTTAGTTACATGGTGGCCATTTTTTTTTAAATTTAATATTATTTAACATAAGTGCAATAAATTTTAGTATATGCATTAAATAATAAAAACCACTGAAAATTATCCTGATGCTGCACTTGCACTGCACATGCACTTGAAGTGGTTAAAACGATTTTGTGTATAATTTAGCACAATAGGCGTAACATAAAATCAATGTAATTGTATTGTATCACGCCATATATGTATGTACGTCCCACTGCAGGACACGGGTCTACTCTACAATCGAGAGTCCGATAGCGAGTGGTTAGGCCATATAATTAAAACAACAAGCTGGCCTAGTGCGGTTTGAAATTTAGAAATGTTGAACTATAAATTCTCACAAATATGCAGATTTCCTCACGATGTTTTCCTTCACCTTTATAGTGCGTGGTGATTGACTTTCAATACACACATGATTCTGAAATTCAGATAATAATAGTAATGTATGATAATTTAAGTATACATATTTTTCAAAAGAGTTTGCTACCGCACTGCATCTGAAATTTTATCAAGGTTTTTGAATTTATGTGGAAATATGATGTCGGTAAAAAATGTGTGTTTCACGTACACGGCGCGTGCAGATGGCACACACAGACATCAGCGAAAATGAACGCAATTTGTTGGACTCAATGTATGCGTCAGTGCATAAATCTAGATGCCCACCAGCAAGTACTTAGTTATCTCTACACTGCAACATTTACAGTTTTTATGACATCCTTCATGCGCTGTGGATAAACAGATGGAACGAAAGGGCGCTCTTGTACCGAGATTTGAGACAAATATTTGTTTCAGGTGTTGGGGATCATAATAACCGCAGAGATTCATGTAGTTTATTATACTCAGGACATGCAGCTTTTTCTCGTGGTGGATTAGGTTTTTATGTGAATTGTGTTCTTTTTACACCCAGCTAAGCTTAATGTTATATGCGATAACCGATTGCCGCCGCGCATAAATCTCGACAACACAGACATAAATGAATTAGGTACTGAAAAGCGTCAGGCTTCCGACAATCTCATTTACCCCACAAAATTCTACAGCAAAGTACTTTACGTAATTGTTTTTGGAGATAGTAGAGCCACACCGATCGAATCGCATCATGTAGATTGTAGTCAAAATTCACATCAGTCTGGCTCTGACTTCCAAAATCTGCTTTGAACATTATTGTTTTCTACTAATTGATAAAATAGTAGAAAACAATTATTAATATGTAAATACATTTACAATCAAAACAATTATCAGCCCATTAATAGGCATAAGCCTCCTTCATTTTCAGTACCTTTTACATGCAAAAGTATATCCAATTTAAAAATGCATATCATTTTTAAACATACGAACGCAATTTATGAGTACCTTTTGAGCGATCAATAAAATCGAAATCATTTAAACAATTTAGCCGACTGACGACGTGAAATTGCCGTCCGGCACAATTTCATCGCAATCAAGCTCTGTTGGCAAACACTTTTCTGTCGTTTTACATGCCCGCTCGGTTTCGACAGCCAGCTGAAACACGTACGAACGTAATCAAAGAGATCCGCTTGCATTTGCGTGAGGATATTTCACAAAGATACTTTTATTTATCCTTTACGGTTTGTTTATGTGGATCGATACGAATAACCTAGATTTGGGTGTATTGAAAGCTTTTATAATTGATTTACTTCCTAAATTATCAAGTATCAAATTAAAAATCATTTTCAATGTTAATAGCTTACATTTCAACTTAATCAAATGGATCGTTATATTATACTGCAAATATTCTCATATGATCCCCGTTATGTTTTCATATCGTATAATCTACCGAGCGTCGATTAGGAAAAATATTTGGGGCTGAATTATTAACGTGAGGCAGGCAGCCGTATATTATAAGCCAAATCTTCTCTGCAACGTGGGTCATAAAACACGTTACCCGACCTCACGTAGCTGTAGGCTAAGGCCAGGTAGAATATAACTATACATTTAACATTTATATTAGATGTGTTTTTATATTTTTAGTCTAAAATATTTCCATCCTATTCCTTATCATATGGCTTTATAAACCTACATATCAAAACATACTAATCAACAAAATGCGCCTAGATAAGCAACAAAAAGAGCACTCAAGCCGATTCTTAAATGATAAATACACGAAGCAAAAACCATTAAAGAGATCATGCGAGTAATGATGATGAAGTCGAATGTAATATAACATGCAGATGACCAGCAAATAATACGTACGCAATAAATAGCTCTGACTAAACCGGCTAAGTGATCAAACCCAAGTAATTAAATAACTGATTATCTTGAAAAGAAAATTACACCTCTATAATAATATATCTCTATGGATGACCATAGAAAAAACAATAATTATGATTTCCAAACAAATCCGTCAGGGCGTCAAAATGAATTTTCGAAGGAAGATCACAAAAACATTATGCCAAAGCCATTTACATTGTCAAGTGGGAATTTATTATAGACGAGGCAGTCATATTTACGAGCGATTAGGAGTCCTCCGCACCCGCGGTAAGGGCGAGATATTCAATAACAGAATTCCCTTAAGTTCGTCCTTAAGAAGGGACGGAGAAATTATTCCGTTGTCACCACGACGAAGCTGCATTTTTTGTAGGACCCGTCAACCCCACTCACTCTGAGATAAAAAACAAAACACTGTAGTGATGTAGCAAACCACATCTTGATGCGTATATCGATATTACTTCTATTTAGGTCATCTTGGATTGGCTTATACGATCTAGAAGACGATATGCCATGTATTTTTATTTATACCGACACAAAGTAACTACAATATTAGATGGTACTGTAGTGAAATACCAAATATTGTCTCCACCGGCGATATGCGGTGACAGGATTTTTATCATCATGTACAATATGGTATGTGGGTGGATACAAAAATACTACTACGACTTACTAAAATTTGAATACCAGAAATATATTTAATACTAATATTGTAATTTCATTAGTCATGTAATTTAAAGTAAACATTCCCCTGTCAAATACGGAACTTATACCTAAGGACACATCGATATTTCTGAAAAACACAAAACGTTTCAATAAATCACAGCAGCACTAATAGAAAAAAGCACATCGATACGCATCATGGCTCGGAACTATCGCCTGCGGGAGCCACAAGTGTAGGGTTGGGTTAGGTCAGGTGACACACTCCACTGCACATGTATTTGACGTTCTTCAAAATACCGCTGCTGTCTAACAAACAATGCTCTGCCACATGACCCTGCTTACAACATACTTTACACATACACACTTATATTTGAAACACAAAAATCTGCTATCCTGAGGAGACGGTATTCTAATATAGAACTTGTCATTACTGATGAAATCTATTAGGCTGCCAAGCTACATTGTATCAGGCCAAAAAACAAGATATACTTTCTCAACAGCCATGCAATTTTATTAAATTGTTGTTGATTTCAAAATACAAGTAACAAGCGAAAAGTGCAAAATATATTTGAAAGTATACACATACGAGCATTTCAAACATAAAATGTCATATTAGTAACGTTGTTAAATACTAAACAAATACGGATCTAGCAAATTTTCCAAAACATGACAATGCTTTTGACATAATCCATCCATTGCACAAAAACAATACGCCGTTTGTAATTTTAAAACATATTTTCTGTATTATGTTGTGTATTTCCATATTTGATATTACGTCCTTGTTCTATATTCTAGATTTTGAATAATTATTGTCGACTTGTTTGATAGATGGATCGCGTTTGTGTTAATCGTCAGTCCATTGTCAGAATTTGGAAGCTTGTTACTAATTTAAATACTGCTAAATTTAGATCTGTTTAGATTATTAACACAAAGTATTTTGGTAGGTTTATATTCGTTTCTAATGTATACTACATTGTAGCAAATGATATATGCCTATATCCCGTAACAAGAGACAAGTGTTCGCAAATGTAATCTGCACCGCGGAAGCCATAAAAATTATAAGGGATTTTTATGTCCCGCCATCTGCAAATCTAGTGCGTGAGCGAGGATGCATGCATCAGTTGTCCGATCGATGACATGCAAGATTTTGTGCATATGCGTTTTTTATTTGCCTACATAAAAACATTTATGTGTGCAAGGAAACAGTGAAAGTTAAACTTGAAAAGATAATGAGGAAATGATGTTATGCGTAAACATTGGCCACACATAACCGATACAATAAAAAAATGTCATGCAGTTACATTAAACGTTTTATGAGCTTAGCTAAACATCATGTTCAATCTAAACCGGTTCCTAAACATTCTTAAGGTTTTAGGCTCTTTAAGAATGACCATGGTATTCAAAACTAACCTAATTGGGATTTATTGTAGTATTATGATATAGCGATACGTGTATGGTGAACACCTTTCAAAACTGTTACAAAACTATTTTTTATCTTGAAACAAAAACGTCAAACTTTGATGTCACTAACTCGTCATAATTATGACGAACGCATACAGTTTACACGAAATCACATCGACGTCATATTCACGCAAATGACGTAAAATTTATATCATTATAGCGTCACATTTAGATTACTGAACCAAATTATTTGGCTGAATTTAAATGCCACGCCCGACTATTGTGTTCTCTGCCAAGACGATCTTGCCGATACTACAATCAGTATTTTCTTCACATTCACTTTATTCTTATTTAATTCATGATTTCATTCTCACGAAACTTTTGGCGAATAGAGGCGGTATATAAATTCACTTTATTATGTGATTTCACCGTTCTCCAACATTATCAACTAGATCCACACCTAATTTTTGGCAATGCCACATGTCAGTGGCCGAAATTTTGTTAGCTGAATCATGTTGTCACATATCCATATGTTCTTACATCATTCAATGTACTGACAAGGCTCATTCTTACAATTTAGTTTCCTAATATTATTCAGAATAGACATCCAATGCGTGTCAAATAATCCGCCTTAACAACGCTGCAAAATATAAGTTAAAATAAATGCGTGCAGAAACTGCACGCAACGAAGCGAAGATCGCCTGACGCAACGTCGTACATTTAACCGAACCTAATTTTGTCTGCCTAAGCAACTATGTATATAAGTAGTGACAATCTCATGTTATCTTCACTCCCATACAAATGTAATCCATCATCAAGCCATCAAGTTGTCACACGCACTGTACTTATCCACATGCACTTTTTGTACCGACGCCGCGTCGACACCACCGCCTTACCCCCGGACTGCGCATTACTCGACTCACTTCTTTAGATATTTCATTAATCAATTATCCATCGATCAATTAACGTCGGTTCATCACTCCTGAAGCCCTAGGCGCGAACATGCAAAGAAAACCCGGGAGGTAAAAATCTCCCAACTTAATTAGAGCCGCAACAACACACGTTGGTCGTGCGTCGGGCTTGGTGCGATGGATCAGCTAACACTGGTTACAGCCACATGGTGTATCACGGTGGGGGCAAAGGGGACGAAGCGTGGGAACGTCGGCGCACATATGGACCGCAGCTTTATCTCAATATTACGAGACGTGTATAATAATAAAAACGTTTAGTTAACACGATCTACACCGACTTCATAATGACCGAACTTGCACATTTAGATAACATTATAAACTGTTCGACGTCGTTAGGCGCTTGTGTTTACAATTCGATGTTATGACAAGCTCTGCACTGCATCACGGTTAAATTTAACGTATTGTATGGTAGTCTGCGATATTTATCAGGTCGTTGGTTCATGTAATCAGGGAATTGGACTCATTTACGCGTTACATGTATCCACTAAATAAATTTCATATAAAATTTCAAATATCTTCTGTTTCCTACGCCAATAGATATGGTTCATATCTTCTGAGAAAATTGTAAACTTATTAATATTATTGCTTAGAAGCTATACTCGTAGTATCTATTCAATAATATGTTATTTAGAAATTCTAGAAGGATATGAATAATCCGACCACTAATCAAGTCGGTGTTTAAATTCTAATCCATTCAATTGATAGCTTTTATGTACATAAAGCAACATAACAACAATTGTATAGCATAACAGGTTTCGCGAGCAAACTCATTAGATTGCGCATTATATCTGCATATTTTGTGTAGTTATTATCCATAATAATTTTAATAATAAGCACCTGACACTAACTGATATTTCCACACCAAAATATTCTTAGATTTATATTTAAGTGTTACGCAATAGGCCCCACGACTAAACCAGTACCTACCTGTTAGACGAAGTATAATATATAAATTGTGACGTATCATTCTTATTATTCTTTTGAAATACATACATCGATTTTAATACTTCAATAATATTCATCAATTTTCAAATTGCCTTTCTAGTAGCAATAAGATCTATTTTACCTAAAACGTTTCATAACTTGTGCCTAAAATATATACAATAACAATATAAATTTCGTGTTTTGGCCTTATAACTTCTGAGATTTTGGATTAAACAGGATGTGACATTTCGCTTTTATATACACAGATTGTAGAATATTTTTAAATTGTGTTTGGATATAAGTAACACAGCAAGATTAAAACCTGTCGCATAGCAAGTTTCACTGTTTTTTATATTCAGTATTTCATAACGAAAATAATTAACATGTCACGTTTAAAAAATGCTATAATAAATAATCCATAAAATATAACGTATATTAAGACAAAGAGAAGGAATGAATTGCCTTATTGTTAGTTTAAATTATGGGTATGTGTTAAATACTCAATAAAATCGAGTGTGTACCCTACTCTACTTATCTGAGCATCGGACATGACATCACTTGGCTCGCTGGTGGCCTAATTAAAACAAGAACAAATCATACACCAAAAAATAAACATTTATTACTGTCACTGACAAGTTTAGATATTATGTCACAAACAGATAATTAGTTTTGGCCAAATAACTCTTCTACCTGGCCAGACGTGACGTCACCGGACAATGTCACTACCAAGTCGCGATATTTTGATTTATTATATAACGATCTGGCCGATTTCCGAAACTACGTGGAATTTTACTACATTTCACACCTCGAGGACGGAAATCGTGGAAACTTTCATTATCTCGAATCCGAATGTCTTTCTCATTATTTAATACGTTTTCATTTGTAATATGTCTTTCTTATTTATATCACGAGATTAACGAAGGTCTGAATGAAATTTATAAAAATGAATAAAAACGCTACAACCTTTAGATTTAAATCTTATGCGGAACACGACAAGACACAAATTCAATCGATGAATTTATTTGGATTAGAATGTGCTAGTATGATCGTATTTTCATGGAAGTCGAACACAAGAGAAACATCCTGAGTTTCGTACGCTATTAGTTCCTACCGGGTCTTATATTGTTAGTTATGAGAATGCCAATAGACAATAGTAGCAAGATCGGACAATGCACTTGCACTTTCGGTCTCATGCACTAGACGTGTAACACACGTGTTTAGTTCGGTTCAACGCCCTGAACCTATGCCAATGCCAACACTCCTTGCTGCCAATAAACGTCCAGTTAATTCGTCTATATACAGAACGCAGTTACGTGGATCCTGTTATTCTCTGCAACTATATTCATATAATACGGATTTTAAAGGTATTTTTATTTTATAGTAGTTAAACTATAGTTTATGTGTTTGTAATTTTTTATACAACTTATTAGTACTGAACAGGTAGAGTAGTCACATGTCTGAATATAAATAACTAAAGTGGTAGAGTCGACACTGGACTCGGCTTGTCCGATGTAGAACAGTCTTACCGGGCTACCCTCCCCCCTTGCCGTTTTATTTGATGAAAACAAGTGGGCAGTATTCACAACAGGGTTAAACCGGACAGAACTGCAATATTGTGATTGATCCGATACGTATTGATCCGAAGCAGGTAAGTATGCGGGCTCCGGTACTGCGCTTGCCAACCCACTTGCCCAGCGTTTGTGAGTATGACTAAATCTCTCGTGATTAAAGCCCTTCAATGACGAAAAAGATCTAATGTAAAGATTAAATACCTGAATCCTTCTTATATATGCCATTAACCCGTACTTGGTCCACGACTGCCTAAGACTAGCCCTTCCAAAAATTATGTGATCACATGTTAATGATGTCCAGTTGACAAAAGCATATGGTATGTATATATCAGCCGTATGTATCTTGGTATGTATATACATATCAAATATCAGCCGGTTTAAGGCGATACGGATAACGGGACTTAAAACTTAAAATTAAAAAATAAGTGATCATTTGGGATCTTGATCTTGCATATTTTGGTAACGCATACTATAAACTTTATTCCTTATGCGTATAATCCAATAAGTTCGTTGAACAGATTCCAGAGCCATAAATAATTTTTCGCCGCCGCCATATATCATATTAATAGCAAAGTCTATCGACGTTTGCAGCTGTCCACATGTTCGTGTGATATACATAAACGTAATATAAACATTAACTTATATGGCGGTAGTTAAAACGTAGGTAGCATATCGGCTGTTCTTGCTTAATAAATACACGAACCAGTCACTAACATACTCCAGACTCCAGGGCGGGCTGCTTATTCTCGAAGCTACATACACTACCATAGACTATGATTAAACGTCACCACTGATTATTTCTAAAAGTTCACCATTTTGCCCAGTCTTTAACGTCGAAGCCTTGGCCCATCGACGGTTGTTTCATTTCACCCCAATCTCAAGGATCTTACACCAAATATTGAACAGCGAAACTGAGGTCAGATTCGTCTTTTCACAGCAGATTGTTTCCTGATTTTAAAATCAAATCATAAATCAACTAATAAACCACATAAGTTTGCTCGCATTACCGATAAAAAGCTGTCCAAATTATCGCTTATAATTTGCGCGAAATGATGATTTGCTAACGATGCGGAAGGGTTTGGTGTTGGCTTGGTGCCCAACTTGGTACGGTCGGGCAGATATATCGTGGCATTGGGCCAGCCAGGGTCAGGAGCGGCCGATGCACTCCTCGACCACCGGCTCATCACCTCACGCACACCTCATACTCATTGTTTAGCGAGCTTTAAAATACGACCAATCTTTCAGTTTCAACGCTCGGCAGATAAAAATAAACGAATAGCTTTTTTTCTTTGTACAATAATCACAATGATTGGATTTTTTTTTTGCAAAACGAATACAATATTATTTGTAAACAACTCAGGATTGAACTTAAATATGTTGAAAATTAATGTTACTAAGACGTAAACTTAACTACGTTATGTGGATTTACAAATAAGGGACTTTGTGCAAGATTGAATTTTAAATATTATCACAAGATTAAAGTGCCTCATTCGTGGATAAGATAAGAAATACACTTATCTTAAGCCCTTAGGGATCGTCGCAACGGAACAATATTTAGAAAGCGTTGGCCAAAAAGGTTCAAAATAAAAATGTTTCGAGCCCTTTATAGCAGGTAGTAAAGTAACGTATTTTTTTCTAGAATTGTTTAAGTGGATGAAGGAACAATATTCGTGTGGCCATAAATACTGGCAGTGTATTTATGACAAAGGAGTTTGTAGGGGCGCTGCGCTGAGCGAGAGCCGAGCAACAGCCAACATTAGCGAACAAACACGTGTTCGTGAAAATGTTTATTTAGGCAAACCTCGTAAAACTCACTGGCAGGATGTGCTTTGAACCCTCAAGGTTGTGCTCACTTTAAATAGCCGTTTTATTATTGACAATTATGACGAAGTGTGTTAATGTAAATTCGCAACTAACGCTCGCGCTCGGTGCGTCTAAAATCGGCCTACAACTACCAGTAGAACTCGATTAAGTTAATTAACATCGACATTTTCACGACTTCACTTAATATATTCCACTTATTATGGCACCGGTTGGTGAAGGTTACCCCTCCCTTCTCGCCAGCTTGCGGTGCGTGTTGTTGGATTCATATTTTCCGCGGACCGTTTCCTACCAGGCCCTGCAGGGCAGTACTAAATTTGTCGAAATCGGTCCGAGGAGAGCGTAACGTGCGTTTGTCATGCACGTTTATTTACGCGATGCCCCGCGGAGCTGGCCGTGTTCCAGGAGCCAACGAAAATAGCCGCTTTGTAGATGTCATTGTACTAGAGCAAACGACGCCCTACGCTTTATCAACGGGGGTCTACTGTAGTCTGTATCTCTACAAATGAAAGTATCAAATCATAGCTTTTTACAATCGCTTTAATTCGCGTAATTTTGGCCACTATAATCACAATTTGCTTCCAAATTACACACTTAGATACAATTTATAAGCACAATTAGGCAATATTATGAGCATTCCATAAACTTTATACTCTAATTTAAAGTCTGCTGCATCAATTATGTTTCAGATGTTGATTACGATTCGAACGCAATAAAATTACACATTTAAGCAACCAAACTTACATAAGAAAAAAAAACACAAAATTCTATTCGATAGCAAAACAAGAAGACGCACAGAACTGGTTGTAAGAGACACATATCTAAAATCTTTGTCTAACACGACGCTCTCCAAATTAAAAGTAGAAAAGGATGGCCGACCAACAAAAAGTGGGACGATTCGGCCGTCCAACCCTTTTATTTCTTTCGTTCTTCTTTTTATTTTTATACTAAAAATATCGCATTCACGAACCAATTTCGAAAGGAAACATGATTCTGTCCAAGGTCAAGTGAATTAGTATTCGTATGGTGTGTTCGCCGTTTGACCGCCTACAAAAAATGCTAATGTGGATTGTTCGTAGACTTTTTTCTAAGCTTGATTAGAACTGTCCGTGATAATCCCAAAGTTTGCGGCGTGAGCTTATTTATACAATTCCAAATTTAAATAATGTGTCAGTATTATTTATTATTATTTGCGAAATCTGCATTGCCAGTCTGAACAATATTTTCGAGCTAAGTTATTTATGTAATTATAAGTTGCAGATGTGAGGGAGACTGAAGTTATTTCATGGTCACGACGTTATTCAGTTTTTTAATATTGGGTGGCAAATTATCTACAATCCGTAGTAAAGCTAGTATTGAACTAGAGAGCATAAATTCTCGTTGAAGACACTGGATTGTGCCCAAATGTCTGAGCTCTGTAGTGATGTGTAGGTAGATACTACATAAAGTTGTGTCATAAATTCACGAAGGGGTGGACTGACACGAACATGCAGCAGATTTATAGTTTTCATCATTTGGTTGGTAGATGCGGTATAAATGTCACATCGCAGTTATGTTTTTATTTATTGTTTTTCTGGATTTATAAAAAGTCGATTCGTTAAAAATTCTTAATTAACAGACTAAATCGAACTTGCAACGAAACTGCGTAAATATATTTTTGTAAACGTTGATTATTACACTTATGCGTGTGAACACACTACTGTATCTAATTATTGTATAGATACGGATTTTTAAAATAAGAAATGATTAGTTCCATTTTCATTAATAGTTCCTTCATATTTTTTCTGCTGTTCCGAACTCGCTGTATTATTAAATTAACTAAAATAAGCGTGATCAAAACATTGAGCCAGATTAACTCGTTTTGAAAAACAAAACCATACAGCGGATATTTTTTAAAGTCGGTTAAAAATTACCCGAACCACAAGTTTTGTGATGTTTTATTTAAAACAAAAAGGATATTTTAAAAATATTCTTGCACAATAGTATTTCTTATGTTGTTGCTGTTATACACATACAGAGCAAGTCTGTTTAATCCGTATTGTAATATTAGTATGCATCCAAAACGGATCTTGATATTTTTTGTCGTCGTTTCGGTAGGCGGGCAGTAACAGCCTCATCCTTCTGATAAATTACCCGTCATTGCATTTGATCAATGCTTACAAAAACGTTCCGATAAAAGTTACAGGAAATGTGACTCACATACTCAGTCTTATACAGAGTCTTTGATACTGACTCATAATGGCCCTATAAGAAAAAAATTGCAGTGGGTACTATTTTTCAATCTGTAATCATCGACGTAGTTTGACAATAATAATCATTCAGCAGACATGACAAACACCTACTACGCAAACTAAAAAAGTGATATGTATCTAAGTTCATAAATAATTGCTGCCCGTTTACTCGTAAATTATTTCAACATTTCTAAAAAAATACTAATGTTTTAAGCGCCTCATTCTCATAACGCAAATAAAAGGATTAAAAGCAACAAAGAAAAGAAGTTGAATCTCCACCGCGCTAACGAGGCGAGGCAGTTAATGAGTCCGTGATGTTATTGTTATTGCCGACAGAATGATGTAGAATAGAAGCCGGCTTCTAAGTCATATAACCTCAAAAGCTCGGGGCCAACGAGCCGCCTGACGATAGGGGACGCGCAGCCGCTCAATGTTGTCGCGCATGCGCCAGCCCCGGCCTTCCGCCATCGGAGCACCACGCTGCACAAAGCGCGAGCCACCGCGATGTCTCGCACCGACCGTTCTCGACGTTGATGAATCACTATACTGATACACATACACATCAACGCGGCATCACGACGCACCATAGTGAAAACACGACTATGTGATAGCATCACGCGTGGACAGACAACGTAATAGTAGTGTTTTGTAGTGATTTATAGCAGTGGCCAAAATGTACAAGACGGTGCGACATGGCGAAAATAGCCTGCAGTACACCATTCTTCCGCAGACGGAAGAGGTGTTGAATAACAGCGGTTTGAAGGGGAAAGGACGCGACTACAGCCCTTCGATCCACGTGCGACGAACTCGGAGAAAATCGACCGTAAAATATGTTTTACTCATAATTTTCGGAGTTATATTTGCATTGGCTCTTGCATCTGTTCCTCTGTATGTAATGAATGGAGCGCTATACGCTCGTAGATCGCAACAAGATTATCATGACACGATTACTGTAGCACCTTTTTCATCTCCGAGCCGGGATATTGTAAAATCCCGGAAGAAAGAACTGAAAATTTCTTCGGATATCGTCTCAACTTTAATATCCAGAATAGAAACAAGCAGCGTAAAGCTTTCGTCTATTACTACACCTACAGTGGCATCAACAATATTAATCGAAAAATCAACTACACCACCGTGGACAATGCCTGCGTTAAGATCTTGGAAAAGTTCCACATCAGCCACCACCACCCGACCTTTTTCGACTGAAGAAAGTGTAAATATTCCGATCCTTGGTACAGCTAACAGCGACAACTTAGCCGACAACGATATATCGATGAAACCATGGGATAAAGACAATATAATTCGCCCGACTGTTACAACGGCACCGATCACACTTGGCAATATAATTAATTATTACTCTCCAACTAATTCTCCGTCACAGAAATCGACTGTTATTACAAAAACATTTGAAGATGATCTTATAACAACAAAAACTACGACCACAGCCACTCCGATGACTGAATCTTCTACGTCAAATGATCAATTTAAGTTAAAGTATTTGAAAGAGGCAATGTTATCTGCGGACAATGATGAAGAATTCAAGGATTCCATAGAAGTGGACGACGTTTTCCCTCTGCCTTCCTTGCAGCCGGATTCGTCCGATATTAGTTCGGATTCGGATGAAGTGACGGTGTCTAAAGCTAACGACAACGGGTGGTACGGAGCTAGATGGCCATTTGTGGATGCGTCGTCTTATTTCCAGTGGACGGTGAGTAATTGCGGCGTTGTTCATGTTATGTAATGTTTACCTACAAAACATATTTACTACAACCAACTTGTATTTCCGTGATCCACGTAATTAATCAAAATAACATAGCTCGTAGAATATCTTAGTCATTTGTAACGGTAAAGTGGATAATGAAAGCGAATATAGAAAATATAGTTTGTTTATGAAATCTATTAGGCCAGAGATCTTATGTAACGTGATTTTGATTTAATAGTTACTTGCGCTAACGCTTCCCTTACTCTAGCCTGTTCATTGCGACATTATTGACTCTCGTACGGAAGCGCTACTTTTTACACATTAAGTTGATGACTGCGCTACAAATTTCTAAAATTAAAACAACATTAAAACCACAAACCTACAATACGTAATAACCGTCCGGTTATAGAGAAATCTATAAAATAGCATGAATGGTTTATTCACTGCTATATAGTTTCATCAGTAGTGATTTAACTGTTACGAAAAGGCAGTTACACAATGTCATAACTTTTGAACGAGTAGCCGACTGTGTGTAATAAAAGTACTTATTTAATTTAAAGACAATCGCTTTAGGATCTATTTGGATCAAATAACATCCAGTTATGTTTATGGGCTATATAAAAGCAGTACGTGGCAATTTATTCCCTACGTACTTCCCACATTAGCACTTGCCAACAGACTGAGTTATGAGCGCTACATTGACTTATAAAGCATTTGCCTTAAGCCATTTCAAGAAAATATTAAATTACAATCCCGTTAGGCCATTTACAAACTATGAATTAGTAAAGCGCGGGGGGCCAAGGGGGCAAGTCACCTCTATCTAACCCGTACCACGGCGTAAATGTCGAAAGACGATTTAAATGACACTCATTGGTAACTTATGTAAGTTTTCTTCCCGTACGACCTACATGAACATGCAAATATCATGTGTCCTTACGACCAACTTGCGACTATTTCTTGTTGTAGTGACATAACCCAACTGCACACAAGACAAATATGCTTCTTTGCACTGCTTAAAAAAAAGTTTAATCTATATAGTGAATTTTTTGTGTAGGGCTACTCCCCTGGAGACAACTTGTTGCTTCCTCTTCTGGTGGCCGCTCTGTCATCGGTCGCCTTGGTGCTACTACTTGCATTGGCAGTGAAGCGTCGCAAGCGTACTCATGCGGCAACGGCACAGATTGGGGTAAGAGATCTTACACACTTTTTTTGTTTTATCAAATAACAAGAAAATGCAACTAAGCAGCCATCCATTATTTGTTTGTTTCAAATAATTATTGTACAATATTAATTAAAACGTATTTATTTATGCCTAAAGAAGAATTTATGCCGTAAGACTGCCTCGGTGGCGTAGTTGTATTACGGTACGGTTACAAAGCTAAGGTCTCGGGTTCGAGTCCCGGGTCGGGCAAAGTGATATTGGATTTTTCCATTCATTATCAGTCCGGAGTCAGGAATTTGTGCCCGATATGGCGATAGGCTCGCCCCCTATCACATCGTGGGACGGAACATACAATGCGAAATGTGGGTGTCTTAGTGGCACCTCTGCCTACCCCTTCGGGGATAAAGGCGTGAGTTTATGTATGTATGTATGTATTTATTTATCTTCATTTAAATTAGTTAATTTACTAGGCTAGCGTGGCGGACAATGGCCTAATCCCTTTTAATCGAGCTCTCGATTGTAGAGGTGGCCCGTCTTCAGCAGAAGGCGATTATAGGTTGTTATAGTACAGTAGTGCCTATCTTTCTTAATTAAATTCTAAGTCAAAATATAAAAGTGTATCTGTATACGCCCATATACATATGTATGGTTCACTGCAAGCCACGGGCCTCCTCTACAATCGAGAGCATGATTGAGAGGGGTTAGGCTACATAGTCCACCATGCTGGCCTAGTGTCAGTTGGTGGACTTTACAAACCTCAGAAATTCTTACAAATCGCTATGATATGCAAGGTTCGCACAAATCCGCACATATTACTTAAATATGTAAAATAAGTACCTACCTACCTAAACTATATTCTTTACACATATATCTTTAATTTATATTTATATCCTGATTGTTTTTTCTTTCCTTTGGTCGTAATCAAGGCAGATACGAATTCCATGACCAGCGATGTTCACACCTCAGTGCCTAAATATCAATGTTTATTTTTCGACTTAAATGACTTTAATAAGTGATAATTCATTTCAATAGGAACCACTGTTGCAAAAACAATTCCGCACAATATTCGAACATATTTTAAGAAGTTACAACTATGATCAATTCTTGTCAACCAGCTTTATCAACGACTCTACCAAAGACTCTACGACAGTACAAGATAATACCCACTATACAGCATGCAATATGTAGGTGTTTGCTCCTCTTACCCGGTTAAAAAAATCTGATTATACTATTTTGTACGTTCTAGCCATATGATAGCTGTCATAATTTTCAGAATAGCTACAATAGTGCCCTTGTTCCAGAAGTTAACCGCCGACCTTCAAGCTGACGACAACACCAACCTGCTGACGGCGGAGAATGCTGACGACGCTGAAGAGTGAAGTGGTCGGTCAACCACGCTTCTTGCTTGTTTAAAATCTCCATCTCGGAATGCCTCGAGTACAATTTGACTTCATATCGTAGACATTAAAACGTATAGACAAAACAATTTGACGACTAATAAGAAAGGGTTCACAAACTGATTCAGCATAAGCGGTTCAATTTCAAATTGAGATTTGAGACGTGCAAAACAAGCGTTGTAATTAAAGAGCAAGAATAGACTTTGTCAAGAGAACAATAGCGCAGAAATTGTACTTGCAACACTCAGTAACATGTACTTCAATTGTACATTAGGCATTCCACGCACTTTGTAATGATTTAGCCGCCATAGTGTAGTTCCTTGAGATTCTAGAACGCAATGGATAGACCTAACTGCGTTCGTCTTTTAACACGCTGATCATATTTCAAACTTTCAGTGCCTATTGTTTGTATATAATGTACGGTTTGGCTGGTGTCCGCACTCTACGCCAAAGAAGGTCGAAATGTGGGTTCTATGTTCAGAGATACGATATAATATGTAAGTATATTTTGTAAACGCACTAGATATTCGAATGTATATTAGGTACGTACGTGTCAAATGCCAAAGTTGCTAAAATTTATTTTTGTTACAAAAATATAATCTACAATGTATTTATTAATGTCATTCAACATCGTAATGGAGCATAATAATAATGATTAGATATTAATAACGTATTCATGAGCTTCGTAGCGTGTACACTGAGGGCGCAGTAAATCATCACTCATTTTATAAATAGTCTGTTAGAGGAGGCACGGATGTGCGCCGCACAATATTGGCTTTTACAATTGTATAAGGCTGCCGCGGCCGTAGCAACACATTCACAGTGGTAGTTGGTGTTGTACCATGAACCATCGGTATTCGGTAACTTCATGCTATGTATATCATATCTCTGAAAGTGTCGATTGTATGTCTCGTCAGTATTAACAAAACCCTGTGGTATAAATGTATGTAATAAGCATATTTATTTTTTATGTAGTGCGATAGGATAAGATGAAATATCAATCGTGGTGTAATATTATATGTGTTTTGACGTCGCTATTTGATTAATGTTTCAATTACTTACCTACTTTAACGTTTCATCATTTTAAAAAACTAGTTTATAAGACTGATATACGATTGAGTTGTGTAGGATTAGAGTTGCTTCTCATTTATTATAAATATAAGCGCTGTCGTAGCCTAGTTGATTTGAGCCGTTGCATTGCGCTGTTATTGGCGAGGGTGTGAGCCCTGGCATGTACGAACGAGGACCTTAAAACTTACGTAAACCGTAACATATCACGCTCCAACACACAAAACATCTGAAATGTCATAACAATTTTTACCCGACGCTGATGGATGGTAATGTTTTCTTTTCCGTTGCGTATACGTCTAAACAGCCATGGTACCGACTGCCACAAACTTCTGGTTCTTGTCAGGTGGTCGACTCCGTGGTTCACCTCACTCCACTACTGACGTGTGCGAAAATAAATGTACTATCGCAATTTGAAGCTTTTATATTTTACAACGGCACTATTCTCTTTCATTTGAGTGTATTTGGTATTGTAATTTTAAAATTCGATGTTAGGCATCATGACTGTACAAGTGTGAGGGTGTTTTTGTTATCAAGTTTTTGAACATTTTGTAAGCTTGCGTAAAGACTAACCACAATATATCGAAAATTTGTAGATTTTATTCACACAGCAAATTGACACAAAAACACCCTAACGAAAGTGTAGGGGATATATTCGGTAGATAAAATTGAAATGTGATATTTGTCGTGATAGAATGACTGTACGGTATGACAACTTTGGAAGTAGTGTCCCTCAAACGAACTAAATCATTCCAAGTATTATTGGCCATAGGTGTACCTATACTGTTGATTGTTGTAAAGATGTCGTACTGATACATTGGTTCTATTGCGCCTCCGTGGTAGGTGTTGGTTGTTCCCCTGTAGATGGAATTGTAAGGTCACTTACACACATATTTTATATTTATCATCGTTCCATGTATAACCTGCCTGTATCAAATTGAATATTGTGTATGAATTATTATAAATCGTGCTAACATTTTATATCATGCAACACCTCTCACATTATATTAGACGTTAAGTTCCAGGGCGCCTCCAGTCCATAATGGCTGGTACACAAGTATTAAGCATCGTCATTATTTATATTTGCTGAACACACCATGTACAAAAGTGAAATAAATTATGTTTTCCCACTCGATAACTGTGTTATTACATCTATGTACCAAACGAAAATATTCTAAACAAATAAACCCCATATTATCTTCTTTTCCAGAAACTAAATGTGAATCACACAATAACTAAGAGCTATTTATTAAATCATGTTTAGGTACCTTACCTGGAATTCGAGTCCACAAACTCGACAATATTATTCTAACGAAAGGCAATATAAAATTATTATATTATAGGCTAGCTATTTCAGGCATTTTGGAGTACAATATTAATGTGCTGTTTTTTACATAAAAAAGACTGTTGTTTTTTGCAGCAACAGGCAATTAGGAACATTAATGGCACAATGATTCACTTTCCTTCCGAACTCATCGTAACTGCATACTTATTTATTAGAATTAAAATTATTAAGAAAAATAATATTGCGCAAAATAAGAGAATTGTCAAAAAACATAAAAATATATTAGGGTATACACTGTTGTGGATAGTGGAGTGGTTGTATCTACAAGAGCTGCTTAAACCATTTACGTTCATAGGACAGTAGGTTTAATAATAAAACAAAAAATATTATAAGCAATTGACTTATTCTTCGAATGATTTTACAGTTAATCAGGCCTAATAACAGAAATATTCTTTATACATTTAAAAGAAAAAAATATACATCAGTAATATTACCATCACTCATAACAAAATAAACGTGTTATTAACAGAACTCACTGTCTTCGACCTCATGTTGAGACAGTCCCTTCTCTATTAGCTCACTCTGTACATTTCATTATAACCACATTCAATAACTAATTCCGAAGACATAACTTGATATGAGAAACTAGATGTAATTCCTTAAAAAAATACTTTCTTTACATACCTTTCAAAATATACTCAATGAGATAAATAGACAAAATAAATTATTATTTACCACATAGTACTTTGAACTAAATCGTTACTTTACATTTTAATAAGTAGAATAAATGAATTATAACATATTCGTTTACTATCCAAGCACACATATAATATCCTCTTCGTTATCTACACTCAATTAATATTTACATTGCTCTTTCTTTAACACGTCTCTTACAGAGAACTTATTGCCGGTCTCGACTTATTCCACGATTTCTTTTTAAAGAATCACAATAAATAACCTTCGGAACGATACACATAAAATTTAATCAATGTCACAATAATAAAACACAAAAGCTATATGGGTTTTACAGAACAAAATTAACTCAAGAATAGTAATTTTGTAACCAACAAAATCTTACACATCTTCTCGAAAAATCAAATAGTACAAATACTGTTATAGCACACGAAATGCTCGTATAATCGACTCGATGAGGTAAGCGTACAGTCGACTCGTTTTGTATAAACGCTATCACACTACGTCCACGACCTAGTAGCTAAATGTATAAAAGTATGTAAACGTCATTAAGATATTAAACTAGAGAGGACATCGCGAACACGTCGTTTGTCTCTTTCACTCCTACGCGGTTACACTATGTTCCCTCTTGCTCCACCGGGTACCCGCGTGGAAGGTAGACTCCGAGCCAGATAAGTCTGCGTGCAACGGAGGACGCTTCTTATGTTGCAAAATATTTGTAAGTTAAAAACTCCATAAAAATGGGAATTATGGCACCTACAGTCAATTAGGGTACCTTTGTTTTAATCCAGTTGGCAGTGTGTGATATAATTTTACTGTATGGAATTATATTTTTTTGGAATTATAAGGGATGATGGAAATATAACATGTTAACCCAGTTTTAAGGAAATTTCAATCATATTACAACATATATTTGTGCAATTTTATATTTCGGACGGAACCAAAGTTAACTGGAATCAAAGCTTATTTTTTGTCACCAATTTTAAATGTCGATTTTTTCAATGTTTTAAAAAACTGAGTAACTAATAAGTCCTTCATGGTAAATGTACGTCATGTAAAAATAATTCGTCAACATTATGTGACGTCAATTTAGTTCCAATTTTGTCCGCACGCAGACTTACCGGGCGCGGTGTATGTGCGTAGTGGGAATTGTCGGCGACGTCATCCCTAGTATAATGTGTGATGTACTGTATGGTGCTATTGCGGCGGGTGCGTGGGTCGCAAGATGCGCGCGAGCACGTGGCGCCCGCCCACCAGTTTGAGCTGCTGCCCCTCCATCAGCACGCTTCGCACCCCCGCACCCCCCACACCGCCTGAACCACTCTGCACATACACACATAATCTGTTATCATACACAAATAAACCAATAATATACCCAACTGTCCTGACCCCACATTAAAATCAATTAAGCCTTGTGTCGTAACTCGTGGGTATCAAGAACTACGAGGGACTTTTCAGTCAAAAACCCAGACCCGACACAAATATCTGTGAACTGCACTAACATTTGTCTCGGTGCGGGGATCAAACCCGCGGCCCCTCGTTTCACAGTCGGCGTCTAACCAACTGCGCCACAGAGGTGTGTGTGCGGAGGCATACATGTCCTTATTGTAATAATTTGTACACTACTCTAATGCTACCTTCACTTCAAAATATACCCGATGCAACCACTCTTTAAAACTATTTTAAGTAAAATTTAAATAAGTTACAACAATGAATGTAGCGGAAGATTTTTAAGTACACAGGAATATTCTTGTCAATTTTTGTCAATCACTACGCGCGACATATTTCACATGTATCCTATTAACCTTATTGCACTACAATTTACAACTGTTTCCAGTACTGCGGGTACAAACATGGCCATTGTAACTTATTTAAATAATACATCTTTAAATATATCCAAAATCAGATTGTTACCAAAATAACTACAAATAGAGCTAAGATTAACGAAATCCAATGTATTATATTGGTAATACCATAGACCTCCTCTGCAAGGTTTAGAGTTTTAGACCATAATCCATCACACCGACCTAGTACGGGTTGATGCACTTCACACATTGCGTTACGCTAACTAATAATACATAAATATGATACATATTAATAAAACTACCACCACAAATCTATTTTTATATTTGCTTTTAATTTAATATAATGAATATTAAATAAAAATATAATATTCCTTGGACTGACATTGATACCAAATCTTTGTATTACTTAATTTTAAATACTATAAAGACGAAATAGCAAAGGTAAAACGCCGCTGTAAATATTTACGAATAAGAAAAATATTATAAAGGCAAATATGAAAAGCGTACTCCATCCCCTTAACTCAAAGGAAACTATAAAACGTCTATGTGTTATTCTCGTGTTATAATTATGTTAAGTGTTTTCCATTCTCATTACCAATCGACCGTGCAACCAAATCTAGTATCACATGCAATCAGAAAACTCTGTCAAAACATGCAAGCTGGCATAATTCACCTGTTGTATTTTAATTCCCTGTGCGATTTTTACTTGTTGTATTGGATTCACCTAAAATGTATTGGATTCACTATTAGTTTTGTCACAATGCCACCATAATTTATAGTGATTGGTTATGCTATTTTTTTGTCATAATATGAGTGATCTTACGTTCTTATAAATCCATGTAGAAATTGGAAAGCTAAAAATATTTCAAATCTAGTAATGGGGATCACTGAATAGGGAATGAACTATCAATAGGGATTGAAGGAACAGTGTAGCGAGATGTCTGGGTTTTCATTCCCAGTTCAACAAACCACTTTCTAACAATTTTTTCTTTGAGATTTTTCAGAGGCTCGTCGTTAAGCGGATAGTCATAAATCATACGCCAAATCTTTCTCTCACACACATAGTATTGATTTTAGGAATGTAGGATATGATAAAAGATTGAGTCACTATTTTAAATTAGGTTAATAAGCGATGTTTTAAATTACCTGTTGCAGTTTCAAAACTGGCGCTGATGAGGAAGACGTTGTGATTGTTTGCCCACCTGAAAAATAATTTAATGTATTATTTACTTTTTAATTTTATTATCAATCATATACACTTCCAATTAGATATTTCTGTGAAACCCTCCATATTCATGATTGTAATAGAAAATTCTTTAACTTGAATTTGTACAGCGGGAACAGCACATATACATACATACATATTTATTTATGTTTTATCATGTTCTAGGATCTTTAGAATATAAATATACCAATTAAATATTTTTTATTTTGTATCATACTTTGAAATTATCAATGAAAGTGGCATAATTCCTCTAAGTAATTTTTAAGTCTTCGTGCAACAACATCGTGTATCATAAAAGTTGGACCCGAAATAACAAAATAAAATCGTACAATTTTACTCACCAATATTGCTAAGAACTAACGTTTGTGAGGAGGACGCACCTCCGCTTGACGTAACTCTAATTGGACTGCCGTCACTTTGCTGTAATCATTGAAAAATATACAAACTATGTGATGTAACATACATACATGCACAGTATAGAAGAGTTACTAGTAGGTTCTCGTTCAAGACGAATCAAGTCGATTATAAACTAGTTATTTTAACATGTCTCTTATCCTAGATTAATTATGATAGCTCAAATTTGAAATGCACTGAGCGCAATAACTTGAATGCAGCAAGCCTAGGTGAAGTAGTAAGAAAATGAGCACCATGATCGATAATTCTGAACGATTATTATTGTATGCAGCAAGTTGCGTGTATTTGAGTACATTACCTGCAGTATAATGTTGTGCAGCGGTTTGGCAGCAGTGAGCAGTAGAGGGCGCGACAGTCGCGAGGGCGCCAGCACGCGCACCGCCCCCCGCGCGCGCACCCCGCCGCACGCGCCCGGCACGCCCGACACTCCGGATACGCCGGATACAGCGGATACACCCGACACAGCGGATACGCCCGACACGTTAGATACGCCCGACACGCCCGACCCACTGACGCCCGCTGTCCCGCTCACCATACCCTCTAAGGATATCATTTGACCCTGCACACAAATATATTGATGTTAGCTTTCAAGAGCAGCTTTTTTTTAAAATCCCGAAAGCTACAACTGCAATCATGTGTAGAATTGGAGCTTTTAAAGGACTACGTAAATGATGCATTACTTATACAACAGGAGCAATCAAGTAAACTCAATGTATAAAATATGCATCCATAATGCCTTGTTACGCCAATAAAATTTTACAAGAAGACAAATCAATTTAATTCATCAAACGTCCACAAAAGCCTAATAGCGTGTTTTTATTTTCAACAACAATAGCGTTATTTATATCAATAAATATATGGAATACTTTATTTAACAGAACAAAAAGAAATAATCATAATTTCAAATAATGTTCAAGAAATCTAAGTGTTACCTGTGAATTCGTTAGCAATTTGGCCACGATCGGTTGCGAAGATGACTTTTCAACAGGCGTTTGACTTCGGATGACTTGAGATATTGATTTGGCTCCTTGGTTGGCTAAATGCACAGTCTGGCCACTTGCAAGTTGCAAAGTTTGCCCACTGGACAATTGCACGGTTTGCCCACTAGACAATTGTAGCGTTTGCCCACTGGGCAGTTGAACCGTCTGTCCGCCAGCTAACTGAACTGTTTGGCCGCCCAATTGAACCGTCTGTGACCCCAATTGAACACTTTGGCCGCCCGCCATTTGAACACTTTGACCTGATAATTGCACATTAGTTCCACTTAACTGTACAGTTTGTACATTGCCACTGGACAACTGCACAGTTTGCCCACTGGGTAATTGCACACTTTGCGACGGCATCACACTTTGGCTGGCAACCTGTACACTTTGCCCACTGGGTAATTTGACAGTATGCCCGGTTAATTGTACACTTTGCCCAGCCAATTGCACAGTTTGCCCTCCAATATGAACCGTTTGCCCTGCTAGCTGCACAGTTGACACTGGTATTTGAACGGTGGGTTGACTACTGGTCTGTATGTTTTTCACTGTGGCTGTGGTTTGTAGGGCGCGTGGACTCGGACTCTTAACAGCTGTAGTGGACATTTTGACAGCTTGAACTGTTTGTGAGGAAGCCAGTTGCACTGTTTGTCCACTGGGTAACCGAACACTGTGTGTGGGGAGCTGCAACGAGGATAGTTGTAGCGTGTGGCCTGAAGTCAACTGCACGGCTTGGCCGCCAGGTAGGTGGACCGTCTGGTTGGCTGCGAGCTGCACAGTTCGTCCCCCTGCCAACTGCACAGTGCGGGTTGACACCGATGACGTCACAGCTGTTGGCACACTGCTCACTACTGTGGTCACACTTGGAACACTCTGAAAATAATAACGCAATAATAGTATATTTGCACATACTTGAAATAATGATTCATGAAATTATAAATGCTTTTAGATTCTACCTGAGCAATAGTAGTAACAGAAGAAGTGCTTGGTGTTGCGGTACGTTTTTTTGGGGCTGGAGTACCTAGAAAGTATTAGAATTTCAATAAAATAATAATATCATAATAATATATTGCACAAATATATCTATACATACTTGACTGCATTAGTGCACGTGGCGATATTAGAGATTTCCCTGAAGACGGCGTCGCTGGACTTAACACTCTGACAACGCCACGACGCGGTGTCGGCGTCACCTGGAAGGAATACACAAATACTCACTGGATATCTTGTTTTATCAATCGCAGCATCTTTTTGCCCACTGCGCCCAATTGCGAATAACTTTGTAGAATATAAATTAATGTTTAACTCAGAAAAATACACGTACCTGTGGAGTAGTATTGTTGCTGGTAGCAGAAGATGTGGTTTGAACTGTGGGTGGCCTTATCAACAAAGACCGCGTGCCCTGCACCAACTACAAAATTATTATTCTTTCAACTTTACATGAAATTAAGACTTTAGATGTAAGTCAAATATTCTTTAGACAGCAACAAATGTAAATACTTAAAACAACGTTTATTGAACGTCTCCCGTTCAACATTTAAAACCAAGTCATTTCCGCCTGTTGGTCACAAAAATGCTATATGTAACTAAACTACTATCCTCTCATATGTATTGACTAACCTTATTAATGTTTGGAGTGGCAGTCAGCGTCGTGACTGGTGGATGTATAACCGCAGTAGGTTGCGATTGTACTGGACTCGGTAGCACAACCTGTACAATTTCAAAACAATTATTTATTTATTTCATTTTATCTCAATGGAATTGTAAAATATTAGATGCGAATCTCAAGGCGGAAAATACACATTGTCTAAGTATTTTAACAAGGAAAAATAAATTTCAAGAACATAGATAATTACAAAAAATTATGACGTCAAGTAAAGGATCAAATTAGACATAATAATGAAAAGGCATGTTGTGCCAACCCCGTTTAAAAGTGATTAATAATGATCTAAACATTGACCAACAAAAAAAAATTAATTTACCTGCGTCTCAGGTTTCTGCAAGGGCCTCTGCTTCAACAGCGGTGATTTCTGCGGAGTGGTCACCAACGACGGCAAAGATTTTGCCATCTGCACGTTAGTTTGACTCACCGACGCCGCCACATTTAGAGTTATCTGCGGTTGAGTCACCACGCTCTTCGGTATAGCACTCACAGTACACTGTTTGGGTGAGGGCGTAGGCTTCGCAACACTGGCGGGTCGTGGTTGCGGCGCCGGCTGCTTGGCAACCTGAGGCGTTATTTGTTTCCCCTGGGTCGTCTCCTGCTTCGCACTTTGTGAAGGTAAAGTGGACTTCACTGGGTGGAGTACCGTTTTGACTTGTGCTGCAGATTTCGCTTGGGTCATAAGCGTGGCTTGCTTGATCGATTGTGCCATCAAGTTCGCCTGTTTTACAGACTGTGTCATTAATGTTCCTTTGAGGCCGAGTTGTTTAGATATTCCTTGTTTGACTGCGGGCTTGGGTTTCTGTGGGGGCGTTGCAACAAGCTTTCCTTTGGGTTTGGGCGGGAGATGCACTGGCGTTTGTTTGACTTGTTGAGTGGCTTGCATGAGTAGTTGTGCTGATGATAGTTGAGGTCCTAAGGATGGGACATTACTATCATCGACGTCCACATCACTGTCTGAAGCTTCTACAATCTCCTCTACATTGCCCACTTCAAGCTCCATCTAGGAATTTACATCAAAAATATTTTAAAGAATACAAATAAATATGCTCGTGTTTAATTAGTAAACTACACTCGACTTTTAAGAAAGCAGCAGCACAAAAATTATGGGAAGGACACCTACACGATGTTTCGACGTGGTAGTGAAGTTATTCGGCGGCGGCATGCATCGTGCAGTCCTCACTCCACATGACGGTACTCAATTCACTGATTATACGTGGTCGCGATCCCCAGCGAGCGGCTAAGGGAGCGAGAATAAGTACAAAAATCCCTCTTACCGTGTGTGGTGGTGTGGCGTGCGTGGCGCTAGTGTCCTTGAGCGCGGGCGCGGGTGTGTGCAGGGGGTGCGCGGGGGAGGCGGCGCGCGGGGAGGGCGGGCGGGGCGGGGTGTGTGCGCGCGCGGGGGGCGCGGCGGGCGCGGCAGGTGCGGGGGGCGCGGGGAGCGCGGGGGGCAGCGCCGCCTTGCCGCCGCGCCCGCGACCAGACAGTTTCAACCAATCCTCTTCTGACCTGAAACAACATTGTATTTAGGGTAAGATTAAATCGCTTGGTTTAACTAGTTTAGGTAGGTCTCTCACATGTGTGAGGCCGCCTGGGTAGGTACCACCGCAATGTATATTTTTCCCGCCAAACTGCATTGTTGTGTTTTCGTCTGAAGGACATTGTAGCCGGAGTAACTACTGGACATAATAAGACTTAACATCTTATGTCTCAGGATGCCAAGCATTTCTTTATTATTCATGGTGTTGGTTGGTTTTGCTACAATCCATTTGCGGTCGTATCGCTTACCATGAAGCGAATGGCATGCACGTCTCGCCGTTCATTGAAATATAAAAAAAAAGAAATTAATCATTGTTTAATGTTACACTGTTATCACCTGTTCCTGTGTAAATACGTCCACACGGCTGTTCGTAGATCATATCTGACTATGGGATCGCGCTTGACAGAGTGAAGTTTGTCTAATGTCGATGATATTGCGCTAAGTAGCGCTTGATCGCTGCACGGCACAATCCATTGTGACATTCTGTGTAAAACAAAGAATTATTACATAAAATATTTAACTTCTGCTACAAAATTCGCGCAAATTACCAACTTATTTTTCAAAATAAATATTTTTCTGACGGTTCTGGTTAAGATAATGTCACATACTTAAATTATTTTTAAATTATTGTATTCACATCAGTCCTGGACAAGTATGCAAAATTAGAAGTAAATCCGACGTTTTGAAGTGCCCGAAAATTGACTTCAAAGATTCCGTTACATAAATACATACAGGCGAAGCTAACAAAAGCGTATTGAACACAGTCGATTATAAAACCTCCTCATTTGTATAAATCGTTTAAAAATGATACAAACTTGAGTAACGTGAGTATGTCGTGTCGCGTGCCCTCTCCGTTGGGCAGGCGCGCCAGTGCGTCGCGCACCAGCGTCACGAAGATGGCGTGGCGCGGCCGCTCGCACACCAGCAGCGCCGCGCCCACGCCCCCCGCGCCCCCCGCACCGCCCGCGCCGCCCGCGCCCCCCGCGCCGCCCGCGCCGCCGCCCACGAAGCCCGCGCGCACGCACGGACCCACCACCGCGCGGTACCTGCACACACACACACACACACATACATAATATATACAGGCCATCAAGAGAAACTCAATATAGACCAAATTTGTATCAATGGCCCAGTCAGCTTTCCCAAGTAAAACTTTCCTACAATTTATTTTTATTTATTAGCAGATTGGACACTTTATAAATAAATAAATACACCCAACAGTCACATACATAGTCCTGACCCCACACTAAGATCGAGTCTTGTGTCGTGGTTATCAGGAACTACCAGAGACTTTCGGTCTCACAAACACCCAGACCCGAAACAAATACTTGTGGTTCTCACAAACATTTGTCTCAGTGCGGGGATCGAATCCGCAGCCTCTCGTTTCACAGGCGGCGTCTAACCAACTGCGCCACGGAGGCTGTCAATGTTTATGGGAGTTTTACTTGGTGAGCGAGAATGCTAGAGGCTCGATATCAAATGGCGTTAATAAAAACCATACGAACTGGCAGTGTTTGTGATATTTTGGAAAAAATATTAAGTAAACATTTTTGACTATGATTATATAAGAGCCCAATCTAATGAGGATACTTGCATTTTCACAAAAATACAGGGTATATCAAGACTGCGAACGAAAACGAAGCCAGGTGGTAGTATTAGTGGTTACAGACACGATGCAAATAAAAATTTCAACAAAATAGCGCCAGATATTTTTTTAGAATTTTTTGAAATTCGTCTTGTTTGGGTGGTAAATACCTAGATTTTGCGAAAATAATAATTTATACCCTTACGTACCATTCAGTGCTTAAAAATAAAGAGGTCTGCATCATTATTTTAGGGAAACTATGTATTAATGACCCAAATACAACAATAAGCAAAAAATTACAAAAAAAATTGCCAAATTCTTACTTGCATTGTGTTTGAAGTCACTAATACTACCACCTGGCTTCGTTTTCGGTCGCAGTCTTGATATACCCTGTATTTAAAAGTACAACAAAATATAAATTGACATACCCATGTTGTATATAGGTGAAGGGTTTGGCTGCAGATGAAAACCTTCGACGTTCTTGTGCTCGGAATTCCGATATTTCAGAACTAGTAGGCGTTCGGACCACCCACATAGTTGGATATCTAATAAACAAAAAATACCTTAAATTAAAATACATAGAAAACATATTATATAACGACAATAAGATTTGTAAAGTATTTATAAGAGCAAGTAGATAAGCACAACCATCCGTCCATTTTCTTTTCAAGTGGCGAATATTAGCAAACATATAAAATAATAATCAAACCGAATGATTGGAAAATGGAAATTAATGAAAATTCCTGTAGAACAACTGCTATATTGATTGTCTTAGAATCATACATTCTAACAAGCAGGGCTAGACAAAAAGGGCGAGATATAGAGAAAAAGATAAAAAAAGAAGAGAGAGCAGAGGAGAGAAGAAACAAAAAGAGGGAAAGTAGAAAGAAAAAGTGACAACGATAGAAAGGAAAAATATTGTTATTAAATATTTTATACTGTTTAAAAGTTACCTGGGAGGTGGGGGTTCGCATGACTGCGCTACTGGTGATGCTGCTCTCAACCATCGTTCACATAAACGTCCCAGTATTGCATCACAATCCCGACCGGCGCCGATCCATTGATACATCTGTAAATAAAATATAATACACACTTAATTTATAAACAACTGTTGACTGATTTAATTTAGATTAGTTGATACTTGAGTATACACAATAAATGAAATTCTCATATATCATGGGGTTTTACCTGCGTTTCTGGCATATATTGTAAATATGGTACAAAATCATCTGGATGTGGTCCTCTTTCTCCAGCTAAAAAGTCTAATGCGGAGTCCAACTCCCCACACCAGTCATCACACACTGAAAAAATAGAATTCATTTACCACAGGGTTTAATTTTTCATAATATTGTACTTATGTTATCTGTGAACTGTTTAGCTACTTTCAGAGTAAAAACACATTCCTAAATAACAATATAATTTTATGGTAATTTTATTAATACCTAAGAAACTTTTCATATTCATATTATATCCCTCAACTTGCACTAGGGCAATGTGGTGGAATATGGCCTAACCCCTCTCAATCGTTCTCTCGATTGTTGAGGAGATCCGTGCCCTGCAATGCGACGTATATGGGCTGGTACTGTACTGTCCTTATATTGTATACATGAGAAATGCCATTCCGCGACTTGCAAAGTTATATAATTATGTTTTTCTGAGGCTGCTTAATCTGGTATAGAGTGTGTGAATATAATATGTTAGTAGTAGTGGGCGGTCGTACTGACGGTGGTACCAGGTGTTGAGCGGCGCGATGGGCGAGGCGAGCACGGCGGCGGCGCGCGCGTGCAGCTGCGCCTTGGACGCGCGGTGCGCCGCCCGCGCCGGGAACAGCGCCCGCACCAGCGACAAGAAGCACGCGTGCACGCTCTCCGTCAGAGACTCCTCCACCCCCGCCCCCACCCCGGGACCGCTCTCTGTTGAAGTGTCAACTTCAATCACCCCACCTGACTCATCTGCTAGCTCTACCGGTAATGCCATCATGTCTGCAATGCGAGCAATATCATTATCACATTTTGTGTCACCAAATTAAACTACTGCTACTACCTAGTCTGTGTACTGCTAACTACGCTACTTATGTGAATTCAATTATATGAAGCAAATCTCAAGATCTTCATTTCAATGTGCAATAGATGTGATTCAATAATGATAAGAACAATATGATGTTCAATTCAATAATTATAGGAACACATCATGAAAAAAACTATATTTTATGCTTACCTAGTCCATCCAAGTCTTCCAATTTAATTGGAACCGGTTGGTTGTTTCTACAAGAGTTTTGCATTGTGATCATACAATCAGGTGGTTCTTGTTTTATTTTTATTTCTGTATCACTATAACTCAAACTGAAATACAAATGACAAAATTATCAACAACGTTTTATACACTGACAACTGTATTTTATATTTTAAATAGTTAGAATACATACTTGGATAAATTGCTAGAGTATTTAGCATCAACACTTTCGCGCTTAATATTGACACTGTCAATTGACTTTTTGGCTATTTTTGGACTTGTCACTGGATCTACATTAGAGGAACTTTCTGAATCAGACTCTTCTTGTTCACATTTTATTTTTATATTTGGCAGCAATGGTTTATTGTCTGTGCAGTCCATTTGTTCTTCTTTCAACTTCTTCAATGCCTTAGCTTCTTGTGCTTTGGTTTGCTTCCCGCCAGAATCTTTTTTTGGCCCTCTCTTTAATTTTTGTACAGGCATACCTGATTTCTGACCACCAAACATGAGCTTTTTGGTACCATTTACCACAGCTACTCTTTGTTTGATATCTTCCAATGTTATACCATTTACATTTAAAACTGGATCATTCTGAAAGCAATATTATAGGTAAACAATGCATAAAAGGACTAGACCTTCTTACATTGATATACTTTACCTCATTGCGTAGTCTCCTAGCTCTATGAGCACTGAGAACTTTCTTCAAACATTCTAATGAAGTAGGAAGGGATTGTTCTGAACCACCTAATGTGCCCGACACACTTTCAGCATTCTGAAATTCATATTTATGCAAATTAAATATATTTGACTTTACAATCAAACCGGTGGTAGGTCTTTCCTATGTAAGTGGGTGCCTAGGTAGGAACCACTGTAATATCTATTTCTCTTGCCAAAGAGCAGTGTAAATAGTGCACAGTAATTGTCTATCAACCAATGAAAACAGAAATGATTTTACCCAAACACCTATCACTGCAAGCTAATATTAACTCTGGCATGCAAAGAAATGACGCCAAGCACTCAAGCAATGTCTTAGAGGCACTAGCATACATTAATATGAAGTATGAAGTGTCAGAACACCAAACTGTCCACAAGTAGGACTCATGCATAATATGAAACCAAAATACAGGAATTCAATAAATTTTGTCTATATAAGCTGCATCATAAAAAACCATTACCTGTGCTGGCGTCATATGTTTTCTTTTCTTTATATACCGTTCAGGTGGTCCACCAGGATAGTTATCATCATCAGATTCAATGCCTCCCACTTCACTTCTGATTGCCGCAAGCTCTTCAAAATATCTTTGCCTAGCTCTTAAATATACTGGTTTAAATCTAGTCTTTTCTGATGGTTTTGGTGGTAGGGGGAACACACATGGTGGTGGCCCTGGTGGGGCAGCTATCACTGATGCCAACAATCTGTCTCTTGATACTATCATATCAGGCACTAGTTTACTATAGTAGGCTTTTCTCTGAAATAAAGAAGGAATATTATATATTTAACCAGAGTAAAGCGGAAAGATATAACATCCTGTTAATTCTCTTATAAGAATTATTTGTTAGTTGTGATAATCGGATAGATGCAGACAATGAGTTGATATTCATCAAGTTAAGGGAATCTAAAACTGAAATTTATGAGAATTTTAGACATTTCCCATAAAGTATATAAAACAAGATACAGATAATTCAACCATTAATCAGATATCATAAATTGCATAAATAACAAAAAATACTTCTATCTCCTTTAGTTTAACTTCAGTTTTACAATACTGACCCTTTTAGTAAATCATTTACATAAAAATCTGAATGTATTTTATTATATAGCAAAACCAATTAATATTTTTAACAAAATCTTGCCAGTTAAAGGCTTTAACGGGTACCAAAACACAACAACTTTAATTCATGAAAGGTACCAATTGTTTACAAGAACAATGTCAACTGTATGCTATAGACTTTGTTTACATGGGAAATTTCAATGTTGGATCTGGTTTTAGCATGTCAGGGACAAATACAAACATTAATGTGTACTGTAAACATATTATACAAAACAACTGATTACACCACACCTTTATCTTCTGTTGTTTGTTGGCAGCTCTAATCAAAACCTTTCTCATCTTTACATAGTCCTCTCCAAAGTTTCCATGTTTCAGATGATTAAAAAACTCCCCAACTGGAGAAGTGAAATAGAAGGGTTCATGATTGAACAGCATCTTGATGGTCTCCTCTTTCTCGTCCTCATCATTTTCAGGAAAGGTTGGCAACAAACTTAAAAGTTCCTCCTTGTGTTTTTCCTCCAGTGAATCCCAGGTCTTCATGGAAAAGAACTCTTTGAACACAGAATAGTCTTCGCACAATCCTCGCGGAAGCTCCAATGTGTCTCCAAGGAGATGAATAGATTCCATGACCTCATCATCGCCCTCCGAACTCCCGCTCGAGGAATCCGAAGAGCTACTGCTCTCGTCACTGTAGCTCTGATCACTGTCCATCTTTTCTTCCATCCCAAGGCAAATAATATAAGCTTTCAGGCACCAGTGATGCAACAGCTAGATGTTTCACTCGGTTCAATATAGATTTTCCTTCCAATTCATTGGATTTTCACGTTGTTTAGAACGCGTTGTTTACGAAAAACCCGAGGAATGGTACAATGAAGTCGAACAAAGAGCCATGAAGTTTTTTTAAACAGCCGTCAAGTCTTGTCTAAAATAAAATAGAGCGCACACGCCAAACCGCGGTGTTTCATACATACTATGCGCCAGAACGGAACATTGCGACGAGAAAATAGCTTGACAATCAAGAACAGCGACATTTTGTCCGCAAAATGGAATTTAAAAATAAAACAGAGTTTGTCTTTGACCAAACTCCAATATTGTCTATTCGTCAGGTCAATGACATTTGACTTACCAGCAAGTCATAGACAAAGTTTACGTTACATGGGTGTGGACTAGGGTTTATGTAGTCTACAGTCTACAGATTTTACGGATTTCTTAATCCTTGTGACCAACCGGATGTAACGCGGGAATTATATCAATAATGCGGCAATTCAAACACAAAATTATGAATACAAGGAAGTTGAACGAAGGAGGAAGACTGTAATTTATAAGAGAAATCTTGTTTAACTTACCATGTCATACAAGGTATAAAAAATAACTTAGCTATCTATTGAGGAACTCGTGGAATCGACTTTGATAAGTGTAAAAAATAATTCTTGATTTCAAATTTATATAATTATTTTACAATGATGATAGCACGAAAATTGAATCCTAATTAGAATTCCTCAACCACACTTTTGTAGTTTCATGCAAAATTCATATACTATTCCACCGGGCAAAGGCACTGAATGATATTTTTTTATATTCTACTCCTTTACTTGGTGAGTGATTTATGCTCGTCAAGATATTAGAAAAATAAGAATTACACTGCAAGATCGAATCTCAAATGTTGAAATTAATGACCAAGATTGATAGAGATGGAAGTGAAATCTGGTGGTAGGACATTAATTTCCGCCAGTATAACACATCACGGTGGAAAACCCCGTTATGATCCATTTCTACCGCCAAACAGAAGTGTAAATGCGCTGTTGTGTTCCGGTTTGAAGGACATTGTAGCCAGAGTAACTACTGGACATATTGAGACTTATCATCTTATGTCTCAGGATGGCGAGCGCAAGGCAATCCTAAGCATTGCTTTGTAAATCATGGTGTTGTTTGGTTTTGCTACTGTCCATGAGCGGTCATATCGTTTACCATCAGGCGGACGGCATGCTCGTCTCGCCAATCACCGCAATAAAAAAAAATAATGATCGATACAAGTGTGTCGTATTTCGGGTTCAGCCCGTGTAAGGTGACTCTATGGACGAATTGTATAATACGTCCATGGGCGACCCCTAGACTAACAATTATATTGCGCAATATTGCGAATTGTGTAATATTATTGACCGTATTGGGTTAATATTGAAGATTGCGCAACTATTAATCGTTTGGGTCCTACCGCCTTTCAATATTATCGTAGATCTAGGAGCTGCGTAAATCGGCTTCCAAGGAGGCCAGTTTATCTAATTGTGTTTTTTTTTTGAGATAATCATCGCTCATTGGTGAATAATCTATTATTTTCTCTTTATTTTTAAAAGAGGGGATCAAATACAAACTTTTATGTCACTTACACTACTCATATACATACATAAACTCACGCCTTTATCCCAGAAGAGGTAGGCAGAGGCGCCACCACGATACCCACATTCCGTCTTGTATGTTCCGTCCCACGATGTGATATGGAGTAGGCCTATCGCCACATCGGGCACAAATTCCTGACTCCGGACTAATAATGCATAGAAAAATCCAATATCGCTTTGCCCGCCTTTGAACCTCCGCTTTGTAATCCTACTGTAGTACAACTACGCCACCGAGGCAGTCGCAGGCAGGGCTAGTCACATAAACTAATCGTCGCCACTTATTACCTGACATGGCACAATTATCTTTTTGGATTGGAAATGGACGTACATATGTTTGTATAATACGTCCATGGGATTTTACCTCTACGGACTGCACCACAGAAGATTACACTGGCCGGCACTAACCATTATTTATGCATTTAATTCACTTTGTCGCGTCACGTCGCTCGTGTCGATATAAAGTATACCAAAGAATACTTGAGAGTACTTTATTCGTTGTATAAATTATGTACATATGGCTGGTGCGACCAGGGAGGCAGGGCTTTCATATTAAAAAAAACACCGATAAGAAGTGTGGATAAGAAGTAAGTAACATATTGAATACCTACCACATTTCTTCGGACGCGCGAGTAGTAAGATTGCAGCCCAAAAGTTTTTACTTTCAATCCCGCTCGTTTCCCACATTTTGCCCTTGCATTTAAAAGGCTGGCAACGCTGTTTCCGATTCTTATAAATTGTTTATGGTTTAAAATTGGCAATTAATTATAATAGTTTTTCAATATCTTGATATTCTGTGTATCATCGTGAATTTGAAAATTTCAGTAACTCATATAGCAAATGATATAATTATGACTTAGCAAATCTAAAATATATAAGACTAGAATAATCGACGAGAGGCGATAGTAGTGAACACAATAAACGAAATAAAATATCTTAATATTTAACATTAATAAATCTTTAATGTTCTAAAGATTGTATGAATAATTTAATAATATACGTACTAACTTTAATATATTATTATTGTAAATAGGTACGGAATAGTTAGAAACTGCGTAAAATGGTATGACATTCATACTTCATAGACCAAAAACAAGCATCGGCACCGAAGTTGTGTCGAAAGATTTGACTTTTTGACGTAAATTATTCGTGTAGTAAATATGGCTGACGAACTCAATGTTGACAGTCTAATTCACAGACTTTTAGAAGGTAAAGTACAATTTTTTGCATTTATATGTGCGTCAATTAATTTTTTGAGTTCATATTTAATGTCTCATCATAATGGGTTCTCGCTCAGTATGCTCTTGTTGCGTAATTATCACTGAGTATGTAGGTATAGAAACGTCAAACTCATAAATAAATCGATTATCCTCAATTCTTATCTGATTCTACGTTTGATGGGTTCTTTATATGATTCCCAGAGGTCTATTTTGGTCACAGGGCTGGAATGTTATTTGCAGTTGCACAGGCAACATAAATCTGTGAACAATATAGACGATCTCACTAGTAACTAGACATCAATGATGTCAGCTTTCGTAGCATGGAACACCGCCATAGGCCTATTGTTATGTTTTATTCGCGTTTTGTATTGATTTACTTAACTTTAATATGTTTATTTCACTTTATTGTGCTGCTTTTTGATGGGTTACCACAGTGTACAGACTGCAGCAGGAAAACGCAAGGAGAAAAGGGAAATTGAAAGACATCTTTTCAGGAGAATGTATGGTTCCATACAGAATTCTTGCCAGAGTATTGAGCTAGATTGTTTATTTTCTTTCTCCCTTAGTAATCAGTCCTGCCAAATAATTTGTGCTCATTGAAAACATAATATAATCTGAGTTTTTAAGTTAACCTTTTATTTGTTTGATTCTTCATAGGTAGGAACTAAAAATAGCCACTGAAGTCTATACAAAGAAAGGCAAACAACTATGGAATGGGAGGGTCTTGCTATGTATACACATATGTTCGATTGTACAACACACATTGTGAAACTATGTTCTTGAACATTTTTATGAAAATCTATTTGCATACTATGAAACATTTTATGTAAACTGTTACTATAAAAATCATCTGTTTATTCTTCCCACTTGTTTGAACCATTTTGTTACCTTCCCTAATTGCTTAAAACAAATTTTAGCATGTAACTTAAACTTTATCATTAAATTTGTTTATTTGTCTTTTATTATTTAATGTACAATAATTTATCAATGTTGTGAAAATTTGAAAGTATTTGTAAAGCTGTGCCATATCATTTAGCATGTCTTAGATCCATTTATTTTTACATTGCGTCAATAGGCAGCTTGTATTGTAAAGTGCAAAATGTTCTTATGACAATACTACATGGCTTATTGTTTGTCATCATAAACTTTCAATATTTATCATTGCTTGAGCACATTTGACACATTTGATTATAATGTCACATATCATGTTGTGTGTGTCGTTCTATTCTAAAGATTGTATTGTCTGGAACAATTGTCATGGACTATGATAAGGTGGAACTGAGGGTTACTGAGGGACACTGGTTACCTGCCTTGCATATGAGTTTGTTGCCTTTTGTGCCCTGTCATGAATATACGCCACATTGCATACATTTTCTAATTGACTACTAAAGTTGAGAATATGCTTTAATTATTGATGGTATTGATCACAGTTCGAGGATGCAGGCCCGGAAAGACAGTGCAGATGTCAGAGTCAGAGGTCCGTGGCCTCTGCACGAAATCCCGGGAAATATTCCTACAGCAGCCTATACTATTGGAATTGGAGGCACCACTCAAAATTTGTGGTAAACAGTTTTTATATTTGTGTGACATAATTAGATGATTAAATTATTTTTAAAACAATATAGGTAGTTTTAGTTAAGAAGTTGTGTTTGTGACAACCACACATTACGAGATAAATACTGGGATTTTACAATATGAAATGAATGAATGAATATTTTACAAATTGTACAGTGATTGTTCCAATTTTTTTAAATTGTTGTTTTTGTCTGATCATATACATGTGTAGAGTTGTATGACATATAAGTTTACAAAAATCTAGGTTTTTATTTGTATTAATATTATGGAGTCAGATACTCTTCATTTTTTGGCTGCATTATTGGGTTGAATCCACTTCACTTCTCCTAAAATACACATAACATGGATTCAACTTGATAATGCAGCCAATGTGTAAATATGAAATTTGGAGGTAGGTGCTAATATCTACATAAGACAATTCTATATATGAATAGGGTATTTGACTCTTTTTATTGTATTAATCAAAAAGTATCCATATCCAAAATCTAGCAAAAAAAGAATTTTGTAAATCCATTCAGAATTAAACAAGTTAGAAATGTTTTAAATCTTGTAGTGGGGGTAATAGAAAACAAAATTAGTGACGTCACTGTGAATTATAATGTGCGGGTGTGAAAGAGCCGGTAAGATGTCCCCACTACATCCCCACTCTTTCATTTAAAATACTAATATTTGCCTCATATTACAAGCTACTTTAATTCTGTGTTCACAAAAATGGTTTGTTTTAATGGCACTTGTGTTTGTCTACAAAATTATACAAACATTCGATGATAGTTAAATACCCTATTGGCCTTAAGTGGTTATGCAGTGTATATAAAAATAAATATTTAAATGGGAGACATTAATATTGATATTTAGCATAATAACATATTTCCTTCATCTCGGGTTGAAACTACATGCAGCAGTTACGGAATAATTGCTTTAATATTGTATTCCAATAAACCTGTTTTATATTAAGTAGCAGTGTTAGTTTTACATAATGCTAGTAGTTTTGATTAAGCAACTGCAGATATGCATATTTGTAACACATAATTAACCATAAAATTATACATTTATCTGGATCATGACTATTTCTTGCAGGTGATATACATGGACAGTACACAGATTTGTTACGTCTTTTTGAATATGGAGGATTTCCACCTGAAGCTAATTATCTATTTCTTGGTGACTATGTGGATCGCGGCAAGCAATCATTAGAGACAATATGTCTTTTACTTGCTTACAAAATCAAGTATCCAGAGAATTTCTTTTTACTCAGAGGCAATCATGAGTGTGCTAGCATTAATCGCATCTATGGTAAGAATTATTTATTTTTACAAATTGATTCCATACAATGGATGTGTAATAAATCAATTTAGAGTTGGCTAGATGCAAATCTATTGCTTTTTTTTGTATACATAATTCTTTAAAACATTAATATTGCAACCACATTTTGCTATTTTTACAGGAAATATTTTATATTACAAACTATAAATATATTGAACCTGTGATAATAAGTAATAATCAAATGTTCATATAAGGAAAATCATTTGTTTGATTTATTGCTACATTTATGGTATATTTTTATAATGTAGTATTTGTCTTTCGAATACATATAATTTGTGTGAAATAACATTTTCTTTGGTAAATAAATAATAAATAAATACACATAGTTCTGACCCCACACTAAGATCGAATCTGTGTCGTGGGTATCAGAAACTACGAGAGACTTTTCGGTCTCACAAACACCCAGACCCGAAACAAATACCTGTGGATCACACAAATATTTGTTTCGGTGCGGGGATCGAATCCGTGACCTCTCGTTTCACAGGTTTTCTTTGGTGAGACCTTTAAGTGTGTTTTATTATTTACAGGTTTCTATGATGAATGCAAACGTCGCTATAATATCAAGCTGTGGAAGACATTCACAGACTGCTTCAATTGCTTGCCCATAGCCGCTATCATTGATGAGAAGATTTTCTGCTGCCATGGTGGTCTCTCTCCAGATTTACAAGGCATGGAGCAAATCAGAAGAATAATGAGACCCACTGATGTTCCCGACACAGGTGAGTTAAAATTTTAAATTCTAATAAGGATAACTTTAATGAAACTAATTTTTACCGTGGCAATCCGTGACCGTCCGGCCATAAAATACGTGACCATAAAAGCTGTAAAGCGATCGAAACGTCGGAAAGTAAAAATTAACCAAATTCGCGATAAATCCGTAAAAATTACTTTTATTTCAATGTGTAACGTTCGCGTTATTGTAAGAAACCATTATGAACCATTTTATTATTATGATAAACAGCAACATAATATACCGTTTATAGCAAATAGGCTTTTTTTCGATATATGATACTCTAATTTAGTATGTAACATTCATTAATGGAATTCTAAATAATAAGTCTGTCTCTTGCAAAATTGCTTGATAATATATTTCACGAATTATGTTGTTAGCAATAAGCAATAAGCATCACCTGAGTTTCGATTGCTGTGATAGTGATTCATTGATTGATGCAGTTATCTTTTATCTCGTGACAATGGTGAGTGATGGCTTATGTCGTCATTCTGCCTTTGTATTTTTCAATGTCTGGCGTAACACTTTACACGAAAATACATTTCCATACGCTGTAACTATTTTTAGAAAGATGCTTTGAAGTAAACGCTTATACAATTTTATGTTCCCCTTTAAACAGATTTCGGATTTCATTGCACGTTTTACTGATTTTATTTTTAACTCGTGCTTTTCGTATCCCTTGAAATAACTGCGGATTGCAACGTCGAGATTAAAATAAAATTAGTAAAGCACACGTAAGATGAGAGATTATGTGATTTAATGAGTTTGTATGGCAAAAATCCAAGACTGCATCTAATGAAGCGTAACAACTGTTACACAAATTACGCGTTCATGGCTACATAGCTTCTTATTAGAACCTACGTTTACGTTAATGTACCTATATGATTATAGTATAGTGGCGCATGAAACATGCAGGGACTATATAGAGGCTCAACAAGTATTTACACATAACGCCAAAGGTATGTCCGCTACACACTAAATCGGGTGGCTTAGTCATGTCAGGCGAATATTATATTCCAGACAAATCATAATATAATGTTTTGAATTTACAAATAAAATATTATAACACCTGCAGTCAAACATAGGGTTCCACCATTCACGTTCTAGGTCTAGATATACCGCACCGACAGGCGATAAAATGAGATGGAGGTCGATATGTGTAATAACAGCCGGCTTTACGTAATTTTGGTTGATAAAATTTCCCAGTAATTATTCTAAGAATGTATAATCAATACTGCTGAGCAAGAATGCTTTTATTCGGTGTATGAATGGAATTTGATTTAATTTCAGGCTTGCTTTGTGACCTTTTGTGGTCTGACCCTGACAAGGACGTGCAGGGCTGGGGCGAGAACGATCGCGGCGTGTCCTTCACATTTGGACCAGATGTCGTCAGTAAATTCCTAAATAGACACGACTTGGATTTGATTTGTCGAGCTCATCAGGTTTGTTATTTTTTACACAATTGATACTTACTAACCAAAGCTGGTTGTTTACAACTAAGTAACTTTAATTTCGCTCTACATTATTGTGGATTGCTAACTGTGCCAGATTCAATGCTATGCCTATTAGTAGTTAACCTTAATAATGAGAAGACGAAATTTTTAGTAACAAGGCCAAGTATTTAACCCCAACAATTAACATACTTTATTGTACCTACATGGTATTTATTATTATTAGACCTATTTCATTATGAAGTCCTTAGTAGTAGTTTTAAATTGGTTGGTATATTTTTACAGGTGGTAGAAGATGGGTATGAATTCTTTGCAAAGCGACAACTTGTCACGCTGTTTTCTGCACCCAATTATTGCGGAGAATTTGACAACGCTGGTGGTATGATGTCCGTCGACGAAACACTCATGTGTTCTTTCCAGGTAAGTAAAGTTAATCCTAATGATTATATCGATTAATAAAATGATAACAGTGCACTGGTTAAAATTGATAAGAGTTGAATTCTCAGTAAAGCGTGCATGTTCGCAGATACTGAAACCATCTGAGAAAAAGGCGAAATACCAGTACAACGGAATCAACAGCGGCAGGCCAGCCACGCCCCAGCGGTCACCACCTAAGAAGAAATAACTGACGTTTGGTATCCAGTGTGCTGCACAGTGAGAGGAATGCTACAAATAATTAATTATATCATGTATTATAATTATTATGTTAGTGTGGTCATTGGACAGAGCCGAATGTGTCGAGTAATGTTAAAATAATTTATCGATTTGCTTGTGCCTTCTTATTTTTAATTTTTATTATTGATGTGAGTGATATTAATTTATAAATTTAGTTCTACCGTCTTTGTGGGTTGAACAGACATGACGTATTCGGCGATGCCTCGGTGACTATTGCTTTTTCGATCCCTGATCTATGGCAGCCTTTTTACCGGTATCATACCTTGTTGTGTTATCATAACGTGTTGATGTTGTAGTAAATTGTTTCGTTGATTCTAAAGAGTTTGATGTGGCAAGCGATCTTAAAGATGCGGGCAATGGAGACGGAAGCGTCGTTACATCTTCATGATATCTATTTATTAAGTTGTAGTGGATCGAAAGCACATTCGCTTTGTTTATTCTGTAACTAATGTGCCTATAAACGTAAATTATATATAGGTCTCGTAAGCGACGATAATTGGTTAATTTGAAAAATTCTAGTTGGATTGAATTAGGCGGAATTAATCGGCATGCACCATCGTCCATATCTTTCCTGTCAGATTTAGTTTATTTCTAGTTAATGGTATTTATTTTATTGTCCCAATGTGGAGCTGGCCTAAGACATGATATTAACCTTCACTTGGTCATAGCAATAAGTGTTCCTTATCAGTTCTAGGACTCCATTGCAATCATATGTCGTGTTTAGGGAGTGATATATACTTGGTGAAATTAATGTTATTTTGCACTCAGTATTATTCTTACGAAGTAGACTTTTCAAAATTTGGCAATAAATTAACGTGATCTCCCTGCTGAGGCTTTCCCTTGCAGCTTGTTACAGTCTGCTAAGTCTCATATGAATTTGTATAATTTTGGATGTGTGGTAGACAGTGTAGTCCTCGCAACAATAGTGCAATTGCTATATTATTATATTATAAAATTATATGCAGATTTTGCATTGTACAATTTTATTTTTTAGCTATGTTAACAATGTCAAATGATTTTTCATTAATAAATATTACTATTTAAACTAAGAGGTTTATTTTTGTTTCATTTTCACATAGGTTTGCATTTACAATAATTGTAATTTCTCCTTCATATGAAATTTTAACATTTTATGTATCTACTAAGATAAATAGCTATTTATATATTTACATGACATTTGTTCATCATACACTTATCGCTTTATTGAATTAATTGTTGAATGAGAATGTGTTTTATAAATTAAATCTATGTTCTTATTTTGTAAACTGTATAATAATTAGCTAATACAATAGAAAAATTTAGAATATATTATCGGTATCACTTTACACTTTAAAAATCTATGCTCTATTTTCATCTACTGTTAATCATACATAATATGTTTTGGAAACAATTAAGTTCAAAAATAATTAAAAATTTGTTGTATTGTTTCTTTTCTCAGGTGTGTACAATTTTTTCTGAAATATAAATTTTATTCAAATAATATTTCATCAATTTATTTCACTCTCTTCCAAATCTTTGTCTGTCCAGCAAACATCTTCAACATCAAATTTTTCAACACCCATAGTTTTAAGTAAGTTTTCATAATTTTCAAATTTTTCATTTATTTTTACAATAAAATCTTCATTTTTCTTTTGGTATTTTTGGATGTCCATTTGCAAAGCTTTTAGGTAGCCTCTTTTAGCTGAAAGGATTTTCTTTAACCTGTTTACTCTAGTTTCATATTCTTTAGCCAATGACTCAAGCAATGTTTTTTGTTTTCTTAAATTAGCAGCATCACTTGCTTTTAATTGGGCCTTTACATCTCCCAGCTGGGGCCGCCTAAAACAATATAAGCATTTATAGTACATAAGGGTCTTTCGTGCACCATAAGAGTAAGTAGTAATGCTACAAATAAGTTTGGACATATTGAAGTTGCTTGTATGGTTTAACAAATTAATGTTCTTTTTTATTTTTACTATTAAAACTACACATGTTGACTGTGGAGTCAACATAGTGAACACTTAACCTATGCACCTATTTTGTATGCGGATGTGATGGGTGTTAAGCTGAAAATCATATGTGTGTGAACCACAGGTAACAAGATCAATGAAAGCATTAAATTGGTATAATATGCATAGTATTGTCTGTGTTCATTATAAAACTTGTAGCTTGGTAAATAAAGAAAAATAAGATTATGTTGATTGGCACCATATTATATTAATTAATTTACTACTCATAAAATAAAAATCTTGTAGCGCTACTAAATGCAACAGACTAACATATTTATCTAATCGTAAATAAGTAATTTCAACCTACTGCAGAAAACAATCATTAATCTCATCAAGGCTATCTATTGTGGGATATTAAAGGTCAACTAATTGGTAAGCAAATAGCTTAATTAGATGATCTGGTCTTGTTATTAATGTCGTATATCAGCTCCTATTCCAAATGTATGTGTAGTGTATTCCCTTTTGGACGCAGATTTAAAACATTTTAGAATTAGCTGTTAGCCTTTTGGTAACCTTTTGAAGGATAGCTAGCTTTGTGATAGTACACAATTTATTGTTCTGGCTTAATGTTGGTTGCTAAATTCACATAATATGCAACTTAATTATTAGAGAATTTAGAAGAGGACAACTATCAAATTAATTGTAAATAACATAACATAATATATGAAGTTTCAGTAGTAGTCCATTTTTTGCGAAACTGCATAGATGGTGAAGGGGTATTTAAGAGAAAGAAGTAAGAGCATTAACTTGACAATAGTCTTGGTGGGTGGTCCCATTCACAACAAAATACACTTACATTCTTGAGAACTTTAGAAGAAAACTTCCATATTTTCTACTTTCAAATCACAATTACAAACCTTACTAGGTTACAAATGCATTATTAATTGATAAAATAGAATTATTATGTTATAATTGCTAAGAATATAATATTGAAGTTCTATGTGTAAATAATGAAATAAAAAATAATGTTTATACCATAAGGTCGCGCTCTCATTAATTTCTGCATATTTCTCTTTCTGCTTCTCTAATACTTCAATTTTTTCAGGCATATTTTCGTATTCCCACATAGCACTGAGTTCTTGTATCATTTCATCAAATATTCCTTGCTTTAGGCAATTGAACATTGGAACCCATTTCACTCGTCTTAGTTTAGCTTTTGGAACTGTTTCGAGAAAGTCTTCATCTCTAAAAGATACAGAATATGGTTAATTTTTAAAACTACATTAAATATAAATGAATTGTAAACACCATTCTAGGTTTTACACCACTACTCACTTTACAATGTTGACTATATTCCCAAACTCTTTTAATATTACAAAATTGTCAAAAGTAATCTCTGTGGTAGTTCTATTTACATCATCGGGACAATCTTCAAAGTTTTCACCCATTTTTCCTAAAATAAGGGAAGAATTCTTTTCAAATAATAATAACAATCCACAAAATTCAAAATTGAATGTCAACGTTCACGCTGAAGTCTACCTAAACTTTATTGTCTATGGTCAAACAGCTAGACCATAGACTAAAAATGTATTGCTCTACCATAGATATAATAAAATAACAAGATTGCGCACTTAACAATTATGTATGTGCAAATATAAACCTTGTGTCCAATGCATAAAAACTATATTCAACTGCATTTTTACGCAAGCGAATTTCGGTCCTGACTTTCTCGCTCTGGCATAAGGTAAAGCTATCTCTGTCTAAGTATACCAATTATATTTTCTTTCAACGTAGTAGAAAGTACAATATACTTTCTAAAATTCAAATAATCTTTTAAGCGTGATTTCTTACCTACATTAATAAGTAATTTAGTGTTTGATAAGTTTATAATTCATAAGTAAGTTTTCTGTCATATTTCGTAATTCGTCATTGTTTCTACCATATTTCTACTAACAATATAGTAGATTTATATATTGATTATTGGCAACACCACTAAATTGTAAACATTTTGTTAAGAGGTTATGTTACAACCGAATCTAAAATCCCACACAAAATAATCACACGTTGCTTGGATAACTTAGTTTATTTTTAAAATGGTGCAAAGTTGTTGTGTGAATTCGTGCCATAATGAATTTCGCCCCGATTCCGGAATTTCGTTTCATAGGTAAGCAATTTTGTTTGTTTATATTATGGCTTTAATATGCTGTCCACAATTTGTGTAGGAAAATCGAAACAAAATCTTTTATCTAATAAAGAGCCACTAAAATATTTTTTACCCTACAAATGCTCTCAAGACAATTTAGAAATGTTTTTCTCATGTATAAGAGCTCAAGGGCGCGGTAATAATAATCCAAGTGCATTAGAATTTAGATATAGAATAAGAAAGTTAATGTATAGAAATAGTATAAGACCATCAATACATGCGAATTGTACGGACGATTCGTTTGAATTAACTCCCATTTTAGAATATAGAACTGCAAAAAGAAGCTTCCTTCCAACATCGAGCGATACAATAAAAGATTCCATGCAGTTTGCTGCTCTAATTAAAAATTTGGAAAACTCGGTTCTGTCGGAGTATAAAAATACCATTGTTTATTATATAGCCGGATTCGTAGTAAGAAAAATAATTGATAAGTTGTCGTGTAAGTTTGTCATGCTGTTTTACTTAAAGAAAATAATATTGACCACGATTATATTATTGATGTTAGTAATTTTTCGGCATTCACGGCATTCATAGATAAAGATGGATTATTATATGTTTCAAAATTTGCGTTCGAGGTATTAAAAGAAACTGAAAACATTTTTGTAGTTGTATCGAAATATCAAAAGTCGGTAGAAAGAAAAAGAATTATTATGATACTCACACAACTCTTTTATACAAAATTGTGAAAACTTATAAATCCTCCACACCCTTTACAATGTTTTAATGTAGAAGAACACCACGAGATGCAACTGGTAAAATCAATAGCAAATTGTTATTTAAGTTTCCGTTTGTCCCATCATTCTAGGTTACAAACAGTTAGAGCGCTAGGCAACAAAATTGGATTAAGGCAAAAATTAAATAAAACTATCCTTTTTAGCAATTGATTTTATCATTTTTTATTATTATTCGTTTACAACTGGTATGAGCCTAAAAACTTTTCGGTTTTCGTCTATGTCTATTTCTTAAATTAGGTGAGATTCACCACCATCCGAAACAGTTAGCTACCGTGGGTAAATCTTTGTTTCAGAGAGCACAAGGAATCTGTGACGAGAAACACCTGGCAACTAAGCTGCAACACGTCAAGCAAGTACTGCGAGACAACAAGCTCCAAATTCCACGCCGCCGTCACAGAAACCGAGTGAAACCAGCCACAGTTGAACAGGTCCCGGTTATATTACCATACATAAAAGGAGTCACGGACAAGATAGGCTACATCCTGAAGCGTGCTTCTATTAAAACGTACTACAAGCCGCCTAAGAAGATTAGTCAATTCTTACCACCTGTCAAGTGTCATATACCTTTACAAGAACCGGGAGTATACAAAATAGATTGCGACTGTGGCCTCTCTTACATCGGCCAAACCAAACGAAGCATAGGGACCCACGTAAAAGAACACATAGCTGACGTCAAACACCGACGCTCAACGAAGTCTGCAGTTGCTGAACACATAGAGGAAGGCTCCAAGCATTACCTTCGCTTTGACAAGTCCCAAATCCTCGCTAAAGAACACCGTTTCCTGCCCAGGATGTTTCGCGAGGCTGTTGAAATTAAAAAACATCCAAACTTCAATAGAGAAGATGGCTTAAAGCTTGCACCATCATGGGATCCAATTCTACATTTAATTAAATCGGATCCCAAAATACCAGCTGCCAGACCTCAAGACACAGTGAGCTCCTTCTGCGTAGATCGGATCGCAAATACTAGTTAACTTTTTAAATTAACTTTTAAATTTAATAATTGTAAATTAAGGGTAGTTAAATTGTAACAGTCACTGAGCGGATAACTAATACCTCAGTCCGCCCCGTGACCACGAAAGCTGTAAAGTAATCGAAACGTCGGGAAGTTAAAAAATGTAAAAAACCAAATCGCGATAAAATCCGTATAAAATAGTTTTATTTCTATTACAAAGATTATCTCCCACAAACAAATTTCTTTAGAAATTAATACTTTAATGTATTATTTGTGACACCCGCAAAAGGGACGCTGCTGGTTTTTAGTACGTGTAGATTATTTTTGCTATACGCCACTAGACGGACATTGATATGGCGTTGTTTGTACTTGTACAACTTATTTTTGTAAAATGTATTTTTTTTAAATAATTAATGTAAATTAAAAACAATAATAATATAACTGAATGTTTTATTTTATGTAGATTTTTTGTTACTTAATTTTATTATAATATCGCCCATGTTATTTTATTATTTTGGATTATGTGAAGTTAACAGATCGCATGCGACATAATAAGCAATAAGCATTTTTTTCCTTGTAGAAAAAAATATTAAATCTTTTTGAAATTTTACGGACGTACTTTACAATGAGTAGCATAAAATATGCAAAACAATAAAGTAAATATTGCGTTGACAATTATAAAATCATGGTCAACCTACTAGACAAGGACCGAACTACTGCCTAACGAACTTCTCGCTCGGACCGTTTTTTAGCCATCAGTGCGCAATCCTGTTTACTTGTTAGATCCATGTGCTCTACCTACCTCTAGATTTGTGGTCTCACTTTAGAGTCATCTAGTGACGGAGCATGAAAGTAATTTATTTTGTTTTAGTTTTTGTGTTTATACGGTAGATGTCGCGACTAATCTTTTCTTTTGTGGAAGCTTGGTGGAAATCATCCGAAGTTAGAATTTTTCGTACGAAAATATTTTATTTAAAGAGTAATTGTTATCGTCACAGTTTAGTAAAATTATTTTTCATATTATTATATCAGCCCATATACATCACGCTGCTCGCACGGGCTCTCCGATTGAATATTATGAGAAGTTTAGCCTTTAACCTTTATTTAGTTCTGGTGATACAAGATCTTTTCACGTAAGCGGAACTTCAAAAAATCGGTTTAGTCTCTGTAGTTCCTTTCACAATTCCTTAAATAATCATATTTAAAAGAACTACTGGCACTGAAATCAGGGGGTGGACCGTGGAGGTAAGGTGTGCCTTGAGCTCGAACCTCCGAGCTCGGATTTATAAATCGGGTTCGCTACCAACTAGCCTAATATTCACAATTTTATATCTAGATTGAAGTTCATAAATTGTGATGTTTTATAACTATCGTTAATGTAGCGGACATTCATCTTGTTGTCAAAGTTGATCGTCGCAGATTATAGAGTACGTAAGTACTAAATATTCGTACCTACAATTCACTAAGATTTTGACGCCCTCATGAAGGTCGCAATAAGTCTGTAACTATAGATTAGGAATTACCAACAGGTTGCTCTGCATATTTTGAAGAAAGCTTATATTTAACAGTGGGCTAGTGTACATCCTGTTGCCAATCATGTCGGATTTCAAATTCTGCCAGTATCCCAAGTGTAACGTGTATTGATTCGTGGTGTACAGTATAGCCACTAGCCTTTTATTACTTATGTTAAAGTAGGTATACTTCGATTGCCCGTCGTAAGAGGCGACCGAGGTTCGCATCGGGTTCGCTGGGCACACTGTGAGGGCGGTGCGCCCTCACGTGTAACAACTTCGGCCTTCGGGATGTACGATAGAGCGTGTGGCCTAGTCTCTGTCATGGACGCCCATAACATCTAAAACGGACGTCCAAAAACAGCCGTAGGTGGGGGTCATCCGGGCCCCTTATAATGGAAGGATTTCCAACGGTTTGTCGTTACGAGGACGTAAATCGGGGCGCTCTTCGCCCTAGGATGTCCGGTGCCGCCCATGTGGGTTTTTAGTCAGTGTGCTGGTGTAGGTATTGTTAGGGACCCAGGTCGGCCACAACATCCTTAGTGTGCCTGGTTGGAAGGCCAGTGAGTGACACTGACATACCCCTTTCGGCCTACCCTGGGGTATTGAACAAAACAAACCACGCTAACGAAAAAAAGATAAATAAATATAATTATGATTTATATCGACCAGTTAAAATAATGGACGAATAGTCACTTGTATTTCAATTCACCATAACTAAATAATTATAAAGAATATTGAGCTCTACGCAATACCTATTACAATCATATGAAGCACTTGCTAGTGTGAGTGTAAGTATAGGTACCTGCGTAGCATTAGGTAGTATTGGTCATTCGAGTATAATTTAAGATCAATATTAGATAATATCTGAATTCACCTATTAAGCGTACTGCATAATGTAGAATAGATTTGTTTTTAAATATTTAATTTAATTTCAGCACCTATGTACATATTACGTGACTCAAGAGTCCAAAAATAAAAAATAATTAATTTTGAGGTTGATGCTATTAATAAAACTCACATTATGTTTTTAGATTTTATTGATTTTTTTACTTTTTGGAATAAATAAAAAATATTTAAAGGTAATAAAAACAAAACTTTGGTAACAAGTTCATTTCCGTGGCAGTGACTATGTTTTATAACAGTCTTTGAGATCTTGCGTGAAAATCATTTTATTGTTTTAAATTTTAATATATTTTTATCAATTTAATTTATTGTATTATGTTATTGATTAACATAGTCAAAGTTATAACAGAAAAGCTTATTGAACATTGTGTTTAATTTAATGATGTAAATAACTTAAAATAAATAGGGTTCGATGTCCGGCCCTTAGAAAGCAGCAGCTGAAAAAGAAAACAATAATGATGAAATAACAATATTATTAGATTGTGCGTTATTGGTGTCTGTGTGTGCGCATGGTAGGTACCTAAAATTCGACGTGCTGAAAAATAACCATGCATGTGTCCTCATTGCTAATTTGTGCGATGAATCTTCACATTTCGAGTGCCAATATAAAAAAACATAACTGTCATAATGTGTTTTTTAATTTTCAAGCCAGTAGGTACTATAGTAGTACTATGTATGTGACTGTTGGGTGTATTTACTTATGTATTATTTATAGTGGACAAAAGTGATGAGTAGAGACCTCACTGCAATTGGATAAGTTAATTCAGCTTGTTTTGCTACCAACTTAGATATCTGTGGTAGTATACTAATTAATTATGATTCGTTATCTATTGTAAGTAAAATACACATAATATAATTATTGTATTTTATTCGAAGTAAACACTGTATATTTCTCAAACGCAGATTTGGAAAAGTTGTGTGATGTCATATATGTATCTAGCTTATGTAATTGAAATAATATTCTTAAACATAATCGTGGTATCGCCAATACATCACTTTTTTGGTAATGTAGGTAACATTATATTTCTGTAAATTAAGAGTATTTTCACATACTACATTAGTTAAAATCCGATAATGTGTCATTTGCTGTATCGTGTAAAATGTGGTATCCTGTTGGTCATGTTGTAATTAATAATCCACACGGCATAGTGCATTTGGTGTCATTTTTCGTGCGCAGTAGAAATACAAATGGTATGAAAATTATGTGAAAGAATAAGACGAATATGTTTACAAAAAACATGATATGTTCAAGAGAAAGATTTGTTATATAATTCAATGAATTATGTTTTATGATATAAAATGAAAAAAATCCTACAAATAATGTTTGAAACATCTGTGACTACAGTTAGACAAGAGTGCGACTGTAGATGAATTTGAAACTTGCGCTTAAAAGGTGCAATGCGTGAAGGATCAAAGCATAACAGAAAGTAAATGAATTAAACATAGAAAAATCAGGTTTCAAAAAGAATTTAAATCGATAGAATTTGATGTTCAAAAAAATAACTTGAAAATAAGAGCGCGGTTCAGGTTTTGGTTTGGATAGAATTTTTTAACTGTAGTGAAAATTGTGCAAATTTTACTATGATAATGCAGAAATGTGGTGAGATCTATGAAGACGGACAAATACAGTACACATACAAATATGAACAGACTTTCACTAACAAGGGGTTCTATCTAAATGATTCGGGGAATTGTATTCACCAAATACCTGTTGACGTTTGCACATTTAAAGACTACGAATGAACGGTAAAGTCCTGCTTATATCGCCCACGGTGAGCGCATCTTCCACCATTAAATCTGCCGTAATCAGAAATTACAGATAAGGAAAAGTAACAACAGTCTTCCATCCTTCCATATTGCATTGTTAGAATTATAATTAATGCATTCAGAAAGTCCGTCGATGATAGAGCAGTTCAAAGGCCACTTTTTACAGCTGACACCAATAAAGCTGTATGGCATATATACAGCGTTTCACTAACCTAACGGCCTGATCGGATGTTTATCCCAGAGGAAGGTGCGTTTGACTGGCGACAGGTACGAGTCACGGATGTAGGAGGGGCTGCGGTCCCATCTGGCGAGGGGCTTCAGCAACGGCCAGTCGTACCAGAAGGGGTCCCGAGTGATCGCCGAGATAGGTAGAGAGGGGCTCGGGTTGAAAATGTCAGCCCAAGGCCTGCGCCGCAGACCGCCCACGTTGTACAGCGGAGCACCTACACCACAACTACCAGTTTAGTATCGGGACAACAGACTCAGCTTCCCGTTTGTACTTCGTCAACGCCCACAAAGTTACAAAATTACAACTCAAGCTTATTGTATTTAGCCACACTACTCGATATTCGTGGGTTATGTTCACTCTTATTAATATTTTATTTTGATTAGGAGCCCTGCAGAGTCTCGGTTTCGTTCTCATATTTTCGAAATTTATAGGTCATATCCCAAGCAAATAGTCAATTGAAAGCAATTGCAAGTGTAAAATATCTCCGTTGGGCTCCTTGTGAAATTAGAATTTCCTTAGCAATTAAATATTAAATTGTATTAATCAATATACTTCAAACTATGTTTAAGTTAAATGGATATTATTTCTTGGTAGCAAGTCAATTATAGTAATTATAACTTGTATGGCTATCACAAGTTGATGAGGCGTGTTAATACGACATGCTTCTTGATGCTGTAATATGGTTTTATGAAAAAGAACACATACACTCGTTTTGGTGATGTATTTATTGTACACTGTTATTTACAAATACCTAAAACAGGAAAGATTTCGTGAATAGAGACACGTCCCAATTTCTTATTCACTTGGAAAGATATACTGAAAAAAATAAAGGGATAGATTACGCTAAGGATTTTCTAAACTCACTCAACCATAGAAAGTGGGTACTTTAGTGGGGCTCCTAAGATTGTTGATAGTTTTCAGTTGAGATAGAAGGACGTGACGAAGACAGTGGGTAGAGGGGTCTGTGGCCCTTACCGTCGGCGTCGAAAGCGACCTCGCAATCACGCGGCGGGCTTATTCTCGGCTTCACAGGCGTCGGGGACTTCCCTCGGAGCGAGCGGTCAAAACCTGCCCATTTTTCAGCCTCAGCAAAAAACGGATCCTTTTTGAACACGTCCGATATTCTCGCCGGCCACGATCCTTCACGGCAAGTCTCACAGTCAATACCAATCTCAAATTTGTGTCGAGGTCTCGATATATTCCCGCGGATTGCTCAACGTGAAACGAATTTAGTGTCGGAGAGGATTACGGCTACGCGCGAAACATTATCAGCTTGAGGAGTGTAGTGTTCTTATGACAGATTTACATCAGCGAATATTCCGAAATGAAAGTTGGCTTGCTCGTATTTACAATGCGGACCATGCACGTGAACTGGTTCCAGATATATTTAATGTATTCTAAGGAGTTCGCAATGACAACATTTTGAATATTTCGTAAAACGTCGTTATTGTGAACACCTTCCGAAGCAGTGCAGGTATTACAATAATTTCTATAAAACTATAATAAGAAAGGTACTAAACTACTAAATCAAAACACGAATTGATCTTTTTTATGTTTTAATAAAAAATATATCGTAGGTGAAGTGTTAGTTCAAGTTTTAAACTTTGTACTATTCAACAAAATTATAGAAATATATTATCTATATCTACACAATATGTAACAAGTTTAAACATTGGACTTTGTTCAAAGATATGTCTTGCTGTAAATTTACAATAAAGAAAAAAAACTTAAATATTAAAACCAATTGTCTACCGAATCAACGTCTAAAGAACAATAATTTTGAATTTTGTAAATTTTAACAATGATGACAAACAATAATAATTATTGTAAAGAATGTCCATGAAACATAAATTGAAACTTACTTGTTACGACAAATAATGATTTAAATTTTATTGATTGATTGTCCAAGCTTAAATTTCAGTTGTTGGTTGTTCGGGACAGAATCCTGACACGCAAAATCAGATTCAATCAATTGAATTTAAAAGGTGCAGGATGTTCTTAACGGCACTAGCCTGAATCCACGTGATCTGCTATGTCCGGTATATTCAATAAATAAATACCAATAATAACAAGAAAATAGCTTTATATTTGTTATATAGTCGAATATCCCGTACTTAGCTTATAACATGGACCAGAAAACATGAGTTCAGTCTGCACGTCATTTGCACAAACGATCAGTCTTTCTGAGACACCAACGAAGACGACATTAGTGAGTTCAAGCAAATAACGGGCCCACGAACTCCACTTATCCTAGCTTAGCCTAGATGTGATCGTGCATAGAGACTTAGAATTTACCTGTTCCCCAGTGAGGCTTGTTGTCGGGCTCGTATTCAATGCCTTTAAGGCTCTTGGGCTTCAGGGGGTCGGAGATGGGGGCGCTGAGGTCGGTGATGGGGTATGCCCGGTCCTTCAGGTAGAGACCGTAACGGGAAGGATACAGCCGGTCAATGGCGGCCAGCCTGTCGAGATGTTCTTGCCACGCCTTGTGAGCGTCGAAGGGGTCGACGCCTCGTCGCACGCGTCTCGGTACGTGGTAAACTGTCGTCAATAATCATCTTCATTTATATCCATACATATAAAGTACATAGATCTCACACATACACTACACTGAATCAATTTCACCTATACCTTCAAAGTTTGTCATTATGGTTGGTTTATACAAATTATTTTTACGCAATCGATTCGTTTACGGAACCTTGCGTAAGTATAACATCCTTCCAATAGGATTTTAACAAGAATATTTATATCAAATCCCAAACACTCCATCATAGTATGTGATAAAAAAATCAGTGTCACGAATCAAAAAAGACATAATATTTTTTTTATAAAATTCTAAGTAAAACTACAGTGTTAGTACGCTATTAGTTTGCAAAGGAAAATCTTTGAAAAAGTAGGTATTTGTACAAGGATATAATGTGTAATGAGATAAGAAAGCTGATTATAGAACTCACCTCTTCATCACATCCCCAGCAAGACTTGATAACACACAAGATTATTGAGAATCAATTAATGCTTATACGATATGCATCACCACTCACCAGGGATAGCGAAATAATAAATGCATTACCTGACAAATGCTAGAAGATCGGTGAACAGAATATAAACAATGACGTCGATGTAACATCCATGGATAGATACACATGTGTGAAGTGATACCATGTTTAAGAGGTGGTTTCTAACAAATGGCGCATGCGATTAATTGCTTAAATGGTAGTGTGCAACATGTAATGCCAACCAACGTGACTAAAGTAGAACAAAATACTACTAAACATTAAGTAAATACATAGAACTGTACGAAAATAGATATGAACAACTGTGATTACCTTAACTAGATTCATATACCTAGACAGCACATGGAAAACTTTGGACACACATTTGTAAACAACGACTTTACTTTATATGAACACAATTTACTAATTAAAGTTTAGTCTGTGTGTGTGTGATTCCATGTAATGTTAAATCGACTCGATAAAATTTTGAACAAATGCAGCTGTTACATGAAAGACGACCAATCTTCGAGCTTATGACAGGCTATGTCTCAGTGGACAGATTTGAAATATTTATTATTTATAAAACGTTATTACAAATGTATCATAAATTACATAACATTATAAGTTTCGTTGGTGTTTAACTAGAATATGTTTGTCAGTGTACAGCTGCTTTCAACTATCGTCTATGATAATGGAACAATGTGAATTATTCCGACCTCATCATTTATATGAACTGTATTATAAATGAAACTATAATAATATTTTGTGAATTGTAACGTTTACTGAGAGAACACTAAAGATGTTTCAAAAATTAATTAATATACAGTCATGAGCTTCTTTAAGCCTTTTGCGCTGAAACAATTGATAAGGGAATAGATCTTGATTGCGCATCATGAAATGATACAGAAGGAGCTAGACCTATGTTTTAACAATGTTTAGTAACAAAGCACTAAGCTGCTGCTGCGTCTCTCCTACTGCATTACATTGGTTTAATATCTACAATATTTATAAAAATATGTCAGTAGATATTATGTACAAGATGATTGTATTTAATTCTGATCTTGGTTTATGGCAGGACTGAATATAATACAAAGCACACAACCCAAGTTCATAATTTATTGTGCTAATTTCAAACAGTCAAAGGTTATTGTACAGCGATTGCCAAAATAAAATTTGTCTTCGAATGAGTGATGTTGTGCTCTTGCCAATCAATTACTGACTCGTTCAATACGCTCGTCGTCCAACAATATATTTGTTTCTAATAAATATTGATCTGCCATTGGATGCAAGTCGTCGGAGTCAGTCAGAGATTGGCAAGATGATTAGTGTAGGCGTTGTAAGGTTTTGTTTGTTTACTTACTTGGTCTGTACCAGTCGAGAGAGCGTGGGTAGTTGTGGGTATAGATGGGGCGTGGGGAGTATCCGTAGATCTCGCGGTGGACTGGCAGGTAGCGGTAGCCGGGGACGGTGATCCTCTCGGCGGCGCCAATGGGGTCGTCGTAGATAGACTTGGAGTAGGGGTAGGTGGACAGGAGTTCGGGGAACACGCTGCGGCGTGTGGGCCTGTACCTCTCCTCTGCCCTGATGTCTTCCGATCCTAAAGTAATGGTATTACGTCAACAATTTGTTTATTTATACCTATTATAACTGGATCGCCTAATTATTACATGGCAAAATAATCTCTAATATTTTTTCTGTTACAAGAGAAATATTTGAAATTTGAAATTGTATGTTAATGTTTTTCTATGTGTCAAAAGAAATTTTAGACTCTCACCTTTTAGAGAACGCACAAAGGATTGCCAAAATCTGGCTTTCTTCGATGGCGTCTCATTTCTGCCAATCATTTCTAAATGGGTCTTAAACATTTTGGCGGTTTATGTCGTGCTCGTATTCTGTAACAAAAGTAATACCGCTATTACAATCGAGAATAAAAGCGTTGACAATGTTAATGGCAACACATGCTGTCGGCACAACACGGTAACCTTGCGTTTGTCGATACATATATTCTGAAGCTATGTCCAGGTGACATAATTGAGTACAATAGCGTGCTCGTTCCTCGTAAATAGAGCAATGACGTATGCAGAGTTAGCAGCACGGCCGCAAATAGCCGTCACGGCGCTGGCTGCCGTGTCGAATGGCGCGAACACTTGGACTCTCGCCAATCCCACTGGTATCGCGGAGAAATTTGAAAACGGCCGTTTTTACTAATGTCTGCTCGCTCTTCGGTTATTTTAGAGTTTCGGCCGACCTTGTTACCACGTCGATATGTCAGCGGCCTACCGTAAAGTTATATAATTCGCCTCGGCAAATGAAATTATTATATCAGTTTCCAACTTACGAAGTAAAACATATTATAATTATTTTAGATAATTTTTTGTTAATTATTAAAAAGCCCTAAGGTGGAGAAATGTTTTTTGTTTAATTTGCTAGTCGGAAGAGAGATGGTGTATCAGGCACAGATGTTGTTAATATTAGTATTAGATTAGATCCTATTATTTGGTACTTGTTATATTCATGCATATTTTTGAGCACTGCAATTTTATAGTTTCTATCTGAGCATTATTTATTGATGTGACGCAACGGATCGGCCGATATTCAATATTCAATTTTCAGATTACTTGTCGATTTGCGTCAGTAGTATATTTAGACACAGAAAACCATTGAGTAGTCCTGCAGCGATTACTGGCGTCTGGGTAGATAAAGCTATTTAGAAGCCATACATTTAGTTTATACGAAAGCTATACAATTGTTTATTCTCCAATGAATCAAGACGCATACATTTTAAGGAATCGAACATTCAGTTCGACTGAACATATACCTATTTCTCCAATCACGTAAGATGTTCTATAAGAAATGTGAAGTGATTAAATTAAAGACAATGAAACTAAATCATAGCAGGTCAGTTAAAAAAACAAAGAACGATTGTCGCCGTGCCAACGATGTGAACCTATTTTGAAATGAGACACGGAATATAAAATATGTCGCTCAATTAATGAGCCTATCGAACCGCATCAAAATATATCACTTTGAGAAAAATAAAGATTAGATTAAATGTTTACATTAAAAATGGTAGCCAATTAAATATTTATCTTCTCCAATGACTAATCAGAATACTGAAGTACTTAGTATTTTGTAAATGTTTATTAACTATTGATTCTTTGTATTATATTGATTTACATCCCATTGCAGGGCACCAGCCCTCTATATTGATAAATTAGGAGATTGATTTTAGGATAAATTAATGAAAGTTTAAACTCATGTCATTATTTTAAAACTAATTAAATAATATAAGGATGCTAAAGAATATTTAGTAAATTCTTTAAATATGACAAATAATAATAATAATATGCTCTAAAATAATAGTGCAAATATGATCAAAATAAAATGTGAAATTATTAAAAAGTCTCTATCACTGATACAGACTTTTTAATTGATATTAATTTTACTTATAAGTAAATCGGTACAACATTCAAGGTCAATGTCAAACATAATAAATATTCCAATTTAAAATGCCATCGCACCGTACGCAGAATCTATTTCAAGAATCGAAGGTCGAATACTCGAAGAAAGCAGAATTCACTAGCAAAAAAACACAATTTAGTTGTGAAACTGATACAAAAATATACGAAGGCGCGTCGATTTAGCAGGATTGCAAATTTGGCTCGCGTTGAGAGCGGCCGAAAATAGGCGCGCGGGCGGGCGGATCGAATTCACAGCATTCCCGGATCCCAAGCATTGTCGACGACAGGTGGGCTGGCGGCGATACACATCTAGCACTAGACACAAGGACAAGCTACTTTCACATAGTGAACTATAGAAACACAGGTGCACATTACATTACCCACAAAAATGAAAGCTTCAGAGCGAACATTGTTGTAAACTTGAGCTTTTATAGTAAAGAAATAAATAACGACCCTAGAATTAGTTAAAACATGGTTCATTATTTAAAATCTGATAAGCGTAAAGATGATTAATTAGTTTTTTAGATGAAAAATAAACGAAACGCAAGGTTCAATACTACATAAATCACTTGAACTATTAATCTATGCCTAAACGTTGACTGCCCACAAAATTTAAAATCGTTTGCAGCGATATTATGTCATGCCGACTATCGGATACCACAATAAAATTATATGAATTATCCAACTAATCAGAAATTAACTAAATCAAGTTACTTATTGGATGTAATCTTCACTTCTCGGAGATGTAATCGCACAATAAAACTTCCATTAATTAATAAATGAATATGATAATAATAATTGATTTGTATTTAAAATTGAAACACTCTTTTAAATATCTTGAATACTATCCGGTTGCCTATCAATAATAGTGAAAAACTTACGTTTTAGCTGAACCAATGTTACCCGCTTATCTCGACTAACGAACGAGAGTGCAAGCTGAACTTCAGGCGAACGGGAGCGACATACAATTGCGCAACTGTAGAGCGGGACAACAAGCACTGCTGGTGTTAACGCGCGAAGGGCGAACAACCTCAGACGGGCACACTGTTGGCACAGCCCTTACAAACTTAGCGTTAGAGCACTGGGCAGTATCTTACCGATTAAATAATAGTCGTTAAATAAATAGGGTTGTGTGGTTTCGTTGACGAGCCGACGTCGAGTGTCGGACCGGGGTGGGCGCGCACTGGTCGCGGGCGGCAGCGCGGCGGCCGCCTTCGCCGCCCGACCCCGGCCCCCGCCGCACCGCGCACCCGCCGCCCGCCCAAACTATTCAATCAACTTTTTATTTTGCTGATGTTTTACTAATTTACGTTGTTGCCCAAACCAGATTTGAGCCTCTTTCATTGGTTACGCATGAGAGCTTATTTAAACGCATCTGTTAAATATGACTACATAAATAACAAACTATATCAGTACTTAAGAACATTAATATTTCATTAATGTCCATAAGTTCCGCAGTTTACATCAAAATTAATGTTCTCTTAAATCTAGAGGTCTTTTTTAGAGAGTGGTTCTTGCTGTCATTCTCAAGAGCAATTATTTAACTGTTTTTAAACTCCCTTATACAAAACTTTAGGTATTGTGACAAGACATATAGTGACAGTCGGCAGACCTTTATTATACTATACTTCTGTTGAGTGATATGAGAGACTGAGCTGAGTGTTGTAGGTAAATTGGTAGTGGGACGTAAACTGCTGAAACAGCGGTGCACTGAAATAGTTTGGTATCGCGCCTTCACCTGAGATTATCCAAGTTCGCCGGTGATTCAACCTCCGCCAGTCGCTAGATTCCACGCCGGTGACTGGCATTTGTTTACATATAAATATACATTTGATATTCATCTTGTGTCTATAAATAAATATAACACTTGGGATGCATGTTAATATTACAAATGAAAGGAAATTTTTGACATAAACAGAAGGATGTGACGTCTTTATTTATTCCCTAATATTATTTGCATCGTTTCGTACATTTTATATTATGTTTATTTGATTAAAATTAAGAATTTACAGTCAAAGTGCGATAATATAGCTAAAACTATCGTGTGTTAATGGCACACTATTTCTAACGATATCAAGAGTTATATGGTGGGTCCATGAAATATGGATGATTCTATTTATTATAAAATATAAATAGTCATTTTGATTAGAATTTAAAAGTTATTTTTATTTAGCGTCGAATGTCATGGCAACAATCAGAATGACGGCAGAAAGCTTTTTCTAAGCAAAGAAGAAACCTTTTTTACTCAAATTTTTCGATTCGATGTGTCGGTTCCGTATCATGAATTCAAACGCGTGGTAAGCGGTAAAGCCTTACTGGCTGCTATGCGTTGACACTACAGTAAAAATGGACTTGTTAGACCAGGGTCAAGGGTGGTACCATAAGGCATAGTCTAACAGAAAACCATCGTAAAGTAGCCTGGATCGGCACCAGGATGGAACCTTCGACAGTGTCACAGAAATGCGATGTAAAGCTTTGTTATTGCGTTTCGTTTAGTGAGTGAGATTGCTAGGGACCCAAGAGCTTGCGGTTGGTTTATACACACAAATTTGAGCTTTGTCGAACCAGTAAACAAAATCATTTATATACGAAAGACAGATTGCTCATAAACTTCCAGAACAAAACATATCCATCCTGTCGACACTTCAAAGTGCAACGCAGCGATGAGTGGGATTGTTCCCTACAACCTTGTTGCAGCTGGAAATAAATTCTGAAAGTGACACCTCAAGTTCACTGGCTACTATGTAGTTCTATTATTAATGGTACCATCATTCGGAGTCATCGTTATACATTTTAAAATACGGGTTTGTTTATCGAAACGATAATTTATATGCAGTGGATATAATATTATTTTTGTGCCTACACAAACAAAAATAAAGCAATATTATATCGGTGATTTCATTTTGTGTAATGATTGTTTGTACAGATTATGAGTGAACCCCGAGGTTTTGCATTCGAATCTCAGGTGGGAAGCGAAGTCCAACTATTTTTTTTATGTGGGTCCGGTGGGAAAACTTCCCATAATGCTTGCCGGATAAGTATAATTGTAAATTAATCCTTCCTGCTTCCGTCTCTCTGTACCACCTTAAGGTTGACTGATAGAAAATCCCCTTAGGCATTAAGTCCGCCTGTATTATTTATTTGTACATACATAAACTCACGCCTTTATCCCCGAAGGGGTAGGCAGAGGTGCCACTAGGACACCCACATTTCGCCTTGTATGTTCCGTCCCACGATGTGATAGGGGGCGAGCCTATCGCCATATCGGGCACAAATTCCGGACTCCGGACTGATAATGAATAGAAAAATCCAATATCACTTTACCCGACCCGGGACTCGAACCCCCTATTTATTTGTACAAAGTGTTAAATAAATTAGGTCACTAAAGCATGCAATATTTTGACGCGTCCGTCTTCCGATTAAGTAGGTACGTTAGGATATACTTACATGGCATTGGTGCTGTATGTGTAAGTACTTACCTGCTACTTAAGAGAATATTTTATTCTAGAATATTTAATTATCTCAAGTAACAGGCAAATTTTCCCACGACTTTTTCTTCAAGTAATAATTAAGTAGGTATCTATTTTCTGTAAATACACAATTTAAATTAGCTCAAAAATCAGGTTGTAAAGACAGTACTACGAGCACAGCATAGAATCCACGATTGAAGAGCCGTTCCGTTCCTGGGGGTAACTATTCTCCGACACAAAGTTCGAATATTCTAACGTTCGACGTCCACGTATAAGATAAAAGTTTTCTACTTCTAAAAATCAATCCTATTTTATATGAAACTTATAATTCATTGCAAACTTAGTCTATGGTTACGACGTACTATAGAGGATCCGAACATTTTGTAGAGTATTTAGGCACATTCGTATAGTTTTACAGACGACGTTCGAACATTCATCGTCGTGTCAATAGAGTAAACCCCCGCTTTCAACTAGACTATCTATCGCTAATGCAAGCCAATAATAAAATGAAAAATATGTTTTTACATCGCATTTGCGCATTTAATATTAATATTTTTGTATGTGTGAGAGAGATGACGAGGTCGGCGCCATCGACTACGTTTGGCCTCGGTATCAAGTATTTCGAACGCATTTTTAGATGTCATTTTCTTCAACGATTGTTGTAAATACTGATCTAGTTTTCTTTATTTCAGCATTATTCCGGCCGGTGGCAGGATCCGTTTTCCTGCTCAGTTTCCACCATTACGCTGAGTCTTTTGTCTTTTTTTTTCTGGCACGATAAAGTAACTTCAGCGCTCCTGATGAGAAGTGCAGTCCAGTCCATCTAGAGTGTCCATTGACGTTAGATGGTTATCTCTCATGGAATCCTCCATTCTCGCATTGTCCGAGCCGATACGAATAACCACCAGTAGAATATTAATTTATTTAATCCTTTTTTGCACTATACTAGTGATGTAACGAATGTTAGTTTTCTCACATTCGCGAATGCGAATATTCATATCTAACATTCGCGAATACGAATGCGAATGCGAATGTTGTTTTTCAAATTTGGCGCGCAACATTTCGGGCCAGCCATGTTTAAAACGAACATAGTCGAGCATGTCGAGCCAGCCCGTGCTTTGACAAGTTGAATGAACAAATTTAGTCGTTAGAAATTATTTGTTTATTTTGTTTGAAGTTAATTTAGTATTACTGTGTTTGTCAGATTAAAGTGATTTATGGACATGAGTAAAGCCCATGTAAGTGAAGTTTGGACTTATTTCACAATTTGTGACATTTGTATAAATTTACAACTATCAAAATTTGTATAAATTTCCTTTTTATTAGTCAAAAACATTCGTTTAACATTCGCTTCGTTTCTTGCGAATACGAATGCGAATGCGAATGCCAAAAAATATGCGAATATTCGCGATTCGCGAATGCGAATGCGAACATTCGTTACATCACTACACTATACAGAGATACAATTACAATAAAGAAACTGCATAATAATGGTACAAGTGGCGGCCTTATCACACTAGGTAATTTCTTCCAGACAGCCTCTGTAGGTATATCTTCGGCTGAATTGTAATATTTCGTTAATGTAGCAATAAATCGAGTGCTACATCAGAGTGGAAATTGTCGTAGCAATAACTCGCAGACGTAGCAGCTTTATAAATTGTTTCCAATGTGACTATACTTTGAAGTGGACAGTATTCTATATTATTTACCGCAAATTAATTGGATTAAAAAAATGTTTATTTTATTTTTCTTTTATTTGAATTTTAGTCATAATTTTCTATTCAATCGTAGTGTTTTGTAGGGAGGAAATATACTATCTTCTTTATATTTAAATATTGTTTATTAATACTACTGAAAGATTCGTACATACCTAAAAATATAATCATAAACACGATACCTAATAGGTTTAATGGCAGCGGGTACAGACTGTGAGCCTGATGGTACTAATTTCCGTTCGTGGGTCGGGAAATCTACCTTTGGTTGGTTTTTTAGTTTTATAAGATTGGGATTGAGTTTAAAACGACGGTAATGACATGTCTGTTTACCCAGCTGGGCTATACAATCGTAAGCTTACGTAGGTCAAATACAACATATATGTTTAATTTATGTTAAACAATAACTCTTAACTTTTTGTATATTTTGGAAATTTCTCTACGAATTTGCAATATTTTTCAGAGGCTTAAAAAGTCTTAACACACTTGAGGAATTGCCTTCGGAAATTAGTTGTTTACTAACACGTAAATATTTACTGGAATTTCCAAGTCTAATTGACGTAGCAGAGGCGCCCATTGATCGAACATTCGCCATTTATAATCCGTGTCATCACTGTTTACATGTTCACGTTGTACTCTACTTATTTAGGTATTGGTGCTGTCTGACCAAACAACGTCACGCATCCCACGTGCTTACCCTGAAAATCACGTTTTATCGAATTTTGGCCCGTATTCAACTACTTTATAAATATCTCAGCTATAAACAGTTGAAGAACACCGACTAAAATGACTTCCGATGTATCGTTTTTATTCTTTTGTTGTCTACCATCATTTGTAATTATAGAAGATAGATGTTTGAGTCCTTTGGTAATATAAATAAATGTTACGTTGTTTGTTTTATTGATGGGGGATTAAAAATATAATGTACTGAATTATTGTTGTTATTTGATGACTTTCTTCATCCTTATGACGCACATCATAGAATGGCATTGCACGGAGGTCAACTTAGATGAAATGGTAATTTTATATCATAAGACGAAACTATTGATTCCTGTTCGAATTATGTTATTACTACAAATTGGTATTCTAAAATTATCTTGTTTACCAATACATCTATGTCTATTGGAATTTGCACGTGCATGAGCTATTGCCATAGGAAAGAAACGAAACATATTGACAGTGACATAGTTTGTTTATTAATTGCGTTTATTATTAGCATGAACACAGACGGTTTGGGAGCCAAAAGTGTACATTACACTCTGTTGCCATTAGCACCTCATTATTCATTGTACTTTGACCATTAAATCCCTTCATTAATATCGTAACACGACAATTATTTGGTACGCGTGAAAAGCTGTTATTTTCGTGTGTTTTAGATAAGGTTAATAAATAATAAGCAAGAAATTAATGGGCTATAATTCTGTACGTGTAGGCGGTATGAGCCAGCGCGGAAAATACTGCGTATGTTCCGGATAAAGTCCAATATTCATATTGTCCGGGCAATGAGAGGTGTAAATAGCTATGACGGTACATAAGATATCATTAACTTGTTATCAAGCTGTCTACATGTACATTGATTATTTACGTATATGCGTGGACTGGTTTATATAATGCGTTTCATTTGTTACAACCTGACTCTACCTACTTTTTCTATTTCGTAGATCAAGCAAACGAGTAAACGGCTCACGCGACGGAAAATGAAAAACGCCGCCCATGAATATCTACAACACTAGAAGCTTAAGTGCATTGCCTGAATTATAAAAGAGGAGGGGAAAAGAATTGGACGATTTTCCTTCTTGGAAAAGGATCTTGGGCTACCCAGAATTACCCACTTACTATACGAAAAAAGGCAGCAAAACCGTAACGTAATTCCAGTGAGATATTGGTACCACTGCGGTTGAGCAATTACACTGCTATAGCAGTCCAAAGCAACTGAAGTGTGGCTCTACCAATTTTCCAGCACCTGCTATTTGTTTCGTTTCTCCGTATCTTTTCCGCTTCAAAGCAAAATGAGGTATGTTGTTAAAGATATTGAAATATCATATTTATTTAGTTACTATAAAACGTAGAGCAAAACTGTTTTGGCACCAAACCTCAGTTTCCAAGAACAACAGTAAAATTGTGTTATTAATATGCTTAATTACTTGCATCATTTAGTAAAATATTACGGAAACAGTAAAACGTTCAACTTTATTTTCATTATGTGTAATAAAGTGTAATTTTATTGTTTATAATTTTTATATTCAATATTAAAATACACATCAAGTTTTTTTTGCTGTTTTCGGTACATTTTTAGGATAAAGCAAGCAATGATGTACCTATATACTTATCTCTAAAAGTTTTTGTTTATTTTCGGTTATTATTTAAAGATTGAACTTATGATTGGTTATTTTCTGAGGGTTCGATTTATTACTTTTTTCGTAAACCAGCAAGTGGCTGGCATAAGAGCGAGTGACCTCTGCCACTGGAGAGTCTATATTTGCTTAGCGGATTTTTGAACGGTTTTATTTAGCTTCCCCTGTTTTTTGTGTATTCATTAAATTTCCATACATGACAAAATAAACTTTTGCAAATATAGTAGTAATTACGCACACGTCAGATGGGAAGATCACAAGTTATCCATTTAATGATGACAAGTCTAAGAATTGGCAACCGTAGAACATTCACTTTTATTGCTGCTTGTTAATTACTGTAATTTACAAAGATTCTATACAATTACATTCATAAAATTATTGATAAAGAGCAATATTTAAAATTAGATTTGTGAAGATTCCTTTTGGTAATAGTGATTAATTCGCCAGGATTACAATATTATACTTGGCGTAACGATAAGCTCCACCTCTCTCCTATCTTGGGAAAATAAGTTCGGCGTAATGTGGCTAACGTAAGTAGCACCTCCATCTACCTTCACTGATAGGCTTTCTGGGATACAAGTGTGTTATTATGGTTGGCCATAATTTGGTTATTACCATTTTTTTGCAACCACAAACAGCAATAGTACACATTATTGCATCAACAAATAAACTTGCTATAACGGGGGATTACAGGAACATAGTATGATCATTATTATTACTAAAAGTCATCCAAATACATTGTTTAGACGACAAGACTGCTCTTTACGATCAATAAACGTCGCGCTGCAACTCCACTGACGAATAAATCATTGATGCTATGCGGAACCGCGCCCATTTCACTGAGTTTCAAGATATGAGCGTAAATTGTTGCTTTACAGCCGGAATCAGATAATGAATCCTGTACAAACTATCATTCATGTGATTTGCACTGAAATACACGCACTAATAGACTTTTGTACTGCAGACAAGAGTCTACTACGCAACAAGGAAAATTCCTGAAAAAAATCTGTTATAAGACGTATGATCCATTCGCCTTAGAGACACTTAAAAGATTTTCTTTTCTTATAGAAGACACCGATAGATGCTTGTTAGAAAATGATCACCGCTGCTACAAAATTCACGGAAAATATTCGTAGAGTTACGCTCTTATCTATAGCATCTAGTAGCATTCATCTTCATAGTTTTACTACAAATATGCATAAGCATGCCCCTTGAGCATCGTTATAACCAGAGGTATTGAAAAGGATCTATCCTGAGGTATAATGCTCAATAAATCAGTATAATAGTATATATAATGCTGCACCTAACCCTTTGGGAGGCTCATGAGTAGAATCATTGGTGGTCCGAGAGTCAAGTATATCCTAGTTGTGCACTAGGTGTATGTAAAGAAGTCGAGCCTTTAGTCCACTGGATCTCCCAAAATATATTATATTGGTTGATTTTAAAGGGAAAATAAGTGGTTGTTATTAGTGGGCGATACAGTATAGTACAATACAAAGGGAAATAAAAAAACCACGTTATTTCATGGCAATATTTGGAGATAACCACAGTGGTTTTGCTTCGTTCTTTAATATTTTTTACCGTTAAGCATTTTTCTATGTGAAACTACAATATTTATGAACAAGATTTTTGTAAAATTTTTGGAGTGTGGTTTATGAAAATATGATTTATTACCCAAGCTATAAAAAGGTGATGCAACTTGAAATACTTAGGTAAATAAGTATATTTGTATTATCAAAAGCAAAGGCATGTTTCAGGAAATCAGCACCGATGCAGGCCTGTAGGTACTCATCAGTTTTATCAGAAACAGGCACTTAAAACATTATAAGGCGTGATTTGCGATAATGCCACATGCGTGTGCATGGTACATTTCCTGCTGTTTGTCTAAACATCAGCTACAAAGTAACTATGCGTGATAAAGTGAATGAAAATTAGCTATGTGACGCATTTTTATGCTAGCTTAGCAATTTGCCACGACATTATCCAGGTGCTATGGTTTGACACTACTCCAGCCTAAGTTTACATTTATGACCTAAATTTGAATGCTGATTAATTATTTTGTTGATACAAAAACGTATTTTAAGACTACTTCAAAACTTGTTATTCATCAGGTCTGTGATAACGTTATTCAAGTGGCTGATTCCATACTTGTGATTCATATCTCTAAATATATCCATCCATTAATATACAGAAAAGTCGAACTGTTGACACAGCCGTTTCTCAACAAGTCTGTCCAGCCAACTGAGAAGAACGAAGAGTTTGTATGAAAACGACGACAAAACTTTGTATGAAGGCACATAATTATTTGCGCGTTGATCTTCAACTCCATACAAATATTCCCTTCTATAGGGTTGCCACATGACATACAGTCGGTGAGCTTGTAATTTGTTTAAAGACAAATGTTTACAGACTGTCTGAGGAAGCCACAACCGATCCATAAATAAGAGAGATCAATGAAGTAGCTGTTGTGTTATATCCACATGTTGCCAAAATGTTCCGAGGATCAGAATAGCGGTGACGATCGCTATAGCTCAAAGTAGATTCATGACATCGTAATTTACGTGGTAGTTAAGGTTAAAGCCAACAATACTTGTACTGAACAAAGTGCGAACAACGATATTTGTCGTCTGAATAATAGGCTTTTCATAGCCAACTTCCATAATCCGCATCACGACCATAAATCTCAACTACAAATCCAAATTGGCATCTTACATTTATCTGTAAATTACAAATTACGTTACATTCTTACTTACTATTGTAGAGATTCCTCTACATTTTGATTTCCCACATTGTCTGAATTTTAATTAACTGCAATCATGATGTAATTATAAGGAGTTAAAAATTTGGTAAACGAATGCTATATTTTCAAACTCTCACGTTAAGCTTCTATTACAGGATGACGTATTACCAAATTGCAAAATCAAAATCAACATGTTACTTGCTCTCCGAATGACGAAGATCTTTCCAAATTTCATGACCGTAATTAATTCTACCACACACAAATTGCGAACAGTAGAAACACAGACTAAGAAGTAAGAAATCAGTCACGTCCTCGACCGAACACAGATCTATTGACTCGTCCAAAGACTTCTAGAGCCATCTGTTGTTGATGGCCTGTATCGAGCGACATGTGACTTTTATAGGGTTGTCAGTCAATCTAGTGGGCGGACGTTCAATAATTTACATTGCGGATAATATATTCCACACATTATTGATGTAGCCGAACTTGCTACTATGCTAAAGCCATAATTAAAGTTTATTTGATGCCTCGACATCAATCCATATTCGTTCCATCGCTTGGTTAGTCGCTTCTGGACTATCTGAAGTCGAGAATTTGATCTTTCTGGCACTTGTCTAGAGCGGACTATGAGCTGATTGTTTATGTTTGAAATACCTGGGGATATCTCTATGTTGTTTTCCCTCATAGTCAATAAGAACGTTCTAAATTATTTCATAGTAATTGATATCGGGATTTTGACATTATATTCAAAATTAGATGTAATTTTAATTGCTTCTTAAACTATTTTTCGAGAATCAGGTGTGTTAATATTTATTACCTTTACTGATATATTATATATTTATACAAATCCCAACTATCTTAGCAATAACATTAGCACACTAGGCGTTGTTTAATAACGTGATCTTCCTGTATTCACGTAATTATTTCATATTCTAGCGTCTATTGTAGATCTGAATGGAAACCCTCGACTTTGACGGAGAAAGTCATTTATGTTTACATAGTCAGATTAAATAATTTCCTGTTTTATTACAAAATAAAGCTAACAGCGGCGCGGCGCGTCTGTTTATCCGGCGACTGACGCGGGTGTCGATATGCGTGGGCTGCCGTACACACGGAGGAGAGCAGCTCACAACACCATCCTAACATGACCTGCCCTGCTCCTTATCACGCTATATAAAACAGACCACATAGGGGATAAAGTGAACCAACATAAGGGTCACTTTACAATGGATGTTTATTTGTAATATAATATGGCCTGACCTTGCTGCGAATAGTGCCCGCCTACGTTTAAACTATGATGATGCGGGTTTGTTGTATGCTCTACTACATTTTTTTATATTTAATATAGCTCCTCGCATAATTGTATTTGTTAAGGGGTTACTTTATAAAATATTTCAAATAGTTTCGCCGTTTACTTTTGCCAATCATCATCAGAAATAGGTAGTTTTATACCATAAATCGTAAACATGGATCAATAACAGAGTGGCTTACAAAATTATTGTTTCTTACAGTTTACCCTTTATACATAGTTATAAAAATCAGTAATTCATAAACAACGTATCACTGAAAGTGATTAATGTTATAGTAACTAAGCATATATGCAGAAGTATCTATTATTAAAAACACCGCCCGCCTATACGCCCACTGTTGAAACTCCTATGAACTTGAAACAACAGGCACACACCGAAATGATCACAAATCCTCGGAAATTTGCGAAGGTTTACTAACTCGTCTTAGACTCCTATCGAAATAAAATAAAATTCATATGTATAAAGAGTGTTGGGCCGTGGGCGGTGCAATACGTTAACCAGTAGGGAATTAGTGGAGTTCACATATAAAGGAAACTCTTGTAAAGATCTCATGATATGCCGGTACAGGAGCTGCTAAGTTTAGTTTTAGTATTAGGCATAGTTATGTGGCAGTGGGCCGGGCACATAGCGCGAAGAACTAATGGCGTTTGAGACCGAAAGGTACTGGATCCGCGGCCACGGACAGGTAAGAGCATTGTCGGACGCCCTCCTACAAGTTGGACGGACGACCTCATTAAGGTTGCAGGAAGTCGCTAGATGCAGGCCACTTCCAACATGTCGATGTGAAGAGCTTTGGAGGAGGCCTATGTTCAGCAGTGGGCTTAATAGATGCTAAATAGATAAACAGATAGATTAGGCATGCCATGACATCAGAAGAAATTAATTTTATTGTCTTCTAAATTTAAAATTAGAGCCTGTTCTGAATGTGTTGCTGCTGTTAGAAATATATATAAAGCTTGCGAAACATCTTAGACCTGGTTTAAACTAAAAGATATCTTAAAGTTAACATTAATTAGCAGAAACACTAAACTGAAATGACAAACCACTAATTTAACGGCATATTTAAATTTATTGAAATTCTTTAAGAAGTTTTATACTCAAAGATTAATCATTATACAATAATTATTTATGTTTAAACAAGTATCGTATACTTACATTTATAATAATTTTATGTCAAAGTGTTATCTAACATTTTAGAGTGTTTTTCTATACAAGCTGTTCGGATTTATTAATTTGTAATTGTAGTCCATAATTTACTTGTAACATGTTATTTTTTTTCTGAAAACTTCAAAGACTTATCGAGACTAATACAAATAAACAACGGAAATTATCACCTAATTAATTAAATGCACTGTTGTAAATGCAATAAACAAATCTGTTTCAGTTTTTTATTCTTTAAATATTCAACAATCTAAATAACCAATGTTTTTTTAAACATTATTACCTATAGAATTCGGTAACATCCTATACCTATTCAAAAGAAATATTGCAATCCACTTAATACGAGGATTCACAGAAAAACGAATATTCCTTATAAAAAACCTCGATGTGAATAAAACCATGAATACTATCTATAAATAGTTAATTAATTTTTGTATTAAAAATATATTTTAATTGTATTTTTAAATATTTTATTTTGCTTAATGGTTATTTTTATGTTTGCCTAAAAATAAAGAATAAGCGGCAAGCATAGTGTTTGTTGTGTGACTAAAATTTAAACATTCTACGACCATCGCATTCCAATCGTCATCGCCGCGTCGCGTCGTCGCGTCCAAAAATCTCAACTAGTTATTTCTATGAAAATTGCGAACTTTCGCTGATTTGGTTGGGCTTAAGCATGTATCGAGAAATTTTATATGTAAATTTACAACCATATTCGTTACATGAATATGGCTCAATAGATTTTTTATGAAGTGAATGATGGCCTGTTGTTAACGGACCAGACGCGGCTGCCTACATGTTGACGGCGGTCGTTGGTTCAAATCCCAGGGCACATCTTTGACATTTCGGAATCATGTGTGTATTGATAGTCAATCACCACGCACTATAACGGTGGAGGAAAACATCTTGAGGAAACCTGCATACGTCACGATGTTTTCCTTCACCGTTATAGTGCGCGGTGATTGACTATCTATGACTTGATATGACAATTGATCTCTTTCATACCATAGCGATATTTAAGAATTTCTATGGTATGTAAAGTCCGCCAACCCGCACTAGGCCAGCGTGGTGGACTATATGGACTAACCACTCTCAATCGTACTCTCGATTGTAGAGTAGGGTCGTGCCCTGCAGTGGGGCGTATATGGGCTGATACAATACAAGGTTTTTTTAAATGTATTTTTTTATAATACCATGTATGTAGTAAGTGGAAGAGCCTTTTTGTAAGCCGGTAAAGCTACAGCCCTAATAAGTAGGCTCGTCCGAGGTGGTAACACTATCTCATAGAAAACTGAAGTGAACTTAAAACTGTTTTGTTCCGTAAGTGAGACTGCCGAAGACCCAACAGATGGTGGTATAATATTAGCATCCATAGAACAGCCACCAATGTACTCGATGGTTGACAAATCAATCATAGTGAGCCATTCAATTGTGTCGCTTCAGATTCAGCCTGTGTATATCCGGTTACGAGCAGGCAGACATATTCTGCCGACCGGCGACTGATAACCAAAAATGGCATGTGAATGTTTTATTTGGATTACATAGCACTTACTATCAGGTGTATACTAAACTTCGTCGATTCAATATGAAAACATCTCTGACGTATGATGAGTATGGTGTGACTACATATTATGCATGAAAATGAATCAAGTACAAAATTAGCTTTCACTCGGTCATAGCTGTTTCTTTGCTTTTACAAGGTCAATAAAATCATGTGCCATGACGTACTTGGATTTAACATTATCTGCTATGGCATCTAAATAAGGAATACATTAGAAGTTAATTCTATGTCTACCTTCTACCAACAATACCACGAAGATATCTACATATTCTGCGAGATGGTACAGATTCCAATTCTAAAAAGAATTTCGTTTATATTTTCTATCGTTGAGCATGCTATATGAAACAATATGTACTGAGAATTTATATTGATTTTGCAATCTATGGTTTATTTAATTCTGTGTTGTGGCTCATATGTTTCGTTGTGGTAATCGAACTCGCGGTCCGTTATTTCATAGTCAGCGACTTATTCAACTAAGCAACTGATGATGTAAGAATAATATTTTAGTATTTACGCAATGCGTGGTTTCGTTTGCTGAGTAAATTGTCATTATTTATAAACGATTTCATTTTTTAAACTATTGTAACGTTAGTGAAACATCAAAATGCTTAACCTGTCTGTTAGGTACATTCTAGGAAAAAGTATTGTGTTAGTTTTAAAGATTCATTTATTTACAAAATTAATATGTTCGAATGCACCAAAATGTATAGACCATGAGTAGAGGCGGAATCGGCAGCGAAAATGGAAGCGGACAGTGTAACTGTACCGAGAGTAGAACCCGGAGTGAGGGAGAAATAATAATCGAGCAGATATATGGTCGCTGCAGGATACATGTCCATGTATGTATGTCTATTTAAAGTTAAATAATTATAATCGACCCCATATGTTATGTTCCACTGTAGGGTACGAGCTTCCACTACTATTATTCAGAGGGTTTAGTCCACTAGGCTACGAAGAAAAACGTCTTTTATTTTAATATAATTTTTAACAATTGATAAATTTGACATTGTCTGTAACCACATATTCACAAACTCGATCTTTTCTCAACCATAACGATTTTCTTGAAGTGACGGCTTTTTGACCACAAACTGCCTAGTCGCTTCTATTTCTGAATAATGTGGTATTTTTAAACCACACACATATTTTTATGTTTACATAACGTAGAAACGTGGTGTGGCTCGTTTTCAGTTGGTAAAATATATTTTCGTGATACCACTTTCCTGGGTTAACGTGCTTGCGTTTTCAAGAAGTAAGCTACCACATTCGGTGGATAACTCTCACGTCATATTATGTCTCATACAGCACATGTCGTCAGAGCGTCATGCTCGGTTGTCAACATTTGAAAATGGCACCTGAATTTAAAATACCTACGGTAAACTGCTTAAGCGCGCTGGAGTAAGATTTCACGTAAGGTGACAATACCCTCGAGCTTAATTATAGAACGTATCATCTATTTAGGCTACTAAAGGCCTTAAAATGCAATCATTGTACCACGGCTACCACCGTATAACGAATTGACATACTTCACAACTATTCACATTTAACTACTCACTAAATTGTTTATTTGTTAACTTAAATATCAGATTACTCATTTTATACGTAGAATTTGTAAGAAGTTTAATTATATTGTTTAGTTTAGATTTATTGTTCATTTCGTTATGTCGTCCTATTACGTATTAGTAGTCTTTGATTTGTTTCTTTTTTTTATTCTGTGTACAATGTTTCCTTGTTTTTGTGAATGTGCGTATAATTAAAAAAAAATGTGTACTCCTTTAAGCAGTATATGCATCAGAATTTAACCGTAGCAAAGAATGTTTTATGAGTTAAAAAGTGTATACTGTTGGAGAACCTTATTTTATTAAATTAAAAATATGAAAGTGAACATCAACAAGTCAAATGTACTAGCAAAACTTTGCACTACGATTAGTCAAAATAACTCATCAATACTATACTATGCAGACGGCGTTATTTATAGAATCATTTTTTCTGATAAATAATTACGAATATTTCATTAGCGAAGAATTTTGCAAATGCAATGATTCATGCGCAGTGAACGGGGGAAATTAGGTCGAAACGCGTTTAGCCGCTGTTGACCATGGCCTGAGCGCTCTCAAGTGTTTGCTACCGAGGACGCTATCTGATCGACGTTTATTACTGCAGAATCACTTGTGAAGATTTATGCGCAATATTCATTGAAAGCATATTTATGACGGAAAAATTTACTTTCAACTACCGCCTGATATTGTAGATATTATCAACAGATTCAATAACATACAGTAAAAATATGAAATAGGTACCTAATGTTGTTAACCATTTGTATTCCTGGTTTGAAAAACGAGGTCTGTGCTCTGTAGTGGGACGCATATTGACTAGATTAATAATGACAATAAAGAAAGGAGAAGGTATTTAAAATAGTTACTTTACATCATTGTACGATTCATGTGCACAACAATGAAGCACCTATAACAATAAATAATTGCGAGCTCATCGAATTAGCGGACATCAATTGGGAATAACAAATAAATCTCTCTTAGAAAACGAATAAAAAGCCCCTCAAGGAAATTCCAGACGACCCCTTAACAGTTGACAGCTCGAGACTTTTTGAAGAAGCAACCGGAAACACGTCAGTGGATCGGACAGTTGTAGATGGCGCTACAATAGGAAAGTTGCGCATTCCCTCGCGAGAGACGCGGGCGCTCCGCCACTTCCGGCCGGGAGATTTGCGCATAGAAATGGCAACATTACACATTGTTACACAAAACTTTTCTAGCGTAATGCCCTCTACTTCGCGTACTTCACCGTTGTAATATTTCAGGCGCTTCCTCTTTTACAAGTTCGATAAATACAAATGTTGTTTCGATGCTCTTTTGTGAGATGTCGACAGTTTGCGAGTCCTAGTTAAATTTGTTTGAAGATGTATTGGATGGACAATAATAATATGCTCAGATTCGGTAGCGAGATAGTACGAATAATGTACACGACCTATAAATATTTAACAAATAGCTATTGGATATGATGCTTTTGATACAATTGCTGCTCCGAAACAAATATTTTTACTCGTGGGTATATTGGAAACGATATATCAGGAGTAGTTATTTTAAGATAAAAGATACGTTTGATACTCTGTACTGTTTGCAGATGGGTGATGTTAATATCGATTTTATAATGTTTACAAATGATGCATCCTTCTTATCCATAGGAAAATAATCGATAACACCCAAGAGACTACTCAAGTCGTGGGTATCAAAAAAAATCATGTTAATAAGAAGAAAAACAAAATAATATTGCCTAATATTGCCAAAAGAATGTGTTCCTATAGTTTAGTGTAATATGAAGAGTACGTACTGTTAAAAAGGCGGTAGACAATGGTAAAATTATTTTAAATTAATTCTGTATTAAATTATTTACAATTGCTTTGACTATATCCCACAATTTAAAGAGTATTGTTGGCAAACTGACAGCCTATAAAGTAACTCAAATATCTCGTGTACTGATAGTGCATTCAACATAAGCATTAGAATATTCTATATTATAGAAACAAACGTTTACACGATTTTTGTGCCAGTACAGCATGCTTGAATATCTAAAAAAAGATAATCGTAATTATTATTATAAATAAATAAAAAATAAAAAAATAGTAATGTTATAATTTTATATTACTTTACTACTGTTGAAAATAAAAATTCCAACATAATCGATATTTCAATAATTTCACAAACGTATAACACGGTGTGCACTAATGCAAACAGTAGGACGAAGAAAAGCATACAAGGTGCGGTTGTGAACGTGGGGCCGTGACGTCACGCTCTCCGCTGCCCACCGACACTACCTTCTCACATGTTTGACTTATTTGTTACCGTAATGGATGATTTAATTGATTCCCCAAAGGTCAATATTGTTTGACGCGTGGGACTTGCTCCCATAGTTATGTTTATGGTTCATATGTTTGTGGAAGAGCGATTTGTGTGATATTGTAATGGGAAATATAACTCACAATGGTATATTTGGAAACAAATATTAGTAGGTACTTAGACTAAAATATTCACGTTATATTTTAAGTAAATATTTTGATCCAACTTTTTCGTTTTATGGGCTTCAAATTATTTGAAGTACTTAGGGAATGAAAAGATTAAATTACACCTTACCTTTTACAACATTAATAGTCCCGTGACTTATTTTAAATTATAGTCATCCGCAAAGTGATCGTCGTTCAATAATGCATTCACTGCACGAAACCATGTGCCAGATAATTATTAAACAACATTAACGCGAAAGATAAAACAATCACAAACTTTTTAACAGTTCCAAAAGGTAGGCACATCTAAAATATGTTCTCAAAAATAGCTACAATTACCACGTGTTACAGTTTGAAATAGCTTAGACAACCTGGTAAATGTATTCTTTTGGTATTGAATGAGAAACGTCAATAGTTGTAGGGCGCAATTCAAAGATGGCGCGGCACGTGTCCCGCTCGTGTCGGAAGCTACGTCCGGAAGCGCGGGAACGCCGCCCTCGCCCGCCAAAACAATACCATCGTGTAAATTGAAATAAATTGATGCACACACATTGTTTAGCTTTACAATGACTTTCACGGGTCATCATAGAAGATGTTTAAAGTGCATAATACAAAAACACACTTTATTTTAAGCAGATGTTTACTAAACGTAACACATTTTAGCGTTGCGCTGTGCTGATATTCTGGAAGCAATATTTAGTCTACACCTTTTTATAGAGTATCTATACTATTGGCCAAATGATACACCACTACATAATATTGTTATTAACATCAAGTAAGATCTTAGGCTTCTCTTAGCCACTCCTTTCACATTTTCGTCTCAACATAGCCTGACAGTGGCCAAAAAAATTGCCAAGCCACCACATCCAAAACACATTTATTTGCTTTACATTTGCCCATACTGTGGTTTATACGGCATGCTCACTACCTCTACCCAAATAAAAAATACGTCCCATTTATTATGAAACAATTACTTTAATTTGTTTGTTTTATCAATTATCACTGACAACCAAACACCCAAAAACATAAAATAAATAGCAATTAAAAAGTCCCACGGGTGTAGTGATTCGGTCCGCCGCCGGAGCAGGGGGTGCCTCATTCCCGCGCCCTCTGTGACTCGTCGCGCTAATTACGCAATCAGTTCTCACAATTATCCATGACAGCGCCACCCACACCTCACCCTCGATGCGTATCGCGGCTATAATTACCAGCATTACGTTAAATTCATATCTTCGTAGTGTCATGTTTACAAACGCAAGGATTTTTATTGCGTAGGTCCGGCAAAAGGCTAAATAGCTTACCCGGTGGTTAACGATCACCGCCGTCGATGACTCTCAAATTGGGAGGGAAAAAGTAAGAAAAATAAAAGCAGGAGAAGAGGTCTCAGAGTATATTACTCACCAACAAACCAGGACCGCAAAGCTGTTACTGCACGTAGGTGATACAGCGCGGCGGTGTCACTCCAGTTGAGCCGGCGCATTCCTATAGTTATAGCCCAAGGCAACTCTGGCTTCCTGGTTGACTGGTGTAGCTCTGCCACTAAATATTGTACACTGTAGTCACAATTATTAAAGTGGTTATGATTAATTCTTTATTTGAAGGTCTTTGCTTTGAAAGACCAAAAATAAATAAATGTAAAACAGAAGAAGAAGCAGCAGCGGGGAGATTTGTCATAATTTATAAACAAATAAATCAATTGTTCGGCTAATTTGGAAGTAGTAGTTGGCTTATAGATATTTATTTATTGTTGTTTACTAAATTGAAATAATTACAAGGCCAAAATATATAAGGCGGGACTCTACACCGTTTGTGAAATATTTTGAATTTCATTGTTTCTGTCAGTTAAATAATCCTCGTACTTTGTTTGTTACAGGAGGCTCATCTAAGCGTAGTTGAGATAATTATATGAAGATCTATGGACAAGGCTCATTAAACTTGGCCAAAGAGCACTTTTCCTCGAGCGTGATTAAGCGACGTGGCGTAAGGGCGCGGCCCTAGGATAAACGTTAATCGTCAGAAAGATACATAGCCGGTACCAATTTGTTTGTTGTGGACAAACGCATTATTCAATTTTAATGCAATAAGGAGACAATTCACCATTGATGATCAAATTTTGGTTCACACCCATAAAGTTTTGCCTAAGATTTTAGGTCGTGGAAAATTATTTGCAGCAACTGTCGTACATGGTGGAAAAATCCTGTCATTATGACCCTTGCAAGGAGGTACATTTTCAGATTCAGAACAGACTGGCATAATTAACCAATGAGAGACAATAGTCTCCCGCTGGGGGATACTCGGTTACATGAATGTTAGTTTCAGTTAGTTTTATTTCAAAAGTAAAAGTAATGTCGTTTCAAAAATCAAACAGGGGCAAAATCAAAGAGTATTAGATTTTATAATGTTATTTTTTCACAATGGTAATCTCTGACGACTTCGCATTTAGAGATGACAAATGCGCGCCGGAAACGATCCATTTTGGCGGGAAACGGCACGCAGGAAGTTGATTCGCAGACCGCGAATGTTGTCGGCGCCACTGTAGCATCGACTGGCCGGGTTAACATCCTTATTTCATTTGCAATATTTATTATTCGCATCGAAAATATTATCTTAATTTTCAATACTAAGTACTCTTTGAGACATTACTCATTAGGGTGTTACGTATTGGATTATGGGGTGGACAGCCATATCCAAATAACTTTATTGAATTAGAACTTAGAACGTGGATTGTCTATTTGTCGGTAATTTATTTCTTTCTTTAAATAGCAATTATAGGTCTGTGGATGCATTGCTTAAGTCTCTCTAGTTAGGTACCCCTTGTATGATTTAATGTATTTTACCGTGTCAGTATATAGATAAGCATGCATAGGTATTTGCATTCTTTATCAGATAATGCAATGAGCATAACCTTCTTGATTAAGCTTACATATCTGCAATATAGATTGACAGCATTCATAGCTATACATGAAGACACGCGCAACGTCTTCCTACTTATTAAACAGCACTTAACGCTATTACATTTGTTTCAGAATATTATTTGAGCCTTATAGTTTCTACTATTCTATTTTAAGAGTAGTAATCGAACGATTGATCTATGAAAACTATAACATTGAACATCAAAATACATAAACCGCATAAAAATGTACCAGCTGCCAGTAAAATCCGCCTACCGACCCATCTGCGTGTGTTTAAATATTAAATAACGTTTTGAAGATCACATAATGTAGATTGTACAATCTATTTACAATAGGAGGTGCGTTGCGAATCTGCTAAAGGCGCGTCTACGAACAGGGGTCGCGTGTGTGCCAGGTGGCAAGTCATCGGTGATGACAAATTATCATTGTATTTTAGAGAAGCCGGATTTCACTACAATAGATAAAAGTGGCGACACTTTTTAGTGTAACCCTAGTTGACTTTTTGTAGGTAAGGTAAAAAAGCTGTTGTCTAATAAGTAGGATTGTAGTATCTTTTTTTGTTGCAGAGAACTGGTTATAAAGTAAATGAGTCGCCTAATGGTGACTACGTTAATAGAAAATCTTAAAATTATCATTGAGGCTGAGAGTTAATAAGCCTCATGTAACTTCATTATTTGATGGGGACGCAACACTAAAACTAAATACTCCACTTATTCTGTGAGACGGTGGTATTACAGTCCATTCAACTCAACCTCAGGACTTTGCTAAATATATAAAAAAAAATATAATCTTTTAGATGGCCATTTACCAGTGACGTTTCAATATTAATAAAACCAATAAAAAGATTTAGAGGATCCTAAATTTCTGACTTTTTCCTTTAATTATAAGTTACTTGCTACGAAACAAAAGACATCAATACATGTCATATTATTACTAATTATCTAATTATTAATTAGAATGGATTCGTTGCTAAGTAAGCATTAATACGTTAGGCTTCACCTAAGTCTTATTTATCTTGTCGCTTAGTCAATACTATAAGCTTTTACAATCACCCACCAATCGATTGCCATTTGTTATCACCTAACACACCAATGCGTATTCAGCAGTATTTATTGCGGTCTTGTAGATCCCTCTGTGTTCAAAGAAGAGATAATGATGTGTCAAGGGACTGGTAGATAATGGTAGATGTCATTGAGTTCTAGCTAAGTCACAAATGAAATCAATTTCATCATCAACATATTCATAGAAAAGGTTTTCTGCAAAGTAAGCATAAATACGCTAGGCTTTATCTAAATCTCTATTATCTTGTCGCCATTGCAGTGCAAGTCTTAACAATTACCCATAAATGGATCGCCATTTGTTATCACCAAACGCAGCAATCCATCTTGTAGCGTCTTAGCAGTATTTATCGCGGCCTTACAGATCCCTCGGTGTTCAATGAAAACGTAATTACCTTTCAGGGTAAACTGTAAGATTGTTGTAGGTGTCGCTGCTAGACCGACAGCGGAGTAATAGTCTATTCTATTTAGCGCGTTACTCACGAACAATTAACGTCGCGCTGCGGTCGATCTGATAACGCTCTCTGATAGCTTAATTGACCCTTTGTGTGTTATAAATACCATCTTTTTGTTTTGTTTTTTTTTTTTCAATTGAACGGTGAACATACGTAACTGCTTTTAATATTCAGTCAGAAGAAAAACAAAAAAGGGTTAATTGGCCCTAATACGTGAACATAAAATATTCCATTATTATTTGATACAAGATTATTTTTGGTATAATGTGAACCTGATGGGATGCTCGCGAGCTTGGTCAATATTGCAAGTTGCGCTTTGAAGAAAGCATAAAATCTTTATTCTTGAATTCTATAAATGGAAGCAAACATTGATATAAAACAGAAGCAGTAGAATATATTTAGAAACTAAGCGAATCTATTTGGAGACTAACTGAACATGGAACGTTATGGTTATGGAACCAAACTCTCCAACGAGATATAATTTGTCATAATTTGTTCATATACATAGTTATAGAATCACAGATTTGATACTCGTAATGTTAGATGCGCTGTTAACAGTAATTCTCTTAACAGTTATTCTATTGGCTAAATAAATTATAGCCAACTGTACTTTAACTTAGCATAAAAAGAAAACTAGTTGCACAGGAAGCGAGAGAAATGTGTGAAAATATGTGTTATTTATTCGGTTATTTTGCCTTTCAAGCCACAAAGGCTTTCATCAGTCATGTAGATTTTACATCAATTTTTGGTCAAACATAGGAAATCTTCTTTCTTTGGTGGACATTCTAAGTTTATTACACTGCACTTAACGTCAGATGTGTTGTAGTCAGTTTGTCGTGTCACTAAATAAAAAAAATCAACCCTTTTTATTTTGCATAGATTGTGTTATCGAAAAAACAAATAAGGTTTATTTAAAGAAAATCCCCGTGTTATTTCGTACCGTACTTTGTTCCACTAATTCAGATTGTCGTGTTCAATTCCAAGGAAACGTGAATACCTTTGATATTAGCTGGCAGCTGGGGTATGGGCTACGTCACACCCGCGCTCTATCGTGACCAGACAAATGTCATCGTTGACGTTTGAAGTGAGACTAATTTAAAGCCGACTATAATTGTTGCACTTTCACTCGTTCGTATTTAGAACACGTTCGTTGGTATTTACATTGGTCAAATTATAATTGAGATCATTTGTTTTTTGAATGAACATAGAGTCATAACGTTGTGGTATCATGAGTCAGGGACTATGACAGGGCTAATAAACCCAAGGAGACAAATCTTTAATTTTTTTGACAGATGGTCTACTCACTGGTCTAGTGCCGTGTGGTTCTGAGTTTAATTTCCAGATCAATTCACTTTCAGAGATATTTTGATTTGAAAAAAGCTCAACCAAATTTATTTTAGGGCAGAAATCAACTTTCCGACTCAAACCTTTCGGGGAAATCGTCATTAGTATCGCCATATGTATATATGGTTATTGATAATTCATTAATACTATTAATCTGATAAACATGGACAGCGTATCTGAATTGTCGGCTCTTTTAGCATGACCGTCGCCTTACAAACTTAATTGAATAAATATGATTCACTTCCTTCCTATAGCCATTAGAACAGTCTATTGTACGCTGTGGTCAATAGAAGCAAAGGGCGTTCGTTCGTCTTGTAAGGAGCTGCGATGCCGACAAAAGTCAATAATGTTTTGTGCAACTAAGGAATTTCTTTGTCCTTTCCCGTTTGCGGTAAACGGGATAAACTAATACATATACTATATATAATACGTACCATTTTACTTTTCAACTCATCTATAGGGATAACAGTTTTAAAACCTATCACTATCCCGAACAATTTCCATATAAACCACACATAAAATTACTGTGATATCAAATCAATGCTACAATACGGAAAACTTTAATAAGGAGCGATTTTTCAGTACTCCATCCCCTTGAACTGTTTAAAATATTATATTTGTTCAGTGAGCAATGGAGATCGCGTAATAAATTGTATTCTAAATGAATGGACCAAATTGACGGCTCCAGTAATAAGCTGGTTCCCCAATGTGGAATGAGACACGTCGTTACAATTTGCTATAACAGTAAAATGTACTTTAATGGTGCGATCCGCACATATTGTGTAAACTTTGTCACTCTGCCTTAATGGGTCTGCCAGTGGAATTGACGCGATTGCTATAAATTTTGATTCAGTCTCATAGCTGTCGAATTAAGCTTTAGATAGGGTATCTTTTCTCTAAAAGTTGAATCCAAAAATTTAATCATATTCTAATTAAAAATAAAATTTCGGACAATAACTGCGATTTCTATTTTCAAAATCAAATTAATTGACACACAGGATAACCAACAAAACGATTTGAAAAAAAGCACTGAGCCTCCCAACGTATGATATAAATGATGATAGATAACATATGACTTGTACAATGTACAATACTTACAGAACCGTTCATAATAGTAAAGGAATGAAATATAAAGGATCCACACCTGTGTACACGCCGCGGAACAAGGCTCGACGCTATAGTTCCTACTTTACAAGTGGCTCAAAGGTTCCGAAGTTCGTGAAGTCATTTCCGATTGTCCGTAATGACCGATGAGCCAGTGTCGATGACTTGTGGGTGGAAACATCCCCTCGCAACAAATGACTCTTTGTTGCGAGCGTTGCGTAAAAAAATCCTTACGTTTGTCGGTCAGACGTCGCGAATTGCATCCGTTTTCCGACTTTTGTCGGTGATTCCCATTGTCGTGTCCGATGTTTTTGATAAAATTACGTCACACAATAAGAGTTACATTCAATGGCTTGTTGTTCAATTGTTGTAGCCTCATTGAGCGAATGATGTATGATCTTGCCCTGGTTTTGTTGCGAACCGTATCTTCCGTTCGTATTTGCGATCGTAACGTTGCACAATACGTCGATATTTACTGAACATTAAGATTTGTCTGCTGCATTAATGGTTTTGACGATTAATTGGATACGATTTCTTTTATGCTTGCGTGACCCATAACTTATACGAGTGCCTATGTAGAAAATATGTTAAATTTGTCCAAAACAAAAAATGTATATCACAATATGTCACAACATTTTAGTAGACCGTTGTCAGTAACCCTTTCGACAACCGCCAGCGGTACTTTGTCAGGATTAATAACCCGTGAACGCGCCCGGGGCCCGCAGTACTCTGTTGCGACTTTTCTGATTTCGGGATTGTTTTACGCATTATTAACCTGACAATTCAATTATGTAGATTGTACAGAAGATAAAATATTTACGGGGCAAAAAATATGTTAAACGGGTGGTATTTGACAGTATAATTACTAGCCTAAAATAAAATACCGCTACATTATCATTACCTTCTCGCAACAATATTCATGGATCAAGAATTACGCCCAGAAAATGTTTATGCGTACATTAAAAAGTCAATGCTTGTATAAAATCCCTTTTCAAAGGAACATTTTCCGTTTACAATGGGGAATCAATCTCCACGTGGCAGGGTGCGATATAAAACGCGATGAATACTAAAACAACTGGCAGTTAGTAGGGTGTGAAGGCGGGAATGATTAGGCAATATCCTGCGCACCCTCGCTCGCCCTCCGACCCCTGCTGTTACATCTTACTTAATGCGCCCGAGTTATTTTGATCGGACATCTGATTTTGACCGAATACAATATTAGCTTTCAATGTTTAACATAATCAGATAAAGTGACTCTGCTTGTGTTAACGTTGGTATCTTGTAAATTATATGAACTACAAAGTTTTTTCTTATTATTCAAGGTAACTTGATGGTAAGTGATCACTGCCGCCCATGAACATCCACAACGCTTGGATCATGGATATGTTGCCGGACCATCAAATTGGGAGGGGAGCGGGATAGAAAACGGATGGAAAGAGGAAAGGGGAATTGAGCATCCGGCAATCTCACTCTCCGAACGAAATGCAACAGCAAAGCTTCACGTCGGTCTCCTGTGAGACAGTGGTACCGCACCGGACGAGCCTGCTCATTCATGCTGAGTCATGACTGCCAACTGCGTGGCGCTGCCACTTCCAAGATCATGTGGTTGCTTCATAGGTATACAGGATAGAAGTGATCATGACTGTATTACGATTTTAATGAATTGCCACCAATCACCCAATTTGGTAGGTATATTCAGACTACCGTGCACCAATGCTATAGTATCATGACAATACATTTTCGCTACTGATAGAATGACTACTTATTTAGTTTTCAAGTTTCCTGAAGGATTCGGCAAAAGCCTATATGTGTGTTTTATGTTGGAATGTTTAATTGTCTTAATAATTGACATTGTGTGTCAAATACCTGTTGATAAATCCCGTCCTCTTTCTTGTAATAAAAATTGCTTGATATCACATCAGTAAGAAATAAAAACGTCTACTCCAGTGTTCACGATGTCATAATCAAAATATCACATAATTGTATACACAGTTTACACCTTCATACGTCATGCCTACAATATCATGTTCCTAGTAAGTGTGATAAGAACGCTTTATAGAATTCAATTCTATTTAGAATGGACACACTGACGTCATATTACTATTAGGATTTTACGTTTATGACTGAAATTCATTGAATAAATACCAAGCCACGGAAAAAGCAATGTTTCATAAGCAGAAGAGCAATTGAATTGAGAAAATTGAATAGCAAGAGAAGAGATATTTGAATGCTTTTAAATGCAATATGAAATGGCCTCAAGGAACCGTACATAATAGTGACTACAATTCACCTGATGGTAATTGTTAAAAAAGTCCTATAAACGCTCACTAACTAACTCCGCTGGCTCAGCGACCCAAAGTGGGTCTTGACCTCTGAAACGAGAGTTCTCCAGCTGTCTTTATTCTGCGCTGCCTTTTGCCAATAAATGCCAGAAAGAAAAAACAAATGACAGTAACACCCAATAGAGACGTGGTGTTTAAAGCCAACAAAATTTAAATGAATATTGCGCGGGCTGTGTACAACGTAATCTGCACCGAGCGAATCAGAGCACGATATTAAAGGGATCCATCACGCCAGCTTTGCGGTGTCACCCTTTATTCGCTTAATTACACAGTCATTGTCATCGCCGCTGAGAGTTCACAGTTACCTACTGTTTAATTTTATAAACATTTCGCCTCGACATCTGTTGTGTTGCTTTTATAAATCGGATTAGGTTCAGATTAAAACAAACTGTAATTAAGATGTCAAAATGTCGTGTGAAGGACTTTAGCTAGTATATTTTTATTGGTGGAATCCCTATGGCCTAATTAGCTCTCTCATATAATATGAAGTTTGCTAATAGTATTGATTCTGATGTCTAGTGCTTTAATGCCAATACCTACTCCTATTTTGCCTTTTATTCATACCGAATTAATGTCGTAAAATACTTCAGGACTTTTATTTTAATACGGTTTCTTGGTAGAGTTGGTACTCTGAAATTGAAATTACACCATTCCAATGCAAAGACATCAAGAAATCGTCGTCCATCAACGTAACTAAGGGTCTGTGATAAACTGCAGATTTACGAAAGAAAATTCAGAATCTTCGTTTTAATTGTTCCATGATCATCTTCTATCATAGGGAGTCCACTCCTAAACGTAGCCTCCCCTAAGGTTTTCCACGGGTATTTATAGCAACCAGCAAAATTCCAGCAAGCAGTATGCGCTCGTCTGCCCACCCTGTAGGCAGAGATCTTAATTGTTCATGTTAAAATGATCCAAGTCCATTAAAACGTTAGTGTACAAACGCGGTGTTCACGTGAAGCGAGTCGTTAACACGAGACGACGTCGTACACCTCATAATGTCCCTTTAATTACAACGGGAAACTTGATTAAATCCTTGCCTTCACACCGGCATCTTAACATTGTGTATTCTGAATTAGTCTTTAGCACTCTGTCATAGAGTTTTAAATCTAATGCTTGTAGTTTAAGAGTTAATGAGACAATTCCAACGTCTACAGGGATCTTGTAAATTAGTTTCTTTGATTACAATGAATATGTACATGTGCGATACAGATTTTAATTATATGTGGTTAGCTTTAAAATACCTATGCACAATTATTACTTATTTTTAACTATATTAACACTTATACACTTTAAAGAAGATTTTGCAGGCAGGAAATGCTTAAAGAGACATTGTGTGTTTTCGTAATAAGTAATTAAGACTGGCGAGATAAGCCACAAAGGTTTTGACGCCAAGGTATTGAGATATATACTTGGTTAATCAAACTTTTGTAATCAACAAGCTTTGTTCAAACTGGGTCTACATAACAATTCCGTCTTATTAGTAGGCACTATAAATGGGCTAATACGCAAAACTGCGAATCGGGGCGATGCGAATTCGCAACACAGAAAACTGCGACACAACTTGCTGAGATGAGATTTCGTGCGGCAAGGCGTCTATCTTGCATGACTCGGTGACGCTTATAGCTAAGAAAATAAAGAAAAAACAAACAAAGAAGCAAGAATGCGAGATGCGGATCATTTCGCAAGTTCTTGCGATGTGTCGTAGGAGCTCGTAGATTTTTATGGTGCGACGTCACATGAAAGTTTTGTGTACGAGCCCAATTATTTTGGGAGTTTCTGCGAACCGAGAAAGCAAACCAATATTTCCGACTTTACCGTTTAATTTAATTTACCCCTATAAGAATTCCTTATGTAATATGAATGAATAGAACAAACCTAGGCCCAAGAAAGGAATAGACAATCGAAAAACAATTTACATACATGATAATAGACAATTTTTATGTGACATGAAGTATTATTGTTTTCAACCGTGGCTGGGCTTAGAGAAAAGCGTGACATTGTAATAAAGTTAGCGACAGTATAAACTATCGGAGGGCAATAGACATACATAGGTTCGGATTAGTGTAAGTCCATGCTTGGACTCGCAAACTACGAGGGCGCTGCTATCACCATCTATGGCGTAAGGTGTAGGATATAGCGGTTTGATCTGTAGACCACTTGCAAAGACTAAAAAGTGTATTGAAAAGACCTAATAACTTGCTTACACATTGAGACTTTCGTGCGGGGAATAGTAATTAATAATTTTCAGAAAAAAGAACGTCTAAATGCTTAAGTTGGTTTTTGTTTTTTTTTTGCTTGACTTCTAATTTATGTGATATACGTACGTTGTGGCAACGTAATTTTTGAATTTCAGTTTTGGTTTATGTATAAATATTTTTCGGCTGTAATAACAAATTTGTTTTATTAATTCTTTATGTATTTAATTTAATATAGGTCTCTGGTCCGCAGGTATTAAATATGTTAAAAATCCCCTCAAGAAGTTATTCCAGCAATTGGTGTTTTTCCATATGTATTCACAACTAAGTAAACCACGTAACATAAATGCAATATAGGCCAAACTGAAAACCACATTTTCGAAGTCGGTTTAAAATGTCGCTATGACTTTTATTTTAGACCAAAAGCCAACCAGGCAGGGGTGGCTGCAACACAACAATCAAATGTACTGGCGGTTTTAATATTGTCGACGATTTATAAGGATAAGTCCGCGAGAGTAAATATTAAATTTGTTAGCGATACTTTGGTATTAAGTGGGAGGGACCCGTTGGCTCTTTATAAATCGGCGTACATAAATGTATTATTATTTGAATTAAATTATTCCTACTGTTTATTTTGCATTTGTTCCACTCGTGCTTTATGTATAAAAACTGATAAGCCATAGTTACACATTTGGAGTTAGCATACGTCTATGCAATGGAAGAGTGTAATCAAGAGGACTTTGGGTGGATATTTCATGAATACCCTAAAACTTACTTGAATATCTTGAAGAAAAATTGTTTGTTCTACTATGGGACACTAATAATGCGATGGAATAATTTGATATAACTATTGTAATTCATTGCTCTTATGATGTGCAGTTCATGTTATTACTACAATTATATATTTTTTAGGTTTCTTCAAATGATTCTTGACTAAATAGAAAATCTGTTCGTTTCAATAAAATATATCTCACATATACATATATATGTATATAATTGAATGATTACAATAACAGCAGAATTATAATCTGTTCTTTAACCGTGAATACCAGCAGTTGGCTTTTTATTGAAAAAGTCCCTTCTATAAATAGTGAAAAGTAGTCTTCAATAAGTAAATAACATTCTTTGAAGTAAAGTTCACAGCACGTACAAGGGTACGCATTAAGGAATGAAACGTCGGATCGGATTATCGTGTTGCAATATCCGACACTATCCATCGTCATTAGCGTAACTATGCCGCCCTACTGTCTAGCCCTGACATTTAGATAAAAATTTAATCGACTGCAGAATTAAAACGAACGCGAACCGAACGACAATGCGGAAGTCTAGAGTTTTGTTTTATAAGAAAGAATAGGAACACTGCTTTCGCGATATAAATAGTTATTTGAGAGTTAAAACATTAATTTTATAAAGAGATTAATTTTATAAATTTTATAAAGTGTTTGATGAAGCATAGATAACACAACACTAATTTACCAAATATCCTTATTCGTCCGCCCTTCATTTTCTAATTCAAAAAAAATATTTATGTAATCCACTTTTAATCATGATGAGATGTTTCATTAGCTTCATCATATAAAAATAAGTACCAAGAAACGTTTTCCCGAATGATAAAACTGTTTGCCATATCAAGTCGTTCAACTCGGGAAATGTCTCGACATATACGAAGACAAATTCCCTCGGAGCGTCTTCTATTCACGACCGTTCAATATTACTTATGCAGAAGCATATTTCACGTCACGAAACGTAGCCAGCGTACCTTCAACATTTTTAATATATTGAAACAATGTGAGTGCCGACATAATGCCAGCACGAATAGAAATAAGTTGCGCCGTAAGACATCCAGCTAAGTATCCCCCGCGTAGGAGGTACCCACATAAATCTTCACATATTGCCTCGCTGTAGTATCCAGGCCTGTAAGAGAAACAGCCAACCCTTGGCTGCCTCGTTATTGACTCTCACTCCTTCTGTCTCCGTCCCTTTCTATCGCGCGCTGAAACACGCTGCAGCTTTACATCGCCGTCTCCCTTCAATTTCAATTTACTCGAGACGGATTTTCAGGGCTTTATCAAATCACTTGGTGTAGTATATGAGAAAGAATAAGATAAATAAATATTTGAAATAGTAAATCGGTACATATGCGGAATTTTGTACAGTTCGCAACTTTGTTTAAGCGAATGAAACAGTGAAGGAAAACTAAACACATTTATTGGAATCAAAATCCCATGGGATTACTTGTGAGTGCTAAACTTATCCTTATTAAATTTATTATCTTCATTAAAATAATTCACATTCAAACCTTTTGCACCAAATAGTATGGGTAAATGTTTAGTTATTACCGTATTTTAATAAATCAAAATGTAGAAAATGCAAATATGTATTATCATTTCATGCATGTATAGCAAATGTGATAGAAGTCATAGGTAAATTAATTTTCTAATAAAGCAAATTAACCAGATCGATGGCACCTTAGCCAAGGGCCAAGTCAAAAGTACCCTGAACCGACGAGAATGCATGAAGATATTGATGGAAATAGACCTTTGGAGATCTGTAGTCTCTGCCTACTCCTACGGGATACAGGCGTGACGTTTATGTATGTATGTATAAAGCAAATTAATGAGGCGTGAAGAGAACATAGCGCGACTCTACCAACTCTACCGTCATTAATTTTAAATAATTGTCTTATTTTCTCATAGTCAAAATGTAGTAACGACTTCTAATCCATTGCCAATTATGATCTTGGGTGACCGAAATGAAGTGATATCCATTAATATGTTTGTTCTGTTTAGTTAGCATGTATCCACTTGGTTTGCCCTCCGTTATTCGTTTGGTAGCTAATAGACACGACATTCTTTCTTCTTGTTACAGCGAAAGTGTCTTGATGCCTATACCTATGTACTTTGTGCAATATTTAGGGAAAAAAATATTAAAAATAAGTGTCCACTCAAATACTTACTCACATGAAACAACATTTTAAACTAATTACGAACATTCTGGGTAATGCTAAAATCACGGGTACGCTCGAGGCTTTTATAAGTACGAAAACTAAGTTAAAAACGCCCCCAATAAACGATTATTGGCCTATGGAAGAGAAAAAGGGGTAAAAAAGTGGGAGGAAGTCCAAATTGTTACTTCCGGAATATAAAAAATAATATTTGTAGAATTTGTTTCTATTATTAATTTAGTATTACTAAATTAAGAAAAATGTTTGTAAGCCTCGACAACATATTTGAAACCTTTAAATCGCATGATCACATTAATTAATTTTAAAAAATATATACATTCTTGATACTCGTATATCAATCAAAAATAAAATCTTCCAAAACCACATTTGATCACACCCACAGAAACTTAATAGGCGTCATGAAATTCCCGTCGGTCGCCTTAAGAAAATAAATATAAGTACAGCACGTGAGTTTCCAGCTGCCGCGCCGCCTCGGACTTGCATTGTTCGGGTGTTGAGAAAACTATCGCATCGCTTCTATAAGGCGGCGAAGTCATCGGCCAATGTAGGCGTGATCGCTTTTATAGGTGACACATTCATATAGGTACTTTGTAAAGAAATGGTCTTAAATAGATGGAGGGCGATCTTAATGGTAAGTTTTTGCCACGAGGCGAGACGGCTACCATCTAGCGAACGTCCTGCTTATCACATCTCACATGTTAATAGTAATGAAGAGCTTCATGAAAAAGGCTCGATTTGAACATTGGATTTCAAACAAATGTCGACCATCCTAAGATATTTCGCAATCAGTAGGTTTGTATCAGCAGAGCCGATTGCTTACTGTGAATTAAGTAACTGGCTTTATCCCCAATAATATGAAGGAAAGGAGAATGACCATTTTACTATGAATCTTACACCCATATTCTAAGACGTTTTCTCGACTCCACTTGACGTTACTAGAGGAAATCCGTATTCTTAGTAGAAAAAAATCTCCTCCACTCAACGTCACTCAAAAATTTTCCTGTCTCGAGGAAAGGAATCAACTGTCAAACTCAAGGTACGTCGCGACCTACCTTAAGGAAGAAATAAAAGAAATAATCCTACTTTAATATTGTAATTAAAAGAGAGAAATAAAGTTTACCTTTTAAAATTCTTAAATACCTAAATATGCCAAAAATTTTTGAGGTGGGTGCCTCTACACGATTTACACGTTTTCCTAGTGAATGATACAAACATTACTCTTTATTTCATTTAATAAAAGATTTACATACATACATACATACATAAACTCACGCCTTTATCCCCGAAGGGGTAGGCAGAGGCGCCACCAGGACACCCACATTTCGCCTTGTATGTTCCGTGCCATGATGTGATAGGGGGCGAGCCTATCGCCATATCGGGCACAAATTTCTGACTCCGGGCTGATAATGATTTGTGGTTTGGAAACATTGTTTATTATTTTAAACAAGTTATTAAAGGTTTCCAACAGTTCCTGTAATACTTGTACGATACTCCGTACGAATATCCCGAACGACGATTCATCCATAAGAATATCCTTCGAAATTTCCGGGTTGGATGGTATGACCCTCCTCCTGTCTGCATGCGTTTTTTTCTCCGACTCACTAAATATTTGTCTTCCAGTCACAATCCCGAAGATTTTGAGTTCAATAATTATATATTATTCTATGTAAACACTCTGACATGACATTTGACTGTCACTTTTCAAGTGATCATAGACTTTTTTCAAAGGTTTTTTGTTAAATCTCTACTTTATCTATACATCAATGACGTAATTAATGACGTTTTTCCTTGACTCAACCTCACTCGAGGAACCTTTAGTAAAGGTATATTTTTAACTAAGCATACCATTTTCGAGGGTCCCTCCAATTCAATTGTAAAGTCACCTCGACTAAAATAAGGTTGAGGAAGATTGGAGGACACGTCTTAGAATACGGGTGTTAGTGTCGGTGCGAAGATTTTTGTCCCTCGATGAAACCTACTTTTTGTGGTGGGAAAAAATATATATTTTCAATAAAAATAAACATAATTGCCATCCTGGCCCAGAGTTCTTGGAGAAATGAACTTGAAGTCCAGTCATTCTGGTAATTTTGTAGTAATGGCTGACGAATCGTAAAATGTGATGATAATTACTTTATTTTATAAAAATCTGTCACCAGAATAAAATAGGAAGACTTAAGGAGAAACCATAAAAAATGCTATAATGAATTTTAAGCAGTATTGGTATCGGGGTCAACAATATTTTTTAACGATACCATGAATGGTTATTCTCCTTTATCGAGAATATGAAAATATATAACTGAAATTACCTTTTATATAATATGATGTCTGTCGTTTTATGGTTCAAGTGTAAGCACAGATAACGGCACTAATGGCGTTCCATTATTAACAGATAATTACATGCAAACTGGCATATTTATCAAGGCAACCTATTATATTTTACCTATTAATAAACAAATATTTTATTATTTACTAACACCCATATTCTAAGACGTTTTCTCGACTCCACTTGACGTTACTAGAGGAAATCCGTATTCTTAGTAGAAAAAAATCTCCTCCACTCAACGTCACTCAAAAAATTTTCTGTCTCGAGGAAAGGAATCAACTGTCAAACTCAAGGTACGTCGCGACCTACCTTAAGGAAGAAATAAAAGAAATAATCCTACTTTAAAATTGTAATTTAAAAGAGAGAAATAAAGTTTACCTTTTAAAATTCTTAAATACCTAAATATGCCAACAATTTTTTGAGGTGGGTGCCTCTACAAGATTTACACGTTTTCCCAGTGAATGATACAAACATTACTCTTTATTTCATTTAATAAAAGATTTTTGGTTTGGAAACAGTGTTTATTTATTGAAACGAGTTACTAAATATTTCCAGTAGTTCCTGTAATACTTGTACGATACTCCGTACGAATATCCCGAACGACGATTCATCCATAAGAATATCCTTCGAAATTTCCGGGTTGGATGGTATGACCCTCCTCCTGTCTGCATGCGTTTTTTTCTCCGACTCACTAAATATTTGTCTTCCAGTCACAATCCCGAAGATTTTGAGTTCAATAATTATATATTAATCTATGTAAACACTCTGACATGACATTTGACTGTCACTTTTCAAGTGATCATAGACTATTTTCAAAGGTTTTTTGTTAAATCTCTACTTTATCTATACATCAATGACGTAATTAATGACGTTTTTCCTTGACTCAACCTCACTCGAGAAACCTTTAGTAAAGGTATATTTTTAACTAAGCATACCATTTTCGAGGGTCCCTCCAATTCATTTGTAAAGTCACCTCGACTAAGATAAGGTTGAGGAAGATTGGAGGACACGTCTTAGAATACGGGTGTAAGACTTTCACCTGTAGATACCAATTTTTTTTTATTGAAAAAAAAAAATGTATTATTATCATATTCAGTCGCCGGAAGTCTACAGCTAAACAAAGGCCTTTCCCAGAGAATTCCACAGGTCACTGTCAAAAATAAACATTTCACACATACATTTTAATCTATATATCTATATCAGCCCATATACGTCCCACTGCAGGGCACGGGCCTACTCTACAATTGAGAGAATCGATTGAGAGTGGTTAGGCCATATAGTCCACCACGCTGGCCTAGTGCGGGTTGGCGGACTTACATACCGTAGAAATTCTTTAAAATCGCTACGGTATGCAGGTTTCCTCACGATGTTTTCCTTCACCGTTAAAGTGCGTGGTGATTGACTATCAATACACACATAACTCTGAAAAGTCAGAGGTGTGCCCTGGGATTTGAACCCGCGACCACCGTGAACATGTAGGCAGCCGCGTCTGGTCCGTTACCAACAGGCCACCACGCACTTCATTACTAAACACTACATTTTAATATAAAAAATTACGTGTATATAATCTAAGAAAAAATTATACAAATTGTAGGTAGGTCCTTTTTATGTTGTATTTTTTGTAATTAATTGGGTTCAAATATTTATTGGTCGTCATTTTAGTATCCAAAAGCAGAATTATTTTTTTAGAAACACACAGCTCAATCAATTAAGTACCTAGGTCAGACGATGATGTACAATAAAAGAATATTTTTTATGGAAAATACTATAATTTATCAGCGCACTTAGAATATTCAGCAAGTTTGGGCGTACGCCGAGTGTGCGGTCGCCATTCAAGATCATCCCTCATTGTGCCTTTGTCCACGCGTCAGTGGCCGCCCAAACATCTATTCTCTCAGGACGGCAGAAAAAATCAATGTTTACCTTTATACTCGAGCACATATTTTTATACAAAGTGTGGTTTTATAATGAGAACCGTTTACAGAATAACGCTTGTCCACAATAGCTAAATGTGGGCAGGAATTAAAGGTGCCGTGATAAATGGACACAACTGAGGCAAATTTGTTGGCACAGCAACAACAAAGTACTAAGATAATATTATGGAAACGATAATGTATTATTCCATAACCAATCTAGGTGCGACACTTTATTGGGGGAAGTCCGTAAACGGGTGAGCATCGGATTCTATTTCAATCCAGTTAAGCTCACGAATAAAACGTATAAATTAAAAATAATTTGACCGTCAAAAATGTGGAACAATGTTATAAAGCAAAGGCCGCGGAAATGTTGGCACGCCTCACCGCCGTCATTGAGAACACACACACAACTTGTTCAAACAGTTTTTGACATTGAAACCATCAATTAAAATATCAAATAATAACGCTAACGATTTTCTCGCCCCAGATTTTTATAAACGTTGTAAAAAAAGGAAGCAAATACTTTCAATAAAGATCAATACTTTCTTTCGGCTCTGCCAAGCAACGAGTGTTGCTAGCAATCGTTCTCAATGGGTGGCCAGCAACGTTGGATTCATTCATCAGTTGTGTACTATAGATCTGTGTAAACAGACCACCGCGCCACACAAGATCCTTCCTCACCGGTCACTTCCGAACGGATGCTTCATACACTATTATAATAACAAATGGGTATAGCAAATACATCCAAAGACAGTAAATAATAACAGACTTAATTTCAGCCAAAATGATTGTATGAAAATCAAAACTTCAGCGTCGAAAAGATTGCTTCAGATCAATATTGGTAGAAATTCTTCTATTAGCTATTGAAGATACTCAAACAATACACGCTCCTTTTATTTATTTTGACAATATATTAGTAATGAATCCTAAACAAACTAAACAACATCTGTTACAGCAAACAATTACCTCATCTCCGCAAACCAAAACACGTGACGTATTGTTCTTACAATTTACAAAACGTAACAAATAGATGCAGGATTTGTCACTTCATGAACTATTCAGAGATAATAAGTAACTGTTCTAGCCACTCGTGGGAACCGAGTGTCCGAGCCATTCGCATCCGGATTGTACCTGACGATTTTTTTGCGTATCGTAGTAAAACACTCGTACTAAATGGGTGTCCATTGAAAGGTCCTCTTCTTGGAGTGTCGGCTTTCATTTGAATGGACTGTGCATGTTCATTATAAATACTAGTCGTTAAGAGACCACCGAGTATCCAACTTGTTTCAAAGAGTGCAATCACAACATACTTCAGTATCCACTAATACATTGCTCTCTGACGAGCGTAGGCCTTTCTCCACTTTTTATAGAATTCGACACTCAACTGAAAAGAAATGGATAAAAATCGATGTTTTCATTGAAGGCAATCTAATTCGAAGTAGTAAACTGGAAAATCTCAAAGTTTATTCGATACAAGTAGCATTATCGTCTAAATAACCTTATGATTTTATTACGAAGAAATGGTATGATTGTAATCAAACATATTATTACAATATTATATCCGTTCCATAATTAAACTCTTTCTCCGCATTAGTTTCCAAATGGAAGGAACACTGACCACTTTTTTTTCAATGCAATTTTGAGATTCATTCGGTGCAGCCTACCTGCGCGGCGGGAGCCTACTCGTACGTAGTAAGTCGAGTTGTAAACTTTTATGAATGACCACCATTTATGAATGGAAGCAATCAGAAATCTATGCACGGTGTCTTCCGCCTTTCCAATACTTCGTACCTGAATCAATTTCACGCTTCTGAGCCGTTGCATAAAACCTAATACTAACCCAAACAACGCTGATACAATACCAATAGCAAAACTGAATTTTTGCTCTGCGATTTACGATAAATAATTGCATGAACGCCTCCGAAGAATAATCTTTGCCCAAATTTGTGGATTCAATGTGCTACTCTATTCGAACGAATAAAACGTCATTTGAGTTTATATAGGTATGTAGTTTCATTGTTAAGAACCCCTGGCATGTAATGTGGCTATTTAATTCCAATTGAATTTGCTTCAATAGAAGTGATGTACACTTTATGAAACATCATAGAAATTTGTATTTTTATATCAGTTTTATAATATATAATACTGCTACTTATAAATTTAGTAGGTAAGTAGCAATGATGGTTTGTAATCAGAATCATTCCTATTGCCAATTACAAATATTGCGATAAACATTATCAAACAATACAAATAGATTATACAGTAAATTATTGTTATCGATATTGTCTATTATCTTTGAAATGTTTTATAGAAGTAGGCACTTCACAGAAAAGATAAAATCAGTACGTCTTATCAAAACAATATCTACATAATACTTAGAATGATTTTAATGCCTACTTAAATTTAATGGTACAGCTAGATGCTAAAATGTACTTTATTACGTTTTGTTTAATTTATCTTACCTACTAATGATACCATAACCAATATCATAACCGTTTCCAAAGAAAACTTACAGATTTTATCTTTAATCAAAAATAATGTAATGGAGTTTCGAAGATTAAATAGAGCAAAGACAATCGGCGTATTTTTTGTAAACGAATTCAATAGAGGCCGGCGACAAACTGTCTGCCAGTATGAATGGCGGCCCATTTGAGACACACATAAATATTCCCACTTCATTTTTGCCACGAAGAATCCTTTTAGAGGCGCGATGCCTTGACGAGGGTCTCCTTTCCGGTCGCAACTCGCATAAAAGAGCCAATTATAAGAATTAACTAGGTCCGCGCCGATGTCCTCCCAAAAAACCGACAGAACAGCTTCCGAACTTCAAAGAAATGAAAAGGATGAAGGATTAGAACGATTTATTTATTGTGATAAAAGTTCAATTTTTATATAATCAAACGTTTTAGTGTGACAAATTTTAGTGCTGCACAAAAAGATAAAAGACGTCACCTTGAACATCGGGAGATATATCATTTAGTTTGTGTAACAAACAAAACAATTCATTCACGAGAAACTTTTTATTATAATCACTGTTCTGAAGTTTAGCGGGTGCTATTGTCAGAGGACAGGAGATTGGATACCCCCTGCGGTAATCCAATTTACTATTTTACTGGACGCTCAATTGAAAAACTAATACGGTATTACTTCTGAAACTTTCATTTAAAAAGGTTCTACATTTTAATGTTTTACCAACATCACAATATAACAAAGTTTACTTTGCGTCTATTCAATTGGATTTAGGTGAAAGATATTTGCTTGTTTGCTACGGTTTATATCGGTGATCGTAACTTACTAGCTGTTCCTTAAAATTTTGTAATATAACAGAATAACGTTCAATACAGCTGAACGGATTCACGCCAATTAATGTTCCAAGACTGTAATAAGAGCAAAATCAACCAGACACAAATCTATAAATAAACCAGATACGCCTGAAAGGAACCAACAACCTCTACAAAATGTAGGTATGCAAAGCGAAGTATTTTGAAGTGTAATGTTATACAACGCGCCGCGACGCACTTCAGTGTGTATCAAGCCTTAATCACCCTCAAAAACGGAGGATAGATATTACTCATCACTAACCGTGGCACCTATTAATAGACGTTTGGTTTTCTCACATAACCAGCTCTCATCATTGAGCCATCAGCCGGGCTCGGGTGCGCTCTGATAAGAATAATTAATCATGGTCCAGGCGTGGTCCGAGTGACCATTAGCCCTTCCCGCTGACTCACGGTCCGTGCCGGTGGTCGCGCCGAGGACTTTCAACATAAACACCCTGATTCAATACTCTGCTTTTTAAATATAGCTTACTGACATAATCACGGCCTATTACTAAATGTTGAAATTAAATACACATTTTGATGAGTCATCAAGAACACTAGATGTTCAAGGACGTAAAAAAATTAAGAGTTAATTACGCACCTAACAGCTTTTAAGGTGTTGATTTTATTCCATCCGGTTAATAATGTGTGTGGGCTAATACGATATATTTTCTCCGTAAAGATTTGATTTGGAATCTCTTCATAGGCCTAGAAGGATCGTAGGATTTAAACTGTAATATAATATGTATGTTTGCAAACTTTTGCTTTGCCCAATGGTTTCTTATATTTACGCGAATGTTACAGATTGAAATAAAACTATTAAACCAAATCCGCGATCAAATCCGTAAAAAATAGATTTATTTCAATTTGCTTTGCCCAGTGTTATGTTTACTTTCAATAAGCCTGCAGGTTTGTCAATTGTCATGGAACGGAAACCTAGTTGGCGAAGTGTGGGGTCTAGTCCACGTGCTTGGTACAGGGACACATGCATTTATCTTTCATAAAGACCCTCATAACTGCTCAATTATATATTACTGAAATGCTTCACGCAGCGAACTAAATTGAGCCATTATTTGAATCTTCAGCTGGTATTTTTTTATCAGTCTCGTGCGTTCAAGTTGCTGTACTAATTGTTGATAGTAATTTTGTTTGTGGTCATAAATTGTCTGGTGATTGTAGGTGGTCGAATATTGGATGGATCCGTGGCAATGTCCGTGGCTCATTAATCGAAGACGGCTGACAGCTCTTTCACAACAATCGGCAGGGCGCCATATTGTGGTCGCTGCCGGAAATACGTCAATATTGACGACTCTATTCCGCACTTCCTGCCATTACTGGCGTGGCATAGAAACAGCTAGTGAAATATGCTTATATTAATTATATAAATACATCCAAACATCGTAGCGTATGAAAATATAACAATTTAATTATTGGGTTGAAAGATTCTAGGCTGAATAAATAAATAATAAAATAATAAATACACACAACAGTCACATACATAGTCCTGACCCCACACTAAGATCGAGTCTTGTGTCGTGGGTATCAGAAACTACGAGAGACTTTTCGGTCCCACAAACACCCAGACCCGAAACAAAACTGTGGATCACACAAATATATGTTTGGGTGCGGGAATCGAACCCGCGGCCTCACGTTTCACAGGCGGCGTCTAACCAACTGCGCCACGGAGGCCGTCAATACAACTAAATTGTGAAAAAAGAGTTTTGAAATCGGCAAGTTGAAAATATTGGTAGGTAGCTCTAAAATTATAATGTGGCTGGATTTTAAAATATATGTGAAACGTAAATGCCACCTTATCAGCAAAGAAACAGTAAGAATTCACGTTAAACAAACCAGTTGTGAAATTATAGTAAACTATTGAAGTCTCCGAACACTGTCACTAGGTATTGGAAACTTTGAAATTGGACGCAGGGACAGGCGGCGCCGCGTAATAAACGCATCGTGTTCGTCCACGTATCGATTTTCTGATTTAGCCTCCCCCTACAGATAACACCGCCAGGTATGGCCAACTCACAACATATTATTATACCTTATAGCGCTTTACACTTTAAAACAATGCGGTCTACACATATTTATTAATACAAATATAAAAAATACGATGCATTTTTTTCGGAGTATGTATATAATTTTGGTAAAAATCATTAAATTATCATAAGATAATTTAACACAACGATAGTATGTATCCTGTATGCACAAATAAGTTTGACTTTAAAACATCTTGGTATTACCATGAATCTCATGAATTAAGACAAATGCTAAGTAACAATACAAACGATAAAAAGCTCCAATAAAATAAAGTGTAGCATTAATAAAGATATACGATGGCAAAGTGCAGAGTTTCCTTTGATTGGACGCCGATTTATTGTGCGGAAATGCCGTTACTGCGTAATATTTCCGCCCGGCTATTCATTTTCCCTTTTTTACAGAAAAAAGGGCGCGATACGTCTTAATCGAGTCCGATGAGGGTGGACTTCAGAATACACCGCCACCAACAAACATACGCTTGCTTTTTATCGGCTCTTAGTAAAATTGTGGGGCGATATGATTTGGTCCTCACTTTACTGTTGTAGTGATGAATATTTAGAACATTACATATTTAAGTAGTCTTAGCTGTAATTACAGTCAATAGAATGCTTGAAATAGTTAAGCGAAGTTTATCGTGCATTAAAAATAATATTTTCTTTTTTGTATAAATTTTTAGATACCATTTTTTAGGATCACAAACAAAATTAAATGATAACCCCGCTAAACAACAGAATCACCAGTTAGCTCAGTGGATAAGACAAACGATTACAAAAGACGCTCGCCCCGCGGAATCGATGCATAACCCCAAAATGCTCGCATCCGCCGGCGATGATATATGCGAGGGTATTTCCTGACACCGGCCAGTAGCTACTTGATTTAGCGGAAAGTCAGATAAAACCTAATGCGCACAACAAAAAATATATCACAATACCAGCCATAAATATGACGGCCTGTCGTAAACCTTTATGTCTGTGCGTTGTAGCTGGCACGTGAAAAATGGTCCGCGCGATACACATACCGAAACTACATTTTTGCGAATGTTGGATATAGTATTTTCTCGATACAAAGTAACATAAAATTTGCTTCATAAATTTTGTCATGGCCGATGAATCAGAGGCAAGGCATCATGTAGCATACATATTATATTGATTTAAAAAGTACAGTATTCTTTATCATAGCCGTATAAGCCTAATTGGCTAGACAACATAATTTTCCCAATTCCCATAATAATTTTTAAAATCAAATAAAAAACGCACACGTAATCATAATCCGTTCACAAAATACTGAGCGCAATCGCTGCCACCTAATCCTCGCAAAGTGACGACAACTGGCAATAAATATGAAAATCATCGGGCGCTCCAGGAAGTGAGTTATTAATATTCGTTAGATCCACAACACAACGTGTTTATTAGAGTAACAGTAATAAATCCCGGTGGGTCGCGGAGGCCGAGGGCGGCGGCGCACGGTTAGCCGCAAAATGGCTCGCGCGCGTGCCGACAAAGCTCTAACGATGTTCTTCAGATCCTACTACAATGTTTGACGACTTTGATTTACTTATTGGATTAATGCCGCGTAGGGGTTAGGCGCTACCAGTATATATTAATATCATGATGCAAAGCCATATTTTTTAAATCAAATCTGGTTGTGTTGCTTAATTCAAGCCAGCATACGATGTACGTGCGAAATGTTATATTTAGAAGAATATGAGGCTTCATAAACTGTGTAGATCTAGATAAAGGATATATGAAACCTACACTGCACTTAGATTTTCAACAAAAACATGAACTATATCAACTCTTTTTTCATTTCACTTATATAGAGCAAGTAATTAAAGTCTGAGACACGAACACGATTACTGGTAGGTATAATAACGTTGCAATTATAGTTATCAAGGAATTGAATAACATGGATTTGATGATAAATTCTATTAGGACATTAATATCGTAATTAAATCAAAAGACAAGCGAAAAATAAGAATTAATTCCGTTTGTCCATCCAGCTTTAATAGAAGCCCTTTATCAGATAATTTATCGCGAACATAAAGATAAGTAGACGTATTGTCTTTTGCACAATCTTATCCAATAACAAGCATTATACATAACAACACATAATTTCCTTAGCCTTCAAGATATTCTGGAAATAAGAGTAACTAATATTTAAAATGGAAATATCAAAATGAAACTTCAACGTATAGTAATAGCAGAATTTCTATGGCATGTGAAATCTATAGTCTATACACCCGGAGTAGGCGAACATGATGAACTATGGTCCGCCGCACAGACAAACAGATTCTATTACGTTAATACAGATCCCCCATATTAATTTTTTTCATTTATCTTCCATGTATAGACATCATTGGTCACAAATATACTATATTATAGATTTAAATTTGGATTAACTACACCCATAAGCACTGTCCACAAGACAGCTGGGGATTTTGTTGTTATTCATTTAAGTATTTATGTATGTGAAATCAGGACCCATTTTTCATACGTTTGGTATTTAAGTAGATAAATAAATTATTAATTAATCACTATGCACTTAAGCGTAATGGATTGAAAAGTATTTTTCGAAATTATTCCTTGATATGTTCGATTCTTAATGTTAGTGAAAATGTATGTTCACGACAATGCATTTTCATAAAACTAATCTCGCTACTAAAGACACTGTTGATTTAGTTCTTAGTTACGAGTAAACTTTTAGAAGGTCATCGACTTCAGTATGCTCTTTATAGCTGTCAGGGGTGTAAAGTGGTATGTTCATTGTCGGTTGCAAGGTGCACTAATACTTTAGCACGTTATCATGGTTTCAAGTCGACTGCACGCTGACCGCGCCGCGTGGCCCCGCGCTCGTCCATCATAACGATATTGCGCTTACATCGACAATATTGTGTTTCATATTCTTCCTTATGACACTACCAATCATAGCACAATGTAATCTTTAAAACCGGGGCAGTAAGGCTCACAATCGCGTAAAACTGAACAACATAAAATCAATACCTCCCACGGCTGCAATTCTGACTTACACAATGAAATGTTACTGATATTGTAGCAATTTGTACTTTATGAAAATGGATATAGTAGTTACTAGTAACGTTGTTTAGTACAAAAGTGAAATAAAATTCGGCTTAAAACACTATCTTTGTAATCACAGAATCTACAATCGACTTGAGTAACTGCAACGAAAATGTTATAGACGAACGAAGTAGCGATTGACTGCTCTATGATTATAATAATTATAAATCGTATAAAGATATAAAGAAAGATTCCGCTAAATGTTATAGATATCTAGATGGCGACTACGATTGAACCTAAAAATAAAACATTATTTATGTGGGCTCTAGTAACTTTGTAAAAACCTATATCCATTTTTTATTCAAAAATTCACAATGTGCTAAATTAACGTTGCAGTGAATAATGATGTTATATTTTCAGCTAGAAAAACACATTTGAATAGGAGCACTTTGATGGGTCCATTGAGGTGTTGCCACAGTTCAAAGACTTTCATCGTGAGCATTTCATCTATGAGCGTAGAATAACAAACAGCAGATCTCACATGTGTCAGCGTCGCCAAACGAAACACAGTATTTGTTGTGTATCGCTAATCGGCTTAACCGCTACATTCAATCGCCTCCATGGGCCCTTTCACACCGCCAGAAACGAAGGCGTTTCGAGAATTTATAGAAATTAATTCCCAGTTTGTTTGGCTATTGTGAAGCTACCGACGACTCCGAGCCCATTGTGTATGAGTGTTATTTATTTAATAAACGACACTTCTTTGTCGAAATGTTTTCAATCAATGCTCGCCGGAGGCGTTTGATTCTACTCTTTATGAAAATACAGAGCGCGCCCATCAATAGAGCTATTCACACTAGATTAAGAAAACTATTTATTTGAGCATACTAGTTTACAACTTTTTACAGCAAAACGTGTCGCAAAAACTGTTTGTATGTAAGTAGTACTGTGATATTAAAAAAATGTGGATAAACACATACTACACTAGCAATGTGGACTTCATTCGTTGTTAACTGTAGAGAAGACCCATACGCAATAGTAGACCGTTTTTGGGTTTTGGCGTTATTTTATTTTATTTTATTTATTTATAAGTTCTTCACAGCTGACAAAACATATAACAACTTTTATATACTAAACAATACGCCAATTACAAATATACAGACAGAATAATGTTATAATATTATATAGATAGAATTTTAAAAATAAAACATCTTGGTATATTTAACAAATGCTCTTCCTAAAGGTCATTAAGGTAATACATTTAAATTTCACACTAACAACATTTTCCGAGAAAGGGCGGAAAATTACAGACAAATGACACTATAAAGCGTGCAATAAATAGAACAGGTTAAAGAAAACATTGAAGGCGCAGGTATTTCAGTAATCGGGTCGCAAGCTATCGCAGTTGGCAGCTAGCGATTAGATAAACGCTCGGGACCAGTAAATATTTAACTAGTAAACAATCATTGGTCACATCTAGGTACCGACTGTAACAAACCCGCCAGAGATATGATGCCGAGCCGTAATATTGATTGGCACTCGTTTCTGCAATTACATTTTAGAGCAGCAATTGTAAAATAAAGCTTGAGCCTGGCACCAGAAATTGTGCTTCTCATGTAACGCTAGTTGACTGCAGATAGGCATACGATTAAAAACTTAGTGGCTCATAGAAAATCTATGAATTTCAGGGCTTCGAAGGACTGTCCAACCTAAGATACAAAAATATTATACTATGGGTAGTAATTCTTTTCAATAAAATAACCATTCTAAATTATCACACAGTTAACGTGAATTTTATTAAGATTTCAGAATTTTAATTTTGCGACCTATTATGTCTCTGGATTATTTCAATTTGAATGTTAAAATAAAGTAAGTTATTTGGGAATAACCTAGCGTTTGTTGATTTAATTTTCCATTCAAAATCTAGAGCCACCTACATCAGGCATACCTTCTTAGTTATGTGACTTGGGTATAAGAGTAAAATAAAAATTATAATAAGTAATTGAAATAATGTGTTTTAACATGTTAGCAGTTCATTGAATATGAATGAAAAATAGAAAACGCAACCCAAAGAGATTAATACTTATTATAAAACTATAATCGAAAAGATTTCTTAAAAGTTAAATAACCATTGGTGGATACACTTATTATCCAATTTACTTCTGCTAAGGTAACTAATAGACTTAATTTATTTTATATTAATACAACAACACTTTGTTGTATTACACCACAATGCTTCCTTTTTTTGCAAAATGCCATTAGTCAAACGAACTAACCAACCACCTGATGATAAAGAAGATTACCACAGCTTATGAATATCTATATTACTTTGTTAGTAGGTGCGTGCCTGTCGGAAAGAGAGACAAGAAGGATGAAAAACAGACGGGTCGAGGAAAGAAGGAAGAAAGAAGTATAAGGCCTGCAGCAATCTCTTTCAAAATGAACACGACAAAAAAGTCAGCGACCCACTTCGTTTCTCTGTGAGTCAGAGGTACTACTCTAGTGAATACAGTAAAATTAAATACATTAACATAAAATTGTTTAGAAATTTAAATGATTGTGTGATCCAAAAGCAGGCTTTGGATCTAGGTGTTGGAGAGACCAGAAATCGCTCGTAGTTACTGACACCCACAGCACAAGAATTGTTTGTTGATGAGCGGAGAGAACTATGTATGTAACTGTTGGGTTCATTTATTATTATTATTTGTATTGTAAAATTTTTAATTTTAAGCTGTTTTTGTTGAATGATTTTTGTTGAACTGAGTCTTTGAGCATGCCCTTTTTAAGCGATACACAATATTTTAATGTAAAATTGAATTCTTCTGTCGATTAAACCATTTTCATATTTGTATACTCATAATATTTACGCGAATATATGAAATATAGAGACGAGTTTAAACGACGAGGCGGCCTCTTTACCAGGCTGAATAAACTGTATTGCAAATAATCATGCCGATAATCTATGTAATAGATTTAAGCCTACTGTAAATCCAAAAAAAAAAGATGAAGGGTATACTATGTTGTCATATTATAACAACTCTTTTATATTTATTTGTACTCCACTATACTTACTTTGACTTAACTTTTGTTATATTTAGGTATATGTTTCACCTTCAACATAAACCTTATATTATCCTTAGAAAGTGGTAGAGGGAATTCCCTCGGTGACAATAAACACAAATAATACAAATAAATAGTTTCAATCAATTTAATAATCTGATAATAATTTATATGTACGTTTTTACAACCTTACATTGGTATAATCCTTTAAGTGTTAAAAAAGGAGTCTCTTAACTACTCGCCACTACTGTTTACGGAATGTGTTTAAAGAACTATCTATATAACACGCTAAAATCTAAATGTATGTAAACATATTATTAAATATTTTAATACTTTCCGTGGTAGGTAACTAATCACACAAATCAATTATGTACACAATATACACTTACGCCCATTTATATCTAAGCTACGTAATATGTACGTAGGTACGTTTATATAAAAGTCATCCTGAATATACATAAATAACTATTCACTAAGCATATTCGAATATGATAATACTGAATCTTAACAACTAGATATTGCATTCTGATAAAATCTGGTCATTTCTCATAAACGTTACTTAGCTAATTTAAAATTTCAGATACTTTATACAGAAATATACAAAAACATTAGTAGAGATGGAATGCATTTTCATCACTGGACATTGATTAACACTACCAATGCTTAACGTAGCTAAAACACTACTCACATGGACACCAAATATATTTTCTTCGCCAATTTAGTAATAGGAACTCCCGATAGATCAAGCAATTTAGGTACTATAAAAGTATTCGAGTTGCTTTTTGTCTCCAACAATGCACAATTTCAAACCTAAACTCCTAAACTACCAAATTACTTTCTCTTCTTAATTTAAATGTCGGGATCGATTGCGAGATGTCTTCAATGAAAAGCAACTTCACAAAAGTCCCAACACATGGACTAGTACGTTTCAGGAACTACGATGCGTTCCTACCACCAGCAACCGTTGGGTTGTGGGCCGTGACTCGACACTGGGGGCTGATGATGCATGGCCTGGTGGTAAGGCGGCAGGGCCATGCTCAGCGGCGGTAATCCATCAGGCTTACCAACACAAGGCCTGCCATCCTTCACCAAAACAGGCACCGCGACACGTCTCGGTGAGTTCAAGCCGCTGACATTCAAGTCGTGAGCCCCTTTCTCCTGGACAGCCCGCTTGGTCTTGTACCTGTGGTTCTGGAACCATATCTTGACCTGCGTGGGCGTCAGTCGGATGAGACTGGCGAGGTGCTCTCTCTCGGGGGCGGACAGGTATCTTTGCTGTCGGAAGCGCCTTTCAAGTTCGTAAGTCTGGGCTTTGGAGAAGAGGACTCGTCGCTTGCGTTTCTTATGTGCGAGGTTGGGGTCGGTGATGGTGCTGGGCGGCTGGTCGTGCTCGTCGTCGTCGTGGTCGATGTCGTGGTCGTCGTGGTCGTGATCGTGGTCGTGATCGTTGCGCGGGTCGGTGACGGGCGGGGAGGCGGCCGACGGACCTACGTATGAGAGCTCCGAGGCGCGGGAGGTACTGTCCGGACTCGCTTGCTGACCCAACGCACCTACGACAATGAAAGAAAATTATTATTTATTGTATTTCAAGTATAATTATATTTTCTGCAACAATATCCAAAATAATCTTGAGCTCCAAGGAAGGGTGAAAATTTTAAAAGATGATACAGTTACAATTACTGTAAATATTATATAAATATAACTAAATACGGAAGACTAAATGTTCCAAGTACAACACCGAAAGGCAGTAGTAATAATGTAATCGCTAAACAATATTGTAACACAGCATCAGACACTCACACACAAATCTCCACTTAATCTCAGTTGGGGTCGCTCTATTTAACTACAACTAGATGCCAAACCGTCAAATAAATAATAGGACGTGAAAAAATCACGCCAAATACAACATTGTTCCGTATTCACCCCTCGAACATTAAGTTTCACACGAAAGCGACGGTAATACAAGCGGGCGGGAGCAGATCTGGGCGTGGTGGACATCCGAGGTGGTGCGCGGGGTGTGGGGGGTGCGACGCGACAAAGGGGTGAGGGAGGGGGTTGTCGCACGGGAACGCGCCACACCCACCCCCTAGCAGCTGGCAGCTATTGTTCAACCATTTCTTACCTTACGCGGATCCAGGAAATTTAATAATAACGTATTACAGAAATGATTGCCTTTATCTAAGCGTTCTAGCAGTTCAATAATGTCTCATATGTTTTATCTGCCGTGTATGCGGTCGAATTTCCTTATTTAATCTTAAAATATACATTAATATTTATAATATAAAAATGACAATTAGAATAAGATGAAAATACTAATGTGAAAGCATCCTGAAATTTCTTAAAGAAAATATAAATGCATTAAGAGATATAGACTGCCTCGGAGGCGTAGTTGTACTACGGTATGACTACAAAGCTGAGGTCTCAGGTTCAAATCCAGGGTCGGGCAAAGTGATGTTGGGTTTTCTATTCATTATCAGTGCGGAGTCAGGAATTTGTGCCCGATATGGCGATAGGCTCGCCCCCTATCACGTCATGGGACGGAAAATACAAGGCGAAATGTTGGTTTCCTGGTGGCGCCTCTGCCTAACCCTTCTGGGATAAAGGCGTGGGTTTATGTATGTAGATATAGAATCCACGCCCAGTAAAATCCACATCAGTTAGATAAATTGACATTCCTAAGTCGATTGAATATTGATAGCTGTGCGATATGACGTCTGAAAACCATGTTAATAAAAATCCATGTCGTATCCCCAACTTTACGAGGTTCACTAAAGAACATTATACACTAAACAAAGAGATTGACAATAGCGCTATAACTGTCGAGGAATAATGAACAAATTGCATCCCTAACAGCCGCAAACAGAGTGTAATTGATAGTTGGCAGCTGCCGCCGCGGCTCACGAGGGCATCACCTCCGTCTATTGGTGACAAATTCGTTCCGCCAGCACCCCTAATATTATTCGATCAGTGTGGTAGCGACCCCAAATTGTCCCTTTGGGGCGTGAACTAGCTCTAATGCTTTTAAAGACGCGTGAGATTCCATTTGGCAGCGTTGACAACCCTAACTTTATTGTTTAAACGACTATTTATTTCTAATTACCAGCCATTTACAAAATTGTACGTTTAATATTCGTAATTCGAAGGAGACGTAATATACCAAACTCAGATGTTGTTCAGCTTCCTAATATATTCTCATAATCCTTCTGGCTGTCAAAACTGGAAATCAATCATCTATAGATAGAAGAGTTGTAGTACAAGCAATCGAAAGCGCGAATGTACCGAGTGCCGAAAGTGTTAGAGATAAGCGATAAAAATAATTAATGACAACAACAGATTAGCGGCTGAAGGCACTCAACTGGAGGAGCATTTCAAAAAATAATCTCAGCCTCTCGAACACGACTACCAAATACACATTACTTTCGAGTGGGTCAACTTATTTGTGTATGATAATTTAACAACCTTTTCGACAATGATTTCGGTGATAATGCTGATTTCGTTCAAGTATTTAAACGCTATTATCTACCGATTTAGTTTCCTGTTGGGAATATTACACGCGTATTTTGAATTAGATATATAATGAAAAAAAAAACATGCATATCTGTAACAATGTATTACGGAAAGCATATTTTTTGATATTGGCTAACAAAGGATTGAAATACCAAACCGAATTAATGACGTGCTTTCTTCAGTAGGTAACTGAAGTATACGTGCAAGTAAATTTTATAATGATTAAGATTAATAAAGACCTACACACATTTCGTTTAGTTTTATGCTGGGACGGCAAAGTACAAAAATTCACCTGAAGGTAAGTGCAGTGCTTTCTAGATAGAGTGTGGTGGTAGATATAAGGTGTGGTGATTAGCTCTTGCACGTCGTCATATAATTATGCCGGCGGCGGGGAGATTTATCCGTATATACATAGAAAGAAACGCGACACGATTATGCGGGTCTCTATTCGGGCCATTACATATATCCTACAGCCAACTATCAAACGTAGCTAGAATCGATGCTAAAATACCAAAGCTTACCCAAATAATTATTAATTTATTTAATCTGGAAATATTTCACAAGTCGAACTGTAGTTCCGCCGAATAGCCCACAGAAACCACCTTCAGTAAACTTTTTCCTTGTTGACTAAACTAATTGAAACCTATTTGAAAATTCTTACCCAAATAACCGCATGATTGACAACGATTAGGCGGTAACTGCATACATATACAAAGGTGTATATCGACTCGGTTGTCACCTTTATCATTTATCTTCGGATAAAAATGACATTTGCCAGGAGAATACAACCGAAGCGGATAATCGTCATGGAGAAACGATAACAGTATCGTATTTGTAACTAAGATTATGCAACATTCCGACTCGGGTATAGTAAATACATACTGCAATACACGCGATGAACGTCTGCTTCGGAACTTTCCATCGCCATCAAATCTAACATGGTTTTATCCCAAGTAAATAAGGAAAAATAAGTTAGTATTCAAATATTTAAAGATTTCTTGAAGTTTTTGAAAGTCATAGGGTACAAATGCATAACCTTATCATAGGTAGTATATAAGATATAATTTAGACTAAAATTGAAGGTAAAGTATTGAAGGCAGTGAACACAACATGGGCCATATTTATTCAAAAGATTTAAACGGACTGCCTCGGTGGCGTAGTTGTACTACGGTATGGTTACAAAGCTGAGGTCTCGGATTCGAATCCCGGGTCGGGCAAAGTGATATTGGATTTTTCTATTCATTATCAGCCTGGAGTCAGGAATTTGTGCCCGATATGGCGATAGGCTCGCCCCCTATCACATCATGGGACGGAACATACAAGGCGAAATGTGGGTGTCCTGGTGGCGCCTCTGCCTACCCCTTCTGGGATAAAGGCGTGAGTTTATGTATGTATGTATGTATGTAGATTTAAACGATGGCCATTTGATTAATACACTCCACAAACAAACATTACGCATAGAAACTTTAAAAAACTAGCTTTTTCGTATGCCTAATATTTATCCTGCTAATCACTCATATCTCTCTCATTTTCTCCATCCATAATCAACGTACTTATAATAACAATTACAGTTGTCATGGTGAGCAGTGATAACTCACGACCAGTTAGTCCTACGCGTGCTTATTTTTCAGACTTGTTACCTACCTGTGAGCACAGCCGTCTCGTTTGTCGGACCTATGCAAATAAAAAAGAAATACTTCACTCACCATTTCCCTCATGATGGTCAAGAGACAACCAAGGCTGGTGATGCCTCAGCAGTTCGTGTGAGTAAGGATGATGTGGCGGTGCATACGGAGGCAATTCTAAGGAGCACCCGCCGACACTGCCCTGCGCTGGCGCCGCTTCCAAGCCCTTGCCCTCGTTTAGACCCAGAATGTCCGATATCTGGAACCCCGGCCTTTGCCCTGGCATCTTCATACTATCCAGGAGCCTGTGGACAAAATCCATAATTAGAATTATTGTGATTTAGCATGAGAATGTAAGAAAGTGGAACCGTACTTAAATTAATTGGAAAAAAAAACACATCAATTTTTTTTACCGGGACTTTCTCATCCCCCAACCGTTTATTGCAACCGTTTTATGCCAAGATTTGTAGTGGCACGCATGTTAACAGGGAACAACCAAGCATGATATGCTCTTTAGGCGCTGTGCACACAAAACAACTTTAGTTGAAGGAAACATTTAATAATTTTCAATAGCCGAAATTTAAATTTCGATAGGTTTGATAGCCTGCAACAAAATATAATCAGGCAAGAAATAAATAATTTTCCACGTCCATTCAATTCCATAGCACAAAATATTAACACAAGAAGTAGAAAAATCTACATTAAGCATTAATTATAGAAATCTGTTTGTTTTGTTGTTTTAGTTAAAAGTATATATATTATGGTTTTTAGGTTCATTGTATACTTGATAACGCCGAAGCTGCACCTATGTTTGTAAATGCAATTGTATACCGAGCACGAGTCACGCGCGCCGTCGAGTCGTAGTGAGTATTTCATATTGCACTCAGTCACTTCGCCTGTGCATTTGGTGCCACGTGCAGTCTTTCATATTTGAGATGTTTGATTTAATTTGTGTTTTCAGAATTTAAAAGGATTAATAAACATATTTCAATCGCTTTTTAAACGTGATATTTAACCCGCCGCACTAGATTACGGTTCACGCAGTGGGAGACTTGTTTGCCGCTATTATTTGTAAGTAGTAAGTCGCTAATATAAATCTAAAAATAACAATTACTAACTTGAATTTGAGGGATATGGAAAAACGGTCGCATAGAATTTTAACAATAGACATTTAATAAAGTAGAACCTATAGATATTTAATATAAAATGCTACTACATAGTTAAACTTTACAAATTACAATTAGTCTTACAGGTAAGGTCTGGTTTATTGGTCTTATCTTGTGAACGTATTTAGATATTAAAGTTCGGAAAATAAACTTTATTTAAAAATTTGGTTATTAGATTGATATAAAAAAATACTCATTAAAATAATGAGAATAATATTTTTATCCTCACAATTATCGTAATGTATTAATGTTGTTTTGCGTATATTAAAATAAAAATAGTAAGGTATCGATAACAATTAATAAATAAAGACAAAACATGTACCCCATTGCATAAAAGAACATTAAAAACTTTTCTATTATTTCTAAACTATTTTTTTTATAAATACGCTTAGACAACACAGTATTGCAATGTCGAATAAAGCTCAGTTTATAAAACTGGGATTGATTTCACTCAAAATATACTAATGTTTAATTAAACCAAAATAAAATTAATTATACCTAAAAAACAACCAAGCCGCTTCACTTATATGACTATACTTACAGAAAACCTCATCCAATTTCGCAAAACAACAATTCTTCAAGTATAGAACAAACACTTTTGAAACGTCACAGAATGCTTCTAGTTTCCCACAGAGCCTTATAATCTCAAAGCAAACCACTCGTGCATTCATACTTTAAATAAACTCACAAGGCTTTCAACTCAGCAAGTAACAAGCACGTCTCGATGGCGTATAATTGAAAGAAAACATTTGGAATGCCGACGTTTCAAACACTTTAAAGAGGAGCTCTCGAGAAAACGTGATCCGTATAAAGAAACATGTCTAAATAGTGACCCCGGAGCCGCCTTCGTCTGGCCATCAACAACAGAGGTATTACATGTACCCGTGAAATGTTCCCGCGATCCCGTACGTGACGGTATGAAAGGGCGGCACTCACAACGGCCTTAACAGGTTGTAAACATCACTATTAACGACCTCTCACTAAAAGGTGCAAAAACTGTCACAGAGGATGTCACGATTCTTCGGATACCGGATCAGTGCTAACCACCTACAAATATGCTTAAGACATTTATACGAGTGTCGTTTAGCTGTTGATAATACGGATATGAATATTTCTTGTATTAGGTACACTAATGACAAGGGTATACGGAATTTGTTGTATTTGTTATAAAACGTAGTTTGACCTAATTTTAAACTCTTAAAACTACGATGAAACAAAACCTGTAATTTTGATCTAAAACAGTATTTAGGATAAGATTTACTCCTTTCTTTGCTGTTCGTTTCATTACGCTTCTTTTCTCTTATTGTGTAAAATGAAAAATCTTATTCACATATAAACATCATGAACTCGCGTCTTCTGTACCTACGTTATCAATTAATAGATCACTCATTAAAACCACCATGCAAAACCACTGATTGAATCCTCACCCGGGGAAAGCGGAACGGAAAGCCGCCGGGTACAAAGCGGGTAGGAAGGCCGGTCCCCACGGCGGCAGCAGGATGGGGCTCCAGGCCAACAGCGACGCCGGCGGCAGCAGCGGCGGCGGCGAGCGCGCGCTCTCGCCCTCCTCACACTTCATCTCCCGACCGGGAGAACTCGCTTTCGGAATAATCTTGGCGGCTATGGAACACCCGCGCGAACACGTGCTGCGCCTCGCGACGCTGCGTCTACACTAAACAACCCTCGAGTGGTCCTCGGGGTGAAGCACACCCCGCGCCGCCCTCGTGCCTCGACAGCCTACTCAGCTCTGGACTGGCCTCGAGGGTGCTCCACGGCGCGGGGCCAATGGCGCGCCCGCATTGACTGGGCGGGATCCCCGGCGGCCAATCGCGCCGCCGCTACAGCCTTCCCAACAAAAAAAAACTGGAGTATACACTTTGAATAGAGAAGCTTTCGACGTGGCGCGTTACGTTATGTCGCTTTTTGTAATGAGTGCGAGCATTAAGTCCATTGTTGAGGCCGGGTTCGTTATGGACGCCGCTCCAAATGCCCGGATAACGATTTTCATTTAGAGTGTTTTATTAAGTCCGTGTAAGTCCATGTTTGCAGAATATTTGGAATCTTTTTGACAAGTTTAACAATAGGTACCTACATGAAGGGATCACATGTACTTATTTTTAAGTCCTTTTTCGATAATATTACCTATTCATTGATCGATTATTTTTGTTCTCATTAATGTTTTTATATTTCTTTATTATTTTAAAATGTCCTCTTTAAATATATTGATGGAGTCGTCACACTTAAATCCGTTGCACATGTTGTTGCATTCGGTATTGAAACAATTCAAAATGTTGAAAAACTTCTTCGAACAGGTACAAAAACAGTTCAGTTATCAGTTTATGACTTGCACGTGTGCAGCTCGGTATTGTTTCCTGATACTTCTTGAAGAAGTCCATTGTTGTTGCAAAGGGCGCCTCATTACGGTAATTGTCTGGAATTACTGCTAAATAGATTTTTGTTTAAGCGCAATGACAAGTGAGCTCCAGGTGTTTTGGATTAAGGCGATTGATTGCCGACTGGATTTTATTCCTTCATTTATCTTATAAAGAAGACTTTAAAACTTAACTTTACTTGCATTTGCTCTAATTTTCATACTTCACCTAAAAGGTCATTTTTTTATTTATTTATTTATTCATTTTCAAATAATGTATTTTTTGTAAAATGAAATAAGATAGGTAAGGTACCTATCATATTATACAGTAACTAATCAGGTTTTCCTTTTAAGTCACAGAAAATAGGAAGCATCGTACGTTCCTAAAAACCAAGTAATTGTCATAAATGCACTCATTCGAATCAAAAATGTGCGATTTACGCAATATGATTTCGGATACACAGTCGGTAAGGTCTGATTTAAAACATAATTTGCTGACGTGATTCTTTTGATGAGTGAGTATGCCGGTGGTACCCCCCCCCCTCCTCCTTTCCTTTTTCCTTCCCCATGTCCATTTTGAGTTGCCGACACACCTACGCTCAAAAATGGTTTAGATAAATGGTACGACACCTACATAGCGGCGGTAATAATTCCCTATTAGATCGGCCATTGGCACAACTTCCAGAACTATGCGAAAAATAACTATGTAAAAACAAAAATATAAATCAAATCGGTTTAATATTCATCGACAATTTTTTTTATCTTGTTGCCATTTATAAATTTTACAAATTATGGTGCTTTGTGCGTACCACGTAAAAGATGCGATTTTCTTCCGTACATAGATTATAGATTTTAGGTATTTAATAATAATACCTATTTTATACGAATATGAAATAAAAAAGTGATTGACGTGATGAGGCTTTTATGAAATTGATAAACAATGTGACCAGATGTTGCGGGAACGGTTGGGTGAGCTTAATTTCTTAAAACGGCGGGTTTTACAAGTTCAAATACCATAATCTTCTTGTATTTAAACAATAGGCGTTTGTTTTATGACTTGCAGGTGTGCAATTGGCGGTTCAATGGATTAGAGGAACTTAAGGATTCCCCTACAAGATCTGACTTGTTGCTTTTTTATTTTTAAGTGTTTTATATCAGTAACAGATACTAAACCTGATATCAAATGTATATGTTACCGACAATCTGTATCATACAGGCATTCTATACAATACCTAGGCAATGTATAGAATGCCTGAGGCGTCCAGGCAATGTATGAATTATTATGAATATTATTGTCCATTACATACTTTGCCTAGATAATGTATACAATGCCTAGTGATTGTATAGAATACCTGCTGTTCCACCGGCAATGTACAAAATAAATAGATCTTTGTCTATATTTATCAATTTATTTAGCTCTCCTAAATAGCGGTCGGAAATGTTATACATTTTGTAAGTCAGTGAGTAGATAGATAGATACATAAAAACGTTTATTTGGCCACAATAAACACAAAACAATTATCGAGAAAATAACATCAACATAGGTAAGTACGAACGCCAAGGAATAGAGAGGTCTAGACAAAGGTATACTTAAGTTAGGTTAGGTTTGAGATAAATTATACAAATTTCTAAAAATTGAATCAAACTAACCTAACCTTATAATTGTTTCGGATTTTTGAGATTAATTTTGGGATTTCAAAAAAAGAAAATCCTTCCTTAGACCCATCAAATTGGCTAAAAGCTCATATGATAAAAATCGTCGCTTTAAGTCAGTTTCCTTTGTTAGTTACAGCAACCCTGGTTTCATTCCATTCCAATTATAAATACATATTGACTCTACCCTTTTTAATTGGTAGAGCCATAACTTAAATGTTTCCTGGAGATTTTACTTATACCTATACAACTCATTTATATCCGCATGTACTGGATGAATAATGCTGCCTAGAAATCAGCAGAATTTCAAGATATCTGATGTCATATACGAATAAAATATATGCAAAGTTACCTGTAAAATACTATTGCTTGAAAATAAAATTACATATTCCGTAAAACAAATATACTAAGTGCCGCTTAACTCAAGTGTTATTAAAGTTAGGTACTATAATATGTTCTAATTAGTCTGATGTAGGGAATACGCGATAGCTTTATATTGTAATTATAAAAAAGCTTAGTATGCTCTCATAAAGAACAGTGCATCAAAAAGCACCAAGATTTTTTTAAATTTATTCGCCACTACGATTTTTTCTGTATCTAAGTTGTATTTGTAAATAGTGAATACATGTAACTAAATTCTTAACAAATAGCCGTAGATCATACTCGTATATATATATATTTATCCGTTCCGGCTATCTCGCTAAAAAACTTTATACGAAATCAATTAATATATTTCTAAGAAAACGCATTCTCTCTCTCTGGTATCATGTAGTTATCATATTGCTACAAATTGTGTTGATATTTCTTGTACATTATATTCAAATCAGATAGTATAAAAAAAAGCTAAATTAAATAAAGTTTAAGCAAAAGGCTTTTATTATCATAGACATGGATACAAATAATAAAATTATTTCACCTTATTGCTACTTAGATTATGATAGCTTTTCATTAATTATAATAGAATTATTACTATTATTGTTATCGTTATACTTTCAAATATGAAGCTTTAAATAAATAAAGATGGCGCGTAACACAAAAACGTTACATTTTTTTGACATTGCTATAAAATTTCTCCCATACGTCGATAAAGAAGTTTCACTTCAAAAGATGGCGCGTAACGGAAGAATGTGACGCGTAACGAAAAAATGTTACACTAAATTTTTTTCCAACCCCGATAAAGAAGTTTCACTTCAATAATCAAAAGAGATATTTAGATACTATACATTTTGCTGCTTGTTATGGTATGCTATGGTATATTATTCTTTGGTAAAATGTTGTGAAACACAAATGCAAGATGTGCTCCGAATCTCATAAATAAAAGTATTTTACTTACATTGAAATTATGAGTAAGTCAAAACCGTAATAAATACAAACAAAAACCGATTGGTACTACAAATTACAACTAATCTACTCCTCTGCATATAGCTCCTCTTTTAAAAAACACATTTTAAAATCAGAGGTTGAACGATAAACTAAAATGTGCACGCATGAGTATTACTCAAAGGGCAACAATAACAAAGGGCAATTATTTATATTGGGAACTTGCCCCTAAGTGGCGTGCAACGTTCACGAAATGTTTAATTGACTTATTGAGAATGAGTTTTTAAAATATCTATCGTAACAACTGCCTGCGTGCTCATCACTTTGTTGCATTACCGTTCCCGAGCCTAGAATATGAAGAAATTGTAAATGCATCATATTTTTAAATATTTTGTTTACAGTCTTTCATTAACAAAAACTCGTTTAAAGTATATGTTAATTTATTGGTAAGCTATTCGCTGTGTTTAATAATTAATTTAAATTTAAATTTAATTTAAGTCTGATGTTTAGGAGAGAGTCTATTTAAATCCTTCTAATCATAGTCGATAGAGTTCTGATGGATGAAAGTCATACAGAAAGCAACGCTTCCATGTAAAAATCTCTTGGGACCTTGAACCGTGAAATCGTCTTTGTTTTATTTTGCAGAAAAATAAATAAAATGATTAATTTAGGATTAATGCATACTTAAAATATAATTTGAATTAACCTCAATAACTACATAATATTATACATTAAGTTCTATGAAAGCTTAGATCTCTTAAACTACGCAATATTTTTATTTATTTGATTAGAAGTTTATTTTTTTATTGCTCTGGTTTCAAGTAGGGATTGGAGTAACAGAATACCTGTACCGGGACATAATTAGGACGGCTAACTTCTTTTTTGTATCATTGAGATGTAAAAGAATTGTGAATATATTTCAATAATTGATATAAAACTTTGATGTTACATTTTCACTTATACTATAGAGAGTGAGGGCCAGATTTGTGAGGGGCTGCCGGCAGGTGCGATCGCCCTCCGTTACACGGACCATTTACTCACTACTGCCACGCTGTACACACTAACCTCCCACTCAATTAATGCACACCATTATTAGATTATTTTCTTAAACTTCTTTTTAACACGTCTATATCCGATGTCAATCCTAGGCTCAAAATCCCTCTGGCCGAAAAGAGACATATTATCTCAAAATATACACCTTGAAATAATAAATTATAACAAATGTATTCACTAACCAATTATCTACCAGGTGTACAAATCCGAAAGGGATAATCTCGAAGGGTAAAACATTTAACGAGTTATTGTTGATGTTCATCGGTTCCATTACAAATTAGTATAAAAAGGTAACATATACACCGAAGCTCAACGTGATGGTACCGTTCTTAGTTAAATAAATACGCGAGGAATATAAAAAGACTCACGTTTTGTATTTGCATCGGTTAATGATAAAATAATGGGGGCTGATAGTAGACACGATAGAAACGTAATTTGTGTAAAAGTAGAATATTGTATTGAGGAACCCGCGCCGTTCGTACCACCCGCCGCTGACACCGCGAGAAAAAACTACCCTGTGACCAAACCCGGCGCCATTACCTTCGCCGCAGTACCGAGCACTGTCAACAAAGTAAGGCACAACTTTTTGCATAAGCCTCGGATTTATGAACTGACGTACGTAATTGAATTTTCCACTGCCAATTCAAGGACATTTGATCCATAACTCACCAGTATTAGAACAAACGTCACGAGTCAAATTACACAAAAGAAACAAACGACTTCTGAGTGTTTTGTATGCCTAGCAAACATTACACTGTCAGTATTTTCAAAGTACTCGGGATTAACAATACAATTTCGCAACCTTAAAGATTTACACACAAAACAACTCATTTTCCTCTTATCGCCTCTATATACGGAGTTATGAATCCAGCACAATGATGGTAAAAATTATATTTGACTAACCGAGCAACGAACTCGTCTAAAGCGCTACTCCAAGTCAAATTTTACTCAGCACCCACGATACTTAAGCGAAATTTATGGCAGACTCAACTACTATAAACAAGTTTGTATGGGTTTGCAAACGGAACGAGCCGAACTCGATGGGGTTTCACGTATATTTCGTTATGGCAATCTGGTTAGACCCACTGAGCCTAAATGGGCGGCGGCACGCCAACCGGCGAAGAGGGCTTCCAAACCAATTAAGGCTCCACGAAGGCATGGGAGATTGCGCAGCTGGCATCACGAACTCGATGGTACTCAGTGCGATTCATCGCCGACGGAACTATAAGTGCGGGTCACGCAAGCCACCAACCGTTCGACTGTGACGTGTTATGGATGCATACTCAAAACGCTACCCTACCCATAGATATACATGGTAAGTGCCGTGGTGCCACAAACAGGTACACGTGAATTGATTTCTTGTGATAAAAGGATGAATCATGCAAGTTCTTGTTAATGGTCAAGTTTAAACGGTAGCAAATTCTTTGTTCAACTCGTAGTTAGTTCCGTTTAATATTTGTCTTTACTAGCATGACAGTGACTTCAAAGTACCTGATGATGTAGAGTGAAGCCGGAACAAATTTGCCTGGCCGCTCGATTACAAATATTATGCACAAGTTGGACCCGATATATGTAGGTCGTATGACTGGGTTTTAGTTAAGGTTACAAATATCTAATAATCACTCTCCGAAGAAAATTCAATAGCGAAGCTGTTTTCATGTCAACTGTCTTTAAGATTCCTATATAAAAAAGAAGCCTCTACCATATCACCGACGATGCTTATAAGTAAAGTATTTGGGTTATTAATTTTTTTAACCTTATCTTTGGCAACCGACGGCACGGCGCGGCGCTTATTTGTATAAAAGTTTCCTTTCACTACCAATTCCAAGAAATTGATCATTAGTAAAACTCTAGGTTAGGTAATTTTATCCAAATCCAAGTAAATTGGAAAGAATGATAGGACAAAACAACGTGGAACGGTCTGTATAATATAAAACTTTATTATGATGGCTGTGCCACTGAATTTGAAAGCTCTCAAGTTTTGCCCGCAAAATATTTATTGACACGGGCGGTTAGAATCGCGTGCAGACTTGCTAATATGTACCTACTTGTTGGTTACATATCTACAGAGAGGTTATATTAAGAGTTTTATAGAGATGAACAACATAGAAATTTACTAGTGGTATAATAATTACAACGTTTTGGTATGCTTCTATGAAAAATCTATTTCTATACTTTACCCAATTAATGATTGTTTCATAAGCTATATTAAACTTAATTTAGGTATATTTAATATTTTGGTACCTACTATAGAAGTTGATAGGAATATTATTTATGTGTGTTTAAGAAGTGTTTCCTAGCTAATGCATAATAAAGTCATTATTTTATATAGAGATATAAAATAATGAGTTTATTATACATTAGCTAAAAAAATTGTACATAGAGATGTACATTTTTTCTCAAGTTTCATTCCAAATTTTGGTTAGATACATACCTCTAGTAAAAAAAAACTCACAATTTTCCTGCAAAGTTGTATCTTATTAGTCGATATGTAAAAAGACTTTAATAAATTAAATATAATTGTAAAAAATATATTTAATTATGTTGGTGCGCTTATGGTAGAGATTACTGAATAAGATACAATTTAGCTTATTAAAAAGAACCTTAAAAACAATTTGTACTTCGAAAATTCTTGAACGATGCGTAAATAAATTAGTTATTTGATTCGATGTTATTTTCTCGTACTTCATTAAACGGTATTTTTTAAATAAATTGGAATAAAATGATACATTGTCATAAAATGTAGTAAGTAAGTAGTCGTTAATGCTTCCCGAGTGGCAAAAAAAATAATAGCAAAAAGTAAGTAATAAAATAAAATAAATTCAACTGCCTTTCGATAAAAACCTGTAGACGTACAACATGTTTATAACTTATAGAATCTATTACAGTTTTCAAGACTTATCTATTTCTTCTCTTCAAATAGAAACATCAATATGTACGAAGTAAAACATTTTAAAATGTATTGTTGTTTATTGAATCGTGAATAATACTTACGCGTAAGAATTGTATCTGTAATCTTCCTCCGCTTGAGGCTGCCGAACCTGGTAGCTCAGATCAGCGCCATAGTCCGGCGGTATGATGGACCAACTGTTGTCGTAGTTGTAATAGTCTCCGTAACCCATGTCTCCTTCTCCCATCATTCTCATCCTACACTACTCAAACAGGCTCTCACACGAACACTCAGCGCTAATAAGCTTAGATTCAAACTAAGATAATTCAGATTTAATAAGTTTATTGATTTAAATCTACGCTATCACAATATTTTTTTTTTGTGATAAAGTTTGCGCGAGCGTATACAGCCGCGGAGGGACTGCGCTCGATCGTATCGACTGATCGATGCCTCATCGGACCTTATCAATAAAATTGTATCGTTATCATATCTAACAGCTTTCCCCCATGATACGGGACTTTTATAATACGCATGCGAGTCGACAATACACCGACGCCGCTGTCCTATATCTATACTATCTAGTTTTATCTGTGTCAGATGTAATGTGTGTGAGCAAAAACGTGCCATTGTCAACCGAGGTAACGTTATGAAATTCAGGAATGACAGGAAAATGATAAAGAAAGCGTAGGTCGGATATCTTGTTACACCAACCTCAATTTCTATTAAAAATAATTCAGGTTTTCCTTTAAAACTTGCTAAAGCATTAGCTATTAAAAAACAGGTATGTCAATAGATTATACTCGTACCTTAGGATAGAATTTGGGATTTCGGATAAGTAATTTTTTTTACGTGCGTATGTATGTACGTATCAGCCCAGAAACGTCCCACAGTACGGGCCTCCTCTACAATCGAGAGTATGATTGAGGCATTTAGGCCATATAGTCCACCACGCTAGTCTAGTGCAAGTTGGCGGACTTTACATAATAATAAATAAATACACCCAACAGTCACATACATAGTTCTGACCCCACATATACCAGAAACCCCAACCAAAGACCTCACGTATCAGAAACTACGAGAGACTTTTCGGTCTCACAAACACCCAGACCCGGAACAGATACCTGTAGATCACACAAACATTTGTCTCGGTGCGGGGATCGAACCCGCGGCTTCTCGTTTTACAGGCGGCGTCTAACCAACTGCGCCACGGAGGTTTTTACATACCATAGAAATTCATACAAATCGCTATGGTATGCAGGTTTCGTCACGATGTTTTCCTTCACCGTTTTAGTGCGTGGTGATTGACTATCAATTCACACATGACTCCGGAAAGTCAGAGGTGTGCCTTGGGATTTTCAACACAAAGCACTTCGTTAAAAAAATGCGTATTGTTATTAAATTATTATAACCAACATCAATTATATGTATACTATTTAAAACAAATGAATGCTGCAACAAAATCTATCTGTAAAGACCATACTATAACGTGCCTACATTAAAATATATGAAACAAATGCCTATAGTCCTGCCGCATTTTTAGGTCGAGGTAAACTAAAGAAAACCAGTTTTTTCTCTTCATCCTAGAGGTAAGATATCTAATCATCTATGCGTGTGACGTGCGTCGCAATTATTTTACAAAAAGCTGCGGTTACCTCTGGTGGGACTCGAACCCACAATCCTCGGCTTAGGAGGCCGATGCCTTATCCATTGGGCCACAGAGGCGAGTGGAGGAGCGGAGCTAGTGGCGGCACCCGTTCAGCGCCGAGCCGACGACGTTGCGTCACGGCGCGTCACTGCGCTGCGGCGGCGTTCACACAGCCCTGACTAATTTGTGTGATTATCGTAATTTGATAAGTAAGTCGCATACAAATCAAAACATTCAAGATATATCCGTGATAACATGTATCTACACTTTAAAGTTTATTTAATGTTTAAGTTAACTTGCCCCCCCCCCCCCTGATTAAGATTTGTAAATCTCAATAATATTATATGAGACATTGAAAATTAATATGCAAATGAAATGCAAGTGTCGATTCGTGACCCACAAGTTTAAGACTATGAACGCCGCTTTATAACTCCGTTATCTAATTTAATATTCAATAAATCATGCTATAACTATTGAAGTAATTTATTCCAATGACTACACCTATCGTTTATAAATATTGAGAATATATTTTTATGTTAAGTAAAAAATGTCTCTGCGCACATGCCTTTAGCAATAATAACGTTCACGAGTATCACTAACGAAAATACATTTTCAACGCAGGAACCTGTCTAATTTTATCTACAACACATCGTCAATATATCACGCTGCTTTGTAGTGAATTAGTAAGAACAGCTGCCCAACAGACTACATCTTTACACTCCAACTTTTAACTTTAACAGCTCAGCAAATTCTGATTAACTCAACATTTATGTTAAGTTTAGCAAGTGTCCAATATTGAGGCATAGGCAATACTGCATATCATATCTTATATAATGCATTGCACAGATATGTGTGATTGATTAAGAGTCAAATTGGTGATATAAACAGAAGCTCTCTCTCCAGCTACTAGAAGTCAGCTGTTGAACATAGGCCTCCCCCAAGGATTTCCATGGAAACATGTTGGAAACGGCCTGCATCTTTGTGACTACTTGCAACCTTACAGATGCACCTCTGATGCTTCCTTTGCCAGTACCTACGTGGCCTCAAATCGAGAATTTTGCACCAGCGGCCACGCGGCACTATGTGCCCTGCCCACTGCCACTTAATTGGTTATCATTTGGGCTGTGTCGGTAAACATTGTTCTCCTATGGATCTCCTCATTTCTGGGTCGATTTCGTAGAGAAATTCTGAGTATAGGCGCCTCCTAAGCGCATTGAGTGATTTTGAGCCTTCTTGAGAGGCCCATAGTGATAGGCCACACTTCGAAGTCACTTATCAGCAATTTGAATCGGATGATCGTTTGGTGTTGTTTAGCACTCATGAATTGAATTTCTACGCCAGAGGTTGCATGTCCTCGTCCTTTTGGACCATGTCTATTATGGCAATTTTTTTAGAGAGCCATCGGTTTTAAATGGCGTGAATATAATTAAGGTACCCACTTTATTAATTCGTGGTGGTATTAATGTAGGTACCTACTTATGGTCATGTTGAATACACAGATCGAAAGCATGAAACAATTGGGTGTGCATTTGATTAAACAATGTGTGTTTCCTATATAGTGTATTATCTATGAATGTGTGGATTATTATCGCAAAAACACTTTTTTGGTTTTCTTTTTAAATGAATAATAGGATATAATTTTCTTATCAACAAAATAAAATTTAATAATTACGAATTTTATCGTTTTATTTCAATGTGTAACATTCGCGTAAATCTAAGAAACGGTCATGATATCAATAATTGTTAATAAATCGATTGTTTAGGAATCTATATTTCTTGTGACTGAGTAAGGAATAAGGATGGCATTAATTCATATAGGTAATAATGTCTGTCCATATATTATGTGATGTGCATGGCTCATAGCGCACAGAACTAATTACCTAGGGAACTGAAAAAATGGTAAGTGCACACCCGGACATACCACCCAAGAGTTGGATAAGACTTGAGGTAGTATGGGCTTAAAGTCGCAGGAAGCAGATGAATGATGATAATATATCAAGTCCTCTTACTGTTGATTGAGATTTAAACAGCCCACGACGCTGGTCTAGTGGACTTATAAGGATGATGGACGACTGTCATTAAATGTCTAATAGCATTCTATACCTACATATAATAAATTTGTAACCGATCGATGTCTGCACCTGGAAGATAAATGAGAAAAACTAATACGGTGGGGCTGTAATAACGTGATTGAACCCAAAACAATGATATTTAGAATTTTTATCTGTTTGTTTGTGCGGTTGTGCGCGATGAACTCAGAAACGGCTTAACAGATTTCGATGAAATTTGGTATGGAGGTAGCTGACACCCTGGATTAACACTTTACACTCCGAAATTGTAGTGCTCCCGTGGGATGAAGAAGAAATTCCGATATATTTGTTACATGTTTATAGGGTGGGACTGGATTGCATGCCTTAGAGTTAGAATGAGAGGGGACGGGCGGGATATTACGGGACGGGACGGGACGAAATGGGACATTCCAAATAAAGTAAATTTCTAGTAAAGTTAATCACGCAGACGAAGTTTGCGGGCAGAAGCTAGTCTTAAAATTATCCATCAAGAGTTTATCAAACCAAACCCGACCGGCAAATAAATAACACAAGTATCAAATAGAAAATGTTTAATATATATCATGTTTATAATGGCTTTATATATTATCTGAATAAATAATCGACTTAATATACGTGAATGACGACTACACACTCCGAATACTATAGCAACGCCAACGAGAATCAAATTATCATAACAAATGAGGAACTTTAATCAAAATTGATTCTATACAAATAATACTTTTTATAGAGTTTTTGTTGCATGCTTCATCTTTGGGTCTTAAAAAAAATGGTTACTCGATGTATTTTAGCTTTATATGACATATTATACATCTACGTATAGTGAGTATAAAACTGCTCGAGCTTAAGGGCTTTTGCTCTAGAAGTTAGCCGCGGTGTGTGAAATTATTTGTCTAATCTACAAGAGTAATGAACTATGTCGCCGTTGGGATACCGCACGAAGGCTGTCTGGTGGCCGAAATGTTTCTTGCACACTTGACATACATCGTGCTTTGTTATTACCACGCTCTTTGACTCGTGATATTGTTTCAGCTCTTGGACCTGAAATGAAACGAATATTTATATTTACGAATTGCCATGTAATAAAACATTATGAATTTTAAAACACGATAGTTGTCGACCTGGGCTATAGATTAGTAGATTTTTTTATATAACTTCTTTAAAATATTTTTCAGTCCTATTTTACGTTTCTATAATTCGTTCACCCGTCAAAAATCGTCTTCCTTTTGCATAATAATTAAGCCCAATAAAATAAATCAAATTTTTACCTGTATGTGTTCAGCATACAGTAATCCTTTTAGTATTTGCATGCGGCGTTTGAGCGTGAGTTGTCCATCCAGGGCGCTTTCTAGAAAATGTTTGAGGCGACTGAGCGGCACTGAATCTGGCAGCACAGCTAGAGCCTGCGACAAAACAATACATATTTGTAATCTTTCCGCCTAATGGTAATCACATCTGCACTTAAACAGAAGCAAAACCACTCAGAAGTTATTAAAATGAAGTTCTATGCGGCACTGCACTGAGCTCGTCGCCCCGAGACATTAATGGCTTTAATCATAGACCTATTTTAGTTGTCGAATATTTTGTCCCTTTCGAACAACTTTAGAATTTAATTTCAGCGAAGAAGACAAAACATTCGATAACTTAAATAGGTTTTAAATCTATCTATGAATAACGCCGTAAGTCTTAAGTCTTGTAATTGCTGACTAACATCCTTCAGTCGTGGATACCATAGTGTTTGTACACTATTGCTTAGCGGCAGAAATAAACAAGGTAGTCGTACCTAACAAAATGGCCCTCTACATAAAAAGGGTCTACCACAAAGTAGTTGTATTTTTTTTTATTACTTAAACAGAATATTTAACGTTATTCAATATATCAATAACCTCTCTGGCTGGGATTACAAATAAATACGTTGTTTATTGGTATATATAACGAGAAGTGGCAAACTTGCGGAATTATCAGTGAACAAGTGAGAAACAATACGGTGTTAGTTGTGTGGGGATCCTCAACTGCTCTAAACATCGTGATTCAATGCATACCTAGTAATACCTAGTTTATAATCCTTCCAACTTTAGTCATTTCTGTCATAAATCTCAAACAAATTTGGGCATGATATAATTCTTTCACAAATGGTTTTTTTTTTATTGAATAGAGAATCTTCACATCATACATCAACATCTGCTATCTACATCTAAACCTATACATGTATAATTCCTATTGTTAACGACAAACCTTGAGTGGCGCTATCTTGTCGGCATGTTTCTCCAGTATACTAAGAGCCGTTTCTAGATCGGGGACGGCGGTTTTGGGGTGTCTTGGTACATTGGCTAGCGGCCCACTGAGCACGCTGGTCTGTTCAGGATTCATTAGTATCCTCATCAGTATCACGTAAATGTCTTGGTTCTTCTCATTGGGTACTTTGCTCACGTTTTCACAGTAGCGTATCGCTCTTTCTACTTCACCTGAAAACTAGAAATGTATTAGGCAACAAGCCATGAAATACTAATGGTTAATAATATTTAAAATACGTATTTTTATTCGGTACGGGAAACAAATGTACGATGAAGATCAAAGTACAGTATATATTAAACGGTAGGGACATTAAACTCAATACAACAACGTGACAAATTAAAGACTTTGAGAATGAAAAAATAATCTAAAACGTTATTGCGAAAAGCATTAACAAAAATTGTTACACATAAATCTGTGAAGCGAAACAACTATTGCAGGATTGAGTTAAGCAGAATCTTATAATTTGCGCCATCACCTTTAAAATGCGGCTGTAACATTATAAATGTTAAAATTATAAAGTAAACATGAAAATATTACCTAATATCAGTACGTAAATAGCCAAAGCGTGTTCGTGTCTGCCAAGCTTCCCCAATATAATCGCTCTCTCCTCAAACAAATTATCTACGGGAAAGTGCAGCAACACTCTTTCGGGCGTATAATGAATGGACTTTTCTAGAAACGCCAACAGCTTAGATTTCGTGTGTTGCAACTCTTCTTCAGTTATATTTGCCTTTTTATTCGTAATTTTATCTCTGTACATGTTTATTAAAGCGTCGTGGAACACAGCATTAGTATCGTTCCACGTATGGATAACATGTTCTAAATAAGGTATCACTAAAGTCTCGTGCTCTCTCAGCAAAAAATCTAATATTTTGGGACGAGGAAAGTTCTCCACTTCCATTATATCTTCGGTGAATATTTTCAAGCCTTCCTCCGGATTTTCTTTCAAAATCCAGTCGGAGAATTTGAATATTAGGTTTATGTGCTCGGAACCTGAAAAAAATGTGTTAATGGTTATTCTGAAGAAACAAAAATACAATTATTTAAAAGGTAGCACTTTAAAGTTCATGAATTGCTAACGAAATTGTTGCGTTAGCAATTGATGTCAAAAGGATTAACACAATAGGCAATTAAGCATTTTTACCTAAATGTTGCAAGTACTTTTTCGTCCCTCGATATCCTTCGAGGCTGGAGTCTGGTTGTTTGGCCTGTTCTCTCAACAACTGCAGAGCTTTTGTGTGCTGTCCTTTCGTCTGGTACAGTATTATCAATTCGCTGTGCTTGCCATGTTGTTGCAATGTTTTTTCAGCCTCTTCCAAACGGCAGTTGTTTAATCTTAGGAGGGGCGCCACGAACGCATCGTTGGTCTACAAAAATATCTGCTTTTAGGATATACATATAAACATAATGTTGTAGACAGAGGCGCCATCTACGATTTAATGGGGATATTTCGGTCTCTAGTGTGACTCGTATAAAATTTTTAGAAGCGTAAAACTGATTTAAAATGTCATGCTGGAGGTGGGAATCGAACCCAGGAGCATATAGTTCAAAGTCCACCTATGTTGCCACTTGACCAATTACTCAGCTTTTGGGATATAATACGATAAAAAAAATCTTATGCAGTTGATTTTCAATAACTAACTACAACATGAATCACGAGCCAAAAGTTGTCTACTGTCTGTACGAATACGAAGATTGACAGACGTTATTAATTTTTTGCCACCGCATTAAATTTTACCGCCGACGAACAAGCGTGTCGGATATAAGACTTCCAAATTAGAAATTCCATCCGAAAAATATGTGCACACCTTTATTAATATATTGCAACACAAAAATCTTGCACTCAGTTATATGAGTTTTTTGTCAACGAGATTTTTAACTTAATTAATTATTGAGCTTCTTTATGACTTTATGCGCAATGATTAAATTCAATCAAAATACCAGGTGTAATCAGACTGAAAGAAAAAAAATCGTCGCCTATGTGAAACTTTTAGTTGCATTGTATCTAAAGCCACTAAAACTACCACCTGGCTTTGTATTCGTCTTCAGTCTGGATATACTTACTCTATTAGGGTACACTAGTAAGTCTGAGGCCAACTAGGTTTAGAGATAATATGCATTAGTAGATAAAAGGTTGAACTAGTATATACAGATGTTTTTTCAAATGGGCGTGGATGGCATAGCTGAAAGGAGCAGATGCTGAAAGGAATTAGGAGCCCGGTTTTGATGAAAACTAAAACTGCATACTTAGATTTTTTCTTCGTGACTCCTTTGAGGATTTTTCGATATTTCTCATAGTTTCGGATTTGGCCATCCATGCCCACTTGAAAACCCACCCTGTATACGGCCACACATGGGATAAATAAATTTGGCCTAGGACAAACTAGTTTAGCTTGAAATCTGGATTGGTCGGTAACATACGTATTGAAATTAACATACTCGATATTAGTTGTTCTAATTATAATTTTACTTCAAAATAGGGATTGCAATCCGGTACCAATTTCCAAACGGATTAGTCACATCATAACTATTTTACCTTTTCATGCCTAAATCGACTCTACAAAAAGATATTTGTTATGAAATCTTAATGAGCGTTAAACGAATTAGGCAAGGATCAGATTGTTAAGCCCAAGACTGCGGGTTCAAATCTAAGGCACAAACAACTGACGTTTTGCATGTATGCGTGTATTCTAAATTAATTATCATGCGAAGAAAAACGTTGAAATGTGTAAGTTATCCACAATAATTTCAAATGTTTGAAATTTACCAACCCCTTCAAGCCAGCTTGGTGGACTAATAGGCCTACTCCCGAAAGGGTTGATGTCAGGCAAGAGACCGGTCTGCAAAATTAATAAAACAGTCATGTCGCGCCGACCCTAGTCTAAGTAAGATACGGGTAGAGAGAAAATGAAATAATAAAATCAACTATGTATTTACAACAGAAAGTCATTCAATTCATATACAATAATATTTTATATTTGTCTATAGGTAATGACATATGGATCGGTTTCTTACTTTTTTAATGTCCCAATGTAGGTAATAGCAATTTGGCCCGAATCTGGTATACGTCTAAAAATTTGGTGTTCCGAATTGCAATGTCTAGTTCAAAAACCTTACCTGCAAATAGCATTTGAGCAGAGTAGTATCGATCAACTCGAGTTGCTGCGTGACGTTTCTCTGACTGCCTCCTTCCTCCTGACTGCTACCAGCCTCTGTCGCATTTCCCTTCCCTATCCTCGCTCTTAAGTTTACCAAATAATCTATGAGAGCATTCAAAGCATTCTCTAAATCTTTTCCTTTCAATTTGTTCTTTTTAGATTCGCCATCAGCCTTGCTATCGAGCTCTGGGAACAGTTTTATGACGTCTGCTGGGTCCGTGTTCAATTTTATGAACTCGTTCATCGCTTGTTGATACGATTTGTTGTCGAATAGTTCTAAAGCGTAGAGTACTTGTATGGAATGTATCTTCTGCTTTTTCTCCTCTGGCGAACATTCTGATAAATTCTGTACAAAAAATATGAGAGTATAATATAAGTCTACATTCATAAACAGGCTATGGTAAAATGTGAAAATTGAGACGGTGCTGAAATACAATGGAAATCTGCTTAGTGCTTACTGGCATGTAAAGACTCCCCAATATGTTTTTACAGCATAAATATTTATTTGACGGCAACAATCTAACATCCATATAATTTATATCATAATTAAATTTAATCAGTGTATGACAATTCTTCAGGCAAAATGAAATATTTGTTCAATGTTACGCTGCTACGCAGTGCGTAATACCCAGACCACAAAGAAAAGTATTCAATATTTATCCATTTTTTTTTTTCATAGTAAAAGTTGGTAAACTTTGCTAAAGCTTATATTATTAACCAATTCGTGATTGCATATTTTAATCCGGATATTTATTAAATGACTAATTCTTCCTTAAATTATGTATTAACTAATTAATAATTAAATTAACTTAGTGATATCAAAAGCCGATAACGGTATTGCGTGTACAAAAAAAAAACAATGAAATAAATGTAACCATTTCAAATTGATATTGGGGCGACATAATCGCATTAGCGACAAAGCCCTTTTAATATTGAATAAAAAAAAAATGAAATTGACGCGTTATATTTTTACTTGGATATGATATCCTAGATAGTTGCCCTATTTGTTGGTTTAATGTGTTAGCCTAAGAAATGAGATGATGTCTATTTTTAAATCAGTGGATTTTTGCTAAAAATATTTATATAAGGGTAGTTTAATTGTAACAGTCACAGAGCAGATGACTAATACCTCAGTCTGCCCCGTGACCACGAAAGCTGAAAAGCAATCGAAACGTCGGGAAGTTAAAAAATGTAAAAATTAAACCAAATCGCGATAAAATCCGTAAAAATAGTTTTATTTCAAAATATTTATATAGTTTGTTCCAGTTATTTTTTTTTATATTACATTTAGCTGGCAGGCCTTATGCGCGCGAATAACGACCACTGCACACTAACATCGAAATGCGCTTTAGTGTACCAGGTAAAAGTGTTACGCAATCCAGTTTCAAGCTGCATAGATCAGACTTTTGTTGGCTTGCTGGCATAGGATTTGCTAGGGACACGGCTCGGCCGTTGCATGCGCAAACGTTGGATGTAAATGGCCCCATCTTACCCCTTCTGACCACCCCGAGGTACTGGAAGAGGCCCATAATTGCTTATCTCACGACAAAAAGGCAGGCAAGTATGTCGACGGGCTAAAGATATTACGCATGCTTCGTCAGGGGATGCCCGATTTGGATTTCAATGCACATCACATCTAGTGCATTGCAATCATTTTTTACCAGTGTATCAAAAAATTGTAAAATACTACTCACACTCCACAACAAGGCAATGGTGCCTATACGGTTCTTTCTTTTTATCGAAAAAGGCATTATCACAAACTTAACACTGTTCTGGATTATGAACGAGGAAGCTAGAAATAACATACTTACATTTAGAAGTTTAATAATAGAAGCCTTGCGAGAATGACTTTTATTTTTAATACTAAACATTTTGTATGATACCAAATATCGATGCACTAACAACATGAGTAGCTAATGAATAATTAACATATTTTTCCGCGTACGAATATTGTACATTCATATGGGGAGGGGAAGGTGAATGATTTAAGTGATAAGAATGCCCATTGTAACACTAATGTTCCAGTTTTATAATTGATTGTATTCCTTTATTTGATTGCAATAAAGAATTATTGTATTGTAATAATGTTGTATAACTGAAACTACAAATATCCACCTGGAGGTGATTGTGAGCTGCTCGCGAGACCTCGCAAGCCAAGCGATCTCGTGAGTCGTGCCTACAATTTAATTCATTTTACGTTACCACGGAACCTCGCAAATGCATGTCGCCCAATAAAAATTACGAAAAAATACGCGCATATTCATTGATAATACTGTAAATAATTATTGAAAAAGATATAGTTCCGTAAATCTAAATCTGGAAATGCAGAGAAAATTCAGTAATAAGATGAGGCATTGTTAATATTATAATATGGTAATTATTTTGCTAGTGCTCTGATCAAACCAGTATTATAAACGATGAGGATTACAAAATAAGGCGAAATAAATATACAGTACCTACTACATAAACGGATAAAGATAAGTCAAGGGGTGACAGATAAAAAACCCATGCGACGAGATAAGGCTTCACTTCGTTAACAACAGAAATACGAAAATAAGGGCGTGGTATTTCAAAACAACTAATTAATACAGAAAAACAGACATAAATATGTCTTACAAACTGTAATTATTCGTCTATAACTCTAGAAATATTTTTAGCACAGACAAAAATTACACTATTTCTAGCTTCCACTGTTATGTTCACTAAAACACCTTAATTATAATCGACTAGGTATAACACGAATTCATACTGTCATAAATTTGCCTTGACATGTTTGTAAAACATAAATATCACAAGGAAAATGTTGTAAATTAAACACCAATATGCACCTAGCATGTACCGTCGTTTTAGTGGTTGGGTAATACATTATAAAATTGTAAAACATAATGTGCGAAAAATATATCTATATCATTGTCGAGAAAATGAATATAGGTAGTTTGGTGACCGTATGTTTCGAATATAATTATATAATAATTATTATATCCGCGGCGCGTCCCTGGAATCCATTTTCCAAGAGACGGCTCGATGTGCTTATATAGTCTTTGACTTGGTCTCACAAACGGGAGTAAACAAGAACGATGCGACGAAAACATTTATAAGACTGACGAATAACTGTTCTTGGGGGTCGCGTCAGTTAAATAACCGATTAGAAAGGTAATGTTCTACATTTATTTCTTGCTAGATATTGGATATTAATTATATTGTATAGGCAGCTGGAGACATCCATTTAAATATTTTCCATTTTTTAAAGTCATTATTTATTGTTTTCTATTGTATAAGATTAAAATAATAATTACTTAAAAAATCGGTATTCGATATGTTGTCCAAAATAATATACTTGAGTTTAATTTAAAAAATATTGCAAGAATACATTACATTATTTTGAAATGTTGCACAGCTATATTTCAATTTACAAAGCGCACTTACCGTTAAATCTATAGCTATTTGAAACTGTTTGTCTTTTAACAATTGCTGCCTTTGTTTGGTTACGTCGACAGAGCTCAAACACCACACTTGGCCGACAGAAGCTACGAATATCAGACCACGTTTACATCTGAAAATAAATTTTGCAAGTTATAAAATCATTTATGTATCTATCTTCCCATCCTTTTTCTTTTCTTATCCTCTCCCTATTTAATAGACCGGCAACAAATCTATGAACTAAGCGTTGAGATATTCATGGACGGTGGTGACAACTTACCATCAGGTGATTTCTTTGCTCGTGTGCTGGTCTTACTGATAACAATAATTAAGAAATAGCTTTTCACAAGATATTTTTAATAATTACCTATACATCAGTCGTGCTTTATTCAAATCAAGTAAAGTTTGTATGAACAGTGCAGGTTCCACCGTCTGCACTATAACTTGGTCCTGTAGGAGACCGAGTACAAATGGCTGGTCCCATACTGAAAATTAACCCACATATTACAAAAAATAGTATTTCATCATACCAATCCACAACAATTTACGAAAATCCAGTAAGAAAAAAAAATTGTGATCAATCGCTGTCTTTGATTAACAATACTGATCACTCTGTATCAAGCAAGTTCAAGCTAGGTAAGTTATAAATTTTCTATTTATTGTTTTCAATTCCAACATGGATTTACTGTTTAAATTAAACTATATACAATAGAAGACAAGTTCAACTCAATATAATCTTTATCCAATTATATTTTAAAAGATACCTTATGTCAAGCATAATATTGTACTTACTACTTTTAAAAACATTATTAAAAACTATAGTACCTAATTACTAGTTGTCATACTCATAAATCAAAAGTATTTTAAAATTGTCTAATGTAAATAAAAAAAATGTTTTACATTTAGAGGTAAAAACGTGAAGTTGCAACATTATATCTTACCAACAGCAATTGGTGCTTCTGACCACTTTATAGTCTTCTTTATATCAATATCAACATCTTGTGATTCCTCCACAAGTACAGAAGTCTGATCTCGGCCCAAGAGAAATGCCGTATCAGAATACTTAGCTATAGTTGGTTCTAAAGATTTGGAGCTGCTTGTAGGAAATAACTCTTTAGGTTTTCCTTCTGAGGCCTGATGATAAAAACATAGAAATTCACCACATTAGTGCCAATAAACAATAAATTTTGAAAATTCATTATACATTGTAAATATCACATATCATGAAGGATTCTTTCGTATTTCTATTTCGTAGATGCACCTGAACCAGTATTTATATACAACTTGAGCAATGACAACATTAACTGAAAACACAATACATATAGAGGAATGGTTCAGGAGTTAGTACTTTAAAATTATAATACAATATGGCCATTTGATATTTTTATCAGGTATATAATTTTCACATTATGATAGTTAGAGAATATTAAGATTTGAATTCTAATATGAAATCTAATGTATTAATTTTAAACCATGTATTTTTAAGTGATTAATTAAAATTATGTTGTAGTATAATGTTGCCACACCTCCTTTACTTTGAATTCAATATTTATGACAATGAATCCAAACGGTATAAAATTGAGAAGCAAATTAAATAGATTTTAATATTTTTATTTGAAACTATCACTGTTATCTTACATCATACAGCATGTATTCCGCTTTGAATCCCACGCACAAGTACTGTTGGCCCCAAGCCATGACCTTTGGTACGTCCGGTACATTGAAATCCAATATGTATTTAAATTCACCATTTTTACCACCATATACTTGAAGCTTTCTTCTCACAGCAACACATAGACGGACATCAGATGTTACTTCTCCACTAGCCGATGTTATTACCTATAATTTTATTATACCAATGTTAATTACAATATTACAAGTTGAGTTTAGAAAAATATATGTAGTCTATATAGCCAAGAAAACATATTGGCTATTCAGGGGTTAAAATTGTTTTGTCAGATTATTCAATGTTTATTAATGTATGGCCTGGGTTTGGACTGTTTCCTATTTTTAATCTTGTTAAATTATTTTCATTAGTAGACTTTTATTTAGACTGTAACATGAATGGTGCAGTTTAACTGGGGCAATTCATCAGAATTGAATACTAAATTTATGGGATTCAATATTATATCAATAATACTGTATCATATTGTACTAATTGGAAATATAGATTTATTGTTGCCTTTCATCTGATTATTGAGATAACCAGAGAATCTTGAAACCTCAATATTTGATAAAGAAAAGTGGGCAATTTTCTAATAATGCACCAGCTATCCTAAATATTCATAGGCTGTCAACTGTAGACTTTATTTTCCATCAAGTTTTCTATACGTAAATACTCAAAACAAAAATGAAAATATTTACAATTATCTATATTATCATCATCATCATGATTTTATTTATTTATTTATTTATATTTATTTATTTTATTTTATATTCACATTTTCCATCAAGTTTTCTATACGTATATACTCAAAACAACAATGAAAATATTTACAATTATCTATATTATAAATATTTACAACTGTCATTTTATAAATGTTTTTATGTATTTTGTAATGTTTATAATAGTATATATTTATGAATGAATATATACCTTATTATCAAGAGCAAATAATGAAGCACCCTTAGATTGATCAAATGTTTTGACTAGTGGAAAATTAACTCCGTTAGTGTTATAAGTTGCTACAATAGAGTCTGTGAGGCATATCAGCAGGTTCTCATCTGTAAATTAAAAATATATTTGTATATATCTTAAATTCTGTTAAAAAGGAATAAAAAATATTCAAAATATACATATGTGTATATGACAATTAGAATTTAGCAAGATAGGTATGTCACATACATAAAATGTTTTTATTGTGTGTAATGCCTGTAGTTATAACAAGCTATAACTGTATTCATAGATAATTATCATTGTTCATACATATCATTGTTCCTTGTAATATGGCTTTTTAATACCTTGGAAAATCTCTTTAAACATATCAAGAATAATTACCTGGAATGACTTCAATTTGTTGAATAGGTTTCTTACTAAAATGTTTTCTATATCTCAGCAGCTGCACTTGATACTTTTGATTGCCATTATTGGCAGACAGCGAGTACATCAACAGATGACCTTGCCTTGTTCCTAACAATAAATTATTATCTGAAAAACAAAAACATAATATATTAGTATTATAAAAATGTAAATGAAATTCAATTCCCAAATTAACTTCAATTAATAAAATTATTAAATTTTATTATTTTACTCATACTTTATTATTTAGTGCCTTGTGTATCTTCAGTACCCTAATACTAAATTTATGGGATTAAATATTTGTATACTCAAAATACGAAATTCCTTCAACAATGGGAAACCAATAGACTCCCGTTTCACATGATTTTGTGCGTAATTTCAGTGTTCAAAGTATTAACCAGTATAACTTACCATAAGCGGCGATAGCCTCAATCTGCACAGTTGCGTTGAGAAGATGAGATACTTCGTAGGCCTCGTGCATTGTTGTTAATGACTCAGATTGATTATAAATATTTCAAAACAATAACTATCCACCCATAACCTTACAATACACAATTGTAGCGATCACTTTCGACTAGACCAAAAAGTTGTGATTTCTCTTTTTATATATTTTATATATTTTAACCATTTATTATTATACAAGATAATATAATTCTCAATCCAAAATTGTTTGTTCACTGGTTCACTGAAACTGAAGACAGTTGAGTGTTGACAGTACCTGACGCAGGGGTTGGACACTTCGGTACAACCTTAGTATTTCGTTTTTTTTTTTAAATAGTGACATCTATTAGCGTCCCCTCAAAAACTTATTTTTTATTAACGGCAACACTTTAACGCCATAAAAAAACGACTGGCAACTACAACTAACAACTTCATTAATTCATTATTTTTGTAATCACCACAGATTACTTAGGTCACTGTAATCACTTTGACGGTTAAATTTTGCGCGCGCGCATCATTGTAATTTTCGTTCATTGTGTCCATATTTTCTGTGATAAATTTACCATCTGATCAGCGTTGAGTTGAGAACCTTACTCCTCCGCAGTGAAGTGTTTAATTTATCCAGAATTTTTTGTGTGAACTTGGAGTTGAGCTTCGTTCCTCCATTTTCTGTGTGATTCGATATTTGCGAAAAGACGCTTTTAACTTATTGTGTGCCTGCGATACACAGACGATTTATAGACGTGTGTTTTCTTTTAATTCTGTGTTTAATTTGTGATTATGCCTAGGCGATGTGAATTTGGGTGTACGTACAAGAACGGTAAGCCAATTCCTTGTTTTTTTGTCTTGTCCACTAACTTTTCTCTGAGAAACTTATTTAAATTGTTGTTGAAAGAAAAATACAGTAAATAACCCATCTTACACTATTATTTTAACAATGCAAAGCTATACTCTGTTACTGTAATAAAATGCTGTTTAAAAAGAAATTTAAATCTGTGCGAATCCATCATAATGTCACAAAACATATTCATAGATCTTTATCTTTAATTTTGTCATATTAAACATTAACGTCATCAATAAAATTCATAACGAGGATACATAAGAAGTTGAAAGCAAAAAATATTAAGTTGTAATTTTAAATAGTCAATAATGAACTATGTATCTTTTTTGACCGAGTGAAAATTATTACGCTTTATGATTAAACAGTGTAGAATTGACATCAAGGGTCTTTGGGAAATCATGAAATATTGTTACATTATTGTCATTAAATTTTTCAGGTGTTACTTACCATCGATTCCCACACCCTGAAAAAAATCCTGAGGGATTTAAGGCTTGGGTAAAGCTAATAGGAGGGAAATTGGAGACGGCAGCTGATGTTGCATTTTATAGGGAGAAGGTCATCTGCAGTTCTCATTTCGCCAGCCATTTTAGGAATCGAAATAATCGTTTAAATGCTTTGGCCATTCCTACACTACATCTTCATGGTAAGATTTATACTATTCTGTATTTTAACATTAATTACACTAACTTCGGCCTGTCCTTGCGTTTGTTAACTTTCTGTCAGTAATTATACTGATATATGCAAAAAGATTTTGCTAAATCAATACTTACATAATTTGCTCAATCAAATAAAAAATATCCAGATATAAAAAGTGTGTATAATACTTAATTCATAATTTAACACTTAAAATACTAAAATGAATGTGAAAATATATTTGTAGCAACTTGTGATGTATCCATCATAGTATGTAACTATTAAATGATTAAATAACAAAATTATGCTATTTTAAGGTGTATCACTAATGCACCAGTTTTACCTGATCCTGAATTAAATCAGCCATCAACATCAAGAATTATGTCGACTGAATGTCCAGGTATTTAAAAAAAAACAAACACAATAGTTGTCACCTTGAAATGGTCTTATAATTATTGTAATTGGATTATTTTGTATAACTTGAGATTATGTCGTCAATTAATTAGTTACAAAATGTTCTTATGTTGCCTTCTTGTGGTCAAAACCATATTTAGACCCCACTTCACTTGAATGGCATATAATGCAATACCATTTAGAAATTAAAATCAGAGTAGCTCATATTTCAATTCATCAGTAATTCAGTAAGTGGGGGTTATTATTTAAGCTGCTTGATCTGAAATAGGAACATAAGGCAGTAAGCAATATTATTTATTTCCCACATAAACAAATATTGTACATGCTTATGTTTCATTTTTGTCATTTCAGAAGCAGTGGATAATATATTATCTTCAAATGCCTTAGCTACACTAGATTGCCAATCTGCCTCAAGACTATCGGTGACAGGTAAATATCACAGTGGCAATAGCAAGTACCAATTTAAGTGACTTATGCAATCTTAGATTTATGTTTTATATGTGTTTGGTAGTTATTTGGAATTTGTAACAAAATTTTTATTTAAAGAATTGGCTGCAGATGGTGGACTGTAAAACATCTGTCGGTTTTAAAATTTATTTAAGCGAGGATTGTAATTTAATGTATTGTGTAAGTTTAGTTTAAATGTGCCGTCGTAAACTATTGTTTTCTCCGCCATCTCATAGTCCGGAACATGCCGGCGCAATAAAACCTTTATATTTAAACTCTTTGTTAACAGCACTCCTTTGTTGGAAGGAAATATAAAACAATGTATCTTTACAGCACAGATGTTTGGGTAGATCTTTATTTAGTTTCTGAATATATTCTATTGTCACACTCTAATCCTTGTTCGGAGCACCTATAAAATTTCTTTATATTTTAAACAAAAGGAACTACTACAATCTTATCGTAAGCACATTTCCTCCAAGTTGCATTATTATTAGTATTAGTATTAGCTACTACTTTACTCGGTATTCGTATGTGTCTAATATATGATAGTTAGTTTCCTGAAATTTCTAATATAAACACTTAAATCCATCAAACTATCTTCTTTGTATACAACTTGAACCACGCGGCGACGAATGGGCACATGCAGTACAAGAAATTATGCGCGGTCAAGCGAAGCCTTATTAATGAAATGATGTATGTACTGTTCTAACACAATTTTCACTTTTTTCAGCCATGCTGCCTTCTCTTCATTTAATGGCTGAACATAACTACTTATGCAAATGTGAAAGGAAAACAAAGTAAGTGTCATTATATTTATTTAAGCTTCTTACAATAAAAAATGAAAATGGTATTACATTATTCCAATTGTTAGAGATAACTGAACTTTCAGGCACTATACCTAGATCGTATTATATATGATATATTAATAATGTAAAGATTGCGATAAATAACGACTCCATACATCATCATTCATACAAAGCTTAAAATATGACTGATGTATGATGAGTCAAATGTTAAAAAAGAAGTTTAGAATTTATCAATGTTTATCAACAAGAATGAATTGAAAAATGTTTTTTGCAGCCATATTTCTGCGATAGAGTTACAAATTTAAATTGAATCAGAGGCCATCATATTTATGAACAAGTGGAAAAGTGTGTAAAATAAAATATTGCGTAGTTGAATTACCTTAGTTTTGAAATCAATCTCACTTTAAAGACCGGAAACCATTTCAGTTTTTATCTACAAATAAATACTGAGGAATAATATAACAATTAAAAGAATATAAATCAAATTAAGAATAATAATTTATTTAGGTGATCTTAATATACTAAAATTGTTCAAAATTGTATTTACTAGTTATAGAAAAAACAATTGTTACAAACTTCATATATCATTGAAAATTTTATTTACAAATTAAGATTAAAACCACCTTTTCCATTGATTGCATTATGGGTAAATAAAATATGAAGGATAATTATTTGTGAAAATTCTTTGATAAAACTTTATTATTTAAGATAGTTCTGAAAGTTTATATTTAATTAAAACAATTAATTATTGTTAAAGTCTAGCCTAGAAATGTGGTATGTCAATATCATGTTCCACATCAGCAATATTTTTTATTCTGCAAATGTTACGCAAATATACTAGAATATTCACATAGATTTTTTAGTTCTTATAAATTATTTTCGACATGAAATACACCAGCTTTAAACATTGCGTTACCACTTTCATCACTGAATATATTCATGGCACTTAATTTCGTTAATTCTTTTTATAAAAATACCACAAGTCTTGGTGATAAAAATATAATATATAATATATGTGGGGGACCAAAATATCCCCCACATTGCAGCGATATTAGAAAATGTTAACAGCTAGTTAAATAAAAATATAATACCTACAGTAGCTCGAATCTTTATCGAAACGACTATATTTTGATTTGTATGCCATTTATTAGCTATGGTAAGCAAGAGGCCCTCTCACTGATAAATAAAAATCATAGATATATTTATTCATCTGTCTACGATTATTGAAACTGATAAATGATAGAACTCATATTAGAGTTAGCAATTTTAATCTCTAGAAAAAGACAGTTTATCGATCCAGGCCGTAAGTAGGGATAGAACACTTTATGTAGGAAAGGTAAAGGGAGTGTGAGAACAGAGTTGTCCCTTGCTCGTTCAATTTATATTCATACAAGCATTTTCCGCGACTAAAGCGCTGTTGCGTAAAAATCAACGGTTAAATTAAAGCCTTTGCATAGACTGCTTACAAAATGAGTTAAAGATTATAAAATGTTCGATAACAATTATTATTGTAAACACCCCTCGCCTTTAAAATAACAATAGCAATTGATGAAGAAATACTTAGGAAATTACATGGCGTGGTTTCGTTACAAGTACGTACGTATGCATTTTTCACAATCGGTTACCTAAATGGCGACAACCCTACCAGATTTTCCTGATTGGGTGTTCCTTCTACTCCCCTTCTTTTGTTTCAGTCGAAATGTCCTACATTTGAACGAAATGCATAAGTAAAAATTGGTCCGACTCGCCCCATTTAACGATACTCCTAAGCAGAAAATATTGAAAATGTAATAATAGTACTCATTCAATCAAAATAAACTCTTTAGTACTAGATCCTTTCTCTATTGGATCATCTAATTTTATGAAGAATAATAAAATATATCAAATACACAATTTGATGTTAAACCACTATTTTCTCATTTCAGACCAGAAACAGTTGAAAAGCATTCCTTCATTGGTATTAAACCAAATAAAAACTACCAGAAGTCAGTTGCAGGGACTGAAGAAAGAAATCCGAAGATTGCAAAAAAAAATTTGTCTTTTAAAGCGAGACTCTCCAGTATTGACAAAATTAACCAGGAGAATTGTTTTCAAAAACTGACAAAAAACATGACAGCGGCTGCCAAAATATTTACCAAAATGCAACATGGACAAACTACGAAGAAAAAAGGCGGTCGAAGGTTTAATTTAGAGGAAAAAGTATTGTCACTCTCAATTTACAAGCGGAGCCCTAAATGTTACACGCTATTAAGTAAATATTTTTCTTTACCTTCAGCCAGGTGTATAAAGCGGGTTTTGGCTAAAGTAGAAATTGAGACTGGACTGAATAAGTCTATTTTTATTAAAATGAAAAAAACTATTCAAGAGCTATGTCCAGAAGATCGCCTATGTTGCTTAATGTTTGACGAAATGTCAATATCACCTCAAATTCATTATGAAGCCGCAAGGGACACGTTAAAGGGATTTGCTTGGCACACCAAAAATATTGCTGACCATGTCTTAGTCTATATGGTTAAGGGAATAAAAAGAAACTACAAGCAGCCAGTGGCTTATTACTTTACAAGGTGTCTGAGTAAAATCACTTTAAAAAATATTACAAAAAACGTTGTGAAATACTTAAATAATGCAGGGCTTAAAATTATTTGCACAGTCTGTGACCAAAGTGCTGTCAATGTCAGTACAATCAATGAGATTATTGACGAAACACGAAAGCAATTTATTAAAGAGGGAAAAAATTGGAGGCACGAAATAATGCAAATAGGAAAAGCGCGTATTATTCCGCTGTTTGATGTTCCTCATTTACTAAAAGGAATACGAAATAACTTATTGACCAAAAATTTAATATACTTCGACTTCGAAGAAAATTTGGAAAAAACTATTAAATGGGAGTATTTCCAAAAGGTTTATGAGTGCGACAAGATATATGGAGAGTTAAAATTGTTACACAAATTAACAGACGAACATATCTATGTAGATAAAATTAAAAAAATGAAGGTCAAATGTGCCGCTCAGATATTTAGCCACAGCGTAGCTGTAGCTACAGAGCACCTGTCAGGAAGAGGAGACTTACCAAATGAGTGCCGTCAATTGATTAAATTTACGTTGATGATTGACAACTTATTTGACTCCATGAATGCTAGCACCTTCAAATCATATAATGGGAAAATTTATAAATGTGGTGTTAAAAAAAACTCTCCTCACCATGAATTGTGGATGAAAAGCGTACGAGTTTTAAAAACTGTAAAATTTGTTCAAGTTAAAAAAGAAATTAATGATAAAATCCGATTAATTGAATCACGTGCTGTACCTTCTATCACAAATTTTATTCGTACAATTGAGGGTATGCAACATTTATGGACAATTCTGTCCCAAAAGTATTCATTTGACTGTATGTTAACACGAAATTTTAACCAGGACCCACTGGAAAATTTCTTTGGGAACATCAGAAGTTATGGGGTGAGGAATACGTCACCGAACGTTTTAGCATTTGAAGGGGCTTTTAAGTCCCTTCTCCTTAATAATTTTAACTCACCCCACTCTCTTCACGCTAATTGTGAAAATGACAATAATGAGTGTTTGCAACGTTTGAATTTCTTTTTAGAGGAAAAAAACACTTCCGATGTTCCCAATGATGAGGCACTACAAATTCAAAATGAGCAAAATGATGAAATTGTGGTGCCTTCCATCGATCTTAGTCCTAAAAATGTCGACAACGGCCAGGCAAATTATGTGTGTGGGTGGGTTCTGGCTAAATGTTTACAAAAAATATCAAAAAATTGTAAGCATTGCAAAAATGAAATAAGCAATAATCAGTCCAACTCAAATGACTATATTAAAGCAAAAGAGTATAAAAAAGGACAGAATTGTCTATTGCACCCATCAAAGGAGGCGGAAAATACGTTCCTACAGTTACAGAACATAACACAAGAAATTTTAAAAAAAGATATACCCAAAAATAAATTAAAAGAAAAAATTAAATATTTTACTAGCATATTTGTTGATTATCCTTTTACATGTCAAAAACATAAAGATGAATTAATAAAATATTTTGAAAATACTACTATCAATGTGTTGATTTATAGTTGGTGCCGATCAGTTAATCGGATTTTAGCGGGTAAAATACATTATAATGGTGAGGATGACGAAATAAAGAATGCTGCACAACTGTTTTATAATAAAAATAAACATAAAAAGTAAACAGTTTTTTATTTATTTAAACTATATGATGACCCAACCCGGTGAACCCTTTCTGAATGAATACACAACTTAATTTAGGAAATTATTAAATGCGCAGTCCGTTTTCAATATCAGATGTAAGAGATTGTTACACTTAAGTAATTGGTAATCGCCTAGTTATATTACAGACAAGTTTCAGTGTAAACAATTGTTGGCTGGTCATTAAATAAAATAAAAAAATATCACAATATTTTTTAAGCACAAGGAATAATTCTTGTCATTAAATGAAACACCCTAAACTGTTTTTATATCGTCATTGTGCATCCAAAATTATTTGTTTATCCAAAATTCCGTTCTTTTATAATTATTGCAGAGTGATTTTTGTAAGTTATCATACTAATAATAATTTGGAAATGTTTTTATACAGGAATTCAATTTGAAAAATTAACGCGGGCTTTTGGATGCGCACGAACGATAATAAACCTACCTACTTCTCATGAAGGTCAGTGACCTACGCAACTATGTACTTCAAAATTAGTGTCGGCGGACGATACCAGATGGAGCTTCAAATGACATTAGGGATGCATCAAAAAATCTTTGAGTGGCATCTCTATACCCAGTGTATTACTATACTCTATGACCTGACGTTTTTGACATTCTTTAACAATGACAGATGAATATCGTGCTACCAGACGTAAATTTGTTAAAACGAAAATAAATTATCACTTCGGGTGTCCATGTATAGCTAGTTTTAAATTGAAACAAGACAAATAATGTACCTTATTATTAAACTTAAATATCATAGTAATGTAAGTAGTCTTATTTTATTCGATAACATAATGAAGAAGCTTATAACTGCATGAACCTGGACAAAGGACTAGAAAGTGGAACCAAACCAATCCGCAAGTTTCATTTTATGGACGCCATTTACCGGGAATTCCGAATTAGCAAGTAGGAGCTAATAAATAAATTTACACTTCATTTATTGATAAGTACAGTTCAGAGAAAACTGTTGAAGTTTCGTGTAATGATCGCAATTCCCTATACATATCTTATAATACTCGTATTCGTGAGCGATCTACTAATACCAACTACTCATTAGAATGTTGAATTTCAAATCGGATTCCAATTTCACGAATCAAAATAGTAACCGGAATTACGATTGGCTTGAATTTCTAATTTAAACCTATTAGACATTGGAACTGAGCACTAGTATTCACTGAATTAAAAGTAAGCCAAATCACTTGAAACAGCACCTTGGTTTAATGGAAACGTAATAATTATGATCATTTATTGGATTACCAAGCCATTGGCTTATGAGTTTAGTTATCAAGCTTTGACTAGTCTTTTCTCCATAGATGTAGTTTAGCGACATCTGTGGTTTTCTCTTATTATAGTACGTATAACTATAAACTATATATAAAATATATGAGTTTACGTTCTTACCCCTTCCATCCTTGTGTTACGGTGTTAGCCCAACGCACCCTGATATATTTCCCTCTCCTATTAGTTTTAATAATCGGTGCTAGCATTTGGTTCATTTACTGTTTTTGTTCACTATTCTTGTACTTGGGACTTGGTGCTTACCATAGATGGTGCTTACCTATAATTACAGTCAGTGACGTGACGGATGAAGCAGATAGACCAAATCTCTCCCATGCATGGATGTAACTATTGTGAGGGCAGTACAGTGCCCCTAGCCGGAACATTTTGAAGTATCGTATAGTAATTCTCGTATAGTAAAGTATAGGTACGTTTCCCGCTGTGAAATTTTAGTTCCAAATACGCTCACAATGGCGCTGTTTAAATTCCCATACAACATTTTACTATTACTATTCTATTACGATACTGCAAATGCAAAATGTTCCGGCTAGGGGTACTGCACTGGTTAAAATGCGTACCATTTCTTGACTTGCAGTCAATGCAAGCAATAGTGTAAGACAGGAATAGGCGACCAATGATAAGAGGGCGTTGCAGAAATAGATACTACACTAAAGGATGTAAGCCCGGTTTGAGTGTCTTTCGCACCGTCTTGAATTTTGAATGATACTTATTCAGAGCGCAGCAGAAACCACGACCAGGGCGCTATAAGTCCTAAAACCGCCCCTGGAGAGAATCATTGTCTCGATCAGAGGAGACCTGTCATTAGCAGTGGGACGTGAATGGGCCGCATAATTAATGTTATTTATCACGTAGTGTGATACAAAGAGATGCAAAACGCGCATCCAAAACTTATCCACGACATATAGGTACTCTCCAGGGGCGGTTTTAGGACTTATAGCGCCCTGGCCGTGGTTTCTGCTGCGCTTTGTATAAGTATCATTCAAAATTCAAGACGGTGCGAAAGACACTGAAACTAGGCTTAAATCCATTAGTGTAGGGAGTTACGCCACAGCCGACCACGCTAAACTATTCCGGATTGGCGGACTTCACGTAACATAGAAAATCTTGCAAATCTCTATGATAATCAGCTTTCCTGTAGATGTCTTCTTTCACTCTTATAATGCGTGGTATTTGTATATTAATAACACACATGACGCCAAAATTCGAGAAGTGTACCCTGGAATTTGAATCCGCCACCTGGGTGAACATGTTGTCAGCCGCATCAAGTACGTTACCAACAGTGCACGGTGGCACTTACTAACAGACTACGGTATAAAAGTATATTTCTTTAAAAGATACATTAAAATAGTACATAGTTTAATAAAGTGCACATTCCATAACACATGGGTACCTACATTTACGGTTGGCCCCCTCATACAATTTTATATTAATACTCATCTGTCAGTGAGGACATGATTAGTGAGTACCAAGCTTTAACGCGAAGTCTATTTTTTATTTATTTCGTAACATCATTAATATACTACGACTATTGTTCTTTCTCTATGCTAAAATCCGAGCTTTGAAATTATAAGAACATTATATTTATATTTATTTTTTGATATGTTTTTATATATACCTATTTTTGTTGTTGTTATGTTTAATGTTAGTAAGCTTTGTTACCTAACTTTAAAAAATAATTTTAAATAAAAAAATAAAAACCGACTTCAAAGTGCCACTACAAAGTAACAAATAATATATATTTCATCGTACTAGTACCCAATGATTAATGTTCTTATTGACTTGACTAGCTAACAAATCTTAAATACGTAATATTTTGAAGGCGGGTCGCTAAGTGCCGAACATGTACGCCTTACGCTTAACATTAATTTGTGTAAGTAATTATAGCGTAATACACGCAAGATTTACACGGAATTTTAATTTGTCTTAATATATCAGGCCGTAATCGTCCACTGTTGAGCATGGGACACAACATACCCTTTCTTGTACTTAAAGGCCTTTATGTCATGCAGGTTTCCTGACTATGATTGAAATATATCACTGTTAAAGAGTTTGGTAATTGAATATCATCAACACACAAGTGACTCCGATAGTTCCGGAGGTGTATACCCTGGAATTATAACCGAGACGGTGGTCAACCGTCTCGTGGATCATATCTAGATAATTATCAACAGGCTACCACACCCATGTAAGACACATAGAAATTCTATCAAAACTTCAATAAATTTACACGTAGGATTAGCACATTATATTCATTTGTGTTTAATTTACTTATGTGCCTTTCTGAGCCAACATTGCAGGATCTACATGTAATATCAAATGGTGTAACATTTGCTTAAATTTATACGTGTTTGATATTTAGCGACCCGCCTTCAAAATATTACGTATTTAAAATTTGTTAGCTAGTCAAGTCAATAAGAACATTAATCATTGGGTACTAGTACGATGAAATATATATTATTTGTTACTTTGTAGTGGCACTTTGAAGTCGGTTTTTATTTTTTTATTTAAAATTATTTATTTGTCCCTTTTTAGTTTTGATAGGCATCGTAATGATGAGAAAGGTGATCATGATATAATCAAAACGATGTCTTTAAAATTTACGAATTCTTCAGACCAAACATGATATTATTGCTGTGAAATTATGAGAAGATTGTAAGTCATTATAATCATGATATCCGCTATTGTTAGACACTGACCAGGTCGGATTCTCTTAGTTTACGTCGGTAATTTACGTATCTATTTCTCTCACTCTCCCTCTTCTTCACCTACTGTTTATATTAAAACTTTTATATTGAAAACTGAAACTAATTGTATCTATTATCTACCCCCCCCCCCTACACGCCTTTCTCCTTTTAACCCCCCCTTTGTAGTAACACACTTATACCGAACCAGGTGCAAAAAGAATTATTGCTGTACCGTTCAATTTTGAGGAGTTCTGCTCTTCTAGTCCGATGATATTCATCAGGTCTTCACCATTATTTCATGACACCAATCTAATATATCATACTTGTCGACAAAATAGTTTATTTTTAATCGTTTAAGTACTGCCAGAGATATTGAGTATTTACATTAGTATCTATTTTCTCCCCCCCCCCCCTACACCCCTTCCCCCTTTTAAGCCCCTTTTTGTAGTAATACGCTTATACTGAACCAGGTGCAAAAATAATTATTGCTGTACCGTTCTATTTTGAGGAGTTCTGTTCTTCAGGACCGAAGATATTCATCAGGTCTTCACCAATTTTTTATGGGACCAACCTAGTACATCATGCTTTTCGACAAAAAAGAAATTTTTGAAATCGGTTCCCTAATACCAGCGTAACCGAGTAACAAACATACATAAAAAAAAAAAAATCAGTCGAATTGATTACCTCCTCTTTTGAAGTCGGTCAAAAATAGTAAGATAGTAAGATTTTGTAACATTCAAAACCTATCTGCGGTAGCTCGTAATTGGCTATCCTTTGTTTACAATCTTTTTTTTTTTATTTATTTTTTTTTTTATTTAAATCTTTATTTAAATACCATGACAAAACAAATAGCATTACCAAAGGTACCCAAACTAGGCAACGCCTGTATCTTGGGATACCAAATACAATTAACAAATTGGAATTATAAAATTAGTGGGCCCATTTAAAGGACTAACACCCGTATTCTAAGACGTGTCCTCCAATCTTCCTCAACCTTATTTTAGTCGAGGTGACTTTACAAATGAATTGGAGGGACCCTCGAAAATGGTATGCTTAGTTAAAAATATACCTTTACTAAAGGTTCCTCGAGTGGGGTTGAGTCAAGGAAAAACGTCATCAATTACGTCATTGATGTATAGATAAAGTAGAGATTTAACAAAAAACCTTTGAAAATAGTCTATGATCACTTGAAAAGTGACAGTCAAATGTCATGTCAGAGTGTTTACATAGAATAATATATAATTATTGAACTCAAAATCTTCGGGATTGTGACTGGAAGACAAATATTTAGTGAGTCGGAGAAAAAAACGCATGCAGACAGGAGGAGGGTCATACCATCCAACCCGGAAATTTCGAAGGATATTCTTTAGATGAATCGTCGTTCGGGATATTCGTACGGAGTATCGTACAAGTACTACAGGAACTGTTGGAAACCTTTAATAACTTGTTTAAAATAATAAACACTGTTTCCAAACCACAAATCTTTTATTAAATGAAATAAAGAGTAATGTTTGTATCATTCACTAGGAAAACGTGTAAATCGTGTAGAGGCACCCACCTCAAAAAATTGTTGGCATATTTAGGTATTTAAGAATTTTAGAAGGTAAACTATATTTCTCTCTTTTAATTACAATATTAAAGTAGGATTATTTCTTTTATTTCTTCCTTAAGGTAGGTCGCGACGTACCTTGAGTTTGACAGTTGATTCCTTTCCTCGAGACAGGAAAATTTTTGAGTGACGTTGAGTGGAGGAGATTTTTTTCTACTAAGAATACGGATTTCCTCTAGTAACGTCAAGTGGAGTCGAGAAAACGTCTTAGAATATGGGTGTAAATCTAAATCTAAAATAACATTTAAAAAATTAAAAAAAAGAAGTAATTAACGTTTTTTTTTTTTTGTTAAGGCCATTTAGCCTGTACAGAATAATAACATAAAAATAAAATTTTGCACAATATTAACATAAAAATAAAAATTATAATATCCTAACAGTGTGTGTTACCAATCGCTCAGTTTCCTCGTAGTCAAGATTTCCCAGCCAACTTACAATTTTATTTTTTGCTTTTTTAACGGGATCGTTCTTTATGTCACAGTACTTTGCAGCATTATTATAAACTAATATGTGAGAGTAATAAGGGAATCTTTTTGCAAAATTAGAATTTATTAATGGGAGGTCAAGTCTATATACTCTCCGTGTTAGTAAATTATCATGGATTACAGAGTTGAGAGTTCGTTTGTGAGTGGAGAGGCAGGCTTTGAGTATGTAAAGCTGACGGACCCTTAAAACCCTTGTTTCTTTGTAGAGGGAATCCGTGGAGAACCTATAGGGCTTAAAAAGCATAACTTTTAGTACAGCACGTTGAGCTCTTTCAACTAGCATCAAATGAGTTTTGGCTGCACCACCCCAAACTCCTATGCAGTAGGTGAGTAGCGACTGGCAGAGAGCATAATATATAATTTTACGAGTGTCAACCTCAGCCGACTTGCGTAACATCTTCATGATGCCTATACTTTTACGTACTCTATTTGCCAGGGTGGCTATGTGACACTCAAAGTTAAGGTGTTCGTCTAATAGGAGACCTAGATATTTTAAAGAATTTGTTCGCTCAATTACATCACAGTCACAATTTAATGGGGAGGTGTAGTCGCATTTATGAATCTTGCATTCCAGCAAAGGGGGAGGTTGTGTTCTGGCTGTCTTGTGGAAACACATGTATTTGGTTTTACTAGTGTTCAGCGTTAAAAGGTTTTTCTGCATCCACTTTGAAACTTGATTCATACCCTTTTCGGTCGTAATCTTAGCACTGTTCCAGTCTTCCCCATAAAAAATAATCACCGTATCATCAGCATAACACACTATGTCCGCGGATTCTAAGCTGAGATCATGGATGTCATTCATGTATATGATAAAAAGTAGAGGTCCAAGTATGCTGCCCTGTGGGACGCCGAAAGAGATGGGACGAGTAGAACTAATTAGGTTATCTACTTTTACAATTTGTTGTCTATTGGTTAAGTAGCTGCGAAACCAGTCAAGAATGGTGCCGCGAATTCCCAGGTTTTCTAATTTTCGCAGTAGAATTGGTACCGAGACGGTGTCGAATGCTTTGGCGAGATCCAGGAATATACCAAAACAATTAAGACCGGTATCTAAATGAGAGGCTATGGAGTTTACAAGCATTTCTATAGCGTCTTCTGTTGATTTGCCTCTTCTAAAGCCAAATTGTCGTTGTGAAAGCAGACAGTTATCTTCTAGATATTTACTTAGACGTTTGTTCATGATCTTTTCAAGTAGTTTAGAGAACACACTCAGGAGAGATATTGGCCGATAATTGCTGGGCTCGTCTCTAGCACCTCCTTTGTGAATTGGCGATACGGAAGCAACTTTCCATGCATCTGGGAAGCATCCTTGGATGAAGCTCAAGTTGAAAATGTGAGTGAGAGGTGTTATGACGTGGACTCTGATAAACTTTAATAATGAGTTTGAGAAGCCATCTAAACCGGGGGCACTGTTATTTTTTAAGCTGCATATCATATTTTCTACTTCGTGATTATCTGTTTGTAATTTGTAATATGTATTATGTTTGTTTGCTATTGATAGCTGTGAGCCACCCAAATATAATAAAATAAAATAATATTTGTCTTAATTTTTTTACTTTAAATCTCATTGTTTACGCATTTTACTTTAAGTAAAGTTATTGCACTTTTGTCCACATACTTTAACAGTTTATGCAGTTCAATAATAATTAATAAAATCTACGAAAAAAAACTAGTTTATGGATTTGGTCCTTTTGGTTTAGCATATCATTGAAGCAACTCTTTTTACTTGGTGCCCTTCGAATTAAGGTTTGGCGGTATTAAGGTCATCAGGTATTAAACAAACATCAATTGCTTTTACCCATTTATTATGCTCCTCTACACTGCATAATATGTTCGAAAACTACTTACATAACTATAGGATAGGTCGTGGTGAATGTTGAATTAAAAAGCCACAATTGCTATTCATTTAATATTTACTTTTATAATTATGTTATTTTCATTCATAACTAACAACGATATGGGTGTTACGACGTATTGAAATTCAGTAAAACAAATATTAAAACAAAATACAAATTTCACTCACTATTAAATTTAATATTACAGTTATAGTAATAAGAAAACTTTTACTTTAAATAATTTATATAAGTCATAACTCCATTTCGATCTATGTTTTTACGCGAAATTCTCATGTAGCAAATGTGCTCGCAAATCGTGAAAGTGAGAATTCAGTGGGATAAAAGACGTTCAAACATCGCTTCGAACATTCAGGTCACTAGTATGTCTTATAACTTTTTACACAAAGGGTCTTTAGAAGCAACGTCGATTACAAAATTCATATTCATAGATAGACTTAATAAAAATATGCGTATCTAAACTACCGTGTCTCTCTTACTGAGGTCGCTGCGGCCGCCGCGTGGAGCGCTCCAGTCGGCGCGCGCGACGCTCCAGAGTCATTCCATAAAGATAATTACCATATATTTACACGAATTATAAAGGTGTATCAGCAAACCAATAGCCTTAACGACGACCACAACTAAGCTCCACTATGTGTGATTTGAAATCGATGCGCCGAGCGCTTCTCTTAATGATACAATAATTTATATGTAATTAGCAGTACATTGGTACATAATATGCAATACACATGTATTTATATCGTTCCATAATCGAGACCGGGACGTACCTTTATGTCAACACATCAGATAAAACGCTTACAACCGTCTGTGCATGCAAAATTATCCAAGTCATGGCAGGACAGCATTACGTGTCACAGTTGCATGGTTGAATATTTACTATTGATCCGTAACATTTAAAACACGGGCTAGCTACATATTGTGCATATCTGCGCCTTGGTCCAAATAAGAATAATATATGACGTGTTGTCAATTAGCAACGTGTTCACGGCTGTCAGCTGTCTCTCATTTGCCTGGATCGTTTTCGTTACTTGTTACTTGCTGGTGGCGTATGAAGAGTGGTGCATTGGGTATTCAACATCACACCGACAGGCTACTTCTATATCATGAGTAAAACGTTTTGTTAGTCTACACCTAATTTGTAATTGTATGCCAAATCGAAGTGCAAAATGAAATTATTTGAATACTTAAAACTATGACAATGAAATATAGCATTACTTTATCATCATTTTCCATAAATGACTACTAATAACCATAGTGTTTTCAATGACAAATTTTATATAATAGAAATATCATTTATTGAATATAGAATACAATATTATCGAAAAACTATCTCGTTACCTTAGGACATTGACAGTACTATTACGTAGGTACAATACACATATCCAGCCTTGGATAAAATAAAATAAACCGCAAAAAGGAAACATTCTAAGACAGAAGTAGCCGAAAAATCAAATATCTATATGCAGTAAATCTAAAATTTATATTCTCTGAAATATGTTTATACAAATACATTATATTCTGAGATATTATCATTATAAATTATCTTGAGAGATCAGTTTATACTAGTTATAAAATTTACAAGTATGTTTTCTATGTATGCAAAAAAAAAAACAATCCATCTGCTAAGAAGTTTTATCGTTGAAATAACACTAGGCATACGTTTCGTACAAGTTTGTCGAGTTAGTGATACGACTCCAACAATAAATACACTAATGCACTACTGAATATGTCTTCCCTACTGATTACACGGCCCAAGCGAAGGTTGCGTCGTACTTCTCACTAAAGTATCACGCGGCTACCTCATAGGGCGACTCGGACGAGGCCGCGGCGCCCCGCCCGAGCACAAGCGGACAGCGGACGACATCGCGACGTGAAAATCAAACAAAACAATTTATCCAGACGATAATCTGTCGTTTACCGAACGAACGTTACCGAAACTCGCGTTCAAGGTATGTACACAAGGAGACAATTTGAGCTTACAAAAGTACAAAGTGATCACACGGCGGGTCGGAATCTACGGCGGATTTACCCTTCCGCCGATTACGGCGGCTCAAGCTCTCATCGGCATTCGGGCGGGCGCGCTCGGACTCTGCGCCGCGCGCCGCTCCGCCGCCGCTTACGACGCGCCCGGCGACCCGCCCGCGCCCCCCGCACCCCCCGCCACACCCGCCACACCCGCGCCGCCAACTCCGCCCGCCGCGCCTGCCAACACACACAGTCAGTGCCGCGCGCCACTCGCCTCCGCGCCCGCCGCGCCCCCGCTGCCCCCCGCGCGGGCCGTACCTGGCGAGTCGTGCGCGAGGTCGGCGGCCGCGGCCGACGCGCCGGCGCCGGGAGCCGCGTCCGCCGCACCGCCCGCGCTGCCCGCGCCGCCCGCGCCGCCCGCCCCGCCGCGCGGCTTGAGGAACTCGTTGAGCGAGGGCTGGATGTTGAGCTCGTACTCGGTGAAGTTGAAGAGCGGCGGCAGCGCGCGGCCGTTGGGCAGGCGCGCGGTGGGCTCGCGCAGCTCGTCGAAGAAGCTGTGCGCGCACGCCTGCAGCGGAGACAGCCGCGCGCCCGGCGTGTACTCCAGCAGCCGCGACACCAGCGAGATGGCGTCGGGCGGCGTGCACGCGCGGAACACCTGCACACACACACGCGCCGCGTCAGTGCCTGCACTCGCCCGCCAGCGCCGCGGTTCATGGAGTTGTGCGGGTGACGAGTTAGTTGGCGAAACGTTAACAGAGTAATATTTACAGTGTTAATGGTTAACAAAAGGACGTTACAATATGACGTGACGATGGAGTGACGTCGACGTGATTGAGTTCGCGAATGATACCACACGATCGATTTGTTTTCCTTCGTTTTGATATCTAAAACGAAATGCGAAATCGACCTGGGATGATCGAAGAACGGGAGAAGGAAAACAAACCGCACGAATGTGGCACGAGAACGAATGCACACTGAACACCAACAAACAATCATTTTGCGGTAAGAGACAGCGTCAACCGATTAGTTGTGTTTGACTTTCTAGTCATAAATTCATGCCAAAGGCAATTTCATAAACTCGCAATTGAGAACCATTAAATGCCCTCATTAGATGCTTACACTTCATACGAATAAATATATTTACATTCATGACTGCCTTGATCAAAATAAAATTATACCATTCTGTAATATTTCGTTCATTAATAATTCCATTGTTAATCTGTAGTCATGTCATAACATAATCAAAATCAGATGACTGCACATAATTGAACCAATGAAGGCATTTGGTTCATGTGTACAGCGTAGTCTTACTCGGATGCGCTGGTGGTCAGTGGCAGTCTTGGGCATGGTCATACGCTCCAACATGTACTGCAATGACGCGCGCGATTTAAACATCAAGCAAAAATGAATGCTATTCACTAAAGCATTTCGAATATTTGTTTTGTAACTTTTCAGCCCTCAATGTGAATTTTCAAACCATAACTTTTTGTATACAACATAGAGGTGGCATGCCATATGACACAAAACATGCCATTTAAAGTTATATTATCTAAATTTGGAGTAATTTTACCTACAGATACGGTTTTCGAATAATTATACAAATTGATACTTATTAATTTCAATGTTTTTTTTTTTTCTCACCCCTCAAATTATTTCATTTCAAAATGTTTAAGCATTGCTTGAGTTGACCAGGCGGCTGTGTGAAGATCAGCACAAATGGTGTAGTTATTATGCGATTAAAACTCATAATATTTTATTCTGTAGCGTGCATGTATCAAATAATGGCGTCAACTTACCTTCGCCCAAGGATGGCTTTTGATTTGAGGAAATTTGAATTCTGTATAATTTGGATTCATCTCTCTTATTTGTTCTCGTGTCGGTGTACCTAATACCTGAAAATAGAAAAATTATTTTGTAAAATCAAGATGAAAATTAATATATTAAATTCTAGTTAGAAATATGTATGTCAACTACAGGATGGACTTTTTACCGTGTGCATTGTTAAATTAAAGTTTCCAGGAACGACGAGCAATTATTGAAGTATTATTTTAGTACTAAAATAACAAATGTTTTCCTTATATGCAATAAATTTTGTTTTTTCAATTTAGATTTTAATAATTGGTAAAGTGAGTGGGTACTACGCATTACATAGTATCTGGTTTTATGTGGCTTTCCTTTCATATGTTTTATTGTAACTACAATGTAAAAATAAATAAATATAATGCTTTACCTTGATGATTTCAACCAACTGATCTACTCCGGAGTCTCCAGGGAATATTGGCTGACCCAACAACAATTCAGCAACAACGCAACCTGCACTCCAGACATCTGCAAGAGGAATTAAAACACATAAACAACTTCATCCATCATCCATCTATCCATCAGCCAAAGGACGTCCACTGCTGAACATAGGCCTCTCCCAATGATTTCCACAGTGATTTAAACAACTTAACTCTTTCAAAATTATTCATGTCTAAAAACTAAACTGTAGAATGAAATAAAGTGAAACAACTCTATTTTTTTGAAAATTCCAATAAGTAAACAAAAATAATCATCTTGTCTTAGGCTACTTACATTTCTACATACAAGCGTCGTTGTTTATCTATTGTATGCACTGCACTTTTTAATATGATTTAATGTATTTCTAAATGTTAAATTTCTAAGCAACCTTGCGTTAAAAAAATTGTTGAGATCGATTCAGTAGCTGATTCTGAACTTGTTACATGTACCTATGAATATGTTACAGGTTGTATATAGATGCCATACAACTTTATGCGGCAACTATCTGTATTAACAGTCCACTGCAGCGCACGGGTTTTCACTACAATTGAGAGTCCGATTGAGAGGGGTTATGCCATATAGACGACCACGCTGGCCTAGTGCAGGTTGGTCGAATTTATATACAATAGATATTCTTACAAATCTGTATGTCATGCAGGTTTCTTCACGATGTTTCAATCGACACCATAATGCCTTTTGATTGACTATAAATACACATGTGACTCTATAAGTCAGAGATGTTCCCTGAGATTTGAACCCGCAACTACCCTGAATATGTTAGCAGCCGAATCTTGTCCGGTGCCAACAAGCCACCGTGTAATTTAAGTATATGAAAAATAGGCCCGTGCCCAGTAGTGGGATGTATACCGGGTATATCAAGACTGCGACCGAAAACGAAGCCGGGTGATGGTTTTAGTGGTTACAGACACAATGCAAATAAAAATTTCGCAAAATAAGCCACAGATTTGTTTTTGCAATTTTTTAAAAATCATTGTGTTTAGGTAGTAAATACTTAGTTATTGCGAAAATAGTAATTGAAACCCTAACGTACCATTGCGTCTTTAAAAATAAAAAGGTGTACATCATTATTTTAGGAAAACTATGTATTTATCACCTAAATACAACGATAAGTAAAAAATTTTAGTTGCATTGTGTCTGAAGTCACTAATACTACCACCTGGCTTCGTTTTCGGTCGCAGTCTTGATATACCCTGTATGTGCTGATACAATACAAAAATATGAAAAATATAAATTGTCAATATAAAAAACATGAAGTTTAGATTCCAAGGATGCTGTATAAATCAGAATTAAAAAAAAAAGGTTGCTGTATGTCAAAATATGTATTTCCAACGAGATCAATATTTAATGGATATTGCATTTCCACTCACACATTTTTAGAAATGAGATCAGTTTTTTCATTCACTGCCACTTCAACTTAGGATTAGCCTAAGTGCTATGTTGGTACCCTTTGTTCTCCTACGGATCTCTCAGTACTGGAATAGCCTTGGTGCTCTGGTTTTGCACTCTGACCGAGATCGTGGCGTTTTTGTACAAACACTTTAAAACTGGAGAGACTGCAACACAGCCTAAGTCTCTATCGAATCAAAGGTTTTCTCATAGACCAAAAACGCTAAGCAAAGTGGCAAGTTATACGCCTCGGATTTTTATGTAACTTGCCGAAACGTATGTATGTGGACTATGGTATTGTAGCCTTTTCGGAAGCTGCCTTGTACGGGAGGCTAGAAATCATCAAATCTGTGTTCCAGACGATTTGTTAAGTGGACAAAGTGGACTAACCAATCAAAACGTTGGGCTTAAGTCCTGACAATTATTGACAGCAAATGAAAGTATATAAATTAAAGTATGTATTCGACTTACCGATTTTAGTGGTGTAATCGATGGCGCCAAAAATGAGTTCTGGAGCGCGGTAATACCGCGAGCAAATGTACGAGACATTAGGCTCGCCGCGGACGAGGTGTTTCGCCGAACCGAAGTCGCACAGTTTCAGCACACCGGTCTTTGGGTCCAGGAGCAAGTTCTGTGGCTTGATGTCCCGGTGACATATACCGAGGGAGTGGATATATGCGAGGCTTCTGAACAACTGGTACATGTATAGCTGTTGCCAAACAAAACATTATGTTACATCGAATATTATTCTTCACTGCAACAGTCTGCAATCTGCATACGCAATAAGGATTCTTAGATAGTGCATGCGTTTTCTGTGTGTGTTTATGTTAAGGTTAGATTTTATCGCTGTTCGGTGTTGTGTGAAGTGAAATATTGAAAAGAAAAATATATATAAACAGATTCAAATAGCACAAATATGAATATTGTGTAATAATAATTAGTTATAGTTATTTTCGTCTGCAAATGTTTAGTATGGTTACAAATAACTTGATCGATGATACTCACCTTTATAAAACTAATGGGTATAGTTTGTTCATCTTTGGAGTAGTGACGCGCAACTTTGTACACAGTCTCGGGTATGTACTCCAGCACCAGGTTCAGGTACACTTCGTCTTTCTGGAAATAGAAATTATTCTATTAAGAGTTATAACACTAGCAACTTTCAGATATTTATTTTTATAAATTATGCTTGTATATAGCCTGAAATGAATTCGAATATACACCTAGTCTTATGCATTCTACGAATCGGTTTGAGAGAATCTTATGTGCTTGCGCGCAATATTAGCGTAAACCTTAAGTGTTTAATTAATAATTCAATTGAATATAAAAAATGCTAATTAATTAATGTTATGTTGATATACTGAATAAATGTATAAAAAATACTAAAATATAACAGTGCAAAAAATTAATTAAAAAAACCTTTAACAAACAACTAAATACAAATAGAACCATTCATAGACATCATATCCTAGCCTTGATAGGAATAAGTGTAATGAGAATTCTCGCACACATCATTATTTATACGGAACTGTAAAATCCTGTTTAGTTTTGCGGTTAATAGTTTATAAAACTCATCCAGTTGTTACGTGTGTAAGCACAATTCTCAAAACTAAATTCCCTCACTGTCATCGTAAAGTGATCTCGAAATATAAATGGATGAACTGTAAAGATATCAAGATATTCAAAAGCACGTTAAAAGTGCAAATAAATTATGTACACATTTGGCAGTGAAACGCTAAGCAGTATTGTGTCTAGAAAACAAAAACATGACAAGCGAGCGGCAGTTAGAAACTAATACACACAACTTAGATGATTTGAGAAATATATTGGATATTTGATGATGAAGATATAAAAAATGCAAGAACATTGTGAGCTTTAATCGATTTAAAAATTAAAGCTCACGGCTGAAAGATTCACAGCTCATGATATGTTTAACACCTGGTCTCGATTAAATATGCACACTGTTTGAATGCCAGGTTTAGTTACCGACCAATATTTTATGTGTTCACTGTAACATTCAGTGCAACTGTTATAAGCTCATTCAACTGGGCATTATGCAACGGATAATTTAAATGTAATGGCGTGAACATACCATAAACACCAAACACCATGACTCCGTATAATAAATACACATAATTGTATAATTTATACCATATAAATTGACCACTTAGATAAAATGAAAAATGCACATAATAACACAATATTCCACATTCACATAATTAATTTGAGCAACAAGCTCGGTTAGATATAATGACACCCTAAAACCATGTGCTATCTTGACCTCGAATTTTTCCATCGCAAAAATATTGTTCGGTAACTGCAGTCAAATTTGGCAGACCTAAATTGTGCGTTAGCACACTAGCGCAAGAATCTGATTGGTTTATAAACATACTGCGACATCAAGTGACTGCATTGCGTTTAACAGAGAGCTCACTGCTGCGGGCACTGCCGCCTTCCCCCAAATAAAACACACAAAATAATATAACCCTTAACACAACGCATCGTATACAAAAACAACTTTCAAGTACATTATACAAAATAAACACAAGGAAATATCAATACCAAACTGGAGATATCTCATACTACGTATTGAAAAGAGTTTTATACATATTTGGATCATACATTGACAATAATTATAGCTCTAAGGGGAGTATGGGGAGGTTCATTACAAGTAAGCAAGCAGGCAGTTTCAGACATTGGGTTACTGTTACAATTAATACATTTCGTGTTATAGACGCTGAGAAAATGTTTTAATATTATAATAAATACTTTCAAAAGGCTACTACTCGTAATAGTTGAAAAACTTTTAACCAAAAAATAATTATATTTTTAAGTAATAAGGTTTGCAATATCATGCATGGAAAGAGATATCTCCATTCTAGTTCAAACATCATTATAATTACAAATGTTGCCTCCTGTGACAATGATATTTAAACTATTAAAAGGCTTCAGTAAAAAGCAACTAATAAATAAAAATAAAAATACTTGATGTCGATTTATAGACTAACCTTTTCTCCACTGGAGTAAAAGAAGTATTTCAATTTGACAATATTACAATGCTCCAGTCGTCGCATGATTTGAAGCTCTCGGTTCTGAAATTGATGTACATTCATGATCAAATCATTGTTTCTTCTAAATGTATACTGATGTACATGTATAAATAAATACGCCTAAAAACACAACAAAAAAGCAAATAGTTTTTCAAATATCTCTACATTGTAATTAAACATACAACAGCACTAACTAAAGATTTATAGGACATGACAATAATTAATAAATGTAATAGAAAACACCAACTAACACAAAACAACACTAAATATATTTAGTACTTTTTAAATTGATAATATTATTTAATATAGATTTTCCATACATACCTTAAACCTTTTGTCCTGGAGCACCTTTTTAATGGCAATTAGCTCGCCGGTGTCGCATAGTTTGGCCTGGTAGACGACGCCGAAGCTGCCGTTACCGATGAGTTTCATGTCGGCATAGCTCACCTCCTGCGGCCGGTCGGGGCCCTGCCCCGGCGTCGCTACCACAGTCGTCACCTTTGAGCCGTCCTTGCCTGTAACATTACGTCCGATCATTAACACTTGTTTTAATTTAATTAACAATAACTTTCAAAAAACAGACAAGTAATTAAGGATTTAAATCGATTGCAGAACGAAACAAGTTATCCGACGACTCTTCTGTTAACTAATATCTCAATAGTACATTGCTTTGTATAAGAGCATTATACTCATACCAAATGCGATATTTTAGTTCCGTGTAAATGAGTAGGTACTAAGTTTCACAGTTATATGAAAATATATAAAATTATAAACTTAAACATTGCGTTACCAGCATTTAATTTTTATATTTAATAAATATGAATACACCTAAAATATAAACAAAACGTAAATAAGATATTTTATCAACACAACAAACAATTCATTACTTTATTTTAAATACAGTACGGTAGATAATCTTAATTGCGCAGCAGATTAATGGAACTGTGAAAGTAAAAACACATGCTCAAACGGCATTTTGAATGGCCTCTCTCTAAAGTCTAATGCAATTGAGTAATGACGTAAATGAATCCAATTCATTGCCGCTAATACGTGGCGTAAGCAAACGTATAGCGGACGATCATGGAGAAAAATCAAGTCTAGTTACATACATTTTAATTAATTTAATAGAGGTAATCTCACATCATCCCTAACCGTAATCCCTGACCAACACGTGATTGTGGACGTTAAGCCGATCTCACTGCAATAACGATACAATACTAACTGTTTAAATATTATCTTACTCTCATCATGCAATTTTAATGAACCACAAATGTGTTCACATTATTCATCATTATGCAAATCAAACCGAAAATTTAAAAATATTAGGATATTTTAATAAAAATCTTGATTTACGTTCTGACATCTTGCCCATCGAGACTGGCTGGCTGGAGAATCGCAACTTAATTACACATACAAATTTATACGTATTATTTACCGAGGCTGAGATTCTTAAATATTTGAGTTTTACGTGCGCGCGATAGCTATGAATTTTAACGCATGTCGCCACACTAATTTACGGTTCGACGCATCACTTCTGAAGAGCAAAAATGTTGGCATGACATAAAGAGCCCCTGCTTCTGTCGCTACCTGCCACAAGAGAAAAAATCCTATAAATTTATACACATTTTTACCTTTCGCGATTTAGTACATATAGGGAGGAAAAGTAGCTTGTTTTGCGATACATAATATAACTATAGGATTCATTTGAAGCAAATGGTATCATATGAACAATATGTGTTATTGCTAAAATGTGTATACAGTATTATTTATGTGATGTTGCCATGGTGCGTGTGAAAACATTGAATTTATTAGAATTTCATTAAATTTCGTTCATATTTGAATTGCTAATTGCGTCTCTGTGACTCAAGGAATCTATGATAACATTACCATATTGCATTTGTAAAAATAATACACACTATACATATCGAATGAATGTGTTTGTACACGTTTTATGTAACCCAACTTCATTTTCATCATATTAATTTTCTAGAATTGTCAAATGATAGCACATCATTAATAATCTCAAAAAGAATGCTAGCTATTAATCACCAGGCACCACTAAGAAATTTCTAAACAATATACCAAAAACATATATATTTTAAAGTATTTTGATTATGCATAAAAAATAAATAAATAAATAATAATAGTAATAAAAATATATTTACATAGATTTTCTCACAAGATTCTATAATTATCAAGACTAATTCAAAAGGGTGTTGAAATATTGCGTATAACCTATGACGTGATATAGAATATAAAACGTGAACCATATAAAACGGGTTCGCCGCATGTCACGTCTGGAAGTGAAATAAAACACGACAAAAAATACGCACAATTTCGTGTAAGAAATTGTATGTCACAAGGTACAATTCAAATGCGTTAAACAAGCGATATTTCCTTTGAAAGGAACTATGTGACTTAATTGACAATACCAATCAATGACCATAGCAACGACCCATATAAATTTTATTTAAAATACAATATAGTAGGCTTATATTATATCCATTCTCATCCTCGGATACCATAAAAATGCTCTTGGCTAAATCACGTTATCGTCCTTGTCCATTTTGTCGCTAATACTAACATTTTCCTCAACGCACAATTGGCTGAAGTAGCGCCATTAAAAGCGCCTGTTATCGCTTTTACGTTTTTTTTAATAAAATAAATGAATTGCAGAACAGTTAAGAATGAATTGCGCTGTTATTTGTGGTTGTATTGATCCAACTCAAACGTGACTAGAGAAAGCCCATTTTGATTCCCGATGTACAGAAATTATTAAACCATTGGCTTTATGCTCACAGATTCAGTTATGCATCTGAAACAAAAAAAAAGCGCTAATCGCATGAAACTAGTCCACTTTTGTAAAATCGATGAATCGGCATTTCCGTACACAATAGGTCTCCGATGTGTCTACTTGGACAGCAACAAAGATGCAGAAACTTTTAAATAACGCTAGTTTTGATGAAGTATTTTTTCACCTTAACTATTAATATTGTGTGAGTCATTAGGCCTCTATGGAATATATAATGATATAGTAATATAATTTAATATAATAGTGGAATACTATTCAGTTTCTATTTGCTCATTGGTACAGCTAAGGAAAGAACGGCGTACACCTTTACTATGTAATATTGATATGTGTCAATTCTATACACGCCCGGCCCTGCCTAGCATACACACTCGATGCAAAGACAGACCTTGACCTGCCATCGGATTTGGTAACTTTATTGAAGCCTGTCGAATGCCTCTTGTGTTTTCAGGGCTCCCGTATTATACGTCCTCAGGGTCACCTTGCGAAATTAATTCCCTTTTAACACAGATTTGCTTAATAATTTTCCAACTCGAGTTATCTGATCCGTCATCTTTTTAATCCCGCGTCTACTGACAAATGTACAAAGAACAAAATTGAAAATTTTTAAAGTGACCTAAATTTACTGTGTAGGTTCATAATTACTGTAGCGACAGCGAGCATTTCAGTCAGCGTCGAGCTGACACAAGCAAACACTAAGCTCCTTAAATAACTTAGGTTACCAACGTCGGCCAATCAAATCCGTTAATCGATATTCTTCCACATGTGCAGTCAAATGCAAAATGAATGAATGATAATGGTGACAAAATGTATTATCACTTTCACAAAAGATAAACTTTTATGTTTCGTTAGTCCATCCCTGAACTACGCGAAGGTAAAATTATAAAATTAATCAAGTATAAAATATATAACAACAACATGTTCAATTGTTACAGGTTATTTGAAGATCACAAACATTTTAAATTATATGATTGCACTGGCGAGTTAGATGTCGAAGGAAGCAACAAACGAAAGCGTTCCATGTGGGACATGTAAACAAATGATTCTTTTAAAAAAATATGGTGCCAAGTAGTATTATTCGCCACACCCAAACAACCCCTATTGACGCAAGGCCAAGCGCACTCCACCCTTGTTTATCAGTATGTCTGACCTAACATCAACCACTTTGTGTATTGCAATGGTACTCTATTAATATATTAAAACTGAATAAATATCGCTAATGCACCAGGCAGAAAAAATTTAATAACCATCATATTTTAATGCCCATAATTCGGATTATTTTCTGTACTACATATAGATTATATTAATGAACTAAATATAAAGGTTACATTAAGGACGCGGATGTTAATTAACATTGCCTTAATATATTCAATTGTAAAATTAAGGTCTAATACTGTATTGGCACTGGACACTATATCGTGTTAAGATCTAACGCGGAAAAAATATTTACTAATTTATTCCGTATACCTATAACCGCTGTCCCTCATAAAAAGTTTATAAATTGAAAATTTTGTCAGTAACTGTCAATAGTTTGTAGATTGGTGTATTACATTCAGAATGTATGAGTTTTTGTTTAGAGTTCATTTGTCCGTTACAAATAATAAAGATAATACCTTTGAAAACTTAAGACGTAGTGTAAACAACGAAAATATTTTATTTATTTATTTATTTATTCTTAACTGCACAAAAAAAAGGAAAAACACTTAAAGATATTACAAATAACTAAAAGTACAGATGGCGGTCTTATCGCTCTAGGCGATTTCTTACAGACAACCTTAGGATTTTACTTACAAACATTTTGTAAATGTTAACACAATTGAACTTTATGTGGGAATTTTGTTTCTTGGCACATAGCAACATTTTTGTTGTATCGTCAAACATAGTATGTAATATCATTTTTTTTACCAACATAATATTTTGCGTAATGTTCGTGACTTTGTTAAAGTGTACTAAACAGGTTATTTCTATTTAAGTACAATTATTGCTGCGATTTTCGTCGACATGAAAAAAATTGGTTACTTTATTTTGATGTTGTATAATTGTATTTTTGGAAATTGTAATGTAGAAGACATAAGCTTAGCTTAATTTGAATCGAGTAAGACAGCCATTAAAATGTGTCGCCCTATTTAATAACGACATTGCAAAATAAAAATATGTAATAAGTATTACACAAAATGGTCTATAAAAGTATTACGGCCACTCTCAGAGACGTTTAATGTCAATTAAATTCTTCCTTAGTATAGATTCTCTCCGTTAAATCTACACTAAGTAATGATTTAATTGACAATAACCTTTTCTGAGTACGGCAGTTATTATTATAAAACCAGACGCAAGATATAGTATAACATAAGTTAAATTTAATATCCACACTACGACACCCATCATAAAATAAACACACACACAATAGAAAAACGAAAGATGAAAATGAATGTAATTGAGCGAATATCCTCAGTTTTCCCTTCAACATTGTTGGCACAAAAGATAATGTCAATTATTTCAGACAGAGAGATTACTACAGAGAGGATTATCGCTTTTCCATAGAATAATGACAGATAAACAAAAACAGTGATTGTACTAATGAACTAATGTCGTGCGCCACATCTAGCACTTACGATGCGAGGAGGCAGCTTTCTTTTCCGGAGCCAGCTCGGTCTTTTTAGGTGTATCCACGTCGCCTGCGTGTCACAGTAAAACACAAAAGCAGCATTAGAACATTGACGGTGTGAACGGAATATGTATGATACAAGCACATTAATCCACATCATCGAGTAACATCGGGAATAACGTATAACAACACAATAAGAACCATTCATCGTCCTCATATACAGAAACTCACTGATGGTTCGACGTAGTTTTTTACAGAAGGAAGAGATACGATCGCGAGCGCGACTCAATTGGCCACTTTTTTCCGTGTCAAGTAAGCGCAGTAGAGAGGGTTCCGAGCGTGCGGCGACTTCTCCGACGGGTCGCAGGGCCGTTGACGCGCCGTCCGATACTCCTACATTGTCGAAGCATACTGGCCCTGCGGAACACTCCAGCTTGGCAGAGGATCGCACGCGAGCGCGACTTGTTGTAGACTGCCGGTCGACACTCGACACTCAACGCTGCGGTGCTACGAATCCGCCCCGACGCCCCACCCCGAAATCGCCCTCAATACACCAGCATGTGGTGCTAATTCAGACTTCGCGAACAACTACGATAAATTAACGTGCCACCACACTGTCGATACTGTCCATCATAATTCATAAAAATCTTTTGCCTACAAATACTGCACATGAGATAAAAACAGTCAACGTGTGCACGAATACAAATTCGATTAATGTTATAGAACATCATCCATTACTTGTGCATCAATAACATATTCTTTTGACTTGTTTTTATATTTATAGAACTACCACAATGCTTGAAAATTGTTTAAATCGCAATTTGCATATAGCGCACTTTAGGTGGTTGATGAAGTGCAATCAGTATTAAAACAACATTCCTTTCTTCATGGAGCAGTTGGGTTAATGTATAGCCTATGTTATCCAGGCTTAGAATGTCAAATAGATTGCGATATGGATTGAACGAGTGTTGATGAACATTGTCATGCATCAGAACAATGATACATGAACTGCTTTATTTTGCCTTTATCCTACCATCGCGTAGGAACATATTTTGGTCAGGTATTTTTTGAAGTTATACTTTTTTGGGACCTATTGAAATTTACGAGAGTAAACTTTTTAAGATGCGCGCTCGCATATTGACATCGACATGATGAAGTTAGCTGTTAACTGTCTGTCAAACCGTGACAACTCGTAACTGTATTCTAAGGAGTTTCTTAAATATTCATAAATCTACATGTCAGTGGAGAAGAAAAATAATAATGCATAAATAAACATGTGTGAATGTGATTTATGATGAAATTACAAATGGCAGTGGGCCATTGTAAAAATTCGTGATAAAAGATTTTTTGTTAATCCATGGGTCTCAAAATCGATATCTAAATGACCCCATGCTACGATAATCTAAATTCAGAGTAAGAATTGGAATTAATAACAGTGGATAGACAAAAATATATGTATATTTATTCCTAACTAAAGATACATGTGTGTATGTAATTTAAAATTATGTATTATGGTGGTGAATGATAGGCCTTTGTAAGAATAAGTGACTTTTATCTTAAAAAGATGTTTAACTTTTTACGTTCACACGTTTTTTTTTGTACTATGGAAAAGACTGATTTTCTAAATCCAATAAACGTTTAATTAGGTAAATTCACATTATTGTTATGAACTTAAATCTCTGAACGCATGAGTCACTTCAGTCGATTTAAATTTCGAATATGTCAATATTTAATAATGGTACAACACTATATTGTGACAGCACGGTTGATCTCCCATTTGTATAACACACTCGATCAGTATCACAGCACATGCGCGCGTGTCTACCACTTTATACAACCGGTGATAATTTAGATATGACGTCACAACATCGGCCATCTCTAAATAGTTTGCAACGCTAAACATTTGTGTACACATACTAACAATGACAAACTAGTGCAATCTACGAAAACTTCCCTGTGTAAACATTATGAAATAGACACGTGTTTACATTCCTTTTTCATAATATATAAACGTAACAAAACATGCTTCATTGCTTATGGAAACCTAACAATTCGTTAGTTTAACGAGTTTCTTTGCTAATATCATACCCTATATTTAATTGTATGAAATATGAAATAATAAGTCACATATAACACTTATTTGGAACTTCCGGTTTTACGGTCCCGTATTCTAGTTCCATTCGTACACTAACCCATATTCAGCTGATGGGAAAGTACTGTCGAGTAATGACTATGAAGTGTCATGATTTAAATTAATGTACGACTGTACGAGAATATACCCGTACAAGGGTGAAAAATTCAAGAGGGAGCGACTGTTTCTTTATGTTCACTTTTAGAATTTTACGACTTTCACGATCATTTTATTCATTTAGTGACTTAAAAATGAGAAATGTAATTTTAAACTGACCTAATTCACGATGAATGGAAATAAAGGAAAAAAATACCATCCAATAAGCAACTTACAAAAGTTGAAAAAAAAAGTTAGTTACTTTATAAATCTCTTTATGACTAAACAATTGTATGCTGTTTAACTTGATGAAATATGATACAAATCTTGAAAGTGTGTAAGATATAAAGTAGTTACATTGCCGAATAATCTGTTTTGAATTATGATCGACAATTCTATTTCAAAAATTTACTTCATGAACAAAAGCTATTTTTTACATAACTATACAAGCAAGAAAATACTTTATCTTATCGTGAGCCGTATTATATAACAACTATAAGTGTTAGTTTCCTCTAATTAAATTATAATTAAATAGCAAGAATTTGCGTACAATTGGATTATCATTGTAACTTCGTTCGGTTTTCTTTGTCGATGTTTTTTTGTTGTTATAGACATTACATGTTATAAAAGTGAGGGCAGAGCTTAAGACTAACTCAATAATGTATGAATAAAACTAGGTTTGGATATGGCGAAAAATATGTGCAGTAGTATAATCGTGGTACCACACAAAAACGTCCTAACTGTGCTTTATTTCGTAAAAAGAGTCAGATAATTGATGCATACGTTTTCGATGCACGTTTGTCACGAAATAATAATTGCAATAATTATGAAAAGATAACCGAAATTAAAGTTTGTTATGTCGTTAGTTTAGTTATAATTGTTAATTTAATCACCTTGAGATGTGCAACAAAGCCCGTTTGTATTTAAAATAATTCAAAACGTGTTGCTATGAAACGTAACATCCGTGAGTATAAGTTAATTACTATGTAAAATACAATGATATTCACACAACACTGTGTGCAACAACAAAAAAACTAATATTTCTAGTTTCATTTTTTATTTTTCTTTATCACAACATTAGAAATATACATATTAATAATAAAACAAAGTAAGTAAATTTATTGCAATCAAATTGAACTTGGATTTGAAAAATTGTTGGACAAGTTAACCAATTTGGATCATGAAATCGGAATAACATGTTATTAATTATTGTGGCCAAGCTCTATTTCACAGTTCGTTGCGCAAGTTCAAATTAACAAAAAAATATCAGTTTGCTAAACTAAAAAATGTCCTCGAGAATAGAATGTGCCTGTTAGCAACACACTTTTATTTTTAACAGTTATAATACGTTTCCCCTTTAGGATATGGTGATACATAAATTTCCATAAATAAGTTGAAAAAATACTTCAGATGCAGATACAAACTGTTTTGAAGAATGTTTTATCCACTGCAAATACCTATTATAAGTATAATTTTCCAGTACACGAACGAAGTAATAGAGATGCTTTTCCTAGCTAAGTGTTTACCTTTGCGTTTACAATCCGGTGCACATTACTATTGTAAGATGAAAGCGACACCGTATTTGCGGTTCTCTACGGCTGACGCGCACGCTTGCCGCCTTTGAATTCGACCAAGACCCTATTGTCGCAAGAGGCTAACCGCAGATAATAGGATAACCGGTCTCGCTAGCTCTATGACGCATCGTTCACCTTAGAATATAAACCTCGTTGTTACTAGCTTCTTAAAGTTAAAAATGAAAAATCGCGAGCCATCTTCTCTGTAAGCGTACAATAATGCCAGTGTGATAGTAATCACAAAAAAAGATACTTGGTCACATTCGTAGAAAGTGAAAGGACGGTGAAATGAACAGCGATGCACGAAAAGACTACGTTCCAACGGCTCTAGTATATTCATCGAGACGTTGCCTTTTTTAACAACGCAATATAAAATGAGATATGGCTACAGCGATTTCATACAAAATTACGCGACCATACCCAATCAAGCAAATATCTTGTGTTTACGGAAGAGCGCTCACATTTAAATAATCAAATATTTACGAAAAATGACAAATTATCAATATTAACGTTCCAATAGCACATATGTAGGTATCATCGATATGACCAACATCTGATGATCTTTGACGTATAACAGAACTGTGCGAAGTACTTCTAAAGCAGCTTATCTTATAGTCAACCTTACATATGTATAAGAAAAATGGATTCCATGATATAGAACTGTCCATTAACAACAATAATAGACAATATCGAGGTTCAAGTACAAAATAAAAACACGTTTGTTATAAATTTATTCGAGGCATCGGGTAGTTAAGAGGCAGGTGACATAAGGCCACATCTTCACTTCCCATCACTGCCTTCTGTTAGTGATATTACATCAATCTATCGTTAGAGCCTGTTATTCGACAGTTTGCAACGCACAGGTGAAGTGGACACTCCTCGCTGCTTTCGAGCATGATTGAACGCTACTTTTTACTGTTTGTCTTGTCATATTACTAAAATATTGACAATATTTATGTTTTCTCATGGAGACAAAGATTGCCTTACAATAAATGCTTCCACACGTCCTCTTTTTCACTCACAATTTACACATTTCATTCGAATATATTTTCAAAGCGACTGTTTATGCACACAATAAAAAAATATACATTTTTAACATATACTAAATTATGAATGTAATTGAAAGCATTCTGATCAATTAAATGTGAACTAAAAAGCCGTCTTATAAACCTAAAACTTTTATTCTCTTGTTGCTGGGGGTAATAATCTAAAAATAGCAATATAGGCTTTCGTTTTCAAAACATGAAACTAGGATCTAATAATAGTTGTGTTGTTTTATTTATGTGCCGGTATAATACACCTAAATAATTCTGGGCGTATTTCCAACACAGGCCATGAATGTGACGTGACACGGCTAGTGTTGCATTTTTATGAGAGTTTGAGGAAAACATGGAAGAGGAAAGCCCCACACAAGAGTCACCGTTGCCTCTAGTTTTTTAATGACTCTTAATAATTACTTCGTGATTTCTCAATATTCTTATGACACTATTAAATGTTTACAGAGAATTTAGGTTGCTGATAAAATAATACGCGTACTATACGTTTACCTCCTAGTGAACCATTTTCGCAGTAAAAGTCATGTTCCGAAAAGGTATGAATCATTTATGTTGTACGATTTTATATTTGTAACTTTGATAAATGTCAGAACTACGCTGTGGACGCCACATTCAGTACTGAACCAGTACCTAATTTATTAACAGGCCTTATCACAGACATTTTCAACGGTTCACAACGAACCGACGAGAAATGGGTAGCAGCTTAGCTGTCGATTTTTATACTGTGAGTGCCATTTCTACCCCTAGACGAAAGCTAGCAAGCAGCTACAGTTCAACATGTAGTGTTGGTGGTAATGGGCGACAATGATCACATTCTGATGAAAGGGCCAATAAACTGTTGTCGCTATACGTTATAAAAAATGTAACTAACCTGTCTCGCAAACAATATCTTATCAAAACTTCACAGTACGAAACAATCCTACGTGCATGTTTATAATTGTCATAAAATATTACCTTCAACAGCTATCGACAAAATCTACGTAAATAAAATCATAAAAATACTGAGTATAAGACCATAATATATATACAGCTAAAAGTTTCAACTATTAGATTAATATAAAATTACCAGCCGATGGACGTAGTACTATCAAGCGAATATTATGTAGGTATTCGGAAGATATGTTAGAGGCGTTTCTTGCTCATCAAAACCGTGAAATAATATATGAGCCACTCACCCAGACTACAGCGTATATTCAGAAGAAAAGGTGGAAATTAACGTACTAGCACTATACACATTGAATAGCATGTAACACACTCGAGATATTAGACCGTCAATGGCATGATCTCTTTTAAGAGCAATATCACGTGTCGCGATATGATTCAAGATTACATTTTTATTGTGTTTTTTAAATAAAAATTCCATTAGTTATATGACAATGTGATGATACGAAAAATAAATTTCCTACCAATTTTTTTCACCACGAACGTAGAAGGATCTATGAATTTTGTTCTGCTGTGCCGATTGTCAGGATCGGCATTAACAGTATATGTGCCTCGACGTCGCAACATATCTATAAATTTGTCTTCTTAAATTCATAAGACAATGATAAATGAACTTCACTCCATAAAAAATTGGCATACTAGTCACTTTTTCCACAAATCCGTCCACATTGTATTTAGAAATGCTAATTACACGTGAAAAATTGTTGCATTGGTTGAAATTTTCACTCATCAACACAAGTAACATACGAAACCGCAGATTGTTTTCACATTACTCGCGTACCGGATAGCAGCCGCAACGGGCGGCTTACAACTGAGGAAGTGGGTTAACGAACCAATTGGTAATTTTGCAACATGCACCGACTCCGACGACCACGTCGGTCGACTGTGACCGGCCCGCTCAGCGAAAGGCGAATCGAAAACCGAGAGTGCGTTGGCACGGTTCTTCCGTGAATGACAGGATGGTGCGGTCACGCCGACCGCGAGATAGCGAGATCGACGACAGTTACTGATAACAACCACGATAACGGACAACTGACAAATACAAGCACATAAGTACCTAATCTACTAACGCAAAACATGCATGCAAATATACATATACAAATACGATCGATTTCACATTAATTGGTAACAAGCAACAAGCACTACGAGTATCTACTTTATCTAACAACCCACTTTTTAGCCCCAATGACGTCGAATTTAGGTCTAAATATAGATACGTTCATAGATATTATGCGTATTTGCAAGTTATAATAATATGTATGTCAATAGTTTATATTTGAATTCAGTAATAAATTAAGTACAAAAGGGATACTATTATAAATATTTAATACTAACTACTAATTTGTAACTTAAAATAATTCCTTGCTCATCCCACGGGAACACTACATTTTTCGGAATAAAAAGTAGCCTATGTGTTAATCCAGAGTGTCAGCTACCTCCATCCAAATTTAAGCGAAATTGGTTGTGCCGTTTCTGAGATTAGCGTGTACAAAGGCATAGACAAACAGATAAAGAGACAAAATGTCGTTCAATCATTGTTTTGCGTTCTATTACGTTCATAGATTCCCCCCATATTAGTTTTCCTTATATAAGTGTCATGTACTGACGTCGATCAGTTACAAATTTATTATATGTATGAAAGATATACAAATCTTACACATAGGAGCGACGTTGCAAAAGTATTCTTAAAAGACATTTTCCTCAAACAATTTTTCAGCGTCACTAAACAAGTTACGTTAGCAAGTCGATATAAGATTTAAGCTTGAAAAAAAATACAGAACAGGTTGACGTAACAAATGTGTTTTGCAAGAGTATGCACAATACGATCCTGTATTGGAATTCAATTAAGTTAGTGTTAGGCTATGACAAACAAGAAATATCTTTGATTACAAGCTTGTTTATCTAAATAATTCATTTGATTTACAATTACAGCAAATTTTACTGAGCTTTAGCATGGACCATGCGCAAAATAGGCCAAAATACGACAAAGGGTGTGTACCCTAGTCGATCTATTCAGGATACTGTATAAATACGAGACAAATGACGATTTCGTCTCAGTCGTAGAAGTGGCGTAGTTTACGAGTGGGAGTTAGCGGCGTAAATCCGTTGTGTCCGCAATACCGACATCGCAAACGTGATTGTGCCTGTCATGGAATCACACAAAATGATATTATATAGGATTATGGCGATTTAGTAAATAAGCCTTTATGTAATTTTTAAGAGGTGAAATAGAAAATTAATCTGAGATTTTTTCTATTTGTTATTTTACAATTATTAGAGAAAAATACCAGATTTATACATTTTTTATTTAAGATCGGCGCGTCGAAATTTTATCAGAGAGGTATTTCACGCTGATAGTTATTATTTTGTCTGTCGGATGTTAGATTTTTTGTGCCTGTACAAAAGAAATACGTACTTTATTTCCGGTCAAATCTATACCTACATAAACCACACGTTTTGCAAAGCCCACTCACCCATTCAGTATCATAGATAATATAGACTATAATTTTAAATACATGATATAATTTTCTAATTTTATGCCTATAAAGATGGAAATGATGTCTATAAAGATTCCTCTATGTTAATACTGTGATTCGAATCACAGTTACCGCAGGTAACAATGGCATTCATACTCCCTTATACATATTATCATAAGATCTTACTGATGACCCATGTTGATGAGGAGAATACACAAAAGCCCACAAGAAGAACATATTTCATTTTAGTAGTATCTTTATGTCCTCCAACTTTATCTTAGAAGATATCATTGATAACAAAGTGGTTTTGTTATTGAAATATCAGCCAATAGTAGGAATTAGGGATCAAGGAAACAAGTAATTCTGTTTATTATCTATGCTTAATAGCATGTTTAATAAATGAAATTACTCATAATCGTTACAAACTATAGTAGTTAAAATTTTAAAAATTACAAATATCAGGTGTATTTATTAGCTTCCAGAACAGACTAGCATTTGAAACAATATCTTAATTTTGTTGAGTAGTCTTGACAAATTTGATTTAATAACACTTTTATAGGGACTACATGAAGTAATTACTGATAATAATTTATCTTTTGATACTTATTTACTCAATCTTACTCAAAATATTTTATCATAACCATAATATTATTTTATTGTTTTCGTGTTAGATACCGCTTTCAATTTAATTAAATGTATTTATTTTAAAATACATCAAGAATTAATATGCTTAAAGTGCAACCATAAATAAACATAAATTCAATCTTAAGTCTTGTTTTATCATTTTATACTATTGCTTTGATTGCCTCAATATAACATATGACGGGTAGATGTGCATTGACATAGCTAACTCATTATCACATCACAGCTAAAGTATGGTAATTGTACCCAGTAATAATCAAATAATACTTTTATTTCTTTTAATAGTCTAACTATTTTATATTTAATGGTTATTAAACATCTTCACTATGCAAGATTTAAATGTAATAGCAGTTTAGCCTCTTATCATATTCTTAGCAGGTAAACTTGTTAAAGTTACATTTCTCTCTCTTTTATTGTGCAGTCACAGCAGTCCACTGCTGAACATGAAGTAAATCATATTTCGTCTCCCAACAGGTCTCTATGGAAATCTTGGGGGAGGCCTATGTTCAGCAATGGACTTCTTGTGGTTATAGAGAGAGATAAATCATATTTCAGGTAATAACAATTAATCACATAATCAGGTTTTTGACTAAAATATATGCCTAACCTGTATGAAATAACTTACACATACCATAAGGTTTATGCACTTGACTTTAAATTGAATGATTAAAGATTTTATTAGACATATTTTTTAAATTGTTTTAAGATATTTTAAACATAGAGACACGGTAGGAAATCATAGAAGAAATTAACTTTAAAAGGTACACATGTGAACTTTTATGTCCTTGTTGCAAGAAGATAAAAGCAATGTAATAAGCATATGGATACATAAATATTGTTTCAATAACTTGGAAGTACCAATGTGGATCACATAAAAGTGTGAACTATCAATAATAATTAATGCTATACAGATTTATTTTCAAAGGAAATACAGCACATACACACCATATGGTGATGAAGAATAGTCAATTATGATTTTTAATAGATAATCTTCACAGTACCATCACAAATTTTTTACTATTGTGACAACTTTTTAGGAAACCCCTCCCTTATTGCCTTAAGTGTGCCAGTGTTATAAATTGTAACTACTACCAAAAATTGGTAACAGCAGATTAAATATAGATAATAACTAAAGTATCCTCATTAAAAACTAATCATTTATTACGTCACAATGATAGTAACCTCTAAAAAATAGTTTATTTTACATCCTAATAGCAAATCAAAAGAACATAAATTAAATGTCATGTAGAATAGACTCTACTACTCATACACAGCTAAAAGTCTTACAAAATCTTCAACGTTACAAAATATCCAGTTGGATATTCGAAAATGCGACGCATTTCCCATTTATTTTGTAATTTTGACAAGATTATCTGTCACACGCGAGGCTTATGTGGCAGAACTAAACCATTGCCTGTGGCCATTTTTAAAACGGAGCCGACAGAAAATGTTAGCGATATTGATTTATCCACAAATTGTAGTAAGTAACATACTGAGAAGTTGATTTGTGGCAGTTTGCAGCCATTTTTAAAATTGTCAGTATCGAGATACGTCACAGGCGTAAGAAATCACGATGGCCGACAAAAGAATGGTTAGGTGGTAGGTACTTACTGCTAATTTTTACGCCTCCAAGAGGTGGTTTCGGTGGTTGATTTTCGAATGTCTTTCGAACGGATTTGCTGCCCTCGGCGAATGACGTGGTCCTAGGGCGTCCGCTCATTATTATAGATATAAAATAAACGGCCTTAGAATCCTGAACTTCATAGATATTTCACATTTCTCGTTACCACCCTTGCACTCGCACTGAACTCACTACGCTGACGAAATACTAAGTTAATGACGGAATAGTCAAAACAATATCACTAAGATAAGATTAAAATCAAAATAAGACTGTCCAGTTACGGTTTTACAATATCATTTTGATAATTTTTCAAATTTACATCACTAAAATGTACGAGAGATTTTAATTTCTTCAGACTTGACTTCTACTCGCTCGCTCGTTCGGCTAGGTTCGGTAGTCATTCGGTTCTTCGATCACTGAACAAACGAAGGTGACGTCACGCAAGCTCTCTGCTGCCACCTACCTGGATTTATAAATCTACGTTGACTCTATCGTTAAAACAGCACACCACAGCTAAAAAATAAATATAAGTGACATCTATTAAACCGAGGGATGACATTTACTTTAGTTACAAAGACACTATTTTGACTTACTGTGTATTAAAATTAATTTAAGTAACTACTACAAGTAACTACCTACGTTGGGCCATATTAAATCAGAGAAGAAAACGAAGAAGAATACTTACGTGTAGATAATAACTAGTTCATTACTACCATTATGAGTGAAAAGAAAATAATTATTCTTTCATTTCTTTCTAAAGAGTGCCTCCATAATATTTGTTTAATGTGTATGATAAGATTGATAAGGGTTAATTAATCTTTGTACTACGGGAAATCGTTTACCCATCTGCTCCTCTATGCAGGCTATTTATATATATCTATTTATTTATTTTTATTTATATTCTTTATTGTACACAAAATGTAACAATAGGTATATAGAGACAACAAAACAAGAAAGTACAAATGGCGGTCTTATCGCACTATCTCTACCAGACAAGCATTGCATTGGATGGATCTATGAGAGGGAGTAAGAAAGATATATTTATATATAAAATAAAAATACCTTACATACCACTAGGTAATTATTTCCACAAAATAATAATTATAACCGCATTGATCGGATATTTAAATTATGATCAAATTTTCGACAAAACAGTCATCGCAGTCATGCAATATATACCACAAAAATACTAACAGTAAAAACTCGAACTCATTTCGGTTATCGGTCTTCGATCGTCCAATCACAAAAAAGACTGGTTACTGGTACACGGGCCGCATTGTTCCGCAACTTGCGGCTATCACTGTCCACTGAATTACCACTTACATTACATTATACGTAGATAGCAGGTTAGTTGCGCGTACGCCGCGGAAGAGGAGAGTTGGGCAGTGCGCTCTCGGAAAGTCGCTTCACGTTTCTGATAATGTGATTTTTGTATTTTATACTCAATGATACAAAGGCCGACGTATCTAAACATACATCACCAAAATGGAATGTTACACGTCGGATAGCTGTGACAGCGATAGCAGAGAGCAGAAAACACTCGATTTATCGGGCCAGTTGATGGAAACTCTCCGACTATCATTGGAACTGAAGACGATTGTTGATGAGAAAGATTGCGCAGACAACTACGAGATAATATTGCTGTACAACAATAGACTTAAAGCCCTTCCAGCGACTATAAACAGGTTTAGCAACTTGAAGATTCTGGACGTGAGCAACAATAGGTTGAATGTTTTGCCTGATGTCTTCAAGCACTGCCCACTTACATCTCTTATAGCCAAGCACAATCAGCTCACTAACGAATCACTTCCCAAATCGTTTTATTCTTCTAAAAATATCCTGCGAGAGCTCAACCTTAGCGGCAATCAGTTGAATTTCTTTCCAGAACAAGTGCTCGAGTTATCAAATCTAAGATATCTTTATTTAGGTGGAAACAATATAGTCAACATACCAAAGGACATATGGAAACTAAACAGGTACGCCCCATTCACAGTCTTATAAATTACACTGCTATAATTACTAAAGGAAACGATTTGGGTCAGTTGTGATACGGACTATGGTCATTGTTTACATAATTTAACATATTATTTTGTAGACTTTATTGTTACACTGGCTTGTTTAATCATTATAATATAACAGAATCATCAATGATCCAAAAAACATCGATTAGTTTTACCATCGAAACCTGCAAATGTTATGCATGTGTTAGCATTAATATTATAATAGAAAAACTAGAAATATTAAACCTATGATGACGCAATAAATCATTAGAAATAATTACTAATAATGCCGTGATTAATAAAGTTCTTCGTAGTTCGAAGTATCGCACTCTTTTACGCTATTTCGCCCGAATAAAGAGCACAGGATTTAGCAATTTCGCAACAAGATACTGACGATGCGTCTGCGAATTATTTATCAAAGCGATATCATTGTGACGTCTAGAAACAAACATATTTTGTGCGTAACTTGTCTCGTATACGTTTTGGGCTATTATCAGTATTTTAATCAAATTATACAGGAGGTAAAAATAATTCGCTTTTTTATTTATCTTATTGGACAAATCTGTGATAACTTATGTTTTTACGACTTATCATGAACGCGTTGCATGTTTTCATCATTATGTACGTACAAAATAGGTACCTACATTACACCAATGTACCTATCTGTAAGATTTTCCTGTCAACACCATCGGTCAACACTTAAAAACTGTTTTATCTAAATGGGTACATTAGAAACAAACGAAGAACAAACAGGATTTTCACGAATCGGCCACGATAATTATTGTCATATCTTCCTCCTTTGTTATTTTGCAGTCCACTGCAAAAATATAATATTTATAGCTTATAAGATAATATTATTAGACTCTGCTTGTCTTATTGCACACATTTCCTTATACAATCATAAATAAGTACATATTTTCAACGAAAAACTTCAAGACCAATGTTCACTTTGTACCAGTAATATGACTACTTTTGTGATAATCTTGTTTCCGTCTGTGTCATAGCAATGCAGGGTCCATGGAAAAGACATTAATTGCAAAACATAAATAAAGTGTAAAAACACTGCAGCAGAGCTATAAAGTTATATGCATGAAGGCAAATTAAAAATGCTGAATTTATATTTTGTAGAATTGTTCGAGTTAATATTCTAATTTCTAATTCACCCCTCTGAAACCTGTTCCTCCAAGTGGTTAACAACTTCCGCTTGGGTGCGCGCAGGAACTTTTCTAGGGGAAGTAAAATTAGAGGATGGTTAATTACATAGATCCAACAGAAGACAATTTCTGTGTTTAAAAATCTTACTTTAAGTGGCATAGCTACAGAAACTTTCGATTTCTTAGTACGTTAGGCTATTTATGTACTTACCGAATCATATCCACCTGGGATTCGGGAAGCCGCTAATACAATTGCGTAAAACTAGCCATCGTGCCAAAAACTAGCCGGCTGTGAAACAAGAGGCCGCGGGTTCGATCCCTGCACCGAAACAAATGTTTGTATGAACCACATGTGTTTGTTTCGGGTGTTTGTGAGACCGAAAAGTCTCTCGTAGTTCCTGATATTCACGACACAAGACTCGATCTTAGTGTGGGGTCAGGACTATGTAATGTGGGGGTCATACAAAGTATTAAAAAGTGGGGTCACTATCTTTTTTAACTATAAAGAAAGTTTTGAACTAAACAAGTTTGAGTACCTGGGTTTTATAAAAGGTATTAATGATGTCAGATGTGTTTATATAAATAATATCTTGAAGAAAAAATACAGATAAAAGATACAGATACAGATGACAATGATATCTAGTTCCTAATGCTGAATATTTTATCGGAAATAAATCCAATCCATATTTAAGTATACTGGAATTTAAATAAATTTTTGTACAGTGACTAGCTAATCATTGATTGAAAAAACCAAGGATTGTGGTCAGTGGTGCGGAATTAAAGAAGTCTATGCTGGGCCGCCAGAAGGACGATGATGACGGCTAAGCAATATTTCAGTAGAGGTGTTTTTGCCCTATGACAAGAATGGTTATGCCCCACTTATTACATGAACTGATAAAATGGCTGACATTTGATAATGCCTTTATATCTAGAGTTTTATAAACTAAGAAACAAGCTTCCAATAAAATAATATTTGTGCAAATCTGTATTTTATGTGCTATGTTTGTTATGTACAAATATAATAATGTACCTATAGAGAAAAATAAACACACTTGCAATAAATATTTGCAAGATATCGTCTTAAAAATAATAACATTTTTTATCATTTACAGTAGGTACTACGCACATCACGTAGGTATTTCTTGCAAGAAAAGCATTTACTTATATTTTTATCTCTGAATTCTAAGCTAATGTATAATAACAATGGGTGGTCAACTTTATATACAGGCGCTAATATCTCTCAATATGTGCCTTACAATAGATCTGAGTCAGACAATAATTGGATGCGTGAATATACATATTGTTCAAATAAACCCTTTTTGCGTATTTCATATCTATTTGTTCTGATAAGTGATAACGTTCTTATATTCTACAGACTATTCATTATTTCTTATATTCATTAAAAAAAACTTATCAATAAAGGTATAATTTAAACGGGTAAATCCCACTCATAGACTAAGCAATTAAAATATAAGCAAATATTGTAAGGAAAATTAATTTTAATTGCATTTCGTTTGCAGTTTACAAATTCTATCATTAGGAGGAAATCAAATTGTAGACGTACCTGAAAGCGTGGGTCATCTGACGTCCCTTCAAGCATTGGTGCTGAGTGACAATTTAATAGAACAACTGCCAGCTAGCATCGCCAATCTGAAGCAATTGAGATCCTTGCACATCCACAAGAACAGGCTAAAGACTTTACCGACCCAAATAATAAAACTAAAATGTTTGACGGAGGTAAGTTCAATATTACGCGTTTACTGAATTAAATATATTTGAAAATTATTGTATCAGCCTATAAACGTTCCACTGCAGGGCCCGGGCCTGTTAGAGGGGTTAGGCCGTATAGTCCATTACGCTGGACTAGTGCGGTTTGGCGGGACTTTTACATACCATAGAAATTCTTCCGAATCGCTCTGGTGTGCACGTTTCCTCACGATGTTTTCTTTCACCTTTGTAGTTCGTGGTGATTAACTATTAATACACACATGACATAAACAAAGTAAACATGTTGGCGGCCGCGACTGGTCCGTTACCAACAGGCCACAACGCACTTAAAAAAATTACACACTTCTTTTTTGTTTTAACTATTGAGTCCCTAGAGTCAGCGCCGCAGTCAGTCGAACTTACGCCTAGCAACCCTTGTGTTGCCGTTGCATACCATTTAAAACTAACCGTCGAAGATCATTAACATTTGGTTACTCTTTATTTGTAGCAATGAGTAATCATGGTGTGTTACAAAGTAACTGCGTATACACTAATATGCTACCTTTATCTGAAACGTGTTTTAACAATAATACATACATAAATGTACATATATGTGGGATTGGGCGAGTGCGACACAAATATATCTAATAATTATTTAGTCATGCCTAAACTTAATAAAATTTATATGGGAGATTTATAGATTATGATAAGTAATAATAATACATAATGCAAGATAAGATAAAAATATGTATTTTTTTCAGTTAAGTCTTCGCGACAATCCACTAGTAGTGAGATTCGTCAAGGATATGACCTTGCAGCCACCATCTTTACTGGAGCTGGCCGGACGCACACTTAAGCTCCACGACATTCCAATTGAACTAGGCGACATACCCTACACCCTATTACAATATCTTAACGCAGCCCAATGTTGTGTTAATCCAAAATGTAAAGGTAAGTCAGCAAATCAGTTAGGAACTGGATAATTTTAGTCAATTATAATAATTTTATGTTTATTTATGAGAGTGAACCTAAAGAGCAAGCGCAACATCGGGGTCCATTCATAAATTGGCCAGAAAATATCATAGAGATACAAGAAGTCGCTAAACGCAAGCCAATTTTACCAGGTCGCTAAAAAAATCCTTGGAGGAAATTCACTTTCAGTAGTGAGCATCCGGTGGAATTAACACTTAAATTAGGTACCATCAGTAAATAACGTATATTCAAAACTCAATAAAGATTATAATACCTAATACAAGGATTAGGAGCTATAAGAGCCAGTGGTTTGATTTGTGTTGCTTCTGCAAAATAAATTAACGCGCATTAAGACCCCGATAACAAGACGCGGGTATTTACATCAGAAGCATCGTCCTCTAAGAGTTTATTTAAGGTTTTGACAAAAATACTGTTTCAGTGTTTTATCGATTACGGGGTTGCCTCATTTTATAGGTAGGTATTTAAAATTGGAGGGAAATTACGTATAATAAACTGCTTGTACCGGTGCGGCGCGGCGCCTCTATCCAATGGGTAAAGGCCTAAGAACACTGCGGAATTCCCTGTCCGTTCTCGTTTCGTCGAGTTAGATGATTCATTAAGGTGTCTGGACGCGCTACGGGAACGGTGTACCCTTACCAATAGCGATAGAGTCCAAATAAGCGACAAAGCGCATGGTTTGTACCAAACCGCTCCGAAAAAAGCCAACGCGGTGCCCGTCGTAGTTAGGAGGAGTTTATTAGGTTATATATCGCTTAAAATCATAATATGTATAATAGATTTTATCTAGCAGTCGATCAGTTTAAATCCAAGTAAGTTTCTCCGTGAGACATGCCGAGCTTCGGTGATCATGTCAATACTTAATACCTTAATAAATTTTGGATTGCACTTGTTTTTACTAGGTACATGGTAGATGGTACATAGTTCCATTCTCTCGTTTATCCATCCCATGGTTGTCTGGCAGAAATTGCTTTGAGCAATAAGACCGTCGCTTGTATTTTATTTTTTATATTATGTTGACTACTTTTCATGTATCTGGTGTACAATAAAGTGTTAGATAAAAGTGTTTAATAGATAAATAGTAGGTACATAGTCACTTTGTCGAGCGAATGTTGATCCTTGCTTGCAAAAATTGTTTCAAGGCAAAACGACACTGATTTGCAATACATGATTAAAACTCACGCCTTTATCTCAGAAGGGGGAGGCAGAGGCGCCACCAGGACACCAAAATTTCGCCTTGTATGTTCCGTCCCACGATGTGATAGAGGGCGAGCCTATCGCCATATCGGTCACAAATTCCTGACTCCAGGCTGATAATGAATAGAAAAATCCAATATCACTCTGCCCGACTAGGGATTCAAACCCCAGACCTCAGCTTTGTAATCGTATCGTAGTACAACTACGCCACCGGGCGTTACGCTCGTCCAAAATCGGGGAAAACATTTTAAAGGATAAAACATTTAAAATAGAGACATATTATTACCTACATGCAGCGGAATTATACAACTACATACATACATACATACATGTTACTAAAGTTTAATGTTTGCCCTAGTCGCTAGTCAATGTCATATTTAAAATATTTTTTTGAATAATAAATAATAATTATTAGCAGTTTGAACAATTTACGTGAGCACTAACAGACAATAAACGGGGCTTGTTACAAGACACGAATCGTAAAAAAATGCGATTGACAAGATTTAATACGTGTTTATTTTTTCTGCAGGTGTTTTCTTTGATAACCGGGTGGAGCATATAAAGTTCGTCGACTTTTGCGGAAAATATCGAATTCCTCTGATTCAATATTTGTGCAGTTCAAAGTGCATTACTGGTAGCTGGGAAAGCCGTGAGGTGGACAGCAATCCACACCCACATATGATGCGTAAAGTTCTTCTTGGATAAATACCCATGGAATAAATAATGTAATAAGTACTATCAACAAGAAAATTATAATTCACGAACACCATACTAATCATTGTCAAATTATGAACATAAAGTGAATTACATTTTATTATCCATTTTATGTGTGGCTGTAATATATCAAGTCATAAAATTAGCATGAAATGAAATATAAAATTTATGTATATTGTTGTACTTCTTGTTTTTTGTTATTGTAACATTTACCGGGGTTTATCAATCATTTATTGTTTTTTGATATTTTTATTAAAATCTATTATTGGGACCAATACACCGTATGTTTTAAAGCATGTGATATAACTTTATTTATCTTAAATAAAACTACATATAAATTACTACACTTTCATTTAAAACATCTTACTTATTGTGTTGCAAAAATTTCATCCTTTCTTCCTTCCCTCTTATAATAGCCATTTTGAATAGTTTACAGTATAGTTCTATAGCTGTTGGAGTATCATCATTGCCAGGTACTGGGTATGTAATCAAATTTGGATTACAATTAGTATCAACTATACCTATTGTTGGTATTAACATTTTGGCACTATCTCTCACAGCTGTATGTTGGTTCAGAATATTATTCTGTGTATTCAAAAATATACACAAATCAGGCAACCTTGTTACAGCACCAAATTGATGATTGGCATTAGTGAATATGCCTCCCCTCCAGAACCTAGTGTGTGCATACTCTCCACATTCATGAGCTGTTTTCTCTACTATGTGAGAATTTAAAGAATTCCTATTGAAAAAGCAAATAATTCCTCCTCTGTAGGCAATATGTGCAGTGAAGTTGAGTGCTTTTCTTAAATGTTCAGCAGTGACATCTAAGTCAAATATTAAATGCCCAAGTCTGGATCCATAAATGTATGGTCTCATGTAATCATTGAGGGAACCTTCTTTATGTCCATAATGCACTCTTGCATCAAATAAATCTTTCACTGTAAATAAGTTGTGTACTTGGAAATAGTCAGGGTAGTCCAAAGGATTTTTCTTTGCCTGAATTTCACCTGAAAAGGAATGTATTTTTCTTAATAAAATTATAACTTTATTATATTATAGACACTAAAATAGAGAGCAAGATATGGATTTACTTATAGTTTCAATTTAGAAACTTTAGCCACTTCAATTTATAAAAGGTAAACAAATGGCAGAGAAAATGTGGCAAATGTGCATTATCTTTCTAAGGGATTATCACTGCATGCCCTTTTTAAGATAATGGATGAATATTATTCATTATACTTTAGTCAATTAGTATGATTATATTATTTTTTCTAAGTTAACTACCATATTAATATGCAAGAAAAGTGTTTAAATATCTACATCATAAAATTTTATCTCCCAGGATGGAAGGAGGAGTGAAGGTTAAGAGATGTTAAAAGTATTTAATAGGGACAATTTTCTTTAATACCTACAATCAGACAATAATTCTAATAAACAATGAAAAATGAGAAAATATTATCGTAAAATTCCATACAATTTATGATGTATACCTTCTGGAACATTTGTTGCAGCAGGTTGTGCAGCTGTGGAGTTGTATCTGAATATTTTAAACCCATGCCTCAAATATAACAGTCCTAAAAATCAAAATGGAATAGATTTGTTAGCTCTCCATTGAAAGACAATTTGATATAAACATTCGCATGAGAAAATAACAATTCCTTATAACTTACTGGAATTATTACTAAACATTTTAACTTCTTGTTCTCACTTTTTTTGGTTTAATTAACTTAATTCTAAGCAATCTTCTATTAAAATATAAGTTAGATTTCAGACTTCAGAGGTTAGATTTGACTTGATAGCACCCACAGAACAATGAGGTCATGTACCTCATTGTTCTGTGATAGCACCAATAGCACCAAGGGATAGCACAGAGTAGGTACATTATATATCTGGCCACAGACTAAGGAGTAAACTTGATAGCACAGATTACATCTTGATAGGTCAATGATTATAGAATAGCTTAGATCTTCTTGCCCTGGCCAGCCTTGGCATAAAGAATATAATCACTACTGCCCTGGCCCAAAGGATATACAGTATGCTCTGGTATTCCTTCTTCTTCTTATATTTTGTTATACAGCGGGCCTAATTAAAGTGCGAAACAAACAAAAGACAAACTTTTTATTGTTTTATTATGTTTTGGTATCGAACTTCTTTTTCTTCTTCTTCTTCTGGTGTAAACAGAAAAAAATAAATGTCATTTTATGTTACATGAATGTTTTATATAACTCTATATATAGTTTTACAAAAGGATTTACAATTTATATGTTACGTATCACGTAAGTACGGAATAACGATAGGTTCCGGTTAATGAACGTCACTATTTAAAAAATAAAATTTTATGAAGTAGCAACACACGAATATGAAATGTCACTTTGCTGATTTATCAACAATTCTTTACAACCTAAAATAATTATGAAAGTTCAAAGAATATTAATTATATAAGAAACGGCATCAATATAATTTGCATACCAACTAGAAAATAAAAAAAATGATGAAAAGAAATATTGAAGACGTTGATCTATACGCCATTCTTGACTTACAAATCACTGCAACAGAAGCAGAGGTAATAACGACTATTATTTGCTTAAATAAGCGTAAAGCGAGGCAGAAAATATTAAATGAATTATTTAAATTATATCTGCGAATTATAGTTCTATCTACTCAGTTAATTTATACGTGAACATCACTAAGGTATACTCGGTAGGGCATTTTGGATCAAATAGAGCTTTTGCTTTAATCTAGAAGCCAATAGATTGTTGATTAATAAAGCAATCTGGGCAGTTTTGAAAAACAAATACAATACAATAATTTGTTATGTAAGCAAAACTAATCGTTTTAATTTTCAGATCAAAAAAGCATACCGTAAGAAAGCCTTACAATGCCATCCAGACAAAAATCCAGATGATCCGAAAGCAGCCGAAACTTTCCACCAACTGTCACAAGCTTTGGAGATACTTACAGATACCTTGGCCAGGGCTGCATATGATAAGGTTCTCAGAGCAAAAGCAGCAGCAAAACTACGCCACCAAGAATTAGATAGTAAGAGACAAAAGTTAAAAGAGGATTTAGAAAGAAGAGAGAGGGAAGCTACATCAAGTAAAGATGCTCACTTGACAGATGCACAGAGACTTGCAGCAGAAATTGAGAGGTTGAGGAATGAAGGTAGTCGACTATTGCAAGAAGAACAAAGGAAAATGAAAGATGAAATAAAGAGAGCTATGGGAGATGTCATTACACCTTTATGGGATTCCAGTCTAAATAGAATAAAAATTAAATGGAAGGCAGATAAAAACGATCCAAACAATGGTGGGTATGACGAACACATGTTAAGAAAGTTTCTGAAGAAGTATGGTGATATTGTAGCTTTAATTGTATCCTCTAAGAAAAAAGGCAGTGCTCTCGTTGAATTTTCCACAAAAGAAGCCTCAGAAATGGCTGTCGACCTTGAAAGAGGTAAGTAAAATTAATGGTTTTTCACAAAAAGAAGCAATAAATTACTAGCTTACGATCCCTGTAGGTTAGTAGTATTATCTAGATATTTAATACACCTGCTTACAATAACTACACACATGTTATGCTCCAAAAAAATTAAATGTGGGCACAACAGTCATGTTAAAAAAAAAAATTGTCTGTGCCCATCCTACACTTCATGGAGGTATAGCATATTTCATTTAGACTTAATAATGCCTTTAAGAAGCATTGTACCTTAACCTTAACATTGAAAAAATGATTTAATCACAGTATATAAACAGTTCTATCGAAAAACTATTGTAGTAATTATTGCAAGAAATGTTATGATCATAAATAATAGTAATGATAATTTATTTCAGGTTTGCCAGAGAATCCACTTGAGTTGAAATGGGTAAATAGCAAACCAATACTATCTACAAAAGCCAGTTTGAGTGGACCTTCTCTAATATCAGACAGAGACTATGAATCATTAGTTTTAACAAAAATGAGGCAGGCAGCAGAACGACAGAAACTAATTGAAGAAATGATGAAAGAAGAGCAAAGTAAATAAAATTATGAAATGTCTTAAAATGTTTAATTGACAAATTTACACATTAACCCATATTACAGTATTTTATAAATGGACTATTTAAGATTACATTATTTATTCAGCACTTGTGAAGCAAATGCAAGGGTAGCCCTTTGTACATTAGTCTTATTTACAAATATTACTTATTTTTAACAGGGTCAAATGGTTTCCATGCTTTCAGGAAGTCAATTACTTTCTTTCTTTGAGCATCACCTAATTCCTTTCTAGGGTTCTTCCACAAACCATGGTCCAAATCTAAAATGCCAGCAATGATTTCCTGTGGACAAAGTGTTTTAATAATTGAACATGTAGCAAGTGATATCTTTCTATTATGATTATATTCATACATACCTCAGCAAAAGACTTAGGAAAGAGTTGTTGATCTTCAATGACATGTGCAAATCCGGGGTCCATTCCAAAATCTATCCAGAAATATGGTAATCCTTTTGGTACCCCTTTTCTTATATTTTTCCCCTTCAATTCAACAACCTTTTTATTCATAGACCATTCAGTTTCACACTCTAGCAAAGCCTTCTTGAAGTATATTGCAGCAACATCACCAACATCTCTTGGCATTGGCACACAATTTATCACCATGTGTGGATATTTATGCAATTTTACAGCTGTTTCATAGAACACCACATCCATATTTTGTGAATTGTAAAATTGCGTTAGAGCTTTTCTATATGTCTGGAAGAAATATTAACTATTATGTAAGGTAAAAGTCTACTAAAAATCGAAGTTCATATTATATGACTAGCTTCTGCCCACAAACTTCGTCTGTGTGATATTCTTTATTTGAAATTTCCCATCCCATCCCGTCCCGTCCCGTTAATCCCGCCTGTTCCGTCTCATTCTCACTCAAGGCGTGTAATCCAGTCCTATCCCATCCATTTGATTAAAAAAAGTAAAATATATCGGAATTTCTTCTTCATCCCACGGGAACACTACATTTTTAGGGATAAAAAGTAGCCTATGTGTTAATCCTGGATGCAACTACCTCCATACCAAATTTCATCAAAATCAGTTAAGCCATTTCTGAGTTCATCGTGCACAACCACACAGACAAACAGACAAAAATTGTATATATCATTGTTTTGGGTTCTATTACGTTAATACAGGCCCTCCATATTAGTTATTCTCATTTATCTTTCATGAACAGACATCGATTGGTTACAAATTTATTATATGTTTTACTGATGGTAGGTCTCTCATATGTGAGAGGCCACCTGGGTAGGTACCACCGCAATGTCTAATTCTCCCGCCAAACAGCAGTGTAAATGCACTGTTGTGTTCCGGTTTGAAGGACATTGTAGCCAGAGTAACTACTGGACATATTGAGACTTAACATCTTATGTCTCAGGATGGCGAGCGCAGTGGATTGCCAAGCATTGCCTTGTAACTCATGGTGTTGTTTGGTTTTGCTACTGTCCATGAGCGGTCGGTCGTATCGCTTACCATCAGGCGAATGGCAAGCGCGCTTCGTCATTCATTACAATAAAAAAAATGTATAGATTTTAAGAAAGGATTATTTTTTAATTTCTTTGTAAAATTGTTATATCTTTGAAAATTAGTCCTCAGGAAGACACTCGTGCATTTTATTTCTTTAAGAGTTGATTGGTTAGTAAACAAACTTAATTGCGGTATGGAGAAAGTAATGTATAACATTTAGGTGTCTTTTTTCATAGCCAATTATATAAAATGATAAAATTATATAATTTGGTTGTGTAATCTAATATAATAAAGCAAAAAAGTACCAATATCTCCTCCCAAACATCTTCATCTAAAGCAGTAACACATGATGAGTGATGTATTGTTGTAATAATACACTGGTCTTTTACTAGGGATGTTTTAGCTGGTAAAGTTAAATACACTTTATTTCCACAGCTAACCATAAGGTGCTTCAGCATATTCTTTGAGTCTATGCAATAATTACATCCATCCAAAGATTTTTCAATCTTCTTATGTTGGTTAATAGCTCTCTGCCTTTCAAGCTCACTATCTTTGGCTTCGTTTCTGTTCTTTGATATTTCGTCCATAAATATATCTTCAAGATCGTCATTGGGATTTTTAAGTTTTCCAGCAATTTTGGCAAGTTCAGCTTCATTATTGTAGTTATTACCATACTTCTCTTCTTGGAACTGAAATGTAATATAAGAAGTTAAGTAATGTACAATGTTTATTCTTAGTAAAAATCAAAATATTCAGATATACCATTTGAGACAAATTGTATTTATCATCATTTCCGAAATATTTAGCTCTCTCCCCAGATACATGTGTTTCAGCTTTACGTTTTTTATTCTTGCTTCTAGGGTCTCCTTTTTCAGCCTTCGTTAATGGTCTGCTATTGCCCATACTATTTGTTGACATTAACATGACACTATCATTTTCTTCCTTCTCACCAATGTTGGGATTTTGCTTCCTATATTCCCTTGCAGCTTCTAATTTTTTCTTTAACTCCTCAGCAAGTGTTTTATTACCCATTATTTCTGCTTTTACAATCTTGGCAGCTAATTTATTCATTTTATCATCACTGAGATATTTGGAATCCTTTTCTTTTTGTTCAGAGTTTTTACTGATGGGTAAGTCAACATTACTATAAAACATTTTATTCTCTTCTACATCTTTTTCAACTTTTGATTCTGTTTCAATCTCTCTACTACTGCTTTTTTTGCCTCTGTCTTTATTTACTCTCCAACTAGATGATCTTCTGCTTTCATATGAATAACTTTCTTCTCTTGATTTACTATTCTTATAATGTTCTTTATATCCACTATAATTGCTTGATTGCCTTGAATCTTTTTTATCATAGATTTGCGAGCTCTTTGATGGTTTGGTATAGTAATCATCTTCATATTCAGGTTTAATGAAATTTCTCGTTTTATGAAATTCCTCAGAGGTTGTGGGTAGACCTGAGCCCCCACTTTTCCAGTATGGATTAAGTTCCCTACTGCTGGTTGCTGGATTATAGGAGTCAATGTGTTTTTTGTCATTCTCTTCTCTTTTGGGTTTCACATCATCTCTTGTGTAAGTTTTTAACATGCCAGTCATTGACATCCAGTCTTCCCTCTGTGTAGAGTTTTGTTTGGCCGATGTATCCTTTTCGATCCATTCATCTGAGTCTGAGTTTTCTGAGCTTGAGGACTGCAATTGACATTAATTTCAGTGAGTAATATGATTGCTTATCAATAGAAATATTTTCTATGTAACGCAGTTCTATGTTAAAGTGTAGTATATTGATAAGTTATTGAATTCTGGGTTGTTAAAATTCTTTTATATAAAACTCTGTTGGTGAAAATGAACTTCCCTATAGTATTCCGTTAAACATATTTAAACTTACACTTTTAGGCCTGTAATCCTTTTTCTGCGACTTATGTTTTTTGGATTTGTGCGACTTTTCTTTATGTTTTTCTTTCTTGTCTTTCTTCTCCTTCATTTTTCGTAATTTAACAATATAAATATAAAGCAGATACAAAAACAATTCAAGATGTCAACCACAGAGTATAGACTATAGACCATGGACGTATTATACAAACAGGACTGCACACTCTGATCGGAAAAACGAACCGAGCGAGAGATGTCGAATGGAGGATTGCGTCTCGTGCTAATAGGGTGACGATAATAAATTTAATACACACACAGATCCAACAGTCACATACATGGCAGGACCCCACACTAAGATCGAGTCTTGTGTCGTGGGTATCAAAAGCTACGAGAGACTTTTCGGTCTCACTACACCCAGACCCGAGACAAATACTTGTGTGATTCACAAACATTTGTCTCGGTACGGGGATAGAACCCGCGACCTCTCGTTTCACAGCCGGCGTCCAACCAATTACGCCACGGAGGCTGCCCAAAAAACGTCTATCTACGGCTATCTTATCAAAGAATGGCAGCTGCGCGCAAATTACCAACTTTTTTTTTTCAACGAAATTAAATTTCAAATGGTCTGGTAATTATAATCTCATAAAATATTTAAATTGTATTGTCATCAGTCCTTGATAGTAGAAGCTAATAAAAGCGTGTTAAAAAAATATTTAAAATCGGGTTTTATTATGGTCACCGTAGCGAAAGAAAAGAGACACAGATGTCCATGTACTATCTCGCTCCGCTCGTTTTGCCTCCATGACTTTTATCATTGCAAATTAAACCTTATTCGACAGGCATAAATGTTATTTCAGGACTACACTATTTCGTGAGTCCTGTTTGTATAATACGTCCATGGTATAGACCAATTTTAGACGATTCGGGAATCAAGAATGAAAACAAAAATGTTAAAGAATAAAGAGGATGACGCACAAAAGTAGTTCTATATATCAAGTTATAGTTATGTTAGGAGTATCGACGCGGAATTGTACATTTATGTATCTGTCTCATTTACACAAAGCTAACTTGCCACTTAATGAAAGAGACAAATAATAACTCCTTTGTTTCGAATATGGCAATATGTTGTTCACTAACCATACTGAGACCGCCCTTAGCCCAAAGTGACGGCATTTTGTTTTCTTGCATAAAATGTCAAACTGTCAATCGGAGTAAACAAATCTGCACATTAAAAAAGAATTTCGTATTATTCATTGTTAATCTCGTTTGTTGAGTTTGCTTATTAGTTTAATTGTTAAGTTTTTAAATGCCTCAGTGTTGTGTTAAAGGATGCAAGTCGAGTTCAAGCAAAAAGGACCTCAACAATTCTTTTCATAGGTTAGTAACTGTTTTTACGAAGTAATAACAATTTTGTGTCTAAATTTACATTATGGGTTTGTTTTTATCATTTTTAGGGATGAGTGGATTCGATACGAAATTATTTATATCGATATTATCATTTTTAAATATTTTGATGTTTATTTTTCAAAAAAATAAAATAAAGTATACCTATAAACATACAAACCAGGACAAAATGGATACAAAAAATCGAAAGACACTATTGGAACCCTCCAATAAATACACTTATATTTTGTTCTTTACATTTTGAAAAAGTCTGCATTAATAAAACATTGAATTTACCAAGACTGAAAAATAACAGCTACCCAACAATATTCCCGGTGAGTGAAATTGTAATATTTATGATATTTTACCTAATAATCCTATTAATAATAGAACTGTTATCAACAAAGATGACATGCAAGATAATTTTGACAATTGGTAGTCTATTGTCTAATGTTCTGGAGAACCTTTTAATGAACAGAAATTGTTTTATATTTTATTATTAAATATTATAATTGTATATCTTACTCACTTTCATATTCATTGATTGAATTCTAAGTGAGACATAATGGTTTTCCTCAGTCAAATAATAGCAATAAAAATCTACCTATATTATTTCATTTTATTTAATATGTATTAAATGTCCTGATAAGTATTTTTGATTTAAGCAAAGAATGGTGCAACGTAATAATTAATGAAATGTATTAGATGCAACTGGGTGTTTGTCTCAACAGGTATAACCTTCTTGTAACGGTTGTAACTTGTGAATTCGTATTAGTTGGTCATATATTTATATTATGGTAGAGGCTAAAATAGTAACGATAATTGTAAAGTATTAGTATATTTTTAGGCATATAAGTACAACCAACTGTCACACACATAGCCTGACCCCACACTAAGATCAAAATGTTTAATACATCATATTACTATGTTGTCATCATATACTATGTTGCAGGTTGATTTTTGTAAAAAATATACGTAGAGGTAACAATAAAATAGTTGCGATTTCGTGTAGTTTTCTTTTACGTCCACATTATTTTATAAATAAATAAATAAATACACAACAGTCACATACATAGTCCTAACCTCACATTAAGATCAATTAAGTCTTGTGTCGTGGGTATCAGAAGCTACGAGACACTTTTCAGGCTCATAAATATTTGTCCCTGTGCGAGGATTGAACCCGCGGACTCTCGTTTCACAGCCGGCGTCTAACCTACTGCGCCACAGAGGCTGTCTTATACACGCAAACGAAGTCTCAACCAAATTCTAGATATTAATAAAGTTGTATTTTATCTCACGTGTGTATTATTTGACACAAATCCAATACAGTCATTAGGTAATACTTAGCCATGAAATAAATCATAGTATGCAAAAAATATCACAACATCGACCTATTTTTATCGGGTTTAATTTTTAATGACTTTACTGCCAAATCCTAAAATCCCCTGTTTATACTCAATTGACATGTAAAGTGAAAGTTAAAAATGTTATACGAGTTTATACACCGATATTTATGTAAATTCAAAGTTTTTCAGTCGTATTTATGCCACTGTTGATGCATCGATGTCGATAGAAAATTCGGTACTAGCGTATCACTATTTTTAGGGGTGGAGCCGCCGCCATGTTTGTATACCGAAGTGACCCGTGTCACGTGACCTTATGCTCTATCCTCTTTAGTCTATAATCATTGCGTAAAAGCCTGGCAAAATTCGGTTAACCATCTCCACAGATTACATAGTACTAGACCGTCTCTGTGTCCGTCTCCCTCTGTGGGTTTTACTATTGGTTTTACTTCTTGTTTATTAGTCTGTGGTTTTACTTTACAATTTACATCCTATATTTGATTTACTCGTTGTGTTGCTGCGTACGATGAAAGTTTAATTGGAACTCATGACTTTCTTAGTAATTTTTCCCTTTTAATTACTATTGATTAGTGCAAAAGCAAAACTAACATAAAATAAGTGCATAATGTTATTACGCTAATTTAATTTGAGTATTCCGAAGCATGTACAGCTAATGGCACTCGAGGAATGTCGGATTATGCCTCGATTTGGTATTCAGTTTGTGTTCATGAGTACTTAGAAGTTGGAATACAAGTGTTCGGATACCAGTGTGTTATTATTGTTCTTAGTTTGTAGAAACTACGCTCGTATCCAATTGATGTTTTTCCGGTGTGTTGTAAAAGAAAGTGTTGGTAAGCTTTCTTTTTCCAGTTTAGTTGCTTAAATAAACGAGCTGTTGATGTAAATTGTATTTAGTAAACTTTTTTCAATGTTTTGTTTACATTGAACTATATTGGTTGCAGTGAATAATGTTCTCAAAGAAAAAGAAAAAGCCATTGATTTCGCCGCCGAGTAACTTCGAACATAGAGTACATACAGGTTTCGATAAACGAGAGGGAAAGTTTGTTGGACTTCCTTTGCAATGGGCATCTCTCGTTGGCAATAATCAGGTAACACGTTTTTACCGATTTCGATTTCTAATGACTTTCTTATCTTATTCTAATGGTACTTTGTTATTACTTGTTTGATTTATGCTTACACGCTCCACATTAGATAATCGATTATTCATAGGATTTTTGTATAGCTTGATGTGGATATGAGGTACTTTTCCAAATTGCCTTAATATCTGTTCCTGCAGCACCCTTAAGACCTTTTCCATGCTACATAGGATTGTAAACTGTGTAAATGTCTTATTCATTTCTAAAGTTTTCATTTTGCTTTAACACATTTAGGGACACAAAAACATATTTTATTTAGATTATTTGGTCTATATGTACCTACAATTATAAATCTGTAATCATAAATATTAAGTTTACAAAAAAATCCCAAGCTTTATTTCTACATATGTATTTGAATTGTTTCAAAAGTACATATTTTAAATGCCTTAGCATACACATTGTCTTGCTTACTCTATTGTTATTTAATTTCCAGATATTGAAGTCAACAAATAGACCACTACCTCTGGTTGATCCTTCAGAAATAACACCCACCGAAATTCTAGACTTGAAAACAATTGTAAGAGGGGATCATCGCACTACTTCAGTATCATCTATAGCACGGCCCCTTTCTTCAAATGTGCCACAGCAACAGCAGCCTGTACAAAATGGGGTTGTGTTACCAAAAACTTCAAATGTTGCCAGATCCAACTCATTAAGAAGTTCAAGCCCACCCAGAATAAGAAGAGATTTCCGTAACCAGCCAAATGTCCCACCAGCAGTGCCAGAGGAGTCGCCACCGGTGCCTCCTGCACCGCAACAGTACCCAAGTCTGAGGAGAGAACAGAGTAATTATGCCTTAAACAAACCAATTGCGGAGTCCCCTGTAGATTGGTCAAAGCAAACACACGAAGCTACAGTCAGACCAGTTGGAGAAATCAATGACAATCACCAGGCTACAATGAATTTGCAGAATATACAAAATGCAAATGTACCTTATCAACACAGTCATCCCCCGCCACCTGTGACACATGGAGTGCCCCATGGACTGAATGGAAACAACATGAATATTGGTGAGTGTTATCATTAAAATTGGTTAAAAAATACTATATTTGATATATTGGATTCAACTGAACTGTATACAGGAATAATAGTACTCTGAGGAGCCAAATCATTCAACATGCATAAAATTATACATGGGTGTCAGATACGAATAGATAGGCAAATAGTGATGGATTAAAGTAAAACTATATTTATTAAAGGTATGATTTTTTTTCTCTGGGCACTGTTTTAGTGTTATGTAAGTATAGGAGGAATAACAAACTATCCAATAAACTATTATCTGTGCAAATACAACTGGCAGTCAATTTTGTCAGTGAATTTTATCAAAGTTGACCTCTTTTACTTGGTTTTATCAATTGCAAACTCAAATAAAAACAAATTCCTGTGTGTATTTATCACAGCAGACGGATCTAAGTTTACTAAACAGATTTTAAAACTTTAATACATTGCTTATATTTTTAAAGGTTTATGAATTTGTTACCATTACTGTAGTCTATAATAAAGAAGTTATTTCTATTTATAATTTAGTGTCAAGAGATGATGACATCAGCATAAAACATTGTTAATATGTCCACCAGGAATAGATTGGTTAATCAATAAAATCCATTATTTTGTCATTACATTCTTATTCACACTGCTTAATAATTACAATATGAGTGTGTCCTCATTCCCTACATAATATATATCCCTACATATATATATGCATCAAATGGAGGTAGGTATCTCATATGTAAGAGGCGCCTGGGTAGATATCACCACAATGTCTATTTCTTCTGCCAAACATCAGTGTAAATGCACTGTTGTGTTCTGGTTTGAAGGACATTATAGCCAGAGTAACTACTGGATATAATGACACCTGGCGAGTGCAGTGGAATGCCAAGCATTTGTTTGTAATTCATGGTGGTGTTGAGTGGTCACATCGCTTACCATCAGGCGAATGGCAATAAAAAAAAGTGCATTACACACACATATAGCTTTGCTTTCTAGTAAGATATTATTCTTGTGATGGAGGTATCTGAAACTATGAGAGTCTGGTATCATAACACCCCCTGAAACAAATATTTATAAGTCACAACATAACTTATTTTGATTCAAGGTGCGAATCCATATCCTAGTTGGTAAAAACTAAGGCAAAAAGGGAAAAGAACAAATAAAGGTGTAAGAACTATGTCATAGTCACAGCAGATTCATTATATTAATTTAAAGGTCAATAAACTTTTATAAAGTGATAATTTTAGATACCAGTTGGTTTTTAATAGAGTAAATCTGGCTTTTCTTTGGCTTTTAATTGTTCCATCAAATTCCAACTTAATAATACGTTTTACAAAAATAAGATAAGGCAATTGGGTGATGAACTGTAAGTACGAAGCCACTTGTAGCTCGCAATATGCATACGCGTGGGCTAAGCACGCAATACTTTTGCTATCGACCGAGAGATCTATGCCTTGCACTTTGTATGGATAATGTGAGCTAATTGGAAGTGTGGGTTTATGGCCCATCCTTATTACGTACTATAAAGAAAGGCTAAGCAATTGTTTCATACGACGTAATAATACGTGTATAAGCAACATAACTCAAGGCTGCATTCCCTAAGGTGTTGACAAATTGCATGCACACATGGCCAGTGCTTGTATCAATCTAGCAAACTTAAATATAAAGAGCCTAGAATGACACTTATTGTCTGCTCTTAGAACTCCGTATTCATTTGTTTTCCTTACATAATACATAAACAACGCCTTTTTCCCAGAAGAGGTAGGTAGAGTTGCAACCAGGACACCCACGTTTCGCCTTATGTGTTCCATTTCATGATAGGGCGTGAGCTTATCGCCATAATGGGCACAAATTTCTGACTCCGGGCTGATAAATAAAAATCTAAAAGTGATAAAAAAATAAAAATTTAATATCACTGCCCGACCCGGGATTCAAACCCGATAACTCAGCTTTGTAATCATACCATAGCACAACTACGCCTCCTATCAATGACAATTTCTATCTTTTGCTTATGAAATGTCTTCTGCAATTATTTGTAGTTTTGGAAGAGTGTTTTTTCACTGCTTGCCATAAATAAAAAACTGAACTGAAGAGTTTGTTTTGCACAATTGCCTAGCGTGGCAGACTGTGGCCTCACCCCGTCTCAATCGAACAGTCGATTGTGGAGGAAGCTTGTGCCCTGTACGTATGTGGGCTGGATTTAGATTTTATAAAGCAAGGTATTGTGCGCAGGTGACGGGTACCCGGTGCGGCACCAGCACCCAACGCCGGCTGGGGCGGCGCCGCACCTACCCTTCGCGGCATCCAAGCATGAACTGCGGTTGACGCATGAACAGGTATGATGCACAATTTACTCGCCACTACTGTATGTAAACTTTCAATTAGCCCTAATTACGTGTTTGTCAGCTGTGAGGCAATTATGTATTAATTAGATTTTTCAAATAAGTCGCCTGGAGCCTTGATTTCTTTTGCCGGGGCTACTTTTGGTGGTTCCATATTACGTAATTTGGCAACAAACTTTTAATTTTTTTTACACATTAAAGTGCCTCTTCGTTGTATATTATAGGCATGTAGGAGGGTTTAGGAACTCCGTAAAATTAGTTGAGTGCTGATGAACCAATCACCAGCGCCTTATCAATTCCCTGCACTTCGATCACCTATTTATACCTAAATATCAGCTACTGCCTAGCTAAGTCCAAGAGTTTGGTGCAAGCTGTGTATTTATGATGTGGTCATTGACATAAATAATATATGGACAGGGCGAAGAGCGCGTGAAGTGTTCCGACGTATGTAGTGCATCTCCAGTGGAGAGTTACGATTTTGAAAATGCTTGTTAATATTATGCCAAAAAGTTCATATAAAAAAAAGATAATAATTCTTATCACCGTTGGGACAAAATCTATTACCATAAGTTAATTTAAAATCATTATAATTTAGCATTATATTTCAATGTAGTTATGAACAAATCTAATAGATGGCGTAATTTTCACGGCCATCTTATTGATACTCCAAAATCCAAATGTGCTGAAGTATACACGCCTATCGTTAGTTATTAAATGGACGTGGTGTATTTAGTTCCGCGCGGCGCTGCGGCTAGTGGTGAGCGAGGGCGACCCGCGCGCGTCGCTGAGCGGGTTCGGTAAGATCGGCGAGGGCAGCACGGGCGTGGTGTGCGCCGCCACCGACACGCGCACGCGCCGCCGCGTCGCCGTCAAGATGATGAACCTGCGCAACCAGCAGCGCAGGGAACTGCTCTTCAACGAAGTCGTACGTATCTTAAACACACTCTCTCTCTCTCCCTTTAACCGTAGGAAGATCACCACTGAACATAGCTCTTTCCCAAAGATTTCAATTGAGTAGAAATTACAACTTACATTGGTAGAACAACAGTTTTAATTTAAACTTACCTTAGAACAACAGTTTTAATTTCTATTGTACAAATTTTGTTACGTACTTCCCTATAATTATTATAACAAAAAATTACTTAACTTGGTATAAATATTAAGCAAAATAAGATAATCTTCTTAGCTTAATTAATTTCAGAAGAGTACACTATTAATCAGTACTTAGTGTTATAGGAGCCAAGTGCTCAGCATTAGGCGATTCTGAGATAATACAGTACATAACTATCTTTGAAATGTTATTTAACTATTTCGTGATGTAAACAGGTGATCATGCGAGACTACCCTCATCCGAATATAGTGGAGATGCACGCGTCGTACCTAGTGGGTGATGAGCTGTGGGTGGTGATGGAGTACATGGCGGGTGGGGCTCTCACTGATATTGTCACTAGAGCCCGGATGGATCCTGAACAAATTGCCACCGTCTGCAAACAGTGCTTGAAGGTATTTTACTTTCTACATACATTACTTTCTATATTTGTTTGAGAAAAACATTTGTGGGATATATCATTGATGAAGTTTATGCAGCTTAAAAGTCCCTCAGAAGTTATTTATATCAATAATCCCAGACACTTCTTGTGGCGTTTGGGTTTTTAATTTATTTATTGTTATGTCTTATCTATTTTATATTATTGCCAAATTTCTCACTATAAATACCTGGACAATATTGTTTGAAAAACTCAAAAATATAAATAAGTATTTAATAACCAGTTTTATATTTATGTTATAATTTCATACTTGTTATTGTTTACTGTTTTCAGGCGTTGGCATTCCTACATAGCCAAGGAGTTATTCACAGAGACATCAAGTCAGATTCCATTCTCATGACGGCGGACGGACGCGTCAAATTATCCGACTTCGGTTTCTGTGCTCAAGTTTCACAGGTTTGTTATAAAAAAACACAGGGTGCATAAAAAACCAAATCAACACACGCACTTTTACTTCACAAAATTGTTTTTTTTATTTTTTGCCAGGAACTGCCGAAGCGGAAATCCCTTGTCGGAACGCCGTACTGGATGTCGCCCGAAGTGATATCGAGACTGCCGTACGGGCCCGAGGTGGACGTTTGGTCGCTCGGCATTATGATCGTTGAGATGGTCGACGGCGAACCACCATTTTTCAACGAACCCCCACTACAGGTTTGTATTTAACTTGCATTTTACATATAAACTTTCTTTCCACTTGAGATATTTCAAGTCCACGACAGGTTCTTTAGTTCTAATACATAAACCTATTCCATTTCCTGCTGTTTCAAACATCTTGTTTTGCATGTTATTAATTATTCCGAATAATTTTTTTAAAATATAAATAAATGTTAAGTGTAAAAGATAAGGGATTTTACGTGTAAATTATCATTTCCATGCTTAGTATTATTCTAACACTGGCAACTTGCACGATCGCTTATTAGCGTCCAACCCCACCGCCATCACTGCCAATAGTGTGTCATTTGTCGATAGATCGTATATTAATTAATTTATTTATTTAAAGTTTTGTACACTGGATATACAACAAAATAGTTGTCAATAAACAGAAAAAATGCAATTGGTGGTTTTATCGCTCAAGGCAATTTCTGACAGACAGCCATGGGATAGATGTAGGAGAAAAGAACGAAAATTGGGTCACTGTCAGGTCTAGGAATAAGATAAATATTCTGTTAATTAATTATACATTTATATTTTGCACTCACCACAATGATGCTATTTTTAAATGATGTACATACTTAAATATTTTTAAATACTATATTTTTTATTAATTTATTATCTTTAATGATATACGAGTATAATGTTAATATGTACGGTTCCAGGCGATGCGGCGTATCCGCGACATGCCGCCGCCCCGGCCGCGCGGCGCCGCTCGCTGCCCGGCGGACCTGGTGGCGTTCATGGAGTGCGCGCTCGTGCGCGACCCCGCGGCGCGACACTCGGCCGCGCGCCTGCTGCACCACGCCTTCCTGCGCCGCGCCGGCCCGCCCGCGCTGCTCGTGCCGCTCATGCCGCCGCACCACGCGCACGCCGAACAACCGCGCTGACACACACACACACAAACCCGACAAACATGTAAAAACACTTAAACTACTTCCTGTGTGATCCGGTTTAATCCAACCATTGAACTTAACCTCAACTTGACAAACAAGTCCTATAAAGACTTGAGCTACTTCCTGTGTGAACGAACAGGATTAAGCCAAACATTGAACCTGACACTTATACAGACACATAACACCTTACATACTCTCGACAATAATATAAAAATATGCTTTTACTTGACATTTCCATTTTAATAATTATCTTAATATGATAATGAATTATTTAACTATCATGACCTATGAATAATTTCAAAAACGAATTACATACTTAATTCAACGAATGATTCCGTACTGTACCTTAACGCAAAATAAATAGAAATATGCAAAAAAGATGAGTGAGAAAATAATGTAATTTAAAATTTTACTTTTTAAATAAATCAATTGAATTTGAAAAATTAAATAATGCTATGATAATATTGATTATACAATTTACAAATGGTCAAATTTTGGATATTGTAACTATTATACAATTTAAGTATCTCATGATCATTGCACAAGTATCAACTACTGGAAAAGACATCACTCATCTTTATTGCGGTAACAACTGCCAATCTGCTTTATTTATATTAACAGAACTATCATGACATACCAAAGTTGTTTGTAAGCAACTTTTCAATAACAATATTTTAGATTATTTTTATATAAATATTAACATTATTCTTAATATAATCCAGTGAACTGATAAAACTTCTTCATTGAATTGGATATTAATGTGTTTATACATGACTGAATGTGAATCTGAAAAATTATGATATTTAAATCAAAAGTACTGATATTATTCGCTATGATCGCTATTCGACGGGCAGTATTTATCACATTCCTTTACATTTAATTTCCAAATTCTATATCTTCGTTTTTTTTGTATTTATTGTTGATGATATTTCTCTTATTGCCATAAAATTGTTGAGTATGAATGTTGTTGTAGGATAATGCAGTAATTTATCTGTAGGTTATCTTCACTTCCCCGTCCAGTTAGTACAACATTATTTATGTGATGAATCAGTGACAGACAACATTGTTGAAGTTCTATTCTTATTATTGCTTTCTTATGCACACGCGATCTACATGTAGTTATCTCAGAAATATTGTGCCTTTTGTACGTTTTTACTTATGTATTAAAATTCGATAACTCTTGTCTCGAATAGAATCATTGTGACGTCATGTATGTCGCGTCTGTGTCAGCACATAATATATACTTCTCTTTTATTGTCTACAATCAGTCGAGCTTTCCAAAATTGTGCCAGAATAAAAAAAATGAATTCTAGATCAGTATTACAATTGCCTATGTACTTATAAAGAGAAAATGTTTTATTGGTATTTAGATGTTAAGTTAGGTGGTTAGTACTTACTTCTCTCTTGCACCTAACATTCCTAAAAGACATTCTTATAATTATCTTAAAATAATGCGTTTTACAATTGGCGTTCTGTAAAAGGTTATCAGTCACAATTACTTGTTATCCATTTGTGCTGATCGAGTCGGCGACTTTTCTAAAGTTAGTTATCCGCATTTGGCCTTGTAGCAACTTTACTGTGATTTCTTCATTCGAGTATATTTATATTGTAGCCTACTTACGGATGCTCTTATACAGGTATCAATATTTACATGAATGTATGATTATACATTTATAAGTTTTGCTTTCAGGCATTTGTGGTGATATTGACGTCACAAATATCAGGATGATCTCGGTATTTTTTGTGCATTTATTAAGCTATTTTTACGTGTTCAGAGTGAGATTATTTCTACATATTTTTATATATATTGACATGAATCACTTCGGGCCCTTATAGAAATGCTATTGCATGAATCAATGTAGATTTACAACTTGTGTCATCCGACAATCGATTTTAAGGAATTACTTTTTTATTTTAATTATTGACTTAAGAAACAAAACTCGACAATCAAATTTTACCTGTGTAAGAGCTCCTTTACTTAAGCAGGATATTTATTAATTTAAAATTCACTATGTTTACTAGTATTTTTACTTAAAGTAAGAATTAGGCAGCTAGATATGATATTAATTCGTGGTTTTAGATTTGTGAGACAGCGTCTTACACCCATATTCTAAGACGTTCCTCGAAAATTTCTCGACTCCACTTGACGTTACTAATGGAAATCCGTATTCTTAGTAGAAAAAAAATCTCCTCCACTCAACGTCACTCAAAAATTTTCCTTTCTCGAAGAAAGGAATCAACTGTCAAACTCAAGGTACGTCGCGACCTACCTTAAGGAAGAAATAAAAGAAATAATCCTACTTTAAAATTGTAATTTAAAAGAGAGAAATAAAGTTTACCCTATATAATTCTTAAATACCTAAATATGACAACAATTTTTTGAGGTGGGTGCCTCTAAACGATTTACACATTTTCCTAGTGAATGATACAAACATTACTCTTTATTTCATTTAATAAAAGATTTTTGGTTTGGAAACAGTGTTTATTATTTTAAACAAGTTATTAAAGATTTCCACCAGTTCCTGTAATACTTGTACGATACTCCGTACGAATATCCCGAACGACGATTCATCCATAAGAATATCCTTCGAAATTTCCGGGTTGGATGGTATGACCCTCCTCCTGTCTGCATGCGTTTTTTTCTCCGACTCACTAAATATTTGTCTTCCAGTCCCAATCCCGAAGATTTTGAGTTCAATAATTATATATTATTCTATGTAAACGCTGTGACATGACATTTGACTGTCACTTTTCAAGTGATCATAGACTATTTTCAAATATTTTTTGTTAAATCTCTACTTTATCTATACATCAATGACGTAATTGATGACGTTTTTCCTTGACTCAACCTCTCTCGAGGAACCTTTAGTAAAGGTATATTTTTAACTAAGCATACCATTTTCGAGGATCCCTCCAATTCATTTGTAAAGTCACCTCGACTAAGATAAGGTTGAGGAAGATTGGAGGACACGTCTTAGAATACGGGTGTTAGTGCCTTAAAGATAAATTGTTATTGTAGATTATAACTTTTACATTGTTTCCCTGCCTGTTCCGTATGAGCCATTATTGTAAGTTGATCATTGCACCTGCTATTATTTGTTGTAATGTATAGTGTTAACAGTCACTCATCACAACACATTCATTTATTCTTTATGGAGAATCAATAAGACCCATTGTAATTTATTTGTTTGCATCAACATTAATTTCGTGTAAGGTATTATGCCAAATATATTGTAATATTATGATATCACATTGTTAACAAATGTTATGAAATATAGATTTTTGAAATATAATACTTGTTTTATTTCTTTCTTGTTTATCTTCATAAAATAATTCACCCACATGATACTCAATCTTCAAATTCTACATGAAAAAACTAGGTAGTTTTGTAACTATCTTAGCCCAGCCCGCAATATTCAGTAGTCTGAACAGTAAATTTTGAATTTACTTAATAGAAATATCACCATCGTCATCAGCCTTTTATTGTCCACTGCTGGACAAAGGTCTCCTCCAAATTGCGCCATTTCACCCTGTCGGCTTGTAGCATCCAGCATCTGCCAGTAACCATTCGCAAATCGTCACCACCAAAAATCAAATGGATTCATATGTGGACACCGCGTCTGTGGCAAGCGTAGTGTAGAACTAACTTGAAAATCCACTTCTGGAAGAATGACAACCAAGAACTAATTTCAATAATATTTTCTAAAGAGATGCAACTGCCATATATAGCGTTTATGCAACAAGCTGGCTGACAATGTTGATACGCGCATTTGCCACCAAATGGGGTATTTTACTATAAGAAAGAAAAAATCTAAAAACTATAAATGTATATAGTAGAGCATTAAGCAATAAGTATATGTTAATTTCAGTTTTTATTTCCAAGGAATAAATTTTATAATTCGTTTTGAAAATTTCAATTTTTTTATCTGTCCTAAAAAGATGTGAAACGGCTGCCGCCATGATGGATAATGATTCTACGTCATTCCGTAAGTAGAATACCCCCTCCGGTGTCCAAGAGCTCATACAAACACAGGTTGTTTACTGGTTGAGTGACGTATCATTTTAAAGGAACATGGCGCCTAGCGTTTTCACATATTTGCGCGCATAAATTTAAAATTTAAATTTTAAATGGATTTTTATTGGACTTGCCGAGCGAATAAAAATTTGATATTTTTGTAAATAGTTAGTCTTAATCTTAGGAACAACTTAAAAGACTTTTTGAAAATGGGTAGAATACCCCATTGAAGTCATTTTATATAAAAAAATGCATATTAAGATAAAGAATTTTATTTACGAATTAATACACATTAAAACATTTTTTGTAATATACTAGGAAATTATTTGTAGAATTCGTATTCACTTTCGTCCTTCTTGATGTTATTCTTGTAGCCCTTTTCAAAGTCTTTGGGGAGGACGATGTACCTGAAAAAAATATATGAATTACATGACTACATATTTCCTCTGAATGTAATATTACATATGGGGCATTTCACGTGAAGCGGGCAGCAAAAAAAAAGTGAGGTTTCAGAATTCGTTCATGTTCTGTTTATCTGTACTTTTGGAGTGTATGAACGTGAACACGAAATATTTTTTTCGTATGTGGTATAGTTTTTGAGTTATTGATGTTGAACGAATTGGAAAAGTTAGTGAAAGGGATTTTTGGAGGCGATTTTTTTAATTGAAGAAATTAACAATAAATTACTATATATATCAGATTATGTAGTTAAAATACAGTTCTTTATTATTTCTAATCGAGATTACAAAATACTTTTTTTTTTCTTATATTAAACCGGAAATAAATGTTTCAAATCAGAATTTGAATAACTTGGCCCGTAAAAATTTTAATTATTTTTATTGTAAAATAAAGCTAATAATATATTCATTTTACATTAAAAGTTGTAGAATGTTATCTTTATAAGTTTAGGAGATACAAGAGTAAAAGTACATAGATCCCGCACTGAGCGTAGTACCAGACGCTCGCGTAGGTCGCCCAGTCAGCAGTAAGGCAGCGTCTATCTGCCTTATTCATAGACGAATTTTATTTAGTTATCAAACGAATGATTTGTCCCTTTCGAAAGACTTTAGAATAGGATATTTGACTCTTTTTGTTTTCTGGTATTATTCAAAAAGTATCCATATCCAAAATCTAGCTAACAAAGAATTTTGTAAATCCATTCAGAATTAAACAAGTCAGAAACGTTTTAAATCTTGTAGTGGGGTAATAGATAAGAGATGCAAAACAAAATTAGTGACGTCACTGTGCATTATAGTTCATAGTAGTGTGCGGGTGTGAAAGGGACGGTAAGATATCCCCACTACGTCCCCTTTCATTTAAAATACTAATATTTGCATCATGTTACAAGCTACATTAATACTGTTTTCACAAAAATGTTTTGTTAAAATGGCACTTGTGTTTGTCTACAAAATAATACAAACATTCGATGATAGTCAAATACCCTATTCGGTTTGAGCGACGGAGACAAAACATTAGATAACTAAAATAGGTTTTTAACCTGTCTATGAATAACGCCCCATAAGTTATATATTAATTTAAAAAATCGCTTTTATTTTGTCTATATAGGCAATCATATTGTCATGTATGAATCCCACAGAGGTAAGTAGAATCAGATTTGGCTAGCATGGCTTTAAATATATATGAACTGGCTTGGAGTAATAATCAATTTAAAAAAAGTGGATATATTTATAATTATGTATTTTATAATAATTAAAACAAATAAGATACACATTATTAATCTTTGCATACACGCTCGTCGGTTTCGAGGACTAAAGATTAGTACTATTTAATTATTTTTAATGTTTTAAAATTAGAATCAACCTCGGAACTGAAACGTTTTCCAATTATTAGTTCCGCAGTTGAGGGTTCGCCGTACGAAAGAGTTTTGAGTTCCTGGTAATCCGTAGGCGTTGAATTTCCTCATTCGAGCAGTAATAAACGGCTGTTTCTCACAGTGCTGATTTTTCATTTAACTAAATAGTACTAATCTTCAATAATGTATTATCTTGTTTGTTTTATTTACTATAATAATATAATAAAATACATTATTATAAATATATACACATTTTTTTAAATTAATAATTACTCCGAGCCAGTTCATATAATATATTTAAAGCCATGCTAGCCAAATCTGATTCTACTTACCTCTGTGGGATTTATACATGACAATATGATTGCCTATATAGACAATATAAAAGCGATTTTTTAAATTAATTTATAACTTATGGGGCATTATTCATGGACAGGTTAAAAACCTAATTTACTTATCTAATGTTTTGTCTCCGTCGTTCAAACTGAATTCTAAAGTCTTTCGAAAGGGACAAATCATTCGTTTGATAACTAAATAAAATTCGTCTATGAATAAGGCAGATAGACGCTGCCTTACTGCTGACTGGGCGACCTACGCGAGCGTCTGGTACTACGCTCAGTGCGGGATCTATGTACTTTTACTCTTGTATCTCCTAAACTTATAAAGATAACATTCTACAACTTTTAATGTAAAATGAATATATTATTAGCTTTATTTTACAATAAAAATAATTAAATTTTTTACGTGCCAAGTTATTCAAATTCTGATTTGAAACATTTACTTCCGGTTTAATATAAGAAAAAAAAAAGTATTTTGTAATCTCGATTAGAAATAATAAAGAACTGTATTTTAACTACATAATCTGATATATATAGTAATTTATTGTTAATTTCTTCAATTAAAAAAATCGCCTTCAAAAAACCCTTTCACTAACTTTTCCAATTCTTTCAACATCAATAACTCAAAAACTATACCACATACGAAAAAAATATTTCGTGTTCACGTTCATACTCTCTAGGAGTACAGATAAACAGAACATGAACAAATTCTGGAACGTCACTTTTTTTTTGCTGTCCGCTTCACGTGAAATGCCCCATATTAGACATGTAACACTTTAAACTACTGAGTTACCTAGATTCAGTCATTTCTCAAGCGATTAACTAATGTCACAGGCTTACAGGATTGTGTTACTAGAAGTCTAGCATTAGATAGTACTATAGCAACACAGCATTCATATATTGTAGCTATAAGGATTAGTGATTAGACATTCTTTAAAATACATACATACATACATAAACTCACGCCTTTATCCCCGAAGGGGTAGGCAGAGGCGCTACCATGACACCCACATTTCGCCTTGTATATTCCGTCCCACGATGTGACAGGGAGCGAGCCTATCGCCATATCGGGCACAAATTCCTGACTCCGGACTGATAATGAATAGAAAAATCCAATATCACTTTGCCCGACCCGGGACTCGAACCCGAGACCTCAGCTTTGTAACCGTACCGTAATACAACTACGCCACCGAGGCAGTCAAAAGTCTCTAAAAAATTACATATTTATCAGCATTAAGGAAGTGTATCTAATGTTCTCACCTGTTTTCACGCACTGCGTGCATACCAGCCTCCTGGCAAATGGCGTTGATATCAGCGCCAGACACGCGGTCTGGTCGAGCCACAAACTCCTCCAGATCCACTTCTTCAGATAGATTCATCTTTGTTGTGATAGTTGAGAAGATCAGTCGCTTCTGACGTCTGTAAATATTTTTGTATTAATTATTTAGTAGCATTGAGGATCCCCAAGATTGGGCGAAGTATAAATAATTGGTAATAGAGTAGGACTTTGGTGCTGGCTGCAATAATGTGAGGTAGAATGAACGAAAATCATTTAGCAGTAGGATTTAGAAACAAAAACATGCAATTGTGCAAGGAACTGAATAAAAATATGAGAATATCTCAAAAAATAATGTGAATATGGGGGAAGAAAACTAGGGAAGGTAGCAGTCTTACTTTTTTGAAAAGTAAACACGTTTAAACTTACCTGTCAGGTAGTGGAAATTCTATTTTTCGGTCCAGACGACCTGGCCTTAGCAGAGCGGGATCTAAAGTATCAGCACGATTTGTCGCCATAATAACCTGTTATTAAAAAATATAAAATTAGTAATTATGTAATTTAAAATTAGAGTAAATATACATTATTAATAAATTAGTCGTAGTATTATATAATCTTACTTTAACATTAGTAGTTTGATCAAAACCATCCATCTGGTTAAGCAATTCCAACAAGATTCTCTGGACTTCTCTGTCAGCACCAGTTTGAGCATCAAATCTGTAATATTAAAATTATTTATAATTAATAAATGAAGTTCAATCACCTAAAATCGTGAAACATATTTTGCAGAAAGTGAAATAGTCACAGTTCAAAAAATACATTTGTGAATAGAAATTAATATAATTTATTACCGTTTTGTGGCGATAGCGTCGATCTCGTCGATGAAGATTATGGCAGGGCTGTTCTCTTTAGCTAGACGGAAAACATCTCGAACCATTCGAGGACCTTCACCCAAGTACTTCTGTACGAATTCTGATCCGACGACACGGATGAATGCAGCTGTAAAAAAATATCACTTGTAATTATTATGGATACAATTTGTCTTCTTTAATTTTATTAAACATTTATATTGAGTAATATTTTCGTATTTTTTAACAAAAATGATATGAAATGACAAATATACCTGTAGTGTGGTGGGCGACAGCTTTAGCCAACATTGTCTTGCCGCAGCCAGGTGGTCCGTACATGAGCACACCTCGTGGTGGCTCAATACCAATCTGTCTGTACAACTCCACATGGGTAAGAGGAAGTTCTACAGCCTCTCTTATCTCCTGCTTCTGTGTGTCCATGCCACCAATATCTGAGTACTGCACATCGGGTTTTTCATCTGATGGAGACAAGCAGAATGTTAATATATGTTTTCTTCCAGAGGACCTTTAGTACATTACTTTTTGAAAAGAAACGGTTCTATAATTCCTATTTTGTTGTTTAGTTGTATTATATCATTGACTTTGATCTTCTAATTCTGCAAGTACATAATGAATTAATATCAATTCCTACCAGTAGAATATACAACATGAATATGGCAAAGGCGTATTTTATTAGTTATTCAAGATGATAACATGTAAAATTTATGGATCACCTTACTGAAAAAATGGTGCAATAGAAAAATAATTAAAACTTACCAGCTTGCAACATGGAAATGGAGCTGTCTGCTTCAGGTGGTAAAACATCAACAAGGGCATTTGAATGCTTGTGCAAGGCGACAGATGCTGAAGGCTTTAACAACTCCCTGTCTATTGTTGACAAAATCCTCACATAGTAGTTTGATCCAGTAGTACTGCCAACTGAAATGTTATACCAATTATTAGCAAAATAGTTTAAAGTTTGGAATGCACTAATCAAATTATTGTAACAATTGGCCTTGGGATTAGGTCCCCATATTATGATATCAGATTTATTCATCCTGAAAAAAAGAGATTATGCCAACCAATACTGTTTAAAATGCTTTGTGGCCATTCTTGGTAACCAAATTGTTTACAAATTGACGATGAAAAAATATATTTACTAAATATGTGTTGCTTCTCAAACTGGCATGACTAAAATGGTGATGGTCAGTATGGTGCAGTTATATAGTCTATCTAAACTAACAGGTTCCATTTGACGTTTCATACTTTTAACGTAAATAACTTTGTGCAGACGTAACCCACACAATTTCAATAACACTTTCCGTAAATCCATGGAATTATGAAGCTATTCTTATTTTATCACTAGATATACAAACCATAATCACTAAATTTAAAGTAGAATCCTTTAAATAAAGCAAAATAACCATTTTAAAGAACATATTTTTTTTCTAGACGTCATTGCAAAGTCACCTCGTTAGGTCTTTTACCGGTAGAGTCGAGACTATTCAAATGCATTTGTATACGCATAATCGGTAAAACTATTTAAATAATCGAGCAGACATAAAACAGTTGTTTTTTAATTTTTAAAAATACTGAACTTTCAGCTAATAATAGGTATGCTGTCAACGAACATACATCAATAAATAGTGAAATAATAATATTAATATGAATTAATTTATCATTGTGTTCTCGAGTGGAGACCGCGGCTCGGCAAACGTAGTGTAGGACGCCCTCCAGCCAGGTGGAGCGACGATATTCGTGGGGTGGCTGGTAGCGGTTGGCGACGATGGGCTGAAGATCGAGTCCAGTGGCGTGCTATGGGAGAGGCCTATGTCCAGCAGTGGACGCAGAAGGGCTGCTGATGATGATGATGATGATGATGATGAATTTATCATTAATTAATAGATTTGGATATTACAATGGAAATGAAGGCAGTATTGTAGGATACGCCCCACATAGTGAGGAGGTTCCTCACTTTGGAGTATATGCATTGTATTGTATGTATGTATCATGTGTTCATAAGCATGTGCGTGATGTGGACTGGACTCGAAAAAGTGTCTGCACCCGGGTGAAGCCGGGCCGGGCCGCTAGTAATAGATAAATCACTCCTTTTGTTCCTAAATAGTAAAGTGACATGCAATTGTTGATGTCTCATTAGAATAAAAATGTTCATGAAAAAATAAACGAAATGATGTAAACTGAAAATATAAACTGTAATCGATTAAGAAATACAAACAAATATTATCTATATCTCTAAATAATCGGATATTGTAAGAACCGATTTATTTGACAGCATCCCTATTTCCCAATGTCAAATGGAATTTCTTAGTTTAGATAGACTATAGTAACCATTCATCATAGATGTGAGATGGATATATTTGGCAGCCAGAACTATTATACTGGCTTGATTGGATCCAGATATACATATACACAGGTGATTTTATAACATTACATGTCTATGTGGGTCACTTAGGCACATTTTTAAATAGATCAAGATCTGAGACTCCTAATGCCGTGGTAAGACATTTAGCAGCTCTGATAAAAAATACATTCTGCCTGTACTTTGATGACCACAGGGGTGTTACCAAGACCACAGGGGTGTGTGTTAGGGGTGGAACCTTCAAATTAATTTTGGTAAGAAGATGTGGGAAATCAAACATATTATCTAAAATATCTAAGCAGCTATCACCAGGAAATGAAAATTTTAATACATCTCACCAATGCCAGTGTTCTGGTCAACAGCCTCAAGGAACTGTCCAATAACAAGTGGCACCGACTGGATGCGCTTCACTTCTTCTTGAGCGTGGAGGTATTCCTTCTTGAGATTCCTCTGCTCATCCTTAATGTACTCTTCTTGAACCTCTAAGAATTCTAACATGCGCTGCAGTTTCTGTAAAATTTGCAACAATAAAGTAAACAAATCTTGAATATTGTTCCATAAAGGTCTTATTTGTATGTAATCGATAGTTTGTTTATGATAGCAACACAAATTTTGTGGACATGAAACTCTTGGTTCGGGTTATAAATATCGGTATAAAAATTTAACATTTCCATTAAGGAAGACAAATCGTGTATGCTACAGTAAATAATAAAGCAAATTACCTTATACTTCGTGTATAAATCTTCAGATTCTAGTTCATCGAAAGTTTGGGGTCCCGAAAATGGAAGACCTTTAGAATCGGTGACTTGATCATCCTGTAAAACAAAGGTTATATGCAGTTGACGACTTGATATAACTATCAATATAAATTGCTACATGTTTTTATATGTATTATTACCTTTTCAGGCAAAATAATACCGATTTCTTCCATTTTTTTCAAGAAACTACAACAATACACAGAAAACTGCAACTTAACGAAGTTTGACGTTTAATGCTGCGTTCCGTTACTTTGTTTTAGTATATCGAAGCTGAAAGTGCAATTCGAACAGACCCAAGCGATATATTAATTATGCTAGTGTGACCAAGATAGTGAATAAGTTATCATGTTAAATATTCAAATTATTTTAATTTGGACCAAAAGTTTTTAAATGCGTCGTCATCCCCGTTTCGTTGCACGCATTTTTTGGGTTATTGGTATTATAATCTGTAAATATTTATTGCATTTAAATACTTCATAAATTTTATAGTACATTTTTTTTGTGATTGCAAATTTAAATGTGATAAAATTAATTTTACCCTGGAAAATAAATTCATTACGTTTAAACGTTGTCAATCCCAATTCACATTTCATCACTTGAAGCTAGAGATCTGTCATCTGGTCCATGTAAAAATTAAAATAACCTATAACCCAACATTTATTTCAAGAGTACAAAAGTTTACTGTGAATATTTATTTTAAAAGTGTATTTCATATATTCCATTCGCTTATTTAAATATCGTGTATAACACAATTAAATAATCTGATATAAATTAGAAATGGCTGCTCCTACTGAAATTAGTGAAGCTGATCAAATTAAAACGGTAATTGATTGTGTTTCACTATAATAGCAATATTCTTAATAAGTAGTCCTTAATTTTAGTTATTTTAGTTCTGTACTGGATGTAAGTAAAAAATTGAGTGTGTTTTATGTCATGTTTCATATACAAAACGTATGGAATCAATACAGATCTGACATAATGAAATAAATAGTTGCTATATTTTCCGACAAATGCCTTTAGTCTTGGCAAAACTCACCTGCTCTTTTTAATGTAGTACCTAATGTTACAATACTCAAATTATTCTTCAATTAATATTTAATGGTAAAAGGTTCTTGAATTTATGTTAAGTACAATTGATGGGTTATAATATGATTCACAAAGTTAGGGTCTGAATGAGCAGTACCTTACAAAACAGAACACACAGACATTTATTATTCAAAATATTATCATTTTTCAGTTCAAAGACTTCCTGGTTCAATACAACAAATTATCAGAGTTATGTTTCAACGACTGCATTCATGATTTTACATCAAGATCTATAAAACCTTCAGAGGTGAGAGATGTCCTTGGAAATGTATATTTTATAATATTTTATTTGATTTTAGTTGACTAATGCTGGCTAATTTTAAGTTCATTTTATTAACACTGCATATGCCGCTTTTTATTTTTTGTTGTAAATAATTACCAAAACTATGAAAATATGTATATTAATTAAATCACACTAAATCATGCCTTGTCACTTGTCAAATAACATGACAGAATACCTATGAGTGACACCACAAACCCTACAATATGGCCTAACCCCTCTAAATTGAACTCCCAACTGCAGAGGAGGCTAGTGCCCTGCAGTGGGTCGTAAATGGGCTGATACAGTTACACACTCCACAAAAAAAAAAACAGATTTGTTAAAAATATATTCTGGGTAAGCCATTATTCTTAAATTATCATCAGGTTTAATGTCATTTTCAGGACAAATGCACTGTCAATTGTATGGAGAAGTATCTGCGGATGAATCAGAGGGTTTCACAGAGATTCCACGAGTTCCAGATGCTTGCAAATGAAAATATGTTGGCATTAGCACAGAAATCTGGCAATCCAAGCTAAGTTTAGTTCCTAGAATAAAGTTGTATTTATTATCTTTAGTTAGATATATTGCCGTCACTGTTGGCAAATAAATATTTGTTGAATGACTTACATTTGTGTAGTTTTATTTTTTAATTTGCAAGGTTTGGTTTTCACTTCTTGTAAATTGAATAATTTCATAAAATAATTATGGTACTTTGGAAACTTGTCAGTTTAATATACCTCCTTGATATAGTTGATATGATAATTCTCATAGAAGTCCTATAGCTGAACACTGATTTCTATGACTATACATACATACATAAACTCACGCCTTTTCTCCCCGAAGGGGTAGGCAGAGGTGCCACCAGGACACCCACATTTCCCCCTTTAAGTTCCGCCACACGATGTGATAGGGGGCGAGCCTATCGCCATATCAGGCACGAATTCCTGACTCCCGACTGATAATAACGAATAGAAAAATCCAATATCACTTTGCCCGACCCGGGACTCGAACCCGAGACCTCAGCTTTGTAACCGTACCGTAATACAACTACGCCACCGAGGCACATGATGATTATCACAATTATTTTAATACAAAAACAATAAACCAACCAAAACATTTCTTGTCATTAAGAGTCGTTTACACCTTGGTCAATACTATGCTGCCCTAGTGTAGGTTGGCGGACTCATGGACTTTACGTAAATTCTTGTATAATACAATAAACACATCCTTCTAGATTTCTATTAAGTAAAAACGTTATACCATTTCCCAGCTTTTCTATACATTCTAGCACATCTCGGCTTTCTCGCAAAACTGGTGGATGTTCAGTCTTAAGTGTAGAAAATGCGTAAACTTAATTGGTAAATTTGTATAAAGTATTGAGTGTTGGCTACCACGTTTCTTAAGTAGGCAAAATAAGAAATATTCAATGATTTTATGATCACAAATAATAGTGTTCAAGAAATAAGGCACATAACTGTTTTCTGAGATCTTTATTTTATATTGCTTACTTTTTATTTTATGCACTGCATAATGTTTATGTTGTCATTTCGTCATAATATGTAAAATCTACATTAGCACTCAGGTTTAGAATAAAACCTGAATTCTTATATTCGGTCTTTATTTAGCTGGCCAGCTGGTTAATGTTTGACAAGACATGCATAATATGCTTTTCTTTGGACATGGTTTGTAGCATTTGGGCTCAGGTGGTGAGAAATCTACTATAAATGAAGATTGTGAGCTAGTGTAATCAAAGTGGTAGTCGTTAAACTTGGCTTCTACGCTGAATTTCGTATTAGTGTCTAACGTATCCTCGCCGTCAGTATTGAGAACGTATTTTAATGGGAATGGTCCGGAGGGAGCATTGCTCATGTTTGAAGGTTTGGTACAGATACTGTATTGGCCAGCGTGGCGTATAATCCTTATGAGTGGCTGCCCGCATACAGGTGGCTTGCAACATGAAGTTGACGATGGGCAGATGGTGTAACATTTAGGTGGCGCACAGCACGGCTTGGAACACGATGGCCGCGAGCAACTTGATGGACACGCAGCACATTCACCGGCTTTGAAACAATTGTGTTGCTCGATTTTCTTGAGAACTGGACACGAAATATGCCCTGGGCGCCATCCGCATCTTAACTGAAAAGGAATTGTAGTTGATCTTACCTAATGTTCTATATATTCGCATTCTTTTATGGCATTATTCTGACGAACAAGGTCTACTTGACGGTATAGAGTCATCATCCCAAAAAAAAAATCTATGAGGTAGTTAGATCGCAGGACGAAAATAGAAGTGGCCAATAGAGGAAGGAGTAGTCGTTGGGCTAGAAGCAATTCCATACATTTTTGACATATTAGGAGATAAAAATTGTTACATAACACTTTTTTTGCTGAAAAGTATCTAGTAAACGATTATTCATTTCGCTGAAACAGGGTTAATGATTTCACTTATATTGTGGACGTTATAGGTGACTGTGATCACATATTAACATGAAGTGAAATATACAAATATATTACTTGATGTTCTGGCGCGTCTCTTGCGGTGTACAGCCATCCCATATGCTTGGGTACAGGACCTGGTTTTATTTCGTCCTTGACTAGACATCTGTGTTTGGGGAGGTCACATCGTCCCAAACAACTCGTTGAGGATTTGTTAGCTATACATAACAGGTCTGTTAGTATTCAGTTCCTATACAAATATATTTTATTAGGATTATAATTTTACTTACATTTACCAGGTTTGCAGCAACACGCCATTTTTTAAGTTAAGACTAGCTATAAAAATAAATCATGAGACCATATTAGCTTTGTGATCATTTGAAGTGCGTGTGCTTGTTCTTACCTTTGTTGATGTTATGACGGAAAACAACACATTTTTATTCCGGCCATGTTGCTAACGCATTAGCGGCGGTCATTACATGGTAAAGTGTAAGAATTTGGCATTTTAACGAATTGCTGTATTACATGACTGAAAAAGAAGTGACAGATTGAAATGTGTTAACTTTTGTTCTTGGAATGTTTTGTTTTCTTTTTTATTCGCATGTTGAGGATTTATTAAAAACTGTTGTCTTCTTTCGTTTGTCTTTATACCTTACATAAATGTACTCGGAGCAATACGGCTTTTTGGCTATGTTGCGCAACGATTTGGCTTGTAATTTTACGACAGGTTAACTGCGCGATATCAGCACTTTTGTCCACTACGATGGCCTGAGGAGGTTAGTAGAGTTCACACTGTATAAGAAATCTTGTTAAAAACGCTCAAAAGAGTACTGTTCCGCATAATGTTTTGGTTTTCCGTTAAAGCAAACAAAGAATATATTAGTAGCTTTGAAAAAAACTGAAAGGTTTTTAAAGTGGTAGAGCCATGCCGAAGCTAGGACTGTAGTACAAATGAACCGGCCCGACATAAAGCAAATTTGGCGTTTCGTTGGAAGAATGAGATAGTCAGAAGCCCAATTTATACTACTGAGGGTAGGATATTCGTATCTGCCCGCAAGGCAACCACTCTCCGTTGATGTAGAGTCCGCCATAGTGACCCACGCGAGTACTTGGGAGTGTGTAGATGCGGTTTCGAATGGGTCGGCATAATTTTCTCGTCCAGTCAGACATAGTCGTAGTTCCTCGCCATTAAATCGCTAATTGGATAGCACGAAACTTACAATCAGGTGTTAGAGCCGGGCTACGCGGGCCCTTAGTCGGCAAAATAATAAAAAAAATAATAAGTGCGCCCTGATTTTTACCCGGACTGTTAGGTTCGGCATTCTGGTACTGATCTATCGTCGTTTACTAAAATTTGTTATGTTAAGCGGTTTTATATAATATTTTGTATACCCAATCATAGAAACTGATAAGGAGAGAGCCTTTATTACCTTGGCCAGCATCCGCTACAAACACTAGTTAGAGACTACATAATACGATATAGGTGTCAGAGATCAAACTAAAATAAATAAATACACCCAACAGTACATATATGGGACCCCACATCAAGATCGAGTCTTTTGCCGTGGGTATCAGGAATCACAAGAGACTTTTAGGTCTCACAAACATCCAGACTCGAAACAAATACCTGTGGATCACGATTGTTTCGATGCGAGGATCGAACCCGCGGCCTTTCGTTACACAACCGGCGTCTAAACAACTGCGCCACGGAGGCTGTCGACAAATATAATTAAATTGTTATTTTGCCGAAATTTGACTAACTACTAGTTTCGATAAGTTTGAATTATTAAAACATTTCAAATATTTTACAATGCTAGTACGGTGTCTCCATTACGATGGAGAGGGGTGTAGCCCTTAGTGTACCACCCTGGCCTACTGCCTATTATGTGAAATTCTTGTGAAAATATGTCAGACATTAACAGTTCTTTTCAAGATGTTTTCGTTTATGTTTAAAGTGAGCTATAATTAACTAAAGAATTAGAGGTCGAGCCGAAGCGACCTTCGATGGTAAGCCCGGTACGCTACCAATTAGGCTCTGCCTATTTATTCCTTTCGAATTCTGCATCACGGTGGCTGTGTTAGCTGGCTCTTGAAATACCTATAAAGTTCTACTGTATCTGTCGAAAAAGATAACAAATTCATGTAAAAACATTACCTAAGATCCAAGGCTATCTTAGAGAGTACATCAAATTGTTCAGTCATATTTCAACTATCGTGAAAGCTGGACGTCGCGCCGTGTTGTAGTGACTAATACTGAATATTAGAATACCTGATTTGAATATTAATTTACACGATGTCATTGAAAATAAATATCAGTGTGATATTTTTATTATTGTCGCTAGCAAATGATTGCTTTACGCTCAAAATACTAGCTGTGTTTCCGTACAACGGTAGAAGTCATCACATTTTATTTTCTTCTCTAATGGAAGAGTTATCGAACAGAAATCACGATGTCACAGTAGTGAATTATTTCCCACTTAAAACGAACCCTCATTTACGACAAATATCTATTCAAGATAGTGATAACAGCAGTGATCTTATCAACGTGGAGGATCACGTAAATAATTTACCTTCAATATTTACAAATTTCTACAGAGCGTACGATGCAGCTATGGCATTTAAATACATGGCAAACATTAATTGTGAAAAAGTAATGTTAAATAAAGAACTACAAGAAATCATAGCGTCTGGAGCGAAATACGATTTGGTAATCGCCGAGCAATTTATGACGGATTGTGGCTTGGCAATTGGCTACAAGTTGAATGTACCGACTGTGGGAATGACCGCTCACATTCTATTGCCGTGGACATATTCAAGGTTAGGTGCACCAAATAACCCAGCATTTGTTCCTAACGGTTTATTCAACACCGGATCCAAACCGGACTTATGGAACAAAATACAAAGTGGAATAATTAATTTGGGTTTGAATTTATACTACAGAAATGTAATACAGAAGGAGAATCAGTTGACAGTAAATAAAATATACCCTGACGTACCTGATTTAGAAACTCTCGGCAGAAACATGTGTCTGATAATGGTAAATAATTATTTTCCCCTGACAGGTTCTCGTTTGTATGGCAATAATGTTGTAGAGATAGGTGGCATGCACATTAATGAAGCAGCTCTGGAATTGAGAGCCAAGGTAAAAACCTATTTATTATCATGAATTACAAAATGTAATAAGTATATTCTTCTAAATTACCTTTTCGTTTCCAGGAAGTCAAAACGTTCCTTGATAATGCAAAAAATGGAATAGTTTACATAAGCTTTGGAACTGTTGCGTCGTATTTTCCTCGCCGTGTTTTGAATAGCATTATTAAGTTCATTGAAAAAACGGATATGAATTTTATTTGGAAAAATGATAATATAACTGACTGGGTCGTACCCAATAAAGTTCTGGTAAAAAAATGGCTGCCTCAACCGGCTATTTTATGTAAGTATTTTGAGTTCTAAAATTAATATTGATACTTGGTAACTGTATATCGTACTTATTGTATGAGCGAATAGCATAATATATAGCACAATAGCATAATAGAGTATGTAGTCTTGGTTATTTTATTGTGTATTGATATTTGTATTCAAACCATCTTTGCGTAAATCCTGTTTAGGTTAATGATGCATTACTAGTAATGTTCACAGTCGACATCTTACTATTTTGATATCTACGTAGGAGAATTATCTGTGTAGATAATAACAATTGGTTAAATTGGAATACTTACATTAGGCAGGATCATTAATCATCGAGTTACTCGCCCTCAATAACATCTTGGGACGGAAATATATTCGACGAACTGCGGGTGCCACCAATGGCTCTTTTCCTTACCTAATTGGGGATATAGAATATAATATGTATAATATTATGGTCACAATAACACAATGATATTATGTCAAATTGCATTTTGCCTTCCTAGTAGGTAATCATATAAGAGCTAGGGCTAGCTAGCTTGGATGGACTAAAAAGATAATTAATAAAGAGCTGAAGTCTTTCTGAAGTATATCATTGTAAATGTCTTAGGTCATAAAAATATAAAGGCATTCATCACTCATTCGGGCATGCTCAGTTCGACAGAAGCAATGCACTGTGGTGTGCCGATAGTGAGTGTGCCAATATTCGGCGATCAGTTGACAAACGCGGGATTAGCAGTGGAGAATGGTTTGGGTGTCACTGTGGATATACTGACACTGGATGAAGTTGTTCTTAAACAAGCACTTGACACAGTTTTACAGCAAAGGTAACAAAATAGGTATTATATTTTTTTACAGCAGATGACTGAATGTCGATAAACGATTAATGTAATCAGAAAAACCATAATAACACCGAGAGTAATGCGCTTCATACTTTAGCAAATACACATAAATAACTTGATAATAGAATTATGATTAATACGAGTAATTTATTGTGATTAATGTAATTTATACGAGCATACAGTTACTTTAACTAGGCGTTTCAGTTTATAGGAGATTATCCTTAACATATCGATAATCATATTGCGTTGGGAGTACGTAATTGCCCAGTAATAAAAACGAACACAACATCGAATCGTTTAGAACATCGATATCAGAATATAAGTCAATGGTTGAGAAATTAATTTATTAATAAGGTGTTGACAAAAAGAACAATGAATGTAAAAGGTTTTCTATTCAGGACATTTAAAGTGGATGAACGTTAAGCTGAAGTTATAAGAATGCTGATTGATGGACCCTAAATTTGTAATTTTTCTTTTTATACGTTTCCTCCATTTTCAGATATCAAGATCGAGCAAAACAATTGTCGCGTATTTGGAGAGACAGACCCATGTCTGCGATGGAAACGGCAATATATTGGATAGAGTATACGGCACGGCATAAAGGAGCCGTTGAAATGAAACCTGCCAGTGTAAATTTGCCTACGTATGAATATCTACTGCTGGACGTATATTTCGTTTCTGTTATGATTATAGTTATCATAATGTATTTATTTGTCAAAATACTATCTTGTATTCTAAATATATGCAAAGGTCCCCGTAAAGTAAAGAAATTAAAAAGTCAATAAACCGACTCACTATATAGTAAAGTAATATTTAATAAATTAATTTAAAATTACAATTTATAATATCACTGTCGCTTTGCTTTCTTATTGCCACTCTTTTTAGTTTTTCGTCCACAGCAAATAAATTTAATTGCTTTAATGATTAAATATATTATGGTTAATAATACAATGAATACTGCGGCTATATCAAGCTGTATGTACTGATATAAAGGTGTGTCTGCCGCGGCTGTTCTGAACGTAAAGTTAGGATGTCGGGCGGCAAATTCAGTCCAATAAATAGCAGTGTCCAATGCACGACTTGGACGATCGTGCCACGCCCTTGATCTTGCCTTTACTCTTTCGCGAAATCTGAAACAAGAAAACAAATAATAAAATCAAGTTATACTTCACGGATAACGACCAAAACAAGTTTCCAAGATTTGAATATTATTCAACGAACAAGTCCTTAATAGATTCAATGACTGAGGAATTTTTTGCAAATAAAATAATACTGCCTCGGTGGCGTAGTTGTATTACGGTACGGTTACAAAGCTGCGGTCTCGGGTTCGAGTCCCGGGTCGGGCAAAGTGATATTGGATTTTTCTATTCATTATTAGCCCGGAGTCAGGAATTTGTGCCCGATATGGCGATAGGCTCGCCCCCTATCACATCGTGGGACGGAACATACAAGGCGAAATGTGGGTGTCCTGGTGGCGCCTCTGCCTACCCCTTCGGGGATAAAGGCGTGAGTTTATGTATGTATGTATGTAAAATAATATTGATTGTAGAATCCCTACAAGTTCGAGGTCAACGCTATTAAATCTGGCAGTAATTTAATTATATTACGTATATTATTTATGTATCAAAGTGGTTTTGTCAACTGATTTGACCTACTTAATATATGTTACTTAGACGTTCTGCGCTTACAATCTACTAGATATTTGGTATTGAAGCAACGAGACAAACCTATTTGCGATTCCGACGATGTTTCATGTTTATTTGTTTTAGGATTTTATTGCAAACGGTCTTGAGATTTATAGCTGATTCATGTAACGTTATCTGTTTATTATTCGACGAAATTCTTGAAGAGTAGGTACCTATATTCTATGGGTAGTTAGATGTAATGAATAGACCCCGACTTTGGTAATGTTGGGATGACTATACAAGCTTATTATGTAAGAGCCAGAACGTATGACAAATGATAAAAAAAAATATTGCAAAAACATTTTTTACGGAAACAAACAACGGTAGTTGCGAACAGTGTAAAATCTACAATATTTGCGTGATTTGAACTGGTTTCGATTTACATTTCCATGGCCATTTTTTTGAGGTATCATTTGATTCAGTTTAAAATAACAAAACAAAAGCTGTTTCTTGTATGTATACCTACTGCAATATTTTTTACAAATTGTGTCGTAATTATTTTATTTCAATTTATATTCCGTTTGGTAGAGACGTTATGTAAACAAGAAAAATATTTCCGGTGTGGTGTGCAGTTTAAACATATCTGCACCCAGGCGAAGCTGGGCTGGGGCGCTAGTGTACTTACTTGGGTTCCAAGACCTTCTTAAACGATGCTAGTAAATTTTCCTTGGTTAGGTCGTTTATTTGTAATATGACTCCGAAGCCGCTCTCGTCGATCGCCGCTGCGTTATTTGGTTGATCTCCGTGCATAGGCATGGCTATAATTGGTACACCAAAGTGTATGGCTTCAGTTGTACCTCCCATTCCTGCATGGGACACGAACGCTACTGTTTTTGGGTGCCCTGGAATAATACATTATTTTGTCAACGGTTAGGTAATCATTAACGTACCTGTTTAATCATCACTAATTACGTTATATCAATGTTTTGTAATACATTTTATAGTTTAGGTATTACTTTTTCCTGCAATCAATTCTTCAAGAAAAAGTATCTTGGGACATATTGGAGTATCATTTTAAATAGGGGTTACATTCGCATATTGTGAATTGATTGTTCTCAACAACGAGAATTTCGAGGTACTATTACCTCAGTATATATTTGGTATTTAGTTTATCAAGTATTAAGAATCCAGTAATGTGGTAAGTGATAAGAAATAGGATGACTTGCAAAAATGCTTGTACGCAATAATATGTTTATACTTATTAATTTAATTGTACGAGAATACCACAAAAATAAGTTATCGTTTCTCCTAATTGCGTAGCTTTATTCACACGAACATATTCGATATGACTTTGCGGAATATTGTACCTGTATTTTAACATTGTTGGTAATTGTTTATGGTTCGATAAATTCGACTTAGGACTCGATAATTATTAAATGCATTTATAATCGTACCTAAAATATCAACTTGAGGTAGCCAACTGGATATGTATAGTTTGTTCTTGTCAACATGAAGAGTTTTGTCTTCCCATTTCCATATAAATCTATAAGGCAATTCATTCATTGCGTCCACTACAGCTTTAACTTTTTCAGCTGGCATAGTTGAACTTTTTATAACTGAACCAAAGCTGATATATATAACACCATTTTCCGCTTCATCGAGGAATTTCTTCAAATCCTAAGATAGATATACAAAAACGATTAAATCATTAAATCGAAATTAATAAGCATTTTTAATAAATGCTACTACTTACTCCAGTTAATGGTTTTGCTTCTGGAACATGGTAACCGCCCACTTCAATCACATTCGCTGGGAATAGTGTGGATCCAGTCAATACAAAATGTTGGTACAGCAACAGGAATTTTATTTCTCGTGCTAAATCTTCTAAGGGCGGAATATCGTTAAAGTATTGAGCGAGAGTTTGTTGATCGCTCCTTTGCGTTACGATATAATAAATCGCTCTCATGTAAAAGTCAAAAATTACTCGTTCTACTCTCTGGTAAAGTGTTGGTTTAGTTCCTCCGTCTAAGAAATGAAATCCCACGTAAGATGGATTGTATGGAATGCCTAGTCTTTGGTAGTGGTAAGGCATCAGCGTATGTGAAGACGTGCTCACAACAGGAGCTTCCAACTTGTAAGCGATCCCCAGTGCACAATCACTATTGAACTGTTCTACAACAATAACATCGAACTTTGGCTTTTGTTTTATTAAACCTTGTACCTCCTTATTTGCTAACATCGCTTTGCAGTTTTCTCTTCCAGTAGTAGTAAGGTATATACCGACTTGTATTACAGTCCAGTACGACTTGGACACTGGCTCATTATCCTCAATTGGCGTCATGCTCCCAGCGAGACTGATATCCCGGTAGTTGCCTGGTGGTTCCTTTTCTGGGAAGTGTGAAATAACTGTCACATTGTGACCCCGTTTTGCTAATTCGCGCAAGTATATTCTGAACACTAGAAAATGACTTTTGCCCTGATACGGAAATATCGCTAATATGTTTAAACCAACACATTTTTCCACAAGCACAAGTAGTGATAAATATGATAATAAACTGAACTTCATTATAACACCGATGACGCTGTGCTCGTGTAAAGCACCGTCCGCTTAGTTATAGACCCATGAGGCAACTGATCGGTATGTAGTCGAGTTACTTATGCACAGATTGATGCGGCTGAGTCCCTCGGCCTTCAATTTCAAAAGATTCGTATACACACTACCAAGTACCATGCTTTTGCAGCCAGTATAATTGTCAATCCTATATAGGAAAATAATTTTTGCAGTTTGTTTATTAATAAAACTCGAATCTTATAAATGTTGTTTGTTTTTAACAGCTAAACATTTTAAATACAGGAACCACAGAATGTTTTACTTGTAAGTATAGAAGGAAGCATGTGTTACTTGTAAGTACTTATAGAACACATAAATTTTTTTTTTCAAATATCTTCAAATAATGTTCAGTAGGTATAAGTTTTAACATTAACTAATTCGTGATGGTGTTAAAAAAAGTTGTTTTTATACGCTGTTTATTTATTAGTGGAACGTACAAAATATATATGAATTGATATACCTAGTACCTACTACTACTCAACAAAAATAAAATATGGCTGTTAATATTGTTCGAAATTGACAAAAATAGGTATGTTTATTGAATAGGTTAATTTGGAATACGTCGGGTACTATCTACCTATAAAATTGTAATATGGCCGATTATCGTTAAAGCTTAATCTTAGTCTTAGCATAGCGTCGAATTTTCCTAATTGCTGTCGTTTTTGCGAAGGCAATTTATACAAGTAAGTTTTGCTAACAATAGATTTGCTTATATTTTTCTTTGTGTTTGAATATCAATTGTTATCACACATAGAACATGACCATGAATTATTTTTATATTGTAACTAAAAGTAATTACTACATATTTTATTGTGCAAATTACATTGGTAATTTTTTCGTTGGTATTACCTATTTGACTGGATGAATTTCTCAGATTTTATCGACTTGAAAAGAGATTTATATTTCGACTTATATGATACATTGTTTAATACAGTACTCACAAAAATTAAAGTACATTTTTATCAAATTTTTTTGGTGTTTTTTAAAAGTCTGTATCTTGGAGAAAATTGACCGTTAAGAAATTCGAAATAAGGAATCGGTAGCTTAAAATGTCTATTTTTAGATAGGTACTCTATTTCTTGATTGCACGCCTGGTTGATAAGCAACAGTAGGAAAATCAACGAGTAAAAAAAATTCCAAACTTTTACTCGTTTTTGACACCGAGCATTTACTTGGGTAGTGTTTTTTGGTGACATCATTATAAAGCTGTCGTAGATAATTTAATTGCCTTTCATTTGATATACCAGAGACCTCCGTGGCATGATTTGGAGCTGACTTATGGTAAATCAAAGTAGAAATGGCCTATCCTACTTTGACACTGGATTACTCCATCAATATCAATCATGGGCAAAACAACAATATATAAAGTTATTTATTTTTATTTAACTTATTTGGTCATTTCGGTTAAAAACCTTCAATAATACGAGTATAACAATCCCTATGCATAATTGATTAAAACTAGATTGAACTGATGTGTAATTGTAACGAATAGGGGACACCCAAGTCTACTCTTGAAATTAATATCAATATCAATCCAAGACAATATAAGACCAATTACGGAACCGATTTGTACAACTTCGCTACTCTTGAAACAAGAATCCTAAGTCTTGCATTGATGTCGAAATATTCGTAAGATCGGATTGTGATAAGAGCGTTACAAGTGAAGTTAGCCCTGCGACGCTTAAAATAGGGATGTCTGTCAGTGACAAAAAATCGGTACACTATTCTTAAACATTATTATTCGCTTTTAAATGTAGTAAATACACCTTTATTTGAACGTAAAATAGTTCATTCATATTTTAAACATATATACATCCGTATTTAAGTCATCTCATATGCTTGTATTATTAAATCTAGATAACACTTGGATAAAAAGATTTTGTTTCAAGCCCAATAAAAAATAGTACGACTGCTTTGAAGTTCGAGAGTGTCACTTGTATAAACAATGCATGCCAAATTAAATAAACAAATCAGTCATCGCGAACTGTGGTACTATGAGGACGGCGTATGTTCAATGGTTAAAATATTATGCTGTTTTATAATTTGCACTTGTTGATTTAGAAGAACTACGTTACAATTATTTACTGTAAGTGTATGATCGTAAAAAAGTTTGATTGAATAATATAATGAAGGTACATTTGGGTACGGTAAAACGAGCTACCTAAGTTTTATTAAATAAATACTTTGGTTTCAAATCATCATTTGATTCCATTAGGTCAATTCGGTAAATATTTCTTTCGACACGTGCTACTGTCCGAATAATTCCTCTTTAGCGAAAAGGCCATTATAGTCCAAGATCCCTGGGCCCCCAGACGTTACTTATTTTCTCATAAAAAATATAAATGGGATAACGTAGTGTTAGTACGTACTTTGAGTGTGTGCATACCTGCTAGCTTGGGTCGACGGCCAATTCATAGGTACCAGGTGCTAAAGGTAGATAAATACAGTACTGATTTTTCTTAAATTCTCAGTGCTGATTTTTACATATGTTTTAGATAATTTTGTTAAAAATTAATAATCATTATTGCCAGACACTTTCCATCGGCGCTTACCCTTACCAGACGCTTTAAAGCTTCAAAAAAAAAAAAAACTTTTTTTTACTTATAATCTCACTCTTGATTTTTATATATGATACTTAGGGAACTATTTGAATACCCCTGGTCAGCAGCCAGACCAATTGGAGGGGTCAAACATCCCCCCAGACACACATAAAGTGTCGCTATGTGTATAAACGCGAGGTCATTATTTGTACGCTAGAGTGTGAGAGAGATATCTATGTGCCGTTAGAGAAGTAATGAAAATGATTGAGATTTAAGAAGAAAATTATAAGTGGTGTGTAATGCACTATTATCAGAATCAATATTGTAAACACAATGGAACAACGATACCTTCTAAAATTCTGCTCTGTTCGATATAATCAAGAGAGATTAAAGATTCGTTACATACAAAATAGAATCGAACCTGAAGATTCCAGGTATTTTAAAGTGATCTGAGTTGAGAAAATTTTATAAATAATAAATATAAGTTTCTTTAACCTATGTTTTATATCTTATCATCGAGTAAAATTGAATACTACTATTTAAAAAAATTCATGTTTATTTAATCTTAAAATTACACAAAGCTATACATGTCTTTCTTCTTTCGGATTATCTGTAGTTTGAACATTTTACAATTCAGCGTGATCTTTACTGTCATCATCGTCTAAGTTTGATAAGTCATCATCAACCCAATGTTGGCATTGACTATCTTCATTATCATCCTTATTACTTTCATTTTCTGTAACAAAAATAACATAATTAAGAATCAAAGAGTTACACGGTTACATCAATTATTCAAAGTTAAAGTATAATACCTGATTCTTCTTGAAGCGATTCTTTCTTTTATTTCAACACGTTGTAAATAAAATCACAGATGCACTGAATCGAGTAGCACTGAATAGAGTAGCCTAGAGACGCCAATAAGAAAGATATCGATAAATAGATATCTCTCTCACACTCAAGCGTACAAATAATGACCTCGCGCTCATACACATAGCGACACTTTATGTGTGTCTGGGGGGATGTTTGACCCCTCCAATTGGTCTGGCTGCTGACCAGGGGTGTTCAAATAGTTCCTTAAGTATCATATATAAAAATCAAGAGTGAGATTATAAGTAAAAGTAAGTTATTTTTTTTGAAGCTTTAAAGCGTCTGGTAAGGGTAAGCGCCGATGGAAAGTGTCTGGCAATAATGATTAATAATTTTTAACAAAATTATCTAAAACATATGCAAAAATCAGCACTGAGAATTTAAGAAAAATCAGTACTGTATTTATCTACCTTTAGCACCTGGTACCTATGAATTGGCCGTCGACCCAAGCTAGCAGGTATGCGCACACTCAAAGTACGTACTAACACTACTTTATCCCATTTATATTTTTTATGAGAAAATAAGTAACGTCTGGGGGCCCTGGGATCTTACTCTATTACTGTACTCATAACATTAAACGCGCGGTTCGTCAAACATTAGGTTTTGCGTCCAAGAAAGGCGCAATCTTATGAATGCAACCAATGATATGCCCATTTATACATTTTTGAGAATTATCTAACTTGATACAACTTTAAAAAGTACAAGTCAATAACAAAAAAGTTAGCTTTTACGTATTGGAAATTATTAGATGAGAACACAAGAATAACTCAATTTGAGCTGTCAAAATAGCGTCAAGAGTACCGTTTGTATGCGAAACCGACTCCAATAGCGAATAATTAACTTATTATAATACCGCTAGTCGTATGGCGCCACCATCGTATTGCAACAGCATTCAGGAGTACGAAAACGACTAATGTTGTATTAAAATCGGTTCTATATTGATATTGTTTTTCAAGAGTAGACCCAGGGCCGAAAGTACAACGGGACGAACGTAACAAATGAAGTTGTGGAAAAAAAATATTATTATCTACACTGATGTACTGTATGAACCAAGAAAATCTAAAATTATTACGTTCGTCCCTGGACTCCCCTATTCCTATTTACACCATTGGTATTTACACAAAAAATAAATTATTATCAGACATACATAAAGTTGTATTTCCTAACTGAAATTTCGAAGTCCATGTATTTAAAATTGGTACGTATTATTTTATGTTTGGCATCGTTGAACTTCAAACTATAACATTTATGTAATATTTTGTGAAGGTTTTCGTTGTGTAGGTACTTAGTCCATTTGTACTCTTATTTAAATCATTCACGTTTGGTGGTTTTATGTCTATGTTTAGATGCAATTGGTGTTCTGAAGATCGAAAATGTTTTACTTAATATGAATAATAACGTTGAAATTAAAGCTACAACTATAAATATAACATCTAAATATAAGTATTGGTAAAACGGAACGTCGGCTGCCCGCGATCGGTACGTAAAGTTATGTCGTGCTGCGTACTCCGTCCAAAAGATGGCGGTGTCCATGGATGATGCGGGTCTGTCGCGGTAAGCCTTGGAAAGATTTTTAACATGTTTTCTGAATCTGAAACAAAAATGAAGCTTAAAATAATTTATATTTATGTCAGACTAGCGGCCGATCCGGCTTCGACCGAATGCAGATCTACTTGTTGAGTCTAGTGCACATCAGACACATAATATATTCTTTCGTATATTAAGAGCCTTATTCATAGATAATTTTAAAACCTATTTTAGTTATCGAATGTTATGTCTTCTTCGCTCAAACTAAATTCAAAAGTAGATCGAAGGAGACAAAACTCTCGATATGTAACTAAAATAGGTTTTAAAACTGTCTTTAGACTTTCCCGCCCACACACCCACCAGCTGCAACTCTTGTCAGCCAGGATCAACAGTGGCATGCAAAGGATTGGTACCGAGCTCCCGAGCTCGGCGAGACTCTTAGGGATACCAGCTTGTCTTTAACCCGCATCGAAATTAATCAGAAAGAAAAACAAATAGGAGGAGTTAGAAACAAATAATTTTCTACTTGCCTCCGCAGAAAAGCGGGTGACAAAACATTGAGCTGAGAGGTTTTATCCTCCGATATAAAGATATACAACTGTATAAGCCAGATGTCAAGCACCACGGGATAAACTATTACATTTAAAACTGTCTATCAAAAAGGTCTTATCTGTTTTATATTTAAACTTGGCGTCACTGCCGTCCTTTATACTACTTTTCCCGTCCCGTCCCTTTACATCCCATTCGGTCACATCTCATTCTATCCCATAACTCAAGGTGTGAAATCATTTCCTCTTATATACCATTACCTACATTCGTCCTAAATTCTATCCCAATTCCCAAACCATCCTCTTGAGATTGAAAGAGTAGCAAATATATTTGAATTGCTTGTTCATCCCACGGGAACACTACATTTTCGGAATAAAAAGTAGCCCATGCATTAACATGGATATCAGCTACCTCCGAACCAAATTTAATTAATATTGGTTCAGCCGTTTGAGCGTGAAGAAGTAACAAACACACAAACTTTCGCCTTTATAATATTAACTAGTTGGAAGTAGTATAGTATTACTTGGTAAAGGTGGTAAGTAATTGAATGCATGCCACTTCCAACAGGTCAGTATGAAAACGTTTGGGGCTGGTCTATGCTTACCATTGTTGCTACTATAGCTGAGGCTGATTTTTAGTGGGGCAGCGATAAGAAACGCAATAGGATAAAAAATACAACAAATAAAGTAAGATGTTTGCACAATATAATTAATTTACTTTAAAGCAGTAGTATTTAACAACGATTACAAAGCGACGAAACCTTTTATACTGTTTACTAAGCAGAGAAAGAGTCAATAGTTGATGTAGATTGTAAATAAAGAAATCAAATAACTTACTTTGTATCCAGAATTGTTTTGAGCTTCCTTAGTATGTTGTCAGTCGTCAACTCTTGCATCTCTATTGCAACACCTAGGCCACTTTCCTCCACAGCAGCGGCATTTCCGGGCTGGTCTCCTAGTACCGGCATGGCCAACATTGGCACCCCATGATGAATAGCTTCTGTTGTACTTAGTAGGCCGCAATGTGAGAAAAATGCCACTACTTTTGGATGTGCTGTAAAGACACCAATGAAATATCTATAACTGTTGGTTGTATATAATAAAGAAATGATTTTATATACACCCAACAGTCACATAAATAGTTCTGATCCCAAACTAAGATTCGAGTCTTGTGTCCTGGGTATTAGAAACTACGAGACACTTTTCGATCTCATTAATAATATGTGAGCCACATAAACAGATACAAAGGTTTGTGTGGACCTTTCTTTCAGGGATTGAACAGGGGATTGAACCCACGACCACTCGTTTCACAGCCGGATACAGAGAAATTCTTTATACATCGAATTGAGGCAATTTTGATTCCTTTTATTGCTAATCAAATGCTATTGATATTGCTATTAAACATACATGTATGTTTCTTATATTAAGATAGGTTCGTCCCCTATCACATTTTGGACTGAACTAAGCTTGGTGCACGGTGGGTGGCATTATTATCATCTTTGCCTATCTGTTGGGGGATGTTGACATAAACTTAAGTAGGACTATGTTTTCCTAAATCCAAAATCACTTTATACGATGCTACATTACTAGTCTATTAATAAGAGTAATGTATACTCGTATCTACATATAATTATTAAGTTAAATAATTAAATGTAATAAATATTATTATATTATAATAATACAAATGCAATTTGTTTCAGTCTCTCTAAACTTTATAATGACAGCTGCTATACGGGCGGGGTAGTCTCTAGATAGCATAGAAATTCACTGGCATGTGACCAGCAATTTCTTACAAAACCGGTATTTTCAGTGTAAACTATTGTTTTTTATATAATGTACAATGTACATGTATATTTTTGTTTTAGTTCACATGCGTATCTTATACGATATTAAATTGGTGAAAATTTAAAGCTATTGAGGTGATACATACCGAGTATGTCATTTTGCGGGAGCCACGAAGATACAAATATATTCTTTGTATCGCTGGGCAAGGAGTCTTTTTCCCACTTCCAAATGATTCTTTGCGGCAGCTGCGACAGAGCTCCAACAATTGCTAATACTTTGTCTTTTGGCATCAATGACGATTTTAGTATTGACCCAAAACTTACGTATATGACGCCATGTGTTGATTCCTCTATGTACTTTCTTATGTTCTGAAATAATACAAATGTTAATTTTTTTTCTGTCTATCTATTCAGCCACAGGAAGCCCACTGATGAACATAGGCCTTCCCCATGGATCTCTACATCGACTTGTTGAAAGAGGCTTGCATCCAGCGTCTTTTACATTTTTTAGATATTGCTTGAAATTACTTTAAAAATACGTTATTTATTTTTGAATCGATAAGAAATGATTTCACAAATTCACAGTGGATGGGAGGTCACGGTTATTGCAATGATTCCAAGCCAAATATTTGTTTAATTAGTTTTATTAACAGCAAGTTTCGGGGGATATGGGGCCGAAATTTTCCTCCTAGTTTCCTATACCCACGTATCCTTTTATGTGATTAGTATTTTGTATACCCGTTGGGTTTATTGTCATTACATAATAAGGCTACAAACTAAAATATAATTAGAACAAATGAAATAACATTAGTTTATTGGTATAGCTGGTTATGAGACCTGAATTTCTGATAGCTTCAATTACATATCTATAATTTGCTCATTTCCTCAAAAATTTATTTCCGGAGGAAAAACACGATGATAAGGACGTGTAGAAGACACTTTATATACAAGGTATTTTATACTTTGTTACTACAGTCAGCAAAGTTTTGTTAGTTTGTTTTCCCCTCCTTAATTTATGAATTTATATGATATTTTATACTGTACTGTACTGTATCAGCCTATATACGTTGCACTGCAGGGCACAGGCCTACTCTACAATCGAGAGAATCAATTGAGATCTCATGATATTTTAATTATCGATAATTTAGCTGTCGGAAGTGATTCGCTACCTTTTGAACCCGGAAAATATTTTGTATTTTTAGCTAACCTTAAGAATAGATGTTTATGTATATTGTATGTATTGTAAATTTGTGTATTATAATTATTGTTTTTAAATATATGTTTGTATGTATTTGTATATCATATTTATTTATATATGTATATTATTCTTTTTTATTTATTTTATATAAGTATATATATTAATAAACACCTTAGACTGCCCTCTCATTTTCCTTTTTACATATCCATCCAAAGGTTGCCTGTAAGAAATTGCCTAGTGTGATAAGGCCGCCTCTTGTACTATTATTATGCTATTTATTTACTGTAAATGTTTCTTTTTGTGCAATAAAGGATTAATAAATAAAATAAATAAAAATAGATGCAAATGAGTGGACAACTGGCTGATGAAAACTACAAATATGAAAGATGTGGAAAATCGCTGCAATTTAAAAATACAATCAAATACTTACGTCTGGAAGTACCTTTGGCTCAGCTACATGGTAGCCGTTTACTTCAATAACATTCGAAGGTAATAAACTGGATCCAAACAACGTGAAGTGGGTGTATGTAAGCATGAATTTAATTTCACGGCCCAATCCAGCCAACGGTGGAATGTCGTCGAAATATTCTGCCAGCGTCCTCTGATTTTCCCTTTGGATTATGAGATCATACACGGCATTAAAGTATGTATGGAATACCACTCTCTCCATGCGTTGTAAAAAACTCGGCCTAGTTCCTCCGTCCATGAATAGAAATGATACATATGATGGGTTATACTGAATTCCATATCTTGCGTAATGCCATGGCAACAAGACATGTGAACTTACACCGACCACGGGGGCCCCCAATTTATAAGCGAGGCCCAAAGAGCAATCACTTACAAATTGTTCGGTGACGACTACATCAAATTTAGCTTTCGTTTTCCAAAGATTCTGTACTTCCTTGTTTGCCAGTAGCAATTTGCAAAGATCAATCCCAGCGGCCGCTAGTAAGTAACTGTCTTGAATTACGCTTTTGTAAGATCTTTCTATAGGAAAACCACCTTCCGGTTCTTTGGCGCTGCCAGCCAGGCTGATGTCGTGGTAATTGTTTACAGGAGTTTTCTGAGGGAAATGTGATATGACAGTCAGATTATGTCCTCTCCTTGCGAGTTCTAGCAAATATGGTTCAAATACGAAGAAATGACTTTTCCCGGAATACGGAAACACGCCTAATACGTTGAAGGTAAACACTTCACTAAAGCAACATATCGTCAAGAAAATCGCGAGTATCTTCCCGCTGGAAACCATTGTGCTCGTTGGGACACACGCACTCTTACTGATTTCGTAGAGGCGCTCGCTTCACATTTAACTAGTGATGAGGTTGACGTGATTCATAGACGCATAGATGATTGCACATATTTACATTTGTGTTTTGATTACCACCAGGACGACGAGCCTTCACAAAATTCAGTTATGAAGTATATTTTTAACGAGCTTTTGCCCTCAACTTCGTCTGCGTTATTTACTTTATTTGCAATAAGTATTACATACTCAAAAATTGATAAATCGACCGTGTATATGATGGCAGTCGCGTCTGGTCCGTTTAGCAATAGGCCACCACGCACTTATAATTGGTTTTGCTACTGTCCATGAGCGGTCGTATCACTTACCATCAGGCGAATGGCATGCTCGTCACACCATTCATTGCAGTTAAAAAAAAGTTGACCGAAAGATTTTTAAATGATTATAACTTGAACCATTTTTATATACTTACATAATATACTTTTATTTAAACACCGCACTCGGAAAATGGACATAATGACAAAAATAGAGCATCCCAAATTACGTGTGACCATTTGAGGTAACTTTTTTCTCATCACATTTTATTACATTGATTATATTTATACTATTACATTACGAGTATGATTGCTTGTTGTTTATGTTTTATACACATATCTCAAGCAATGTGATAAATAATACCAAATCAAAGATCATTAAAAAACAAAGTTGTGACAACAGTGATAACAAGCCTTATAACAAAGCGCCGTGGTTTATTTTTAAACCAGTTATCAAACGTACTCTAACGGCAAAATATCGAGTTTTCTCATCGATATCAAGTTAGAATTTAAGTTTTTTTTTTTTTATTGCAATGAATGGCGAGACGAGCATGCCATTCGCCTGATGGTAAGCGATACGACCGCTCATGGACAGTAGCAAAACCAATCAACACCATGAATTACAAGGCAATGCTTGGAATTCCACTGCGCTCGCCATCCTGAGACATAAGATGTTAAGTCTCAATATGTCCAGTAGTTACTCTGGCTACAATGTCCTTCAAACCGGAACACAACAGTGCATTTACACTGCTGTTTGGCGGGAGAAATAGACATTGCGGTGGTACCTACCCAGGCGGCCTCTCACATATGAGAGACCTACCACCAGTAAAGTAAGTAAGTCACCAAGTTTTCTTTATTCCGCAAGCCAGAGTGACCAAGCACTGTTAGTATTTGTTACGCGATAATTAATGACTAATTTAGTACAATCCTTATCGTATATCCACCCGATATCTGGATAATTATTACTAAACATCTGGTCTGATCTAAACTCTGATATAAAAAAATGTATTTTTTTCATAAATTACACTATCGTTTACCCGACACCTAAGGGCTTAACTTAATGTCGCTATAATAATTATACGGATGTATTATATTATCAAAACTGCTTTAGAATGGCGACGTAAACTTTTGATAGATTATTATCGAAAATAAACAATGAATATTTGTTAGGGCTTTCGTAACCTTATATAGAAATTAATATGCTGTAGTACTTTACGTAGATGACGATTGAATTTTAAAACAATAGATTTAAAAGTAATAATTTAGTATTATTTTTAAAATTCATTTAGCCTCTTAACCTTCGATCAATTCTCTTAACAATTGATAGAGGCTAAATTGTAAACAAGACTGATTGTGGTCTATGGTAGAGCAGACAAATGACAAAATACTGGAATACATGGAACAATCAATTATTCAATAAGATCTTTAAAATATAATAATGTCGTCAAGGTTTTTCCTTCAATATGTGATTTTTTCTCATTCACATTACTCATACTAGTAGGCATAATGAAATTATGATCCGACTTGCGATGTGCGAACTATTAAACATGCATATTTATTCCTAACTTGATATACATACATATAATATAACATTGTTATTACAAAGAAAACCTTGAGTCTTAACCTAATTAAGTGTTATAAATCATTCATATTATGTTTCTGTATGGATACCTACTGCTGGTTATTTCTGTTTTCTAAACGTATATCGCGGTTGTTTTACAATTAGATTAGATATACATAAGTCGAATTGTAGGCTTACATCGCATTAAGAAGGAAATAATACAAGTTAGACTGCCTCGGTGGCGTAGTTGTACTACGGTACGACTACAAAGCTGAGGTCTCAAGTTCGAATCCCGGGTCGGGCAAAGTGATATTGAATTTTTCTATTCATTATCAGCACGGAGTCAGGAATTTGTGCCCGATATGGCGATAGGCTCGCCCCTATCACATCATGGGACGGAATATACAAGGCGAAATGTGGGTGTCCTGGTGGCCACCTCAGCCTACCCCTTCTGGGATAAAGGCGTGAGTTTATGTATGTATGTGGTATATCATATCGTTACTCGATTCATAAGGAAGTTAGCAAAATAAAACCATGAGTTAATAGATTGCTTGGGGCTAATTTACAATTGTTTTAATAATAATTATGTTTAACATTTCGACTTTACATAAAACCGCTGCGACATGTATATTAAGTGTACATCTGTCTTTTTTTCCCACTTAACCACTACCTTTTATTTCTATCTACTGTTTATTCTACCCAATCCAAAGTTTGTCTGGAAGAGATCGCCGTCGTCAGCGAAAAGGCCGCCACTTGTACAACCGGTAATTTATATTTCAGTATTTCATATATGCAAGTGGTTTTTATGGTGTACAATAAAGTAATATCAAATTAATTAATGTAGCAGGACATCAATAATCTTGGCGTAGAGTGTTTGCACTATCACTTATCTGGTTGGCCAAACGAGACTAGAACTGACGGTAGAAGATAAGAAGTTTAATGACTCGTAACATCTTTTTATCGCCGCTTATGCAATGCTGCTATTTGTTATATTTTACAACGCCCTTGCACATCTACAAGATTACAGGTGCATTGCAAGTATCAGAATGGGAAGAGACATGAAAGAAAAAAGGACGGAAGTAGAAAAGGATAATTGGGCTCCGGCCATCTTCCTCACCGAACAAAACACGATTTCAAATTGTAACCGACGTCATTTTTAATACCACAGTGATATGTTTGTATAACCTATAAGCATTTGTTACGGGCATAGGTGTAGTGAGAGCGAAAAGTCTCTTGTAGTTTCTGATACCTGCAATCCCTGACTTGTATTTAGTGGAGTCAGGACTGTGTGGGTGACTGTCAGTTTTATTTATTTTATTCACCTAACGCAGGGTTATATAATTTAGATCATGTTACAGAATGATTTGTTTATAATTTTACGACAAGCAAAATGACGTCGATGTTTTTGAAAATTCTTGCAAAAAGTCCAAAGTCATGGCTAAAAGCATAATGACGCTGTCCGTTATCGATGATGCATCAAATATTTCACGTAATATTTTTCGCACCTGTGTTTTTGTATAATCACGACGCGGTGACGATAATAAAGATCTTAAGGATAACATTACTGATGACTGTTTCAAATAGTATTTGTTACAGTATAATCAGTATACAAGCAAAAATTATAATGTAATTATGAAGCGTAATTACAAAGCCATAAATTTCGTTCAGGTCCATCCGGTGGACCACGCAAATATGTGGCATTTTAGGTTTAACCTGTTTCACCCGGTCTTGATTCGATCGGCGAGAGAATATGGCCTCTATCTATTTTGATTGCACTTTGAATTTCGATAAGGTGCATTTTGTTGAGCAATATCGTTTGCGATATACAGGGTATCCCAGAACTGGACGATAAACCAGTAACGTGAAATAGACCAAATTATGACGGCACACTAACAAAAAAATATATAGTATCCTCGATAGTTTTCAACACACAGCCATTCTAGTAAACAATCAAAAAAATCTACTTTGACCAACACATTGTAGCGTTGTGACAAGTGATTTCCATAATTTATAATTTTAATTGACATATTTCATTGTTAAATAACCTTAATAACTACATACCATACTTGAAATAAAACTATTTTTACGGATTTTATCGCGATTTGGTTTAATTTTTACATTTTTTTTTTAACTTCCCGACGTTTCGATTGCTTTTCAGCTTTCGTGGTCACGGGGCAGACTGCCCCGTGACCACGTGATAAAATCCGTAAAAATAGTTTTATTTCAATGTGTAACATTCGCGTAAATCTAAGAAACCATTATACATACCATACTCTCACATAGCTACCAGTAGCATTTTAGAATCTTGATAAAACCTTGAGAAAACTCCTTCGCAATTTCATACACGGGGAAGTGCATGGTGGCTTGTTGGTAACGCACCAGACGCGGCTGCCAACATGTTCAGGGTTGTCCCGGTCAAATATCAGGGCACAAATTTGATTATTCAGAGTCATGTGTGTATTGGTAGTCAATCACCACGCACTATAACGGTGAAGGAAAACATCGTGAGAAAACTTGCATACCCTAGCGATTTCTAAGATCTGTGATATGTAAAGTCCGCTAAACCGTACTAGGCCAGCGTGCTTGACTATATTATGGCCTCTTAATCTTACTCCCGTTTGTAGAGGAGGCCCGTGCCTTGCAGTGGAACGTATATGGGCTGATACAGTACACACACAAGTACGGTCCGGGTAATACATGGTACGGGAAATAATTGAAAGGAAAATTAAACAGGGATTTTTTTTGGAAAGTGAGGTCATTGTTTGCAACACTGTTATTTATAACGCAGATATCATCGACTCTATTATAAAGACAGAGTTTATATGTTTCCTATAAATTGAAAAACAGATGATAAAGGAAGTAATGAGGACGGTATGGTACTTACTATTTAGGTTGAATTTAAATATACAAAAGCTAACGCGGGAAATAAGATGTGACTAGTATGTTGTTTTTTTATTGCGGTGAATGATGAGACGAGCATACTGTCCGCCTGATGGTAAACGATACGACCGCTCATGGACAGTAGCAAAACCAAACAACACCATGATTTACAAAGCAATGCTTGGCATTGCCCACGCTCGCCATCCTGAGACATAAGATGTTAAGTCTCAGTATGTCCAGTAGTTACTCTGGTCATAATGTCCTTCAAACCGGAAGACAACAGTGCATTTACACTGCTGTTTGGCGGGAGAAATAGACATTTCCGTGTTACCTGACCAGGCGGCCTGTTACATATGAGAGATATATATATACCACCAGTAGTATGAAGCTTATTCAGATTGAAAAACATAGGTGATGTATAATTTATAGCTTTATTAACATACGTGCAATCTTGTACTAATCACTCTATAAATATTTTTGAGTTGCGCGTTTTCTTACACATCATTACTCTTCGAAATTCAGAAGGAAAACGAAAATATTGTGATTGTAATATAACATAGTCATGCTATATTGCAAGTACTGTATAATAGGCTGCCTCGGTGGCGTAGTTGTATTACGGTACGGTTACAAAGCTAAAGGTGTATTTGACTGAAAAGAGTAGTATTAGTATGAGTATTATTATGATACGAGTATTATTATAAGTAGAGGTTTTGGATTCCGACTTTGATTAGGATAGAATAAATGATATTTTATAGTAGGTAGTATATTTGTTTTTTTTTGTTGTTCATATTATCAACATATACTTTTTTATCCAACAGCCAAAGTAAGATTAACTTTGTAAGTAAAGGAATGTAGCATATTAGTAAGCTAATATCCGAAATCCGGGTTATTCGAAAATGTTTTGTACTGTGTGTTGTCTTGGTTGGTCACAATGCGGATATAGTAATTTCGGTCTAACATAATCATAACAAAAACTAAGAAAGTTTGTAAGGACGGTTATCTAGACCACCGTCTCTTCTTCGCGCAAAAGCTTTTGAATAGATCTTACATTAATTTAAAAATAATAATATTCAAGTATCTTTTACTCCCTCGGTGGCGTAGTTATATTACAGTACGGTTACAAAGCTAAGGTCTCGGGTTCGAGTCCCGGGTTGGGAAAGTGATATTGGATTTTTCTATTCAGTATCACCCCGGGGTCAGGAATTTGTGCCCGATATGGCGATAGGCTCGCCCTCTTTCACATCGTGGGAAGGGACATACAAGGCGAAATGTGGGTGCCCTAGTGGCGCCTCTGCCTACCCCTTCGGGGATAAAGGCGTGAGTTTATGTATGTAAGTATCTTTTAATAATGGTGTTGCAATTGTTATATATATATATAACAATTGCAACAAACATAATCATAAACATAATCATAACAAAAACTAAGAAAGTTTGTAAGGACGGTTATCTAGACCACCGTCTCTTCTTCGCGCAAAAGCTTTTGAATAGATCTTACATTAATTTAAAAATAATAATATTCAAGTATCTTTTACTCCCTCGGTGGCGTAGTTATATTACAGTACGGTTACAAAGCTAAGGTCTCGGGTTCGAGTCCCGGGTTGGGAAAGTGATATTGGATTTTTCTATTCAGTATCACCCCGGGGTCAGGAATTTGTGCCCGATATGGCGATAGGCTCGCCCTCTTTCACATCGTGGGAAGGGACATACAAGGCGAAATGTGGGTGCCCTAGTGGCGCCTCTGCCTACCCCTTCGGGGATAAAGGCGTGAGTTTATGTATGTAAGTATCTTTTAATAATGGTGTTGCAATTGTTATATATATATATAACAATTGCAACAAACATAATCATAAACATAATCATAACAAAAACTAAGAAAGTTTGTAAGGACGGTTATCTAGACCACCGTCTCTTCTTCGCGCAAAAGCTTTTGAATAGATCTTACATTAATTTAAAAATAATAATATTCAAGTATCTTTTACTCCCTCGGTGGCGTAGTTATATTACAGTACGGTTACAAAGCTAAGGTCTCGGGTTCGAGTCCCGGGTTGGGAAAGTGATATTGGATTTTTCTATTCAGTATCACCCCGGGGTCAGGAATTTGTGCCCGATATGGCGATAGGCTCGCCCTCTTTCACATCGTGGGAAGGGACATACAAGGCGAAATGTGGGTGCCCTAGTGGCGCCTCTGCCTACCCCTTCGGGGATAAAGGCGTGAGTTTATGTATGTAAGTATCTTTTAATAATGGTGTTGCAATTGTTATATATATATATATATATATATATATATATATATATATAATTTGCTGCGTTTTTCCGGGGTCAACTTTCGTTGCCCACACAATAATTGAAAAAAATAATACACTGTTGTATTAATTAAAATTTATTTGTTAACTCAAGCAGTGAGATTTTAATTGGAAGATAAAACTACATTAAACACGCCATGCCTGTCTGTGGATATGTAATGCTCTTTAGTTTTTACGAGCATTACGCAAATATGTCGGTCATTGATTTTGCTTGTATCTTTGGTAAGTAAATTAATTCATTTATATTTAGGTAAACTATAGGTTAATAAATTACATACGAGTGAAGTACAGCCAGGCCACTGCTGTTTTTAAAATGACAATATCAGTGTCTATAAATACATTTTATTTCACAAATTTCTATGATATTCTTAAACCATTTAACTGGATTTTAGTTTCTTTGTATTTCCGTTAAAAATAAAACTTAAAACTAAACTAAATAATAAACGTATAGACCAAAGTATAACAAGAAGTAAACTTCCAAGAACCAGCAGTACGTCTATGTATAAATATTGGTAGAAAGGCACGTCAGCTGATGGTGACCGGAATGAGAAGTTGCTGTGACGAGCTGCAAACTCTGTCCAGTAGATGGCGCTATCCATAGCAGACATGGGCCGGTCGCGCCACGCCTGTGACAACTGCTTAGCCTTCTTCCTGAATCTGAAAAAAAAAGAATTTTTATATTTAAAAAAATACTTAATTAGTCTTAAAGTTTAAAATCTGTTCAAATAATTTAACATGAAATACTATAAATCTTGTAAACAAAACAGTATACGAGTATAATCTAACAAAGATGTAATATGATCTATTCAGGTAAATCCAAATGTCGGGGAATTCTGATAATTACTAAATTGTTATCACTAATTCCTTTAAAGGAATCTAAGTTAACCGAAGAGGCCGACCGAATTGGCATAGCTGTTATATGAATGTTGTTGGAGCAAAATATTATACTGCCGTATTTAGGAGAATGTCGTGATTATCGGAATTCCCCACATTTGGATTTACCCGAATAGAACATAATTTAAAAAGGAAAGATTATGCTACTAAATAATCAAAAACATATGTAAAACACTATATACAGGTGTATTTTACCTTTCGAAATATTCATAACATGATATCTTCCAGAACATAAAGAACTGACTAGCAAAAACTATTTTTGGTAAATAAATATAATTATAAGTACCGTAAATAGCCCACCTTGAAAACCAAATGCGGACAAATATAGACAGGGCAATTATATGCGTAATACAAAGCGACAATATTATTGAAGGTACACCAGTTAATCAATCGAAAATACTGATTGGTGGTATTAGTAAGAACTAATAAGTGCGTATACACCCTGATAGCGATCAGTATATACGTCACACATACATAAGCTCACGCCTCTTTCCCGGAAGGAGAAGGCAGAGGTTCCCCTGGTAGCCACGGACACCCACGTTTCGCCTTGTATTTTACGTCCCACGATGTGACGAGCCTATCGCCATATCTAGCAAAAATTCCTGACTTCGGGGTGATAATGAATAGAAAAATCCGATATCACTTTGCCCGACCCGGGATTCAAACCTGAGACCTTAGCTTTGCAATCATTCCGTAGTACAACTGCGCCACCGAGGCAGTCACATGATGGTGGAAATTCGCCCATCTTCAATTACTAAAGTTTAGAGTCTGTTTAATACACAAGCATTTATATCCAGCTAAGAGCTGGTCTTAACTATAATTGTGTCGAGCGACAAGAGCTAACCAACTCCGACTTGTAGATACTCTATTTCATCTGATATTAACCGTACATAACACCAGATGCAATGTCGCCAATGTCAATGCCTCGGTCAATAAGGTTAACGACTTCTTAGTAAAAGTCGGTAAAGAGTTAGCAGATAAAATCATAAGCTGCGATAATGCTACCCTCCATAACCATCTTACTAAGCCCACCAGCTGTTTCTCAGGATCCTTAGTATTGTTGGATACAGATGAAGACGAAATAAGGCGTCTTATTATGAACCTTAAAAATACGTCTACTGCAGGCTGGGACAACATATCAAATGATTTGTTGCAATACCTAATGAATAGTATAGCTGCACCCTTGGCGCATATTTTTAATAATTTCATGTCAGCAGGGGGTTTTCCTAGAGCATTAAATCAATCAATTATTATACCAATCCACAAATCTGGTGATAGGGATCGTGTCGAAAACTATCGACCGATCTCTATTTTACCCTCAATATCCAAACTCTTGGAGCGTATCATAATGAATAGACTCACAATTTACCAAGAAAAATTTAAAGTTATTTCGAACAGTCAGTACGGCTTGTAAATTTTGTCGTTAAAAATATTGACAGTGGAAGAAAAACTATTGGATTTTTTTTGGATCTAGCAAGGTCCTTTGACACGGTCTCTGTCCCTTTGCTTCTGACTAAACCTGAAGCTATTGGCATTAGGGGTAATCAGTTAAAATTATTTAAAGACTATCTCTCAAATCGATCCCAACATGTCAAAATTAGAGACCACATAATTGACGAAATGTGCATTACCTATGGTGTGCCTCAAGGCAGTATATTAGGTCCATGCTAATTTTCAATTTATATAAATGATCTTTGTAACACTGTTCTCCCAAAGGGTAAAATTATTTCATATGCGGATAACACAGTACTTTTGTTCTCTGGAGATACTTGGGATGAGGCGTTTAAAGTTGCTCAAGACGGGTTCAATAAAGTATCACATTGGCTTAAACGTAATATTTTGACATTGAACACACACAAATCCCAATTTATGACGTTTTCTATGCGTAACCAAAATCTGCCGCCTGCTTACTGTAAAATAATAGCACACAATCAGTGTAAAATTGAATCATGCTCGTGTCCCTCCTTAACCAAAACCCAAGTCGTTAAATATCTAGGAATATTGATAGACGGCAACCTCTCGTTTCAAACACATATTAACACTTTAAACGCTAGACTGAGGAAACTAATTTATGTATTCAAAAACTTAAGACATGTAGCTGATAGGAAATTAGTAAAACGTGTATTATGTAGTTCAAGGTCAATCACTGTTGAATTACGGAATTACAGTTTGGGGTGGTGTTTCAAAAACATCTTTAAAGTCCTTGGAAGTAGCTCAACGAGCTCTTATTAAAGTAATGACCTTGCGCCCATACCTTTTCCCTACTAAACTGCTATATAGTGATTGTGAGATTCTAACCGTGAGACAGCTTTTTATCAAAGAAGCTGTTATGAGGCAACATTTTGTACTAAAATTAGATAAAAATCTGACCATAAAACGACGTAAAAACATAGTATGCATCGACCGCCCCAAGTTCAGACATTCCTATGTGAAGAGTCACTTTTGTTTTCTAGGCCCTCACCTATACAATAAATTGAATACAGTTATCGAAATATAATATAGATTAAATAAACAATAAACATAGTTGTAAAAATAAATTATACGAGTACCTACAGAAACTTGATTATGAGGAAACTGAAAATTTATTAGTCACTCTTGGTTAATTTACTCACCCTCTCACACACACTCACTCACACGCACATTACTCACTGAGAGGCCAATGTTACTCAATCAATTCTTTTGTTCTTTCTCGTTTAAGGATGATATCGTTGCATAGTTTACCTTTTATTTTGTATAATATTAGTAATAAGCATGAAAGTGTAATTTTGTATTCGAAACTTTACATGTGAAATGTACTTGGAAGAGCACTGACGTCTGAAATACAGGTAAACTTCTTTATCTAGTTCAGACACAGTAGCTCCACAAATAATGTATCAATGTTAAGTTGTATTTAAATAAATAAAAGGTCGTGCGAGTGTTTAAAAAATATTAAATTACTGCTTACTTTGGATCCAATATAGTTTTAAACTTTTCCAAAAGGTTTTCCTTGGTCAGATCTTGTATTTGTATTTGCACTCCTAATCCGCTTTCTTCCACTGCCGCAGCGTTCGCTGGCTGATCACCGAAGACAGGCATTCCCACCATTGGCACTCCATGGTAAATTGCTTCGGTTGTTCCCAAAAGTCCACAATGTGAGAAGAAAGCCAATACTTTGGGATGTGCTGTAACAATATGAATGAATTACAATTAATGGAAATATTTATTAGCGATAATTGTCATTCAAATCTGATAGTGATCACATCTTATTAGAAAAAATAATAAAAAATAATAATTAAGCGCCGTCATGGAATAGTTACGAAATTGACAAATGACTCATATTGTATTGTATCAGCTCATATATATTTTGGTTAATATAAAGTTGATCCTGGCATTAATTGTAATTTTTTTATATGGCCACACTTTGTTTTCCAACTATAAAGAATTGATAAGAGAGCGACACAAGTGACTGATATATAATTACAAGTAGAGGTTTTGGATTCCGACTTTGATTAAGATATTATAATAAATAAATTTTATAGTAAAAACAAATAGTTTTTCTAGAAAATATATTTTTGTTTTGGTTAATGTTTTTTATGTTCCCACTTAAATATTTTGAACCAGCTGCGTCATGTTCGTAGCATGTTGTTATGAAGCTTATAGTCCTACAGCTGGCACCGACCTCAAAAAATAGTTGGCATATTTACGTATTTTAGGATTGTAAAAGATTTATTTATCGCTTTTTAATTACAGTGTTAAGTCAGTTTATATTTTTATAATTTTTTATTTAAGGTACATTCGTATACTTAAAACTGTAGTCATAATACAAAAGGAACAGTTGCTTTATGTGATATATAAAAAAAAAAACATCCTTGGCTTCTGTGATAATAAATTAATTACAAATGTTGACACAAAGATAATCTCTGTTAATATGACGCCGATAAACTAGCTATTAGATATGTACCTATATTATCAACATCATTATCGTACTGGAGTATCATAAGTATCTTATTTCCCGCAAAATAAAACTTGTATAACGTGCGATTATTATAGTTAAATTATAGTAATAGTTAGCCCCAACATAAATGGGATGCCACTTCGGCATCGCAATATCTTCATTCTAGCACATCAATCGTTTTCATAAAATTGTCTTAATTAATTATCTATCTTTATAACATACATACCAAGTATATCGTTTTGTGGTAGCCAGCTAGACAACAGAATATTTTTCGGATTCCCCGGCAGTGTCTTCTCTTCCCATTTCCATATGACCCTTTGCGGCAATTCTGAAAGCGCTCCAATAATAGCTTCAACCTTGTCCTTCGGAGTTGTGCTCGCCTTCAACATTGATCCAAAACTAATATAGATCACACCGTGCTCTGATTCTTCTATATATTTCTTTATATCCTGTAAAAGAACATTATGTATATATTATTTTAGAATTTCCTGAGTGAGATACTGGCACGGGGATAAATATTAAATATCTCTACAATGGTAGAGTTTCGCACTAGTATTGTAAATCCACAGAGCTATTGCCACTTATTCTACGCAATTTACTATGAAATTATAGCGTGCAGATTATAACCTAAATATAATGATGATATCATTTCATTAGTTATGTAATTCACACTGATATGCTAAGTGCCTGAGTTTACGTGTGAGTATGCATTACTTTGTCATATTGTTACAGCTTTGCAGATTTGAAAAATCTCGAAATAGAGATAGCTTATATCTTATCTTTTTCTTTATGCAATGTATGGCAAGACGGGCATGCCTTTTGCCTAATGATAAGCGATACGACTGCTCCTGGATAGTAGCAAAACCAAACACCACCATGAATTACAAACCATTGCTTGCTATTCCACTGCGCTCGCCATCCTGAGACAAAAGATGTTAAGTCTCAATTCACATTATGTCCAGTAGTTGTAACAGTGCATTTACATTTCTGTTTGGCGAATATAGACATTGCGGTGATACCTATCTAGGCGGCCTATCACATATGAGAGACCTATCAGTAAAATCTTGCAATTTTTTTTTACTTTGTTTTTCATGATGATCTTGCTAAGTATTATTATAACGTGCTTGCTAAGTATTTGAAGTAAGTTTGAGAGATAATGATACATTATCGAAAAACCTATGTGTAATTATTTAATAAACACCGGATGAGAAATATCAAATTATATTAATCTAGTATAAAACTTATATCATCATCATCATCAGCCCGTTGCAGTCCACTGCTGGACATAGGCCTCTCCCAAGGTACGCTACAGAGCCCGGTTTGCTGCTTTACGCATCCAGTCGCTGCCAGCCCTCTTGGGCAAGTCGTCCCGCCATCTGGCCAGAGGACGTCCAACGCTACGTTTTCCAAGACGCGGTCTCCACTCCAGAACACGCTTACTCCAGCGGTTATATGTTCTGCGACATATGTTGCTACTTCAACCTACTAACTTAAAACTTATATGGTAATACATTATTTTCGTTAATGAAGTTTGCGATGGGATAAGAAAAAACACGTGCAAAATTTGGACAATTATAATATCTGCTTCCATCCAATAACCTTGACTACTTGTTGCCGTATTTGCAATTCATTGTTTATTAGATATTCGGTGTTCCTTACATTGGAATCATTCAACGAATTATAATCACAATGAATTGGCATATTTTAAAACATGTTTTTAAGTATACTAAGATGATTTACTAGTATTTACTCGACAACTATGTCATAGGTGGAATAGACTAACGTAGTTTCGTTCTTTGAGCATTAGCTTTAAATAATAAATGAAGCAAGTCGATCTTTGCGATGTTATTCTTAGAATTTAGAACTCATGTTAGTACACACGGAACGTGTTCAGCTATGAGAGCTAAAATACTCATAGTGGAAGTAAATATTTTCATGTGTGTTATTAATGCAGAGTGCATATTCCTCCGATAGCCTTTGACTTGATCGGACGTCTGTGTTGCTCTGGTGCAGTTTTTAATTTGTATTTTTGCTGTGCGTGCCGGTGATTGGTGTCCGTAGTTGGTTTTCGATTCCTGCTTGCACTCGTGGAGTTTATACGAGGGGTCTACGCCTACTGGGAGGAGCCAGAGAGGGACAGATATCTTGTGTGAGGTGCCTCTACAATTCGACTTAGTATTTTTCAAGTAAGAGGATATTTTGTTTTGGTGCTGGTTTTGAACCCGGTGTCTGCTGCGCGGGAGTGGGCCCTGAGCAACTGAGCTAATGTGAGGCGTGACGCGCCCGTCGAAATTATCCTACATATTGTACATTGTTTATTTGGAACACCTATTACCAAGTACAGTATAAGAATTAAAATGCCGCGTACTGCAAGAACACCGCCCTCATCGGCTGCTAGTAGCGCTATTACTGAGGTTCAGTCGGAACCAGATCTAACATCACTATCAGGGACTGAAGCCGATATTTTTAATAAAACCACTCGGAAGCGTCTTCGTCCTGATGACGCATGTGTCGATTCGGACCAATTCCAGGAAATAAAATCATTGCTGATGTCGTGGAAGCAGGAACAGGACCGTGTTCTCCATAAACTCTCTAGCGATGTAGCTGATCTCAAACGTCAAAATATGACAATACAAAAATCAAACAAGGACATTGAAAAATCGGTAGACTTTATAAACTCGAGTTTTGAGGAGCTGAAAAATCAAATCCAGGATCTAGAAAAACAACGTAATTGTCTTCGGAACCAGGTCGCTTGCTTGGAGCACCAATTGATGGACCTAAAGCTCTCTTCACGCTCATCAAGCATTGAAGTTAGGAATGTCCCTACTAAGGAAAAGGAAACAACAAATGATTTATTAGATATTCTAACTAAAATCGGTAATGTTGCTCAAGTCCATCTGAAACACTCTATGATCCGAGACATACGCCGCCTTCCCGGAAAACTTGGATCCACTCAAACAATATTTGCTGAATTCTCATCGGTTCAAACCAAAACTGATCTCATCGCCTCGCTTCGAGCTTATAACAGAAGTCGGAAGGTTGAGGACAAGTTAAACTCTGAAACTGTTGGCCTCCCTGGAAAACGCAAACCCATTTACGTTGCTGAATACCTTCCCCCATCTATTGGGAAGCTTTTCTATTTGGCTCGGAACTTTGCTAAAGCTAATAATTATCAATACTGCTGGTCATCAAATTGTAACATCTTTATTCGAAAGGATAATAATTCTAAGCAAATCCTGATTGGTTCCTCTCAACAATTAGATGATCTTAAGGCCTGTGCATGACTTGATTTTGAATTATTTTTTTGTTTATCTTTTTTATACTGCTCACACAATACTCAATTTACTCTTCACACAATACACTATACACAAAAATATACAAGCCTATTATACACAAAACAATTATTTTGGTTTTTTCTTAAACTATTTTTCTTTATTCTGTATTATATCGTTTCATATATATATCATTTTGCCTTGTATGTATTTACTCGAAAAATTTGCGATTGTTACATAGCGTCAAGCAGTCGATTATATTACTACAGTAATAACAAGTATAAAAATGATTGAGTCATTGTACATATCCAATCAGCTGGATTCAGTTGATATTTCTACCGTAAACAAGTGTTACCCGACTGAATGTGCTAATATAATAAAGAAAAATAGTTGTAAAGGCCTAAAAATTTTTCACATGAATATTCGTAGTATTAATAAAAATTTTGATGAAATGGTTGCTCTATTATCAGTTATTGGATTTCAATGTGATGTCTTAGCGTTATCAGAATGTTGGTTGAGTAAAGTAAATAATTTACCTACATTAGACGGTTACACTTCCTTCTTTACTAAAAACCATAAAAATCAAAATGACGGTGTCGTTCTATATGTAAGATCTAATATCGCATGCAAAATTAGTGAACCTACTTTTACAGATGGAAATTGCTTAATATGTGAGGTTAGTGAAAACACTTCTATTGTTGCTATATATCGTTCTCCCTCCTTCAACAATCTTACCAATTTCTTTAGTAGTTTAAATACAGTTCTGTCAGCTTGTTCCGGAACCCGCACGACTGTCGTGGTAGGAGACATTAATATAGATATAAAACCGGGAAACAACGATCCTCACTCTTCAGAATATCTTACCATTGCTGCACTGCACGGTCTACTACCAACACATACACTACCAACTCGTCTAAATAACTGCTTGGATCATATATTACTAAAAACTGATTTCCCAACCATCACATTACTATTAAAAACCTACATAACGGATCATGAGCCTTTACTTCTGTTTATTGATGATAAGAAAACAAAACTTAAACCCCCTCATATATTTAATAGAGTCAATTATGACAATGTCGCTAATCAAATAGCAAATAATGACTGGTCTCATGTTATGAGTACTTCGGATGCTAACCTTGCAGCAAACTTCCTGGTTGACTCTTTATCAAAAATTATTAAGGATAACACTTGTATTTGCAAACTACCGAGCAAATCACGTAATTTAAAACCCTGGATTACGCCTGGCTTGATTCGCTGTATCCGACATCGTGATCGTCTGCATAAAAAATATAAAATGAATATAAACAATCTTACATCTGAATTAATATATAAGAGATATCGTAATTTCTGTAATCTTCTTCTTCGTAAACTTAAAATTTCTTACGAAAAAGCAGAATTTGATAAAAATAGAAACAATCCAAAACAGGTTTGGCAGTTAGTCAATAATTTAACATCTATCAAACCTAAGCCACCCCCTCCTTTGGAACTCATTAATAAAGCCGACCCTTTGCACGCAGTGAACAGAGTTAACAACTTCTTTGCTACTATTGGCAAAAAAATAAAAGAGAAGGCAAACAATACTAGTATTTCGAATACGTGCGAGGAATCTAGCATGGTAATTGCTACCCAACACCATAACTCTATGGTTCTATTTGAAACTGACGTGGCTGTGGTGGATACTATCATTAAAAACTTAAGGGTTGACTGTGCCATAGGTTGGGATGGTATATCTACCAAAGTAATTAAAGTTGGTCAGTCAACGTTAGCGCCTTTAATAACTCACGTCTGTAATTTAGCGATCTCTACTGGAGTTTTCCCCACTGTTTTCAAAAAGGCTGTCGTCCATCCTATTTTCAAGTCTGGTGACAGAGACGATGTAAATAATTATAGACCTATCTCTATACTTCCCGTGCTTTCGAAAATCCTGGAAAAAATTCTGAACTCTAGATTGCATAATTATTTAGCATCTATAAATATTCTCTCAAAAAATCAGTTTGGATTTCGTCCAGGGATCTCTACAGAGGACGCAGTGGTATCCCTTACTGATCATGTAGTGAAAACTTTAGACAAAAAACGCAAGTGTCTTGGTCTATTCTTAGATCTCGCGAAGGCATTTGACACTGTCTCTGTCGCCAAACTTATAAAGAAATTGGAAAACATTGGAATTAGAGGTCTGCCTTTAAAGATTTTCTCTGACTACTTGCAAAATCGAACCCAAATAGTGAAGATTGAAAACTACTACAGTGGAGAAGAGACTATTACTTGTGGTGTCCCCCAAGGAAGCGTATTAGGACCTACGCTGTTCTTAATTTTTATAAATGACCTCTGTAATATTAGAGTTCCGAATTGCAGAATTTTTACTTACGCAGATGATACAGCACTTATCATAGATGGGGAAAGTTGGTCCCATGCGAGGATACATGCAGAATGTGCGATGCGCACAGTTCTAAAGTGGCTGTCTCTCAATCATCTTATTTTAAACGTTGCAAAAACACAATTTGTTCCTTTTGCTATAAGATCTAATTTCCTTCCACCACCTACTCTTGTCATAACAGCGCATTATTGTGATCTACGTTACTCCAACATTTGTAACTGCTCAAGTCTCACTAGAGTTAGTTTTGTCAAATACCTTGGCATACAAATTGATGAGTGTTTGACTTGGCACGAACTTATACATACTTTGACGGCTAGGGTCAGGCGTCTCATCTATATATTTAAAAGACTTCGCTTTTCTACAAGTTTTGACACAATTAAAATGGTCTACTATGCTTTGTGCCAATCTGTGCTTGGGTATTGCATTCCGGCCTGGGGTGGAGCCCCAAAATCCTCATTGATGCAACTTGAAATCGCACAAAGAGCTATTCTGAAAGTGATGACTAACAAACCCTATAGATATCCAACCGCTAAACTTTATTCAGACTGTCAAGTTCTTTCAGTTCGAAAGCTTTTTGTGCAGCAGACCGTCCTCCGTAAACATGCCACAAGACCACATAAGGAACCAGACGGTAGGAGAAAATGTAGCATTTTTCCTACAGCACAAACACGTACTAAGTTCTCTGACAGACATTTCGTTGTTTTAGGTGGCAGACTGTATAATAAAATAAATTCCACGGTTAAAATTTTCAATATGACGAAATTTTCCTGTAAACGAGCTATTAAGAAATGGCTTCTATCTCTGTCCTATATGCAAACTGAGGCGCTGCTATGTAGTTCTAACGTAGGATAACTAAATAGTTTCTTGCTCCAAATAGGCATCTAACACTTACACACACATTCACACTTTGTTCTCTCATATACATACCTACCTACCTACATCACACAGAGCACAACAATCATCACACCTATACACACACCTACACACTCTACACACGAATGAAATAATAATTAAAAATTATAATAATTAAAAACCGTAATACTGGACAATCGTAGTTTTACAAGCACAAATGTACATAATATGTGAATAGCGGATGTTCATTCACCTAACTGATTTTAATATGATAAATAATATAAAAGTCAAACTGAATTTGATTTACATACCTAAGAATGTTGTCTTGGAGGTTTCACTGATACCTATAACACAGGTTCTCCTAGCATAGGTATCAGCAGATCACTTTTTTGTTGAGACAAATGTAATTGATTTAAGCTGAATTATTATCCTTGCTCCCTTAAAATGTATCTTCTTTATGTTCTCTATGTTTGTCTAGTTTTGGTGTAAATAAACATTTTTTTTTTATTTTTTTTTTTATATTTTAATAATGGGCCTCTCTAGCTCGCTCAGATAAGCTGACTCTTTATTTTGGTGTGTAGTGGGTCGGCGGCTTTGGTTGGAAGCGCGCTTAACAATAATGAATGCTCATAACGTAGATAGAAAAGACATCAGTACATATATTGTTTACTAATATTATTTTTCACGCTGCCTGACTGCCTCGATGGCGCAGTTGTACTACAGTATGATTGCAAAGTTGAAGTCTCGGGTTCGAATCTCGAGTCGGGCAAAGTGATATTGGATTTTTCAATTCATTCAGCCCGGAGTCAGGAATTTGTGACCGATATTGCGATAGGCTCGGCCCCTATCACATCCTGGGACGGATAATACAAGGCGGAACGTGGGTGTCCTGGTTGCACTACCCCTTCTGGGAAAAAGGCGAGTTTATGTATGTATTATTTTTCATTAATTTTATATTATGGCCGTATTATAATATTGTTATTAATGCGTGGTGGCCTGTAGGTATTGGAATTGGATCCGATGCAGTTGCCGATTCGGTAGTCGCGGGTTCAAATGCCAGGGCACAGATCTGATTCTTCGGAGTCATGTGTGAATTTTATCGTTAATCACTACACATTTAACGGCGAGGTTTGCATACCAGAGAGTTTTCAATTAGATTTGCTATAATGAAAATGAAAATGAAAATAATTTATTGAATCCATTAAAATGTTCAACATTGTTTAGATTCAGATTTTTTTTTAACTACCACCCTGTTCGGAAAGCGGTTTTCACTAGAGAAGAACGGGCAAGAAACTCCAGTGTTGCTCTTTTCAAAACCAGTTTACAATGTAGTGATTATTACAAAAATTACAAGTTGGTTTAAATCATATAGTATGTAAAATCCGCTAGCCCGCACTAGGCTAATCTAATCCCAATCAATCGGACTATTGCTTGTAGAGTATTACTGTGCTAAGCTGTGCAAAATTATGGGTTGATAGAATATAATAAAAAATAAGATTATTTTGATAATTACAAAAAGCCTAAGAGCCTTTGCAAACGGCGTATTGCAGTGAGTAAACCTAAACGTGGTCAAAAAATGTGTGGCACTGTAAACGCTCATTAGTATCGATACAAATGCGCTGACACGGAGACACAGACGCGCTGCAGTCGGGCGTATGTATTATGATACAGAAATCAACAATGCTAATGGCAATGAAGGCAATGAAGCGAGCCGTCAGCAGTGCGGCGTCATGCGCCTCACCCACACACCTCTTTCAGACAATTCATAAACAAAAGCAATGCAGATGAGCTTCGAACTCGTCTCTCAATAGGCTCGCCCCCTATCACATCGTGGGCCGGAACACTCAAGGCGAAACGTTGGTGTCATGGTAGCAGCTCTGCCTAGCCCTTCTGGGAAAAAGGCGTGAGTTTATGTATGTACATGTGTACTATGTATGTATTGGTAATATTTGCATGATGCGGGTACTATAATGAATATACACTATACAGGGTATATCAAGACCGCGACCGGAAACAAAGCCAGTTGGTATTATTAGTGACTTCAGAGTTCAGACACAATGCAAACAAAATTTCGCAAAAAAAAAATTCAATGCTTTTTGTAATTTTTTACTGTTCGTCGTATTTGCGTGTTAAATATATAGTTTTCCTTAAATAATTATGTACACCTTTTTTATTTTTCAAGGAACAATAGTGGGCAAAGTTTTATATTACTATTTTTGCAAAAATAGGTATTTACCACCCAAACACGATGATACTTAAAAAAAAATCAGTCTTTTTTTATCCATTAAAATTACCACTAACACATTTATAACGATTTGATGTGCACTTTACTTACGGCTGGCAGTTCTTTCGCAGTAGCCACATGGTAGCCTCCGACCTCCTTAACATTCGCAGGTAAGAGCGTCGAGCCATAAAGCATGAAGTTGTGATAAAGCAACATCATTTTGATTTCCCGCGCCAATTCCTCCAACGGCGGAACATCATCAAAATATTCCGCCAGCGTATTTTGGTCGATGTGTTGGCAACGATATTTATACAGTAGTTCAAAATATGTGTGAAATATCGTGCGTTCTATTCTTTGGTACAGGGTAGGTTTCGTTCCACCCTCAAAGAATTCAAAAGACATGTAAGACGGGTTGTAGTGTATGCCATATCGCGCATAGTGATACGGCATTAAAACATGCGAATTGAGGCCGACTACCGGCGCTCCCAGCTTGTACGCTAATCCTAAAGCGCAGTCACTGTTGAACTGCTCTAATACAACAACATCGAACTTTACTCCTGTCTTCCACAATTGTTGCACTTCTTTGTTAGCTAACAAATGTCGACAGTTAGCAGTGCCCATGTCGACCAGGAAGAAACTAATGCCGATAACAGAAGCGTAAGACCTTTCTAGGGGGAACACATCTTCCAGAATCTTTGCAGTCCCCGCTAAACTAATATCGCGGTAGTTTTCGACAGGTTGCTTCTGCGGAAAATACGTTATGACTGTGACATTGTGTCCTCTTTTGGCCAACTCCAGCAGATACGGTTGAAATACAAAGAAGTGGCTTTTACCCTGATACGGAAATACTCCTAGAATATTCAATGAGTGCACTTCACTTAACATGACACATATCGATAGTATAAACGACGCTAAATTCACATTTAAAATCATGTTGGCTGGAGCTGTTATCGTTCCGGCGAATAGCACACGACTGTCCCGGACTAGTTAACACTCGCCTGATAATGATACGTAAGGCCAGTCAGCATTTATTTTTAGCAGATTTACAGCTTCCGTAAAACAAGTGAAATGAAAGACTCGGATTTGATTCCCACACCTAAACATGCATTTTTTGGGATTCAATAATTATCTCACATTTGTTTTCAACATTATAATTGTTTTAATCGTAATACGGGGTCAAAATAACGGATATTACGATAAGACGACATCGCTTATTATTTTTTAAACATTGGACTTATTTAGAGGAAAGAAGCCATTACTGCGTAGTGCATTTCTTGCTAGTGTAAATAGAGATGTAATAGTGCGTCACACCACGCATTTCGAGCTGTATAATTCATCATTGCACGCTCTGTTGATTTTGTAATTACTTACTCTGCAGCACATTGATAGAAATGTGTGCTTTACAGTGTAGAGCTAAAGATAATAATAGTAATAGGCATTTATTTCCAATCAATTTATGTGTTATATAACTTTCACGTTGACTCCATAAGCCTAGTTTAAACATTTCGAAAAATACCCTTAAGCTTACTTTTTAAATAATCAGCCAGTATTTGTTATATAAATATAATTTTGCTACTCGGTGATTGACATTTTGTTGATACAGGGCAACTTGTTTGCGTTGACTGTATCTGTTTTAATTACCGGTTATGATACTGTAATATTATACGTTATGTATAAAGCATCAAAGTCAACTTATTATGTAATGAGCATCACTTGCAAAAAGTGTCTTGCAAATTATTTATCGCAAAATATGATCTAAAGAAATAGTAGATTACAAAATAAACGAGGTAATAATTAAAACCAAAATTTAAAAGACACAGAAGCAGATTGATATCCTACTTCCTACTAAAATTATAAAGGCGAACGTTTGTGTGTTTGTTATTTCTTAACGCTCAAATGGCTTGACCAATTTTGATGAAATTTGGTATGGAGGTAGCAGATATCCTGGATTAAGACATAGGACACTTTTTATCACGAAAAATGTAGTGTTCCCGTGCGATGAGCAAAGGATCATCCTGCTCAAACGGCTGGACTAATTTTAATAAAATTTGTTATAGCAGGAGCTGGTACACTGGATTAACGTTTAGGCTACTTTTTCTCTCCAAAACTTAGTGTTCCCGTGGGATGAGCGATGATGAGATGATTATGAAAAATAATTTAAATTTGTATATTTGCTACTCTTTAAAACGCAACTGGATTGCATACGATAGAATGAAAATAGGACGGGTGAAATAGAATATAAGAGGATCAGATACCTTAAATACCTTCATACCTTAAATCAATAAAACAGAATGGGACGGGAAGGGACGGAAAAAGAAGCATAAAAGTTGAGATTAAAAATATAAAAAGTTGGTACGCAAAATAATAAGAGTAGATGTGAACTGGACTCAAAAATTTCTGGTAATAAATCTTATGTTATATGTACCTATTCACTTTTTTGAAGTTGTGCTACGTTTGGAAATATATGAGAGTTATTTTTTTAAGATATTAATTACTGTCTTGACAGACAATTTCTGTGACAACCCGTAATTATATTCAAAGTTATTTGTTCAATATTTATTAATCTACAAGACCTGTTTTTTATCAGTGGAGATAAAAAATAACAATTAATACATAATATGTAATGTCATTTGTGAATGTGAAGGAAATATTGTGAGGAAACATGCATACCGTGGCGATTTTAAAGAATTTCTACGGTATTTAAAGTCCGCCAATCCGCACTAGGCCAGTGGGGTGGACTATATGGCTTAACCCCTCTCAATCGTACTTTCAATTGCAGAGGAGGCTCGTGCCCTGCAGTGGGACGTACATATATGGCCTGATACTGAACATTTTAGCCACCATTATGAACTTTGTATTTTTGGTCCGATTGGTCTCAAAATCGAGTTCTGAAGCTCTTTGTTCCAATAATTTAAATTCAGAGTCAGAATTGGAATTAATAACAGCAGAGAAAAAAATATATAGATATTTATTCGTAAGCATACATGTGTGATTTTAAATTATATATTATAGTGGTGAATGATAAGCCATAAAAATAAGTGACATTTATCGTAAAAAGAAGTATAACTTCTTACGCGAGAAATAAAAATAAAATGAAACAAGTGTGTGTAAATAACACACACTTGTTTTTTTTTAATTTAAAAATTGAAGTACCAAACCTTATAGCATGTCTCAGACACAGAATTGTTATTTCCTTAACGCGTGGAAAATGTCGTGGCTATGACTTTAACTTTTATTTTTAAGATGTACACTATAAGCAATAGCATATTTTTATTATAGTAAGGTATTTTTGCTAAATAAGGAAAATAAAATAAAATAATAATGTAACAAGTAGTATTCTGACTAAATATAATAGTTATACAGGGTATATCAAGACTGCGACCGAAAACGAAGCCAGGACGACGAGACCAGGAGAACGAGTGCCAGATAGCCAGTGGTAGTATTAGTGACTTAAGACACAAAGCAAATAAAAATTTAGCAAAAAAAAACGTCAATTTTTTTTCGTATTTTTTTTTTACTTATTTCGTCGTATTCGGGTGTGCATACATAGTTTTCCTAAAATAATGATGTACACCTTATTATTTTTAAAGACGCGTACGTAAGGGTTTAAATTACTTTTTTTGCAAAAACTAGGAATTTACACCAAAAAAGTCGATTTTTAAAAAAATGCAAGTAGAAGACTGTCACGTTTTTTCGAAATTTTTAGTTGCAATATATTTGTAACCACTGAAACTACCACCTGGCTTCGTTTTCGGTCGCAGTCTTGATATACCGGGTATATATTATATTAACACCTCTCAGATGGGATCTTAATGATATTTTGAGGAATATATTTTATTTATTTTATTTTATTGCTATGAAAAGCGAGACGATCATGCCACTCGCCATATGGTAAGCGAGATTACCGCTCATGGACAGTAGCAAAACTAAACAACACCATAAATGACAAAGCAATGCTGGGCATTCCACTGCGATCGCCATCCTGAGACAAGGTGTTAAGTCTCAATATGTCCAGTATCCTTCCAACCGGAACACAACAGTGCATTTTCATTGCTGTTTTGCGGGAGAAATAGACATTGCAGTGGTACCTACCCAGGCGGCCTCTCACATATGAGAGACCTACCACCAGTAGAGTATATTAACATGATATTATAATATATTAACATATATTGTTATAATTGCAATATGCACGTAGAGATAAGATAGTTGTAGCATAAAAAGCTTATCTAAGAAAACAATTATGTAAACTGACGTTTGATTAGAATATGTAAATAAATTTTACACGCGCCCGTATTTTTCAATATCTCGTACTCATAATAGTACTAGTGCATTTACACTTTAGCGTTCACAATACATTTTACGTACATAATATGTACCTACACAATAGGCGAGACGACAGTATCAAAAAATTAAAGATTTTATGTTTTTAAGGGAAAATACGTATTACAAGGATTTCAAATGATAATTCAGTTTTAATCTATACTTGGAGATTAATAAGATTTTAAATAATATCAAAGTACAAAATATAGCAATCGGCCATTTTGACAAAAACGCTCTTCACAACGCATGATGTCACGCCTATGTAAAAATGACGCATTCGCTGCGCATAGACCACAGATTTAGTAGTACGCAATGACATGTTTACCTAGTAGTGACATCAAAGCGGACGCCATGACACCTACTAGCGTTTTTTGTGCACTATTGAAAAATTATTAGAAAAATGGCTTAAAACTGTGTTAAGCCTTTGTTAATTCTTGAAATATAGATTTTTTCGTATATAATAAATGTGTGCCCATATTTTAGAATATAATTTGAAAATCATTCGTCTCGCCTATTGTGGCTTCGGTAATTTAATAAAGCAGACGTACAAACGATACTCGATTTTTTACTGCGAATAAAACAGCGACGTGTTTTATCGCCATTGACCTCGACAATTTAACTCAATCAGCTCATTGCCGGCATACAAAAGCAGATATTCATCCCAGACAGGGACTAACATACAACACGGGAGGAAACTTGTAATAGTTGTCTACTTAAGTGTATGGCGATTTGGGTTCAGCCTATATCCAGATACTACATTGACACAATTCAATAAGTAAGTGAGTGGTAAACATGTCTCTCTGTGAATACTCTGCGGCACCAGATTGTAATGCAATTACCGTCAGGCGCATTTTAGTAATGTTGCCCTGTGAATGACAAGAGAAAACTTAAATGTATGTAGTATTAATCGAACTGATTAGATAGCCTCGTTTAAAACCCAAGTTGAGGAAATGTTTATGACAAATTATCTTGTTTACTTGCGTTTTAAGGTTTTATGATATCCCAGTGTTTAGGAATATTCCTAACATTCCAGAATAGGTGTATTTCAATATACATATTGTTATGAATATTAATGGAAGCCAATCGGAGTAGCACATGAGCGTAGAATATAGATTTTATTGCCTTGGATTAAACCTGTGCACGCCAGATGTTTATTAAAAAGGGCTGTCTGTGTAACCATAACTAAAAAAAAACTATATGGCATAATAGCTGACAGGGTAGTTATGTAAGATCATATTAATATGTATATTCTACGTTAATAGATACAAAAATACAAGTGCATTAGTTAATCTCTAGGTTTGTGTTGGTTAATATATAAATAAATATGATTTTATAATCGCGGTGGGGAACAGATTGTTTTGAGGCAAAAATATCGTGTACATTCATGTTTTGCCGACCATGTCAAGACGTCATTTTAATATCAGCTCCAGTATATTCTCTTAGCGACGATTATATTTTTTTCTGACAGGAAAACTGTATGCAGTTGTCTTTTACATACATTGGAGGCAGGACGGGAGGGCGGAAACGCATGTATAGTATAGTATATGTACTGCCGAAGGCATGTCTGGGTTTCAATTTGGCGTTAGAAGTTTGCATGCGATTTCCGGCAAGGCACAACTCGCGCCATCTACACTTTCTCGAGCATATTTCTGTTGCAAAATGTGATCTAATGAACAAGTGGATTTGCTTACTTTATCACTCTCATATTACGTAGACAATTCAATAACATCACATAAACGTTATAAAAAAAGTTTTTAATGCAGTTGCACAATTCCTTAATTTAGAGAAGATCCTTAATTTAATTGAATAAAAGTCGTTTTCAAACCGGTCCAAAATATATTGAGATTTATGAGGCGTCTAGTAGCGGCACCTTATCATATTATGCATGTATACGAATAGATTCATAACATATTCGGAGATGTTGCATAATAATTGTTGTGTATAATATTTAACGTCCATCTAAACGATATTATTATGTTATTATACGGTGTGTTTTTTTTGGAGGAAGACAGTTTTAAAAATGTTCTGGAATTTATCAAGGCAGTATTTTATCACAGAATAACTACGCAGGGTAAGGGAGTGCAAGATGGAAGTGCCGGGTAAGATGGAAACTGTCTATATTTTCCAAACCGTGCACACGAACACGGACCCACAAGACTCTTCTATATTTAAGACTAGCGGCCCGGCCCGGTTCCGCCTGGGATAGATACACTTTTTTTTAATATTCTGTCGTCTATGTTGATTAGGCGTAATGTGCCATTCTAATAGTAAAATAATTTTTCAAATCGGTCCAGTAGTTTCAGAGCCTATTCAATGCAAAAAAACAATCAAATCTTTCCTTTGTTTATTATTAGTTTAGACAAGAAACTCAATTCTGCTGGAGCCAGCTGGCGACTTCTGCAGTCGGTTTTTGTTTTTGCTTCAAATTATTACGCTAGCAATGATTCTTATAGTGATATTATTTCAGGAATTTAGGTAAGTCATTACAAAATTTTATTTTTGTACACAGTACGTGATTATGAAGGATATAAACATGGTATGAATTTATATTAAAAGACAAAAAAGGATGTATGTATTACCGTCGTATGAGAAAGCTGGAATGGTTTTTTGAGTATGTATCGGTTTTATATGGTCTTCAAATATATAAGATTAAGCTACAAGCGTGTTTAGTTGAGCACATTAACTATTTGCAATATCTGCAAATAGCAGACCTAGAATATGGAAATATATGTTATCAGGTACCGACCTTTCCAATTAGTCTCGCGATGATCATGTTATTATATTTGACAGCCTCCGTGGCGCAGTTGGTTAGACACCGCCTGTGAAACGTGAGGCCGCGGGTTCGATTCCCGCACCGAAAGAAATATTTGTGTGATCCACAGGTATTTGTTTCGGGGCTGGGTGTTTGTGAGACCGAAAAGTCTCTCGTAGTTTCTGATACCCACGACACAAGACTCGATCTTATTTTGTGGTCAGGACTATGTATGTGACTGTTGGGTGTATTTATTATTATTATTATTTATTAAAATTGTAATTAAATTTGTGTATAAACGCCCTATGCTACGTTTATAATTAAATACTTTTCATATTATAGTATAATATAATGAATGCATTCATTAACATAATTACCAAATTATACAATTGCTGATTTCATACATTTGTAGAAGTATAAATATCGTGTGGGAAAAATTAGGAAGCCCGAAGCAGTTCTAGACGCAGACTAGAATACATTAAGTTAAAAAAGCGTATAGTTTTGCTACCCAAGTGCCTCTTTAACACATAGTATGTTATTTGGTTACATATTGCAAACGGTTCTATTGAAGAATTCTTTGTAGAATTAACCTCTGTACCACGCAATTTAATTTTAGATGAAGGACCCTTTTGCGGACATCATTTGCATCAACTAAGAATAGGCAAAATGCCTTCTTGTCACAAAGGAAGTTCAATGAATTAGCATCACGGCTAGATATTGAGTTGTTTTTTAGTAGCTTAAGGATTATACCGAAACAAATTAATTCAGATTTTGCCTGTTTGCAGAATAACTAATTTCATACTAAGACAATTTTTATCTTTTTTCTTGCTTATAAGTTGTAATTTTCCTTTCTGCTTTAATTTATCATTATATTATGTATCGTTCCTTTTTAATTTATTTTTTCAGTATTATTTTATTTTTAATTCGCATGTAATATGAAAAGAAGAAAAGAAAAAGAAAATAAATATTAATAAACTTTTCCAACTCTTTTTGTTATGAATTAGTATCTATATCTATACTAATATACAAAGCGGAAGAGTTTGTTAGGACACATTCACATAACATTTCGTAATGCGAGACTAAAATACGAAATATATAAGTTTATTCTATTGTAGTGAATGGCGAGACGGCCATGCCATTCGCCTGATGGTAACCGATACGACCGCTAATGAATGAATTGCAAGGCAATGCTTGGCATTCCACTGCGTTCGCAATCCTGAGAGATAATATGTCTCATTATGTCCAGTAGTTACTCTGGCTACAATGTCCTTCAAACCTGAACCCAACAGTGCATTTACACTGCTGTTTGGCGGGCAAATTGTCATTACGGTGGTACGTACCCAGGCGGCTTCTTATCTATGTGAGACCTACCACTAGTAAATATAGATACATATAATATGGGGGGTCTGCATTAACGTATTAGAACCCAAAACAATGATTTTTTGATTTTTTTTCTTTTTGTCTGTGCGGTTGTGCGCGATGAACTCAGAAACGGTTTAGCGGATTTCGATGATATTTGGTATGGAGGTAGTTGACACACTATATTAACACTTAGGCTACTTTTAATCCCGAAAAAAATTGTGTTCCCGTGGGATGAGGAAGGAATTCCGATTTATTTGTTACTTTTTTATACTCAAAGGGATGGGATGGGACTGGATTACATACCTTGTGTGAGATTGAGACGGACTGAACGGGATATAACGAGACGGGACGGGTCGGGATAGGAAATTTCAAATAAAGTTATTCACGCAGACGAAGTTTGCGGGCAGAAGCTAGTACATAATAAATTACTTCGTGTTGATTCTTACAATATACTGTTTAACTAGATTTAGGTAAGTGGATGACAAAGGTGGAATGGTAAAATTAATAATATTAGACAAATGTAGACTTACATGGGGCAGTTCTTTAGGTGCGGCGACATGATAACCTCCAACTTCTTTCAAATGAAGGGGCAATGAAATTGCGCCTCCTAATAATAAATGTTGATATAATAATAAAAGTTTCATTTCACGTCTTAATTCCTCTAGAGGTGGCATATCATCAAAATGTTCCATTAGCATTTTTTCTTCAGGACGATAAACGAAAAATTTAAAAAGAAAATTAACGATAAAGTAACCTATCATCCTTTCAATTCGTTGCGCAAAGGTAGGTTTATGGCCACCCGGCGATAGAGGGAATACTATAGTTGTATCGCGGATGCCGAATCTCTCGTAATGCCATGGCATCACCTCGGTAGCTGTTAAGCCAACAACTGGTGCTTTCAGTTTATGGGCGAGTCCCAATGGACAATCATTATTAAACACCTCCGTAACAACAACATCAAATTTACTTCCATTTGTGTATAGACTTTGCACTTCTTTGTTTTCTAATAGCGCTTTACAACTTTTATTCGCACTGCTGATTAGATACCATAAAATGTTCACTAGGGCTTTGAAGGAACTGTCGATCGCTATGGATTGTTCCGCTGCATTTCTTTCTTCACTTAACTTTATATCTACGTAGTTATTCACGGGTTCATTTTGAGGGAAATAAGATATAACTGTAAGATTGTGCCCTCTTTTTGCCAGTTCTTTTAAGTACGTTTCAAACACGAAAAAATGACTTCTGCCAGGATAGAGAAACACTCCTAATATATTTAATGAGTACACACTAGTTATAAGAGCACTGATAATTAAAAATAAACGCATGTTTGAATACTTGTTTTGGTTGGAGCGACGGATGTCTTGTGTAGCGCTTAGGGGCTACGTAGTGACTGCGCGATTGGAAAAAAACTATGATGAACTTGTGCACGTTTAAATGTATTTTTTTGTTGCACAAAAAATTATATGCGAAAGATAAGTATACACTTAAAATCATATCTCGCAAATAACATTGTTTGTTTGTTTTAATCTCCACATGATAAGGACTTTTTCCTTAGTTGCTGCAAATGATATGATTAATTATAATTTATTATTTTATATTGTATCGTCGGTGGCGTAGTTGTATTACGGTACGGTTACAAGGTCTCGGGTTCGAATCCCGGGTCGGGCAAAGTGATATTGGGTTTTTCAATTCAGTAACAGCCCGGAGCCAGGAATTTGTGCCCGATATGGCGATAGGTTCACCCTCTATCACATCATGAGACGGAACATACAAGGCGAAATGTGGGTGTGCTGGTGGCGCCTCTGCCTACCCCTTCTGGGATAAAGGCGTGAGTTTATGTATGTATGTATTTTATATCCTATATTGTTTTATTCCACTCCATACAGTAAGATTTCGGTAGAAAAACACGAGCGGTGGTTCACAAACTGATTAATTGCGTTCGACTTATCGGCGGTACACAAATAATTATTTTATTATTAATTACCCACAATACCCACCACATATCAGAAATTGGTAATGTTATACCTATATAGTTAGTAAGTTTTCCCATACACATACATACATACATAAACTCACGCCTTTATCCCAGAAGGGGTAGGCAGTTGCGCCATCAGGAGACCCACACTTTGCCCTATATGCCGGGTATATCAGAACTGCGACCGAAAACGAAGGCAGGTGGTAGTTTTAGTGACTACAAACACAATGCAATTAAAATTTTCGCAAATAAAGCGTTTTTTGTAATATTTTTTAAAATCACCTGTTTGGGTGCTAAATACTTAGTTTTTGCAAAAAAAGTAGTTTAAACACTCACGTACCATTGCTTCTTTAAAAATAAAAAGGTGTACATCATTATTTTAGAAATATTATGTATGTACACCTAAATACGACGAAAAGTAAAAAAATCGATAAAAAAAACCAATACTTTTTTTGCTAAAATTTTAGTTACATTATGTCTGAAGTCACTAATACTACCACCTGGCTTCGTTTTCGGTCGCGGTCTTGATATACCCTGTATTCCTTACAATATCAACCATTCCGTTTTCCCATACAATATCAACAATATACAAAATTTGAATTTTTATTTAGTTAAGATGGTAATGGAGCGATTCGATGCAATAAATAATATTAATAAACTTTACGAATTTACATTATTCTATGTATTGATAAAATGCATTAAAATTTGTTGCGTAGTTTAAAAGACTCATAGAAACAACGAGAAGTGACTATTTTATACTGAATTTATAATCGGTCTAGTTTTTAAATTGATTCGTTATGATGTGGACGTAAGAGGAAACAACGTTATAGCACAGATTATAGCGACAAAAAGTTATTTACCAAGTATTTTTTTATTGCAATGAATGGCGAGACGAGCATTCCATTCGCCTGATGGTAAGTGATACGTCCGCTCATGAATGAATTGCAAGGCAATGCTTGGCATTCCACTGCGTTCGCCATCCTGAGAGATAATATGTTAAGTCTCATTATGTCCAGTAGTCACTCTGACTACAATGTCTTTCAAACCCAACACAACAGTGCATTTACACTGCTGTTTGGCGGTACAACTGTTAAACTTTTAATAAAAAATTAACGTTCATCGATATCCTTACATCTCGTATTTTTCTTAAGCTACAAAATAATCAAAATTTTCCTTTTATAATATTATTAGAATCTATACATATAATAGATAATATAAATATATTTATAAGACTTCATATTTGAATGTATTATATTTTCATACAAGCTCCAACTCGTTTAATGGCAGATATTAAAAGGATTTAGGAGTTATCTGTCACTGCTGCGAAAACTTATCGTAAAATTACTCGAGTGGGTTATTTTTGGAAAATCATCGGGTTTGTTACTAGGAACATTGTTTTTTTTTTATATTTCAAGCATGTTCTTTTCACCAAAGTTAGGCTCGTTACTTTTCAGTATTTTTTTCTCTTTCTGATAGTTTCGGATTTGCCCATTCACGCCCACTTGAAATATTCACCATGTATATTGTGCGATCGAAATCCAAGGTATCGCATCTCAGACGTCATATCTGCCAACTTATGGAAGATAGGAATCCTGAACAAGCTTTTAAAACTTGGTCAATTTGGCTATTCTATCGAGTGACGGTTTTCCAGGCATGTACGGTTGGGTGTGGAACACTGTTCTCACCCTAGGGACGGATTCACTCTATTTTTGCGATGCTTCGGATGGATTACAGCGACGCACTATCCACATTGGGAATGTTGCAGATATTACGAATTATTTACATTTGGGGAACGACGCCGCATGTCTAAGCGCGCTCTATCTCTGTATTACGCCCAATACACTGGCTCTAGTAATTATTAATTCTATCTCCGCTATTCCTTCCAAAACAAAACCTAGAATGAAGCTTATTGAACCAACACGCTTATTCGCTATTTCTTATTTTTATCGAACCATTGATGTAAAATTGCTTGGAATGATGGTTTGGCTGGCTCGTTAGAAGTTTATTGCGGCTCTAAGATCTTGTATCAACTATAAGGAAAAAATGACATTGTGAATTTTCCGCAGAAGGTATAATATGCGACAAAATATAATGCACTGTCCATGGATTTTATTAATTAACTTTCAATTATTGTCGGAGGTTCGTTTGTACAGATAATAATTATATATTTAAATTGTAAATAAAAACAGTTAAGGAACAAAATAAAACAATATATTTTATATAAAAAGTCATATAAATTATCAAAATAAATAATAGTCAACTAAAGCAACCCTTAAACTCCAATCGAATATATGGACGAAATCCTATGCTATATAGGAGAGACTTATCCGAAAGGAGAAAACTTAAGATACACAGTACCCACAATAAAAGCCTGATAGTAATATACTATTATTCAAATTTAACTCTCTTTCCTCTTCTTTCATCGCCAGTCTCTTGTGCTTTGGTTTCAGTCTGGCAGCAACAACAGCAAAGGACAGATAATAATTTGTAAATAACATAAAACATCACGTAAATAACGAAGGCGACGAAGGCAAGGACATCTAGTTGGTAATGTAGGTAAAACGGTGCGTTTACAGACGCCGGTTGTAAGTTGGGAGCGCCTTGGTATCGAGCTACGTACTCCGTCCAATAGATGGCGGTTTCCAGAGGTGATAGTGGACGGTCGTGCCACAACCGCGAAATTAGTTTTGCACGGTGCTGCCATCTGTAACAAATAAATAATGTTTTTTATTAAAATCAAGCAGAAATTTTAGAAATTATTTGCGGTTTTAAATGAATCCATTTATTGGTTTATTTGAAATTAATTTGTTTCCAAAATCCGAAAATATATATTTATTGCATTGATAATTATCTTTACGTATAAATATGTGTCGGCAATAAATTACTTCACTTTGATATTTGTTTAATTCATTTATTTAGTCATATTAGATAATTCCTTAGATACATAGTTGGCGAAACTTATTTCTGTCCCAGAATGTGATAGGGGCGAGCCTTTCGCCATATAGAATTCACCAACCGATACTTAGACAAAGTAATTATCCTCATCTAAAATTCGAACAGGATCACAAGGTTCCCAACATGTACACAGTGTCACTTTAACCTACACAGTATCATATATTTTTTAAATGGACAAATAAATTGTGAACTCACGCCGGGTCCAAAACATCATTCACAGCGGCGAGCAGACGTTGTTTCTTTAAATCGGTGAACGGTATAACGGTTGCTATGCCGGCATCCTCCATAGCCGCCGCGTTGCCGTACTGGTCGCCGAATAACGGGACCGCTATCACCGGTACTCCCGCGTCAATCGCCTCGATTGTACTCAATATTCCCGCATGCGATATGAATGCCTTGACGTTGTCATGTTCTGGAAATTTAAAAAATATGTATGTTAGTTTTTGTATGGGTATTTTAGGTATGATCAACTTTTGCGATTAACTTTTTGATACACTTTTATGGATTTTATTGAATAGGTGTCGAAGTTCTTTTTACATAATTTTTATTTCTTTATAATGTAAATTTTTCTATGTTGTCATACTTTAAATGACCAAGACAACCTGCCTTCGTTTTCCAAACAATTTGTACAATTAAAAAGCATAAAAACCTTTTATTTAGCATTTTTATCTAGAATTTTTTTACTCTACTTCATTTATCGTTTATGTAAATATAATAAACACAATAGGATTACAAGTTTGGATTTAAGCATTATCTGTTTTTTTTTCTTTTAATATGGGCTTAAAGATAAGATAAAAATATCAAAAAGCATACTTAAAATGTCGTACTGTGGTAGCCATCTCATGGTCATTATGTTTCTGGGTAGGTTCTGTATTTCTTCTCCGTCCCATTTCCACAGGATTCTGAGTGGGAGGGCACGGAATGTTGATAATAGTTCTTGAAGCTTGTCACCAGGCAACGTGGAGTCTTTTTGCGTCGATCCAAAGTTCACGTACAGAACGCCGTGCTCCGCTTCATTAATAAACCTTTCGATTTCCTGGAAAATTGTTTAAAGGTTCTATTGAATGCCTGATAATAATTTATTATTTATAATATACTTTTAATATGTTATCCACGGAATATACAGGGTGTACAAGAGAATGGCGCACCTGCTAATATACATTTTAGTAAATCGTGATTACGTCTAGATTATGATGCATTTTCGTAGCCGACTCTGATAATAACAAAGATGCCGAGAAATCAAGAATTAACATCACACGTGCTTCCCCTTAACATATTACGCCAAAGTGATTGAACCTTACAACTGAACGGGTCGCTCCACAACAGATAAGTAGGAATAGGTGATTAAAACTACATAATTGCCACGCCACTTAGTGTACATAGTTAGGCAATAGGAATTTAACATTGAACGAACCGTAGAATATGGTATGTAGAGAACATGAACACTAATTCAAGCGTACTGCTTAAGTGCCACTAATGATCACAAAATAAATAATAACTGACCCTATAATTTAAGACGGAAATAGGTACCTTAGGTAAGGAGGTAAGTGCTGGAACTGCCAAAATCCCGCACGAAAGCACTGCCACAATTTGATAACATTCAACAGTTGTACGTTCATAATTCACTTCGTTAGACACGTAAAATGTACTATGTGTACATAGAGCCGTCGCTCGGTCTTCCGATGCAACGTGTTTGATTCAACTTCGCGTAATTTTGCACAACTCACTAAAGTATTCTACCGTTTTTAGCCACAAACCCATCATCATTGCAATGGCCAAAAAACACTTAGATATTAAACTAACACTTCACTAAAAATACCATGGTATATTCCATGCGTCAAAATTCATAAAATTCAATCAAAATAACTGAAAACGAGTTGATAATAATAATGTATACGACAAATACATGTACACGCGAACGTAGTCCGAATTCAACTAAAAAAAGATAAATGTTTTTTTCGAAAACCGAAAGATAAAGGCTTGTTCACATTAGACACATTTACACGTATTTCATTTCATAATATTTTTTTTTTTAATTTTTACACGTGTTTACTGTTTTCACTAATTTAATATCATAATATGCTATTTCTTAAGTAAATACCATTTACTCGGCTACAATGATTTTTTAAATTTCGTTTCTATTATAAGATTTATGTACATTTTTTACCATTTTAAAGCAACATCATTATTAATATTCATTAAATAATAAGCAAAGGCAGTCTTGTAACTGTCTGTATCAAATTATGTAACTACTTCAACACATTTAAACAAGATTAATATCTCTGGGGAGAGTAACGATCACTTTATCAATCCATTATGATCTTACGTTTTTACGTAACTCTTATTATCAAGTACCTAACCAAATTAAGTTGTACTAAGTGTGAAGTGTGAACACATCCTAACATGGCGGTCATCCTTTGAAAAATGCACACAAAACACCGCCAATGGTATTAGTGTCACTCAAGCTCGGAAGCGGCGAGCTCAAAGGAAGAATAATCGAGCCGCGCTAGTTCCGACAAAGTTCCGACGAGTACACAATGACCTTCGGCTTCCTTTAAGAAATGGGCCGAATTCTGCAATCATTTTAATATCATAATATTTATTTATCAGTGTAATTGCGTAAAAAGAAATGTTTATGAATATCAATTACTTAGATAATTTAAATGTTATGTATTACTAAAACATTTGTAATTAATAAATTTGGAAACCTAACACGGTTTAACCGAAGACCAGCGTGATTTCTTGGTATCTTACAGTTTGGATTTGTGACACCTTGAGGAAAAAAATGACAAAACAGTTGATCCATGCACAATGCAACTATACCAAAAGTTATTATGTTGTTAATTTGTTGACACTATAAATCTAAGTACGCTCCTGATTAGCTGTTTTATTTATGTGAAATGAAACGAAAAATACCTTTTTGTAAAGTTAGAGAAGGACAAAGTGTACAGCTGAGAGTTCATGACCTGGCCTATGTGTAAAAAATGTTAAGGCGAAGTCAATGAAAATTTTGTTGGTGTTAAAAATGGTTTTCGTGGTATATTTCATTAACCATTTAATTAACGACGAAACGACAAAATACGTATATGTTAAAATCTTGTTCTTTACCCATTCCAGTTGGATTTTTGCGAAAATGTGATGGTAATACTTGAAACTTTAAACGGCCATAACTCAAAAACGGATAAATATTATCCAAATAATATATTTTTATAATCATATTAATATTATGCCCTTGCATCCAACTTAGCAGGTGTTCCATTGTCTTGTACACCCTGTATAGAATGGTAGTTTGTTACTAACATTAAAAATTTTTATGACTTTTTGTAAATATATGGAATCATCATTGATAGTGCTGTACCGTGTACTTAAGGTTAGTGGACTACGATGTTATATTTGCATGATCACTCTACGAACTTAGTCAAAGATTTTGCGGCAAGAATTAAACCTCAAATCCGTAAATTTTGGTAAATCGAGACACCAATGTTTGATTGGGCTTGAACACATCTACAAAATAGCTATCCAATGTAGATGTATACAATGTTATTCTTAATCACGAAGAACAAATAAACAAATCGAAAAGACGATTGCAATAATTTACTAAATAATCTACTAAATTTACTAAATGTATACGAATAAAAAGTTACTAAATTTAACCTGAGCGGTTAAAGGCCTTGAACACGTCGAGGCGACTTCAATGTCAGTGGAATAAATACAATTTTAAAAATTCTGATAAACATGAGGGGAGATATTATTGTATTCCATTATTCCAATTTCAAGATTCTTAAATTAACACCTAACATACAAATATCCGGTAATGCTGTTTACTTACGGTAGGAATGACTTTAGGCGGCCGAATGTGAATGCCACCTACGTCGATTACATTATCAGGTCTGACAACACCGCCGAATACAGACTGGTGTGTGTTTACAAACACTAAACTCGCGTTCGACGCAATACTTTCCAGCGAGGGCAGGTTATCGCCCAAATACTTATATAGATACACGTGGTCCGTCACTTGAGAGCCCACGTAATACACCCAGTTGGAAATGTGATACAGCATGTAGTTCTGCAATCGTTCGAGGAACCACGGTTCTTTTCCGTACGGCAAGTTGGCTTGGCTCACATAAGCCGAATTGAAATTGATTCCCAGCCTGTTATACTGCCACGATTGCAGCGGTTGAGGATTAAAAGCGATGTACGGTGCACTCAAATTCGCAGCCAAAGCCAATCCGCAGTCACTGTTGTACGACTCCACAAGTATAACGTCATATCTGGGACGCGTTCTTAACAAATGTAGCACTTGGTGGTTGTTCATAAGAGTCCTGCAGTCATCGTTGCCGGCTTTTGTGGCCACTAGCGTTTCGAACGGCACTCGGGATACTTCACTCGCGATCACTGACTCGAACGATAGTCCTTTGTACACTTGTTTGTCACTCAGAAGTATGTCTTTGTAAGAAGCCGGCGCGTCCGGCATCTGGAAGTAGTTAATGAGAGTTACCTCGTGGTTCCTGTTAGCCAACTCACGAAACAGGCCGCGGTAAGTGAGGTAGTTGTTGCGGTCGAGCGACGGGAATATTCCTAGTATTTTGTAACAGTCCGCGACGAGTACACTCGCTATGAAATATAAAAGAAAAATCGCGCGCTTCGTCATTTTCGATGCGGACGTTCGTGTTGGCTCACAGTTAAATGGTTACTAGGGCGTAAATGTAGGCCAGCTTACGTAGCTATCTATTAATAGGTGGAAGTTGTGAGGTAATCATTTTGCTTACGACGTCGCTATTTCGTTAGTGTCAGAAATATTCAGTGACTATAAGATGTGTGATCGTGACCTTGATTTATTATGAGTATGCTGCGCGAATCAGCACGCTCAGATTAAATATTTCTGTAAGGCTACTGCAGAGATAAGAGCGTAATAATATTGATAAACCCAAGATATTATTTAATACACAGCTATAACAACATATACAGGTGTATTATGATATGCTGTAAGTTATAACACTAAATAATTCGGAGATTTACGTGAAATCAACTAGTAATTTGGAACACAACAGTGTTTGGTTATCAAAACTTAGTGTATGCGTACCGATAGGATCCTCATTAGAAGTGGAAACGCAGTTATCTGTGTTTATTCATTGTGTTAGGAATCGCCAGACTGGAAACCATTCTCGGGCGGCCGCGCGTGACCTTACCAAGTTACGTCATAGAACAATATACGCCATTGTTCATGCAAGTTAATAAGCACCAACACAAAGTCACAAACCAACTATTGTCGACAGTTGGAATTCCATAGTCCCATACATTGAGCGAGTGATTCGTGGGATAAAAGATCTTCTACCTCCACCTAGGCTAGGGAACAAAGTTCATTTATTTACTTTATCTAGTACGAGTATATGCAATTGTCAGCGCAGATTACGTGCCATGTTTATTAATAGTAATTGAATGCATCAAAACAGTGGTTAAAGATAACTTAAATGGTTAAAATAAGATTATTATATTTAAAAATAAATATACAATGGAAACGAGTATGTTTTATACACTAGAAATACCTTAAATCTACGTCTATATTCCATATAATAACAATGAAGATTCAATATAAATAAAAAGGCCAACTTACTATTCAGCCAGATATAAAAAAGATAAATACCATATTAACCATCTTATGAACTGTAGAATAATAAAGCAACAAAATGATTGAAGCAATGTTTATACCTAACTACATTTTTGCAAAGAGCTCTTTAATTAATGACGTTTTTTCGCTTGCGTTATTTTCACACGGCGCACTGTTGTCTCTTGCATGAAAACAAAAAGTCTGTCAGTGTATAAATGAAATAAAAACGTCAGTGGAGTTGTGAGTGCAGGAAACATTTCGCATTGTCAACGCCACTACGAGACACTATCGTAGGGTTTCCTATTATAATCCGGCCGCTCAGAGAATGCGTTCCTGAAAGGTTGTAATCGAACGGACGACGTAACTTTGAAGTGTCGTTGCAAATGCAACGACAGCAAATGTAAATACATTATCGAACAATTTTATTTATTTACCCTACTTACGAAATAAAACATAATAAAAAATTAAATAATATGTAAATTTAGGTTAAATTTTATCACTTTGGACTAAATTTGACGGTTAATAAAAATAAAAATATTATATTTATAAGTTCATACCACGCCGTTACAAGGTTATGTCAACTGTCCATTTCCGGCAGTGATGTGGCCAAAAAATAGCAGATTATTATAACGTTATTTTCCGTTATAATATAAATAATACATTTGTGTTTTTAATAATGTATAACGTAATAATTAAACGGATCTAACTCTTTATTTCACCTGGCAGCAATATAATATCTTTCACATTTGTTAATTTTATTTAAATTTGGCATTGAAGTTTACGTTTTTATTAAAATATTTTAAATAAGAACATTTAATATTAACTTATATTATTTACTTATAATTGATTTAATAATAATAAGAATCAAAATTAAAATCCGATCTATAATGTGATACTATTTAAGCGGCTCAGTGGCGCCTCCTTTTCTTATTATTTTTAATTAATTGTTTGTAAATATGTTGACATATTTTATAATAAATATAATTATCACCTTGTTGTTTTGTTTATTATTTTAACGACATGAAAATGTAGAATGCAGACAATTGGATATTTGACGGTTGTGGCAATAAAATATAAAATGTGTTGCATTATTATGATAAGTTAGTAAAAGACAATAATATTTGGTATTTTTATTTACATTTATATAAATTGTAAATATTATAATGATCTGAAAGAAGTTTGTGAGTTTTTATTTATTGATTAAATGTAACAAAACAGGATCGGCTGTCCTTGTGCAGCGTGTGACGTCACAATGTACAATTTTATTAATTTCTGCCACTAAGATCATTCACCAATTGTAAAGTGTGACGTAAATTTTAAAAAGTCACGTGACCAACCGTTTTGGTGACAATATTTTTAGTAATAAAGAAAAACATGTTTATTCGTTATAAAGATCTCTTTAAAAATATATTAACGGTTGGAAGATTTAAAGAATGATTATACCTAGATTTTAAAACACTTTATAGAAAATAGTCAAGTATCCAATTATTCTAACTTGCTACTTTTACTGGGAAAAATTCAAAAGTTTAGCAAAATGATAATTATTTCCCATCACTACTCATGATCAACTGGCATGTGTCAGGAACGCATTCTCTGAGCGGCCGGATTATACCAGGGTTATAGCAAACAATATTCATACATTTACTAAAATTACGTACATATACTAAATACAAGCGGCCTATTTTAGTTATCGAATGTTTCGAACGACTTTTGAATTCTTTCGTTGTATTCACGCAAAATGAGAATTTTAAAATGTGAACTTCACTAATCCTTCTTTAGCCGGTAGATTGAGTGATTATGTCATAACCTCTTTCATCATCATTCAGTATCATGAGACTTCCTCTTCACGGTAGGACATCATGCTTTTATAATGTAGAAGAAATAAAACAAACTCTTGCTCATATATTTTTTCTTTTGTCCCTATTTATTGAATAAGGATTTAAATAAAATAATTATTCAATATATATTGTGGCGCATGAGCAACTACCCGTAGAAAGAAAATTGGCGCCTTTGTATACTTTTTGAACGTCAATCCTAATTATGTATGTTAAAATTCAATTTTGCCCTATATTTGGTAGCGCAAAATTGCAACTACATGTACTTAATTTATTTCTGACTAGTTTGCTTGTTATCTATATACATTTGGGGACTTGTAACAACTTCAGACCGCACTTGCACGTGGCGCATCCGTGTTATTGCCGCATACGGTATCTACTTCCAAAGATCACTGTTCATTGCTGTATAACGTCTAGCTAACTTGGGGAACATAACAACAAATAATGTAATGAAACTGGCATATTATCTCCGTTATATAGAATCTATCTGCCCATTTACGACTAATACTGATTATGGAAGTCGTCAACAATCGAGGGGAATAGAATTGGTGTCGTGTTAGCGGAAATCATATGCCATAGAAATTGTTGTAGTTAACCTAAGCTTTTTGGCACAAATAAAAGCTTCGATTTAACTATAAGCATACCTTTTGACTCACAAATTGAATTAATCTTCGAGGGATGGAGTTACGGCCTCCTTTAGTCAATAGACTGACGCGTTCATTTTTATTATGTGTTTTATTCAAAGAATAGTTTTTAGTTGTGTATTGTAACTTTTATCTTAAGACACTCACTTCTATCACGAAAAAGACACAGTATTTTTGTGATATTGTGATGAAAAAATGACAACCCTACAAATTGATGGAACACTGCCAGAGTGTTGGATTACCAGGAATTATGGCCTATCGGTTTGTTATTTGCGTGTAAATACTTATATTCAACGCTAATTGATTGAATTTAACTGGAAATCACTTGTCTCACAACAACGAAAATATATGATTGGATATGATTACGTTTGTTTTATCTAAAAACTAATTCACATTTTCATTACTGGTAGACATATTTTAGGACTCAATCCATGTAATTTTATTTAATATTCATCATTGGTAGGTATACATATTTTAGAAGCTATCCCATGAAATTTTATCTGATAAAATACACCGTAGTGTAGATATCCAAGATTTGATATAGATCTCAGTGCACACCACGATTGCCCTATTATCCTCGCGTTTGTAAAGGGCATTAGTGCCGGAACCCTCGACAGCATAAAAATGTAATTACAAGTGGGAAGTTCGCGAGCCACTTAAATACAGATTTACCCTTTGAAGAGCGATTTGATGGGCGCGGAGGTGTGAGATCTATCATATCTCGATTGTGCCTCTCAATTATTCCCTTCTCAGAATTGATACCTCGATTCATTTTTCAAGCGGCTTGTTTGACGGCCGCTCCTGGTCCATCGATTATATTTACGAGCAGTGATTTGTCGGTATTAAACGGTTTGGTTTGCTCGTTGCGGTTTACTGTATTCGTGTGCACTGACGTGGCCTTATTGTTCTTTGTGTTTTAAATAAAATGTGATAGCGCTTGGTTTATTTATTTTTGTACAAAAGGTGGCGTGGAGGAGGCGTTAAGAGGTAATATAGAGCTTTAATCCTCGATTATACTCTTTAAATAATCTACCTGGAGTCAAAATAATGGGTTAGTTAGTAACAAAAATAAAACCTCAAGAATTGAATATTTTTTTTTTAAATAGGACATTTATTTGTAATATGTATTTATACATTAGTAATATTTGATTATGCAGCGCGGTGCTCAATTTTATTTTTTGTTTAATTGTCAGTTTTTATATTAATGTGTGGTCTCTCAGCGTAATATGTGTATTAATGAAACTCAAAATATATCAATAGCACCATATCATAATAATATTGCCCAAATTCACTGAAATGGCTCAAAATGTATAGAGAGATGTTACAAATATTAAAATATGTAATAAGGTTCTTTCTTTTTGTGTGTTTTTGTTTATTCTATTTTGTATGTTTGTTGTTGGATTTTTAATTTTATATAGTTTTAGGATTCTCTTTGTTTGTTGTTTTTTAATATTATAGCGTCGCTTTGGCCTCGGCTGTTAGGATGTTATACTTGTTGTTAATAAATAAATAATATTTTTTTATAAATTGTTTTTTTTGTTACGTGGTTCACAATTATTACAAATTATACAGAGCGAATGAAAGGTAGGAAGGATGTAACTCTGGAGTAGCCAGAAGGTAGACCGGCCTGGCATCCCCGGGAGGCGAAGAACGAACTGACGCCGATCTGAAAATACAATAACCAAGGTCAATCCTCCACATAGAAAACTGACAAAATAAATACTATGTACATTTTTGACTTGTATATTTAAGTTTTACTAAGTTACAATCACATTTCAGTCTAAGTAAGTAATATATGTTTGCATTAAAGTATTGTGAATTTAATTTGGTACTTTTATCAATGAACAAAGTCCAAAGAACAAGAACGCAAGTAGCTACGATAACTTCAGTAATATGCATATTAATATAAAATTAATAATACAAATCCTCTGACCTTTAAACCAATCCACAGCTTCCACAGGTTCCACAGCTATTTACCATCATCAGCCAAAGGAAGTCCACTGCTAACATAGGCCTCCACAATGATTTCCATATTTCCACAACTATACTGACTTCGAAATCGACGCTCTAACATCAAACTATCGCCATTCGCCTTCATTCATTCCTGAACATCAATAGTTCTTACCAGAATCCTGCGCCTGTTGATGGTGGTGACGAGAGGTCCTCCGGTATCACCAGGGCATGCGCCACGGCCGTTAGCTCCGCTGGTGCAGATATGGTGGTTTTGTAGGAAGTTTCCACCCAACTGGTTGGCGCATACCGCGTTCGAGATCACTGGGACGCTCACTTGTGAAATCGTTTGTACTAGACCCACCGAGTCACCTGCAGAAAAGACATTTCATTTTTACGCTGACATGACAGTGGGTATGATGGATATGATGGTAAATTTAGTCCAGATAGAATATCCACCGAATCGGGTTGGTTATCTTTAGATGGTGGACACAATGATGCCAAATTTCATCCCAATATACACGGGAGAGATGCATACCATTGATATTTTCAATAATTTCTAAAGTATTTGTATTCCACGACACCGCACTAGGCCAAAGTGGTGATAGTAGCCTAATACCTCTTAATCGAAGTTCCTATAGTAATATAAGCCCTGCTCGTATACGGGCTAGATTATTAATAATATTGTTACACAAAGGTAAATGCGACACATATCTATAATGGTTGTTAACCGAATATCCTTCAACCAACAAAAAACAGTCGTGAACTACTTTTACTATTCCATTCTTCAGGATTCAATAGACATAGTACACGAAAAAATTGACGAAAGTGGAAGTCAAAATCATATATCAGGATCGGGGAATGCGGTAATCTCTCTCTATTTCTGCAAAATATAAGAGCGCCTAATATGCACGCAGCACGAAATAGGACAGTTCACAAGTTACAACTAACCTTGACGAGTGATACCATAACCGGACAGGACTGCTGTAGCGCCCACGAAGTTGTTATTAATTTCACTGCCCGACGGGAGGAGAACGGGTTGAATTAGAGCTGTAAAATAATCATACATATCGTTAGAATATACAAGTGTTGATTAAAATGCTAAATCTGTGTGTGTAGAAATCTCGTAATATTGCGTTTTATATTTTGCTTCATAAAATAATGTATGAAAGATTAGAGCAGTATATTATATCACCATCTTTCTTTCCACACAAAGAAAATGTAAAAGACATCAGACTAATTACAGAAGCTATTGGAAGGAAAGTAACATGCATGTTATATGTAAATTAATTGTAAAAGATATTACATTTCGAGATGTAGGGGCGCGGTGATTATCAGTTGAACCACTTACGCATTTACTTGTCGTTGTTTAAAAATAAGTCGTATATAATATTTACTTGTGAAAGATATCCTTCTAATACGCAGAACAGCAATATCATTGGCGACGATCCACGGGTTGTATCCTGGGTGTAGCACAACGTCAGAAGTGGTGATCCGGGTGCCGCCGGAGAAGAGAAGGTTAGACCCGAGGACTACGGTGAAGGAGCTCGCAATATTGTTGCCATCGTTGCGGCAATGGGCGGCTGTTAAGATCCGTGTGTCCGAAATGATAATACCACCGCATACAGAATTGCGAACTACATTTATGTGCAGGATTAGTCCAGCCTGAAAGAAATATACGGATTTATATTAAACATTTCTGTAAGTAAATGTATTCAACGAAAACGGTTCAAGATGCAAGTGAACTTTAGCTGCTTGTGGTGCAAAGTGCAAGCTTCACGGCGATTTCTTGCGAACCGCTCCGAACGTCCTGTCCATTTATGGTGATAGATGATCGACAACAGCGTGGCTCTACCACTTCCAGATGTTTATGTTTAATAACCATACCATTCTATTTAAGATAAGTTACAACTTACCTGATAGGGGACAGACAGAGTGGTAGTCGTGGATCCCCCAGCAACTCTCTGACCAGTTTTGGCATATTCATTTTCAAGCTTCCATATCCTATCAGCTTCGGGAATACCGACTCTATTGTGGTAGTCATAAACACCTAGGTCCAACGACGGTGCCACATCTTCAGCAGCGCTGACGGCTGCGAAGAAAATTAGAGGAAGCAAAATAATCTTCATCGCGTCGTTTATTTTATGAAAATGCAGGATTAGTAAATACTAAATTGTTTTTAAGTATTCCAAGTGTTCTTCGTTTAATGCCTTGTGACGTTTAATACTAATTATCTGTAATTAGTATTGCAATCATAATAATCCCCATTTCATTTTGGATTCGCAGTTAGGTGTGTGGGTGATATGTTGCTGATATTTTATCAGCTTAATTTGTGGGTTTGAAGTTATTATGTTATCTAGGATGTTCAAATTTGTTTTGTTACTATGTAATGTATAAAGAGAGGTTGCAGTAACATTACATCTTGTTTCTTAAGACGGAATTCCCGGAATTTCTAGTGGGTAAATATTAATATTTTAAGTCATAGATATGATGTTTTAAATGTGATTTTCAGATTGACAACCTGTTTTGAAAATGCATGAGAGTTTTCTCTGCGACGTTAACTGAGGGAAGAATATTTTATTGTTTCACATATTTTTTACTTAAATTGATTTCAAAGATTATATTAAATTAAACAAGTCTTCAATATGACAACCATAAATATACCTACTACTAAAAATGAATACTTATAAATTGATTCTTTGAAAAATACTAAAAGCTTTGAAATAGAAAAATGTCAGCAGCGGTTTTAGTTTGGTGGTTTGCAAGACCCCAAGTTCAGGCAAAAAGCGTCGGATAGTTTTCACCATGGAGTACATGAGAGCCAACACTTAGAATTGAGAATGCTTAAAACCGGTTAAAATGGACGTCATCGGGAATGAAGGTAGACCCTGGCAGTTAAGAAAAGGTTGAAAAAATAAAAAATCCTGTTGTACATTACCTCCATATTTTGTAAATAATCAGATACATATTTTCAATACAAAATAATTAGAAATGGATTAATTACCAGTACTGTTCTGTATCAGGTATCAGCCTATATACGTCCCACTGCAGGGCACGAGCCTCATCTACAATCGAGCGTACGATTGGAAGGGGTTCAGCCATATTATAGTCCACCAGGCTGGCCTAATGCGGGTTGGCGGACTTAAGATACCATAGAAAACTTTATTACCATTAATTACCCGTATCCGTGATAAACTATCTATATTATTACATAAAATATATTATTTTTCGTTATGCTGCGGAGCATATGTTTGGCTTTTACGAAACGTAATTGATAAGACTTGGCAATTAATGAGATTGCAGCGGTGGATAATCAACTAATTACTGAAAATAAAAGAAGTGTAATTGCTGCAACAAAAGGTTGATATTATGCAAATTAAAATATTGCTTGAAAGTCTTATTGAGATGAAGAGTAGCTAAACATGTAAGTTTAATGAGTAGTGAGCTACTAATGAATCGCAATCATTACTCTGATATCGAGTCACTAGTCTGACCCTAGCCTTTAGAAAATAAGTAATAGTCATTTAAATCTACATTAGCCCGTCTAGGCCCAACAGTTCCCAACAACATTAGAGTACATAAATACAGCAGCATGAAAAATACTTGCAAAGAGCTACACTCTCAAAGAGCTGTGACTCTTTGACATAAGAACTAGTTTCACATGTTTGCCTAATTTTTGGCGGTTCAAAGGGAGAGTTCGTTGGCCAAAGATTTTCAACTTTTTTTCCTCTTTAGTGTCCTTTAGCGTCCGAGGGCGTGTTATGACACTTCAATAGGCTCGGCATCTGGATAGCATCTACGTAATGAGGAAGTATCCAAGTCTTCTAGTAACGCTTTTTCGCTTTAATTAGTGTGGTATTTTCTTATTAGGAGCTCCTGAATTATATGCATATACCTCTGCAAACACGATTGACAGTAATGTAACCAAAGTGGAATTTTGTGCTATTCTCTTTTGTTCAGGTTACAAATGATTATAATTGTTATGCAAGTTGTATTTTCTTGTAATTTCATTTATAATGTAAGAAACCTATTTTACTATGAGGTTAGAAGAGTCTTAAATATTTATAAACAGAGCGTTGCATTGGTTTAAACATATGTATTTGTCCTCGTGTCCAAAATGTGTCCCAAAACACTTCTGACAGCAAAACAGTTTATTCCGAGTAAATATTATTGGTTAATTGGGGCGGGAACACATGCGGTGATGGCCTTTAGAGTCTGTCGCTAAGTGCAGCCGCTTTTAGTGCCATTTATAATGTACGCACTGACTTGAGGTCGCTTCTAACATTACTTCGGAGTGCACGTGCTGTTCTGTGTGCGCTAAGTTGTTGAGTAACTTATAGTTTTGTTCATTTAACTTACTCGAAATTTAAATCAACTGGTTACTTAATGATCCCTCGATTTAATGCTGAAAGAAAATTGGTGAGACAGTTTCCATGTCCGATAGGTTTTTTACAAAAATGACAAATATTGTCAAGCGCACTAATCGGCAGTGATAGACAAAATCATAATTATTAGTCGTACCTAATATATTCGTCTTCCTTGGGATTTAAAATACTGTAGGTACACGACAGTGCGAAGCTCTAACTCCAATGCATGTATTAAGTATGACTAAATTTATCATAAATAGATTGCTTACGTAGATTCAGTACACATCAGAAGTAATAAGAATCCACGTAAGCATAGGGTAAGAGCAACTCAAACATATTACAATGACTTTATACCCACACCTAATCGAAACTTGAGTGCAACTATTACACGCATAAAATGCAACAGTAATACTCCCATGATAGCTTAGAACCAGATGTGATACGGAGTGGAAAACACTCACGCAGGGAACAAAAATGCTACTAAACACATAACAGAGCAGAATAAGTTTTCTCGCGTCGCTAGCTGTGACGCGGTCCCTTCAGGCTTTAGATGCCTTCGTGACCCAGTTACAAGTTCACACTTGCACTCACGCCTCCGCATTTCCATTCATATGCGCGCATAGGAGTGAGCTGTTCGTAAATTGTCACGCTTGTCATTCCGCTGTTATTGCTCACTGGTACACGTTGGTAGAACATTTTTGATTACGATGCTTATTGTATTGAATTTCCTTTTGGGTTTATTTTTTATTTAAATAGTTAAATACACTCAACAGTCACACAGTCCTGACCCCACACTTAGATCGAGTCTTGTGTCATGGGTATAAAAGACTACGAGACACTTTTTGGCCTCACAATCACCCATACCCGAAACAAATACCTACCTCATAGCCGGTGTCTAACCAACTGCGTCACGGAGACTGTCAATTTATACTTTCTCATTTTATTTTATATTTTAGACTGTTACTTTTTAAATTCAAATCTTTGTACTGTATTCATATATTAGTGAAATATTTGAGTTGTAAACGGCGCTAAATTACTTCAACCGACAACATAAAACTTTGAACAATGCCAACGCGCACGCATAAATTGTTTTGTTCATTGAATAACCATTAACAATTGGGTGCGCTTCGATCGTATACATAACCTTTGGCCTATGCTTTCCTAATATACTCGTAGAATTTAAAGTAATTGAATAATTTAATTAAATATTAATTCTTCTTTTTCTTCCTTAGCCACAGGACGTCCACTGCAGAGCATATGCCTGATCCAAGTATTCAGTAGTGATTAGAAGGGGCCAGAATCCAGTGATTGTGTTGGGAGGACGTCGTGCTATTAATTATACAAGCCCAAATGCCCAATCTAATAATGAATGAGTACTCTACAAAAAAGTGCGATATGCCTAGGATATAATTTTGAGGAAATATGCAGAGAGAAAGAGAGTAATAAAGAGTAAAAGGTGTTGGTGGTGGAAAAAAGCAAAGAAGATTTCTTTGCTTCTGCTTACAAACTTGTATTTAGCTTTAAAAATAAAAATACATTTAGTAAAATAGGTAAATCTATTATTATCGTGCATAAGTTTATTGAGAGCGAATCCAGGACAGGTAGCTTCCAACGCGGGTGGAAACCGAAGGTAAACCAGCCATGCAGCGTTGAGCGCCGTACGAGATGATACCAACCTGAAAATAAAAGTAAACACATAAAATAAAATTAATCGTACATAAATATACAGGGTATATCGAGACCGCGACCGAAAACGAAGTCAGGTGGTAGTATGAGTGACTTCAGACACAATGCAAGTAAAAAATTCGCAAAAAAAATCGAATGCTGTCGATTTTTTGTATTTTTTTACTTATCGTCGTATTTGGGTGATAAATACATAATTTTCCTAAAATAAAGATGTACACCTCTTTATTTTTAAACACGCAATGGTACGTAAGGGTTTAAATTAGTATTTTCAAAAACTAGGTATTTACCACAAAAATACGATGATTTTTAAAAAAATCTAAACAAATATCTGTCACTGTTTTGGCGAAATTTTTATTTGCATCGTGTTTGGAGCCACTAAAACTACCACCTGGCTTTGTTTTCGGTCGCAGTCTTGATATACCCGGTATAAATAAAATATTCCATATTTTTGCGAAGGTATTGAAATTGGAAATAATGAATTATGTCGATGTTTTTATATGCGTAGTTATGTAAGATTTAATGTAAAAAATCTTAAAAAGATGAAATGGTATAATTAATGTATGATTACCGAAACAGCAATAGAGTAGTCGACTTGGTAATTATTGAGTATATTAACATATTAACATGAAGGTAACGATTTCACATGCATTATTTTTTTACTAAACTTGTAGGTATTACGTATGTAAATAAAACTAAGTCCCATTGATTGTTTTATTAATAATCAATCACGTAGATGATGCTATGTACGAAGACAGCAGGGGTATGAAATCACCAAATACTAGTACACATTTAAAATGTTCTTTTGTCTGGTGACGACAAAACGAAAGGCGCAGTGGAAATTCCGTTTAACAAAGTGCAAAACAATTTCACATTTTTTTATCACAGAAACTTAAGACGCTTACTTATTACGGACTTTGTACTCAGCGAAGTTGAGGCAAAAGATTTATTGAGCTTGTCTAAAGTTAGATCTGTTGATTTTGTACTAGACGCTTTCTATGTGAATTAAGTCGATGTTTTTATAGGCGTAGTTATGGAAGATTAAATGTATGTATGTATTCTCTTTCTTTTATGGGAACTACTTAATGTACAAATAAACGTAGGAAACGAAATGATTTTAGACACTATATTAGTACCTAATAGAGATACTAACAAGCCTATCGCGGTTAATTATTGTACTATATAATTTATATTCAGAAAAGCCTCGAAAGTTCACTACTGAATATATTGAGGTGTTATATTATAGCGGAGGTTGCGAACAAAATCTGAAATCATTTGTCCTTAATTCGCGCGCACACATACAGGTCTACTGATGTAGAGCTAGAGGGAAGATAAAGTGTCTGCAAAAGAGTGAAAGAGACAGACCCAGAGATTGTGGTACAATATCACTCTTATAATGTTACAACCATTTTGTACGCGGTATCAAGTAAATCTTAATGAAATATTCCAGGTGATTTGAAGAACTCACCAAAACTCTCCTGTTTCCACTGCGGATAAACAGAGGGCCGCCAGAGTCGCCGTTGCAAATATTGCGTCCACCTTGTCCACTGGTGCACACCTGGGTATTGTGGACCACAGCCGAGCCGTAAGCAGACGTGCACTGCGTGTTGGCGACTATTGGGAGGTTCACAGAGCTGAGTCTCTGGCTCGTGCTGATGCCAGCGCCTGTGAAAGTTAAAAAAAAAAAAAATTTGGCATAATACCTTAATTTATTCATAATAAAATTAATTCATAATACCAGTCACTCGCCAAGCATTTCAATGGAAATCAGAAACATTATGACGAAATCTGGACACCATCCAAATAAAAAAAAAAATTGCGTCCAAATTTGGGCAAAATGTTTATTAGATTTATAAGTAATACTATGCATAAGTAATAATAAGTTACCGTCATGAGTGACACCAAATCCAGAAGCGATAGCCACACTTCCGACAAAGTTGTTGTTGGCCTCCGAAGAGTTGGGAAGGTCCACAGTCTGGACACGAACTGAAGAAAGTAAATAAATAAGTTTGAATTAAATAGTAATACATTGTTTTTTGGTATACATTTAATATTTGAATATTAAATCGAATGAAAGGTAAGGTACAAACTGCCCCACTGGAGATTCTTGACCCAAATCCAGGGCAAATTCATATATATATTACTGTATGCAGATGATATGAAAATCCTTAAGACAATTGATGAAATTAGTGATGTTAACCTTCTTCAAGAAGATCTCAATAGATTCTTCACCTACTGCATCGATAACAAGGTTCAATAAAATGTTTCTAAATGTTATCAAATATTTTTCACTAGAAAGAAAATTCCAATTCATTCGTCATATAAATTCCATAACACTAAAATTAATAAAGTCAGCGAAATTCGCGATCATGGTATTTTACACGATAGTAATCTATTATTCGATAAACATATAGATTATATAGTTAAGAAAGCTTCAAAAGCATTGGGCTTTATAATGAGAGTATCAATCGTTAAAATGTATTAAAATATTATACTGCTCATTTGTGCGAAGCAATTTAGAATATGCATCACAGGTGTGGAACCCGCAATATGATGTTTATATATCTCGTATTAAAAACATACAAAAGAAGTTTTTGCGTTTTCTAGATTTTAAGGCACGGTTAACATCAACTGACTATATCCATCGTTGTAAAAGGTATCACATAATGCCATTGCACTTACGAAGAGGTATAAACGATATATGTTGTTTGTCAAATATTGCTAGAGGACATATAGATTGTTCTAACTTATTAGGTAAAATAGGGTTACGTACAAATCAACTTGGTTTAAGACTGCGGCCATTATTACAGTTTCCATTTACAAGAACTAATTAAAGACGTAATGCTTTCTTGCCACGTACTATTAGTAAATTCAATGAACTTCCACATAATTTGGATATAGATTTATTCTGCACGAGCACTTCTGTCATAAGACGTAAATTAAGTGAGCAGTTTTTCAAGTAGCTTTGTTTTTTTTATTTTTTATTTATTTTTACTATAGTATTTTGTATTTTCATTTAATTTTTGTATTTTTTTTCTTCTCATTGTTATTATTTTGCGCGACTCTAATTAGTAGCTATATGTGAAGGCTTTTAATTAGCTATATTGTTACTTTTTTTTTCCTTTACCTATTAAGTTATTAGTCTGTAAGCTTTCCTTGCATAAATAAATAAATAAATGCATTGCTAACTTTTTGAATAATACCAAAACATTCTTTAACACGGCTGTAATGTCATATTGCCCTGGCCCCATATATTGTCTGAGTGAGAAGGTAGAACAAGTTTATGAAACGAATATTATTATTATTGCGTAGTGTGATAAGGCCGCCTCTTGTACTGTTATTATGCCATTTATTTACTGTAAATGTTTCTTTTTGTGCAATAAAGGATTAATAAATAAATAAATTAAGTTCATATAAAGATTTCTCTAAATATAGAAAGATCATATGAAATTATTTGGTTGATGATGTCATAAGAAATATATATTTCTATTAGAAATATAAACCTTGGCGTTAAAATGAATAAAAATGTGGTTCTCGTTCCGTTATCAGTACAGAACCCGTACCTACTTACCGTTTAAGGAAATCCTGTTGAATCGAAGGACAGCGATGTCGTTGGCGGTTGTACGGTGGTTCCATTGTGGGTGGGTGACAATACTGGAAGCTTGGAACCTGGTGCCGCCGCTGAACAGCGTGTTGGATCCGAGCACCACGTTGAAGACACGAGCGGTGTTGACGCCGTCGAACTGGCAGTGGGCGGCTGTGACGATACGGGTGGTGGAGATCAAGGTACCGCCGCACACGGACTGGCGACCGTTCGTGAGAGTGATGATGAGACCGGCCTGGGAATAGTAAAATTTTCAGTGAACAACTAGGTCATTTTGTAAGTCAAACTAATATTTGATTAGTATGAAATAAGAGCATTGTGTTAGTGTCATAAGTGTTATTTAATATCTTTGCTTGTGATTAAAAAGAAAAATTGGGATTAAGGAAAGAGTTGATTTTGAATTCGTCAGTAAAATACGTATTTTTCATTTTGTTATCGCTGATTAGGTATTAAATAATTTTACTAACGATTATCTGATGTAATAGAGATCCGATAGACAGATATAATTTTTTTCGTGGCATTATGTCTTGATAATGTTCGAAAGGTTTGAGTAAGTGTTAGATAATACGATTTACCAGAAGCATCAGCATTTTGTACAATTAAAAGATATATTATATTTAACCACTGGATAATTTTAGTAGATAGATTTCGAGTGGCTACATTATTTTCACAGTTATTTTGTATGATAATATTGATTTTTGAACTTTTGATGTGACACACTGCTCTAGTATAAAACTAATGTAAGTATGAGGGGTTTGATACATAATTTGGAAGAATATATTGAACCATAGAAAGATAGATAAAGATTGTAAGCCCCGTCACAAAAAGAGAGGTTTTATAAATGTAACGTGTGTACCTATGTTCCATGCTGTGGAATTGGAAGATTAACTGATTTTCATTAAGTTTCTTCTTTTTGGAAAGTGACATAATAGAGAATGTTTTAGCGGCAATTGGAAGATATCCGCCCAGTCGTTTGAAGATCGTCAGGTCTTTTTGGGAATTTAAGGCTTCAAGTTCATTCACCGTGTACATATGTATGTACTCGTACGTTGCCACAAAGCTAAAGAGATCTAGTGGTCTCATATAATACAGGGTGTACAAGAGAATGGCGCACCTGCTAATATACATTTTAGTAAATCGTGATTACGTCTAGATTATGATGCATTTTCGTAGCCGACTCTGATAATAACAAAGATGCTGAGAAATCAAGAATTAACATCACACGTGCTTCCCCTTAACATATTACGCCAAAGTGATTGAACCTTACAACTGAACGGGTCGCTCCACAACAGATAAGTAGGAATACTTCTCAATAATAGGTGATTAAAACTACACAATTGCCACGCCACTTAGTGTACATAGTTAGGCAATAGGAATTTAACATTGAACGAACCGTAGAATATGGTATGTAGAGAACATGGGCAGAAGACCTTCACTAATTCAAGCGTACTGCTTAAGTGCCACTAATGATCACAAAATAAATAATAACTGACCCTATAATTTAAGCCGTAAATAGGTACCTTAGGTAAGGAGGTAAGTGCTGGAACTGCCAAAATCCCGCACGAAAGCACTGCCACAATTTGAAAACATTCAACAGTTGTACGTTCATAATTCACTTCATTAGACACGTAAAATGTACTATGTGTACATAGAGCCGTCGCTCGGACTTCCGATGCAACGTGTTTGATTCAACTTCGCGTAATTTTGCACAACTCACTAAAGTATTCTACCGTTTTTAGCCACAAACCCATCATCATTGCAATGGCTAAAATACACTTAGATATTAAGCTAACACTTCACTAAAAATACCATGGGATATTCCATGCGTCAAAATTCATAAAATTCAATCAAAATAACTGAAAACGAGTTGATAATAATAATGTATACGACAAATACATGTACACGCGAACGTAGTCCGAATTCAACTAATAAAAGATAAATGACTTTTTCGAAAACAGAAAGATAAAGGCTTGTTCACATTAGACACATTTACACGTATTTCATTTAATAATATTTTTTTTTTGTTTTTACACGTGTTTACTGTTTTCACTAATTTAATATCATAATATGCTATTTCTTAAGTAAATACCATTTACTCGGCTACAATGATTTTTTAAATTTCGTTTCTATTATAAGATTTCAGTACATTTTTTACCATTTTAAAGCAACATCATTATTAATAATCATTAAATAATAAGCAAAGGCAGTCTTGTAACTGTCTGGATCAAATTATGTAACTACTTCAACACATTTAAACAAGATTAATATCTCTGCGGAGAGTAACGATCACTTTATCAATCCATTATGATCTTTCGTTTTTACGTAACTCTTATTATCAAGTACCTAACCAAATTAAGTTGTACTAAGTGTGAAGTGTGAACACATCCTAACATGGCGGTCATCCTTTGAAAAATGCACACAAAACACCGCCAATGGTATTAGTGTCACTCAAGCTCGGAAGCGGCGAGCTCAAAGGAAGAATAATCGAGCCGCGCTAGTTCCGACAAAGTTCCGACGAGTACACAGTGACCTTCGGCTTCCTTTAAGAAATGGGCCGAATTCTGCAATCATTTTAATATCATATTTTTTATTTATCAGTGTAATTGCGTAAAAATAAATGTTTATGAATATGAATTACTTAGATAATTTAAATGTTATGTATTACTAAAACATTTGTAATTAATAAATTTGCAACCTAACACGGTTTAACCGAGGACCAGCGTGATTTCTTGGTATCTTACAGTTTGGATTTGTGACACCTTAAGGAAAAAAATGACAAAACAGTCGATCCATGCACAATGCAACTATACCAAAAGTTATTATGTTCTTAATTTGTTGACACTATAAATCTAAGTACGCTCCTGCTTAGCTGTTTTATTTATGTGAAATGAAACAAAAAATACCTTTTTGTAAAATTAGAGAAGGACAAAGTGTACAGCTGAGAGTTCATGACCTGGCCTATGTGTAAAAAATGTTAAGGCGAAGTCAATGAAAATTTTGTTGCTGTTAAAAATGGTTTTCGTGGTATATTTCATTAACCATTTAATTAACGACGAAACGACAAAATACGTATATGTTAAAATCTTGTTCTTTACCCATTCCAGTTGGATTCTTGCGAAAATGTGATGGTAATACTTGAAACTTTAAACGGTCATAACTCAAAAACGGATAATTATTTTCCAAATATTATATTTTTATCATCATATTAATATTATGCCCTTGCATCCAACTTAGCAGGTGTTCCATTGTCTTGTACACCCTGTATATTTATTTGTACTTCCAATATAGTCTTGCTTTGTCTGTCTCAAAGGGCGTAATGGCGAAATAGTAAATAATATGTTTGCTGTTCCTTATACAATTATTTAAGTGCAGTACAAAACAAATCGAGTATCTACATTTATCTCTCGCCGGTCGCCATATTGATTTTGACTTGGTCAAAATCGGATGTACACTGGCTAAACCCCGCGACTAACTTTCACGGGGTTGACGAGGGGCTTTCTGGATGGATATGAATATACTACCAGTTTAGTGAGAACTCAGGTCAGCTCGGTTGGTAGTCCCCAGACGATGTCACAAGACTATCGGTTTAACATGTTTTCATTAGAACAAAGGAAACGTGCATTTATTATTACTTTTATACTGTCATAGAAAGGAAGTGCTAATTAGATGTGAGTGTTTTTGTTGGATATCATCCACATCTGACTACACATGTCTACATATAACTACACATGACTAAATACGTACTACAATATATCACTCACCTGGAAAGGAACATTCGCGATGTCAGTGACAACGCCGCCAACGATTCGTTGGCCATTGGCTTCTTCTTGCGCCAGCTGTTCCTCAAACTGCCTGATGCTTTCGGCTTTAGGGATACCATAGTTGTCATGATAGCCGGTGACAGGGCTCTCAAACACTGCGACTTTAGCGTACGCAGTCGCGACGACGACGAACAAAACTATTGCTACTGCCCCCTTCATTATTATTAATTTAGTGATTACCACCAAAGATTTTAATTATATACGTATACAAACCTTAATCTAATCTGTCACTAAAGTTTAGTTATCAATCAAAACCTGATATGAACTAATTATAACATCAATTATATTTTGGTAACGATTATGTTAGACAATTTTGATTTTTTTATTATTTAATTTCGTTCTTACGCGATTCTGTAGAAAATTATAATAGGCCTGTATTAAAATGTATTTTATTTAGCAAAACCGTAGTTTAGTTATTCAATAAATGTAGGAATAAGAAAATGTACACCAGTAATTACTTAGTTGTTTTCTACTTATTCGGTTATTATTAAATCCAACATATTACACTATTTTCTTATATAGGTATTATATAGGTATACAAGAAATGTCATATACGTATATATTGTGATAATCTGTGTATCATATTAAAACCTTGCATTAATTGTGTAATAAATCTTATATTTATTATTTTTTACTGGTGGTAGGTCTCTCATATGTGAGAGGCCGCCTGGGTAGGTACCACCGCAATGTCTATTTCTCCCGCCAAACAGCAGTGTAAATGCGCTGTTGTGTTCCGGTTTGAAGGACATTGTAGCCAGAGTAACTACTGGACATATTGAGACTTAACATCTCATGTCTCAGGATGGCGAGCGCAGTGGAATTCCAAGCATTGCCTTGTAATTGATGGTGTTGTTTGGTTTTGCCACTGTCCATGAGCGGTCGTATCGCTTACCATCAGGCGAATGGCATGCTCGTCTCGCCATTCATTGCAATAATAAAAAAAAAATAATAATTTTATTTGCAGTGTGAAAGTTATATACAAAATGACAAATGCCTTTTTTTTAATTTGCGTTCTGACATTCGCTACGCGACATCGCATTTTAATGGCACTGAGCATTGAAGCTATCTACAACACTTAAAGAAATAAATCAAATAGTAGAGTTAATAGGAAAAGTTGGAAATATTTTTTGTCCACTTTCCTCCATACCAAGCGGGAGACAAAATTGTGGACTGGAGGGGTAATAACCAGGTAAAAGACTTTAAGTGCGTGGTGGCCAGTTGGTAACGGACCAGACGCGGCTGTCTACATGTTCACGGTGGTCGCGGGTTCAAATCCCAGGGCACACCTCTGACTTTTCGGAGTTATGTGTGTATTGATAGTCAATCACCACGCACTTTAACGGTGAAGGAAAACATCGTGAGGAAACCTGCATACCGTAGCGATTTTAAAGAATTTCTACGGTATGTAAGTCCGCCAGCCCGCACTAGGCCAGCGTGGTGGACTATATGGCCTAACCACTCTCAATCGATTCTCTCGATTGTAGAGTAGGCCCGTGCCCTACAGTGGGACGTATATGGGCTGATATAGGAAAAGACTTTTATAGGTCGTATTAAATGCGAATTATTATGTAGTTTTGGATTTACTAGACGCGTTACCAAATATTTCTTTCCTTTTTATATCATAGTTTTTTTAAAGATTCAACTTCGTGATCACAAATGACAATACACATCGCTAAAGGTTCGCAAAAGGGCCAGCCGCTAAAGAATTATTGGATTACTCGTCAAATCCTTAATAGATACCTATATTTTAATTGCGTCAGAACACGGTCATTAGCGCGAAACTGGTTATCTTTCATATTATCTGTATCATTACGATAAAGGGGAAACGAATCAAAATGAATATTTTTCTATTTAATCATCTTGGGACTTTCTTGTTTATAAACATCGTATTCTTGTCGCTTGATAATTTTGAAAGAAAAAACTGTTTTTGTAGTAGCTTCGTAGTAAGAAATGATTACTGAGATTTTTTATCTAATTCTAAAAGAAGGTTGGTCATACATTGATTGGCGTATTCGACTATAGGTCTGGCCATTTATTTGCTTGCTTATCCGTTCATTGCTGGACATAGGTACTTTCATAGTTACGCCATTCTTCACGGGCTTCCGCCCTTCTCATTCAGAGACTTTTTGTTGCGTAGTTCTTCAAGAAATCGGCTTTGAAACCTGGGGCTGCGTATTCAATCCCGGCAGCAAGACAATTTGTAATTCATCCCAAAACAAAAAAAAAATGTTCTGGGTGTCGTGAACTATCGTGAGGACTATGTATGTAAATGCTGGGTAGGTATATAATTTGATTCATATGTCATTACATTAAAGTTATCTTTTAAACGTACTACAGCCTGGCAGCCTTCGTGGCGCAGTTGGTTAGACGCCGGCTGTGAAACGAGAGGCCGCGGGTTCAATCCGTGCACCGAGATAAATATTTGTGAGTTCCACAAGTATTTGTCTCGGGTCTGGGTGTTTGTGAGAGCGAAAAGTCTTTCGTAGCTTCTGATACCCAGGACACAAGACTAAATTGATCTTAATGTGGGGTCAGGACTATGTACGTGACTATTGGGTGTATTTGTAAGCGTAATACGAGTATGTTGTTATATAATTTTATACTCAATCAAATCTTGATATTGTTTGTATAAAAATATTGAGCTGGAAAAACGAGCTTTATACAACGTGTAACAGGAATAATTCACAACCTCAGACACCCCAACTTAGAAATATTATTGGAATCATAGTAGAAATTTGAAATTGTACTCCGAAGATTACTAATATTATTTATTTATGAAATTAGTTATACCAAATATAGGCGCGCAACATGATCGTCTTACTAATTACAGTGCACTACTGTGGCCATAGATAATACACTACTGTATATGACACACGCGCGCGGACACGCACACATGTTCATAAGGCCTATTCACAGAGAACCTACGCGACTGGCCCGAACGGCTTGCCGCGCCGCGCCGCCGCGCGCGCGCGCCGGGCGGAAACAGCCGACAATAAACGAATTAATACAAGTTACGTACATATCTGATTACCGGGTAGTTTTATAAACAAATTATTATTTATTTACTGTGTAAGCATATCATTATTATTTGAGTTACAAAACGAAATATTTTAACTTACATAGTAATGGGCACGAAGCCAACACAAGACTTTTCTTGCATTCATCGGTTATTAAATATTATTAATTTAACTTCTGTTTAACCTAGTCCATACAGGCAGGCAAGATGCAGGCGTAGTTTATTTTGCATTGCTGATAAATTACATGACGCAATATCATACAACGAAGACTAGATTGGGAATAATAACAAAAAATTAAAACAAATTTAACTTACATGTTAAATGGCACTCATACGGCGACTTCTTGTTAAAATATGTTCTAAATGTCCACCACCTTGCTCAATACATCTCAATGCACGTTTGCGTAATTGGTCACTTAATTTATCTAAAACTTCAGTGTCACTCTTAACTTTTCGGAACGCTGCCACTATCCTACTTTTTAGTTCCGCCACACTAGTACTTTCACTGAAGTATACCAGAGATGTAATACGTCCCCACAGAAAAAAGTCAAGAGGCGTCAAGTCAGGTGACCTAGGAGGCCATTGCATGGGCCCGCTGCGACCGATTCAATTTTCAGATAGCCACTCTAATCGTGGTGGGTAATCATGTGGAATTAAGTCCTGATAGCGTCTCAGGTGGAAACGACGCTCGCCGTCACCACAGAATACTACCGTCACTGTAAAGCGTTCGCCATACTTTTTTCGCGGAACTACCCTACACCGACCGCCCAAACCTTTTAAGATTCCGCCGCGCCATGGTTTATCGGATGATTCAAATTTTATTAAACAATAGCTGCGTCTTGCTCTGTCTAACCGTTGTTAAATATGCGGAAAAGAGAATATGGTAATTATTTATTTTGGTATCTTATTACGTTTATTCAGACCTATCGTGGTGTGCATTTATTTAATGCTAGATTGCTTGCGAATTTGAAAGGACCTTTATGACATGGGTGTCTGTTATTTACTTAGTTTAAATTAATTATTTAAAAAAAATAAACTTATAGAAAAAAGTGTTGATATCGATTCAGTAGCTCTGATTCTGAACGTACAACTTTCGGCTTTTATATTTAATTCTGTTAATCGTTGTATATACAGGGTATCTCAAGACCGCGACCGAAAACGAAGCCAGGTGGTAGATTTAGTGGTTACAGACACGATGCAAATAAAAATTTCACCAAAACAGCGACAGATATTTTTTTAGAATTTTTTAAAAATTATCCTGTTTGGGTGGTAAAAACCTAGTTTTTGCGAAAATAATAATTTAAACCCTTACGTACCATTGAATGTTAAAAAATAAAGAGATCTGCATCATTATTTTAGGAAAACTATGTATTTATCACCCAAATACGACGATAAGAAAAAAAAATACAAAAAAAAGTTGTCGATTTTTTTTGCGAAATTTTTACTTGCATTATGTCTAAAGTCACTAATACTACCACCTGGCTTCGTTTTCGGTCGCAGTCTTGATATACCCTGTATAATCACTTGAAGTAATTTCAATTTGATTAATTATGATATGCGATAATTTTCAGATTATACAAATAAGCTTGCTTTATAAAAACGTTTCGTTTTTGCAACTTTTTTGTCCTGGGCTATCAACAGCTCAAACTTAGTAAGGTTATGAAAAAAAATACACACGTACGAGTATATAAGTCCGAATTTTCACTTAGTAGTAGTAGTTTTCGGTACTTGCCCAAATTACCATAAGTTTATTATGATTTGAATAAATATTAAAACTTTTTGAAAATTAAGAATTGACTTGATTTCGAATACTTTTTTATGAATAAATGGCTCATCTAATGGGGACCAACAATATGATTACCACTGCCCATTAACATCAGCAACACTTGGAACAGGTATATTGCCAGGTTTTAGAAATGGAAAAGAGAAGTACAAAAGACGGGCAACAAAACGGGTATTGGGCTTCCAGCAATTTCACTCAGCAAACAAAACACGACAGTATAGATTTATATTTTATTATTAAATTAATATTTAAGCTTAGATCGAGAGAATCCAAGAGATGTAGGAGGTGACTCTGGCGTACGCTGCGGGAAGACCGGCGGAGCAACCAGCTTGAGCACCGAATGAGGTTACACCAATCTGAAATAGGTTATTGTTAGTGAGAATGAGGAGAGGGGCAGGTCGCTCGCCTGATGGTAAATTACGCCTTCTCAAAAACAAGAGCAACGCTATTTCGCACTACACATGAAATGATTAAACTACAAAAAGCTTACACGGCTTGTGTATATTTATTTTTTATTTACTGCATAGGTAGATTCGACAAACAATTCTGCAACCTGATGGCATGAAAATTATTTCCATGCTGCTACATAGCTTTTTAGTACCTTAAGCTTAAATTTTGAGTTTGACCTTATGGATTTTTGACTGGTTGCTTATAAAGGGTCTTAAATTGGTGTATACCTACTCTAAACTACATAATTCATAAAATGATGATGACATTAATAACGTTACAATGTCTGACTAGGTGGTTAATATTAAAGAGATAACGCATATCCATACCACGAATGCGAGACTCTTTATTATTTCTTTATGTATGGCAAAATATCGATATTATGAAATTCTTTAATGAGAAAGGAACACATATATTTTATAAACTAGAATTAATTAATACTTCGTGGTTTTATTTACGTTGCGCTCTGCATGGAGCATTTACTGCGCCTGATGTTGCCTCACCGCAAAATTACTGGTAAATGGTAGATACGTGGCCGCAAAAAAACTGAGCTGAGTAATTAAACGATAATAACTTTACGATAATAATTAAATTCGTTAATAGTAAATTGAGTATAATGTGGGCACTCTTTCGCGTTCATTTCAAGTTACTATGGAGGATCGCCATAGAAACTCCAAAATTTTCGTCTAATAATGTCTTTTTGTCCAAGTCTGATTGAAACCTTTGAAAATATCCGAATATTTTATCATGCAAAGAATTTAATAATATACGTAAGGTTTTAGAACTTGACCATAGCGGTTCCTATTTGACAGTGCGTTAACGGTGCAGATTATCCACCTTTGAAAATAAATCGTAACCGACAAACATAGATACTATGCAGAAACAATGACAGCAACCATAAAAAAGCTACAAAAATGTAATTCCATTGTATGTTTTGACTCATATGATATAACATTTAATCATCCCATACACGTTCTACTGCAGGACACGGTCCACCCCAAGAATCGAGAGTTCGATTGAGAAAGTTTAGGCTATAGTCCATCACGCAGGTGACTTTGATGCATGACTTTATTCTCTTTCTCTTTCTCTCTTTTTAGCCATTGGAAGTTCACTGCTGAACATTGGAACATTGGAACTCCCTCAAGGATCTTCATATTGACCTGGATGTGGTGTGTCGCTGGATGGAGGCCACTTCCATCAGGTCAATGACTTTATGTATGACAAAAATAACATTTTACCAGAATCCTTCTTCCATTACTCAGTGGTGCAAGAGGGCCACCGGAGTCACCCTGGCAAGTTCCCCTGCCGCCAGCGCCGCTGGTGCAGATGTTTGTGTTGTGAACGAATGCGCCATAAACTGAGGTGCAGTCAGCGTTGGTGATTACCGGCAGGGTCACGGAACTCAAACGCTGAGTTACACCAATGCTGCCACCTTGAATTCATCAAACAAAATTAGGTATGGTATAGCAAATGAAATTTATGAGAATTGGGTAATCCACTCTTATTTAAAAAGTATCCGAAGTTGTTCCCGAGGTAAAAACAAATTAGTAAAAGATTTATTAAATTACTAAAATACAATACTATGATTTCAGAATCGGTACTGATGACTAACCCCAATTGTATAGACTATAGATTATTATTACCTCGTTTGTAGAGTAAAACGGTTTACATATAGGGTTCCACATAATCATTATTATTTCCAAATATTGTGCATTTACCCGACTGCCGAATACTTTCTCATTTTATTTTGACAGCATCCGTGGCGCAGTTGGTTAGACGCCGGCTGTGAAACGAGAGGCTGCGGGTTCGAACCCCGTACCGAAACAAATGTTTGTGTGATCCACAGGTATTTGTTTCGGGTCTAGGTGTTTGTGAGATCGAAAAGTCTCTCATAGTTTCTGATACCCACGACACAAGACTCGATCTTAGTGTGGGGTCAGAACTATGTATTAGACTGTGGGGTATATTTATTATTATTTTATATTTTAGACTTACTTTTTTAAATTCAAATATTTGTACTGTATTCATATATTATTGAAATATTTGAGTCGTAAACGGCGCTAAATTACTTCAACCGACAACCATCGATATCAATATAAGTCAATGCCGACAACACAAAATTTTGAACTTTAAATTGTTTTGTTCATTGAATCACAATTAACAATTGGGTGCGCTTCGATCGTGTACATAACCTTTGGCCTATGCTTTCCTAATATTCTCGTAGAATTTAAAGTAATTGAATAACATTAATTCTTCTTTTTCTTCCTTAGCCACAGGACGTCCACTGCAGAGCATATGCCTGATCCAAGTATTCAGTAGTGATTGGTAGGGGCCAGAATCCAGTGATTATGTTGGGAGGACGTCGTGCTATTAATTATACAAGCCCAAATGCTCAATCTAATAATGAATGAGTACTCTACAAAAAAGTGCGATATGCCTAGGAATTTTGAGGAAATATGCAGAGAGAAAGAGTGAAATAAAGAGTAAAAGGTGTTGGTGGTGGAAAAAGGCAAAGAAGATTTCTTTGCTTCTGCTTACAAACTTGCATTTAGCTTTAAAAATAAAAATACGTTTAGTAAAAAAGATAAATGTATTATTATCGTGCATAAGTTTATTGAGAGAGGATCCAGGACAGGTAGCTTCCAACGCGGGTGGAAACTGCAGGTAAACCAGCCATGCAGCGTTGAGCGCCGTACGAGATGATACCAACCTGAAAATAAAAGTAAACACATAAAATAAAATTAATCGTACATAAATATATAAAAGCAACAGAGTTAATTGAACACTGAAGAGTGAATACTATATTAATATATGGTCATAATACACAAAATTTCATAAAATATTCCACATTTTTGCGAAGGTATTGAAATTGGTAATAATGAATCAAGTCGATATTTTTATATGCGTAGTTATGGAAGATTTAATGTAAGAAATCTTAAAAAAACGAAACGGTATAATTAATGTATGATTACCGAAACAGCAATAGAGTAGTCGACTTTGTAATTATTGAGTATATGGAAGGTAACGATTTCACATGCATTATTGGAAGGATATGAAATCACCAAATACTAGTACATATTTAAAATGTTCTTTTGTCTGGTGACGACAAAACTAAAGGCGCAGTGGAAATTCCGTTTAATAAAGTGCAAAACAATTTCACATTTTTTTATCACAGAAACTTAAGACGCTTACTTATTACGGACTTTGTACTCAGCGAAGTTGAGGCAAATGATTTATTGAGCTTGTCTAAAGTTAGATCTGTTGATTTTGCACTAGACGCTTTCAATGTGATATTATGGGAACTACTTAACGTAGAAATAAACGTAGTAAACGAAATTATTTTAGACACTATATTAGTACCTAATAGAGATACTAACAAGCCTATGACAGTTAATTATTGTACTATATAATTTCTATTAAGAAAAGCCTTGAAAATTCACTACTGAACATATAGAGGTGTTATATTAGAGCGGAGGTTGCGAACAAAATCTGATATAATTCGTGGCTTATTCGCGCGCACACATACAGTTTTACTGATGTAGAGCTAGAGGGAAGATAGAGTGTCTGCAAAGGAGTGAGAGAGACAGAAGCAGAGACTGTGGTACAATATCACTCTTATAATGTTACAACTATTTTGTACGCGGTGTCCCTTCAAGTAAATCTCAATGAAATATTCCAGGTGATTTGAAGAACTCACCAAAACTCTCCTGTTTCCACTGCGGATAAACAGAGGGCCGCCAGAGTCGCCGTTGCAAATATTGCGTCCACCTTGTCCACTGGTGCACACCTGGGTATTGTGGACCACAGCCGAGCCGTAAGCAGCCGTGCACTGCGTGTTGGCGACTATTGGGAGGTTCACAGAGCTGAGTCTCTGGCTCGTGCTGATGCCAGCGCCTGTGAAAATTAACAATTTTTTTAATTTTGGCATAATACATTCATTTTTTTTTGTAGCCTGTATTGTGTCCTACTGCTGGGCAAAGGCCTCTTCTTTTTTCCTCCATTCGACCCTGTCTTCTGAGAGCTCCTGCCATTTTAGCTCGAATGCATCCAACTCGTCCTTCCCCTGCATCTTCGGTCTTAATTATTCATTTACCACCTTTATTTATACATAATAAAATTAATCTATAATACCAGTTATTCGCCAAGCATTTCAATGGGAATGAGAAACATTATGACGAAATCTGGACACCATTCAAATTAAAAGGAAAAATTGCGTCCTAATTTGGGCAAAATGTTTTATAGATTTATAAGTATTACTATGTATAAGTAATAATAAGTTACCGTCATGAGTGAAGCCAAATCCAGAAGCGATAGCCACACTTCCGACAAAGTTGTTTGTGGCCTCCGAAGAGTTGGGAAGGTCCACAGTCTGGACACGAACTGAAGAAAGTAAACAAATAAGTTTGAATTAAATAGTTATACATTGTTTTTTGATATACATTTCATATTTGAATATTAAATCGAATGAAAGGTAAGGTACAAACCGCCCCACTGGAGATTCTTGACCCAAATCCAGGGCATGCACTGCTAACTTTTTGAATAATACCAAAACATTCTTTAACGCGGCTGTAATGTCATATTGCCCTGGCCCCATATTATATTGTCTGAGTGAGAAGGTAGAACAAGTTTATGAAACGAATATTATTATTATTGCGTAGTGTGATAAGGCCGCCTCTTGTACTATTATTATGCCATTTATTCACTGTAAATGTTTCTTTTTGTGCAATAAAGGATTAATAAATAAATAAATTAAGGTCATTTAAAGATTTTCTCTAAATATAGAAAGATCCTATGAAATTATTTGGTTAGTGATATCATAAGAAATATATATTCATATTATAAATGTAAACCTTGGCGTTAAAATGAATAAAAATGTAGTTTTCTTTCCGTTATCAGTACAGAACCCGTACCTACTTACCGTTTAAGGAAATGCTGTTGAATCGAAGGACAGCGATGTCGTTGGCGGTTGTACGGTGGTTCCATTGCGGGTGGGTGACAACACTGGTAGCTAGGAACCTGGTGCCGCCGCTGAACAGCGCGTTGGATCCGAGCACCACGTTGAAGACACGAGCGGTGAGGAAGCCGTCGAACTGGCAGTGGGCGGCTGTGACGATACGGGTGGTGGAGATCAAGGTACCGCCGCACACGGACGTGCGACCGTCCGTGAGAGTGATGATGAGACCGGCCTGGTTGTAAAATTTTCAGTGAACAACTTGGTAATTTTTTAAGTTAAACAAATATATTTTTGGTATGAAATAAAAGGATTGTTTTAGTATCATAAGTGTTATTTAATATCTTTGTATTTGATTAAAAAGAAAAATTGAAATCAAGATAATAAGTTGATTTTGAATTTGGCCATAAAATACATATTTTTCATTTTGGTATCGCTGATTAGGTATTAAATAATTTTACTAACGATTATCCGATGTAATAGAGATCCGATAAACAGATATAATTGTTTTCGTGGCTTTACTCACGTGCTGTCAAAATGTTAAGTGAATCGATAGTTTTATGTCTTGACCATGTCCAAAATACTTAGGTTTGAGTAAGTGTTAGTTATGTAATTGATGATAAAATATGATGGAAACTTTATAATAACACGAGTTACCAGAGGCATCAGCATTTCGTACAATTAAAAGATATATTTAAGCACTGCATGTTTTTAGTAGAGAGATTTCGATTGGCTACATTGTTTTTGCATTAATTTTTTATGGTAATATTGATTTTTGATCTTTTGATGTGACGCTGTCCTAGTATAAAACTGATATAAGTTTGAGTGTTTTGAAACATAATTTGGAAGAATATATATTAAACCATGGATTGATAGATAAAATTTATAAGCCCCGTCACAAAAAGAGGGATGTTTTAAGTGTAACGTGTGTCTGTATACCTATGTTCCTGTCTGTGGAATTGTTAGATGAACTGATTTTCATTAACTTCTTCTTTTTAAAAAGTGACATAATAAAGAATGTTTTTAACGGCAATTGGAGGATATCTGCCCAGTCGTTTGAAGATCATCAGGTCTTTTTAGGAATTAAAGGAATTGAAGGCTTCAAGCTTGCATTAACCATGTACGCATGTACGTTGTCACAAAGCTTAAGAGATCTAGTGGTCTCATATCATATATTTAATTGTATTTCCAATACAGTCTTGCTTTGTCTGTCTTGCTTTGACAGCCTCCGAGGCGCAGTTGTGCAGTATTTGTGTGATTCACAGTTATTTGTTTCGGGTCTGGGTGTTTGTGAGACCGAAAAGTCTCTCGTAGTTTCTGATACCCACGACACAAGACTCGATCTTAGTGTGGGGTCAGGACCATGTATGTGACTGTTGAGTGTATTTAAAGGGCGTAATGGCGAAATCATATGTTTTTGTTGTTCCTTGTTCTACAGTTATTTAAGTACAGTACAAAACAAATAGGATATCTACACTTATCTCTCGCCAGTCAAAATATTGATTGACTTAGTCGAAATCGGATGTACACTGGCTAAACCCCGCGACAAACTTTCACGGGGTTGACGAGGGGCTTTCTGGATGGATATGAATGTACTTCCAGTTTAGTGAGAACTCAGGTCAGCTCGGTTGGTAGCCCCCAGTCGATGTCATAAGACTATCGGTTTAACATGTTTTCATTAGCTCAAAGGAAACGTGCATATATGATTACTTTTATAATGTCATAGAAAGGAAGTGCTAATTAGATGTAAGTGTTTTTGTTGGATATCATCCACATTTGATTAAACATGACTACATATAACTACATATGACTAAATACGTAGTACAATATATCACTCACCTGGAAAGGAACATCCGTGATGTCAGTGACAACGCCGCCAACAATTCGTTGGCCATTGGCTTCTTCTTGCGCCAGCTGTTCCTCAAACTGTCTGATGCTTTCGGCTTTAGGAATACCATAGTTGTCATGATAGCCGGTGACAGGGCTCTCAAACACTGCGACTTTAGCGTACGCAGTGGCGACGACGACGAACAAAACTGTTGCTACTGCCCCCTTCATTATTATTAATTTAGTGATTACCACCAAAGATTTCAGTTATATACAAACCTTAATCTAATCTGTCACTAAAGTATAGTTAACAATCAAAATCTGATATGAACTAATTATAACATCAATTAAAATTTGGTGACGATTATGGTAGTTAATATTGTTTTGTTTTATTATTCATTTGGTTCTAACGCGATTCTGTAAAAAAATATAATAAGCCTGTATTTTATTTATCAAAAACTGTAGTTTAGTTCAATGATTAATTCGTAGCTTTCTACTTATTATGTCATTATTAAATTCAAAATATTACACTATTTTCTTAATTAGGTATTCAAGAAATGTCATATATTTTGTAATTATCTGTGTATCTTATTAAAACCTTACGTCAATTGTGTAATAAATTATAAATTTACATTAACTTTATTATTTTTATATGCAGTGTGAAAGCTTTATACAAAATATTAAATGCCTTTTTTATTTTTTATCCTCACAATCGATACTGCAACTCCTGTCATTTAGTTTCGACAGTGGAACGCATTTTAATGGCATTGAGCATTGAAGCTATTTATAACTCTCAAAGAAATTAATCATATAATAAAGTGAATAGGAAAAGTTGGAAATAATTTTTGTCCACTTCTCTCCGTAGCAAAACGGGAGACCAAAATTATAGAGATAGGTAAAAACCAGATTAAAGCTTTTACGGGTCGTATTAAATGTGAATTATTAGGTAATTTTGGATTTATTGGATACCTTAGAAAATATTTTTTTCCTTTCGATATCTTTGTTTTTTATTATGTGCTGACTTCGTGATCACAATTGACAATACACGTCGCTATAGGATCTCAAAAGCGCCAGCCGCTAAAGAATTATTGGATTACTCGTCAAATCCTATATACATACCCTTGTTTTAATTGCGTCGGAACACGGTCATAAGCGCGAAATTGGTTATCTTCTACGATAATATATCGAACACCTGTATCATTACGATACAGGGGAAACGAATCATACTGAATATTTTTCAATTTAATCATCTTGGGACTTTCTTGTTTATAAACATCGTATTCTTGTCGCTTGATAATATTGAAAGAAAAAACTGTTTTTGTAGTAGCTTCGTAGTAAGAAATGATTACTGAGATTTTTTATCTAATTCTAAAAGAAGGTTGGTCATACACATTGATTGGCGTATTCCACTATAGGTCCATTTATTTGCTTGCTTATCCGTTCATTGCTGGATGTAGGTACTTTCATAGTTACGCCATTCTTCACGGGTTTTCGCCCTTCTCATTCAGAGACTTTTTGTTACGTAGTGCTTCAGGAAATCGGCTTTGAAACCTGGGGCTGCGTATTCAATCCCCGCAGCAAGACAATTTGTAATTCACCCAAAAAAAATAAACGGTTCTGGGTGTCGTGAGACCAAAAAGTGTCTAGTAATTTCTAATAAATTCTGCATAAAATTTTGTGTCTTATTGAGAGTAAGGACTATGTGCAAAACCCGTTTTTGTGACTTATGACCCCGAGTAAATTTTTTTGCACGAGTCTGATCGATGAGGATTTTTCACATTTCCTTTATAATAGTGTATTGAACAATCCTACCAATATTCAGCCAAGTCGGAATTTTTGTAACCTTGGATGTCTAAATTGACCGGACTAGTAAGGGTATGAATAAAATACACACGTATAAAAGCGCGAATTTTGACTTAGTAGTTTTCGGTACTTGCCCAAATTACCATAAGTTTATTGTGATTAGAATAAATATTAGAACGATGTATTATACGTATATATTACGATTATTGAATAGATTCGACTATAGGCGTTGCAAAATCTCTTAAATATTAACAATGTGAAGATTTTTATTTAAGGGACGTATAAAGCTTATGTGCGTAACTACAATGAGCTAAAAATCAGATTTTTAGTAATAATATGGTTAAGACCTTATGTGTGGGAGGTGTCGTTATTTTTTTATGAATAAATGGCTCGTCTAAAGGCAATCAACAATATGATTACCACCGCCCATTAACATCAGCAATACTTGGAACCGGTATTTTGCCAGGTTTTACAAATGGGAGTTAAAAGAGAAGGACAAAGGACGGGTAAAGAAAAGCGGTATTGGGCTTCAAGCAATTTCCCTCAGCAAACAAAACACGACAGTATAGATTTATAATTTATGATTAAATTAATATTTAAGTTTAGATCGAGAGAATCCAAGAGATGTAGGAGGTGACTCTGGCGTACGCTGCGGGAAGACCGGCGGAGCAACCAGCTTGAGCACCGAATGAGGTTACACCAATCTGAAATAGGTTATTGTTAGTGAGAATGAGGAGAGGGGCAGGTCGCTCGCCTGAAGGTAAATTACGCCTTCTCAAAAACAAGAGCAACGCTATTTCGCACTACACATGAAACGTTTAAACTACAAAAAAGCTTACACGGCTTGTGTATATTTATTTTTTATTTACTGCATAGGTAGATTCGACAAACAATTCTGCAACCTGATGGCATGAAAATTATTTCCATGTTGCTACATTGTTTTTAGTAAAGCTCAAATTTTGAGTTTTTCGATTTTTTTGTGTATGGGAGAAGTTTGACCTTATGGTTCTTTGACTGGACTGAACATTGGCCTCCCTCAAGGATCTCCATATTGACCTGGATGTGGTGTGTCGCTGGATGGAGGCCACTTCCATCAGGTCAATGACTTTATGTATGACAAAAATAACATTTTACCAGAATCCTTCTTCCATTACTCAGTGGTGCAAGAGGGCCACCGGAGTCACCCTGGCAAGTTCCCCTGCCGCCAGCGCCGCTGGTGCAGATATTTGTGTTGTGAACGAATGCGCCATAAACTGCGGCGCAGTCAGCGTTGGTGATTACCGGCAGGGTCACGGAACTCAAACGCTGAGTTACACCAATGCTGCCACCTTGAATTTATAATAATAATAATAACTTTATTTGGTTCCACAAAAGATACAAAAATTAGGTATGGTACTCGTATAGCAATTGAAATTTATGAGAATAGGGAATTCCACTTTTATTTAAAATGTATTCGAAGTTGTTTATCAGGTTAAAACAAACTAGTATCAAACTAGTAAATTGTTTGATCGGTAAGCCCATAGAAATCTATTTCATATTAGCATTTTAAACTTTCGCGCGTTAATTTGAGAAAACGCTAGAGGCGCCATGTTTCGTGTGATCACATTGCATAACATCTATAAACGACGCTATGCTTAGTGTAGAGTGAATTTTTGCAATAAACATGAGTCACTCTCTTGTAATATTTTATTTAAAAAATAATGTATAGGTAAAATAGCGTCAGAACTTCTTTGATAACACACAAGTTTTACTATTTCCTAATGGATTTACGTAATTTCGTTATCCGCCATGGAGGCTATTGTGTCACATACTTGTATGACAGATTAAAAAATTGAAATATGTAAAACAAATTATAAAATTTATTCTGTCAAGTTGTAAATTGAAATTAATACTCGTATATCCTGATTGGTTAATGCCTTACTATATAGATTTATTGTTTTTAGATTTTTTCTCATATGTAGTAAAATACCCAATTCTGTACGTAGAAGTAATAATTTGATAAGACAAGTTGGTATTAATCTGTGGTGCATTTTAAATGAAGTTAGTAATCCATTTAAAAATGCTAGTGATCGAATTATTCATACTAAGATGACATTTGAATTTAATGTTAAATTAATAGGAATTAGTGTGTTATTCTTGCTTAGATTATACTTACAGCCATAAAATTAAATAAAATCAAATTGAAATTAATACCTTATATAAAATCTGGGGTCATATTATAGAATAACAATATAAATTCAGAGATCATTTTTTTTCATTGATAGAAAATAATTTTGTAAGATGATCGATATAATAATAGTACTAAACTATCAGTTGAAATGGTTTAACAGAAAATTATATTGATGTTAAATATATCTTTTGCACGTGACGATGTTCTTTCTAGTATCCAACCTGGCTTATGTTTCGTCGTTTCTATATTATACTTACCGTCTCTAGTGAGTCCGTAGCCAGAGGCGAGTGCATTCCAACTGACAAAGTTATTGTTGGCTTCATTTCCGGCCGGTAGTGCGATAGGCTGGATCACATCTGAAACATAAAAATTAGGTTATTCACTACAAAAATGTTTCCATTCTCATATTTAGTTTACAATTTGCTTGTACTTAGATTACGAGATTGGCGCTTAAATCGCATGAATATTTCAAGGCTTTTTAAAATCTATTTTACTGTATCAAGGAAAATTTGAATAACATTATTATTCAAATGCATTCCAAGATGTTATATTAATCAGTTTGATAAGTAAACGCAGTTGATTTTGACTAAACTATACGATACCTTACATTATATGGACGCAAATACTAAGAACGATGTTATCTGAAACTTCAGTGTACTATTTTAGAAATCAATGTATACAACCACAATGACTTACTGTTGAAGGAGACAGCGTTAATTCTGATAACAGCGATATCGTTGACAGCATTTCTTGGGTTCCACTGTGGGTGCATCACAATGCTGGCGGCGCGGATACGAGTGCCGCCGCTAAACAGAGTGTTGGTGCCCAGAGCAACGGTGATGGACTGGGCCGTGACAGTACCGTCAAACTGGCAGTGAGCAGCTGTTATCACCCTGTTGTTTGAGATGAGCGATCCACCGCACACCGATTGTAAAACGAACAAAATTTGGATGACGAGACCGGCCTAAAATTGAATAAAAATTCGTGGTTATTATCATCGTAATATCACTGCAAATGTATAATATAAATCATTTGGCACATTTCGTAATTATGATTCCTTTTCTACATATCATGTGACGTAGAATTAGCTGAAAAAATCAGCATATTTCATTACCGAAGTAATCACTAGGATGAAATTATTAAGCTTTGCCAGTCAATAAATATTGTGGATCGAATACCTACTCAGTCCACCTCGAGAAATTAAATAGCAGGAATTAAATGTACATATTATGAATTCACTGACCTGGTAAGGGGTTTGAGAAATGTCAGTGACGGATCCACCGACAATTCTTTCACTGTTGACAGCATCATTATTTTGCTCTTGTTCTTCCAAAAGTCTGATTTTGTTGGCTTTAGGAACACCGAACCTCATGTGGTAGCCATACACCGGGTTGCCTACAGGAGAATCAATCTCCTCGCTTAAAGCCACGGCGGCCAAAGCAATGAATACGATTAATGACTTCATTTTTCACTAATCTTTTCATTTTCGTGGTGAACATACTTTATATATAATTCGGTCAATCTTATCTGTGATTGGATTAATTAAGTCTTAAATTAATTGATATACTAAGGTCACGGTAATATGAATGTATTTATAATGTTAATCAATTAATTATATTAAGTCATGATAAAATACATTGCTAAGGATTTATTATTATTTGGTACCAAAATAGATATTAAAATCCGTAAACTGATTTGAGTGATTTAAAAACAACATTTTTGGCTCGCTTTTGTGTGACTTCACGATATTTACTATAAAATTGATTTCTAAACAATAATGTGACGTGTTCTTTTACGAAAAATAGACTTTTTGTAAAAATTGAGGAAAGTCGATATAAATGCAACGTAAGAAGTATAAATATTTTAAAGCCATTTCAAAATCAAGATAGCTATTTATTTTCCTTTATTTAAGATGATAACTTCGCCCTCTCCCGTCCCTCCAATCTTTATAGGGATCGGTAATGGTTCTGCACCGGGCGGTCACGTAGAATTAAAAATTTATTTCCATAGATTTTGAGGTCATCTAATCAGTGAGCAACAGTGTTGCAGTTTTCTATATTCCTAATATTTTTGCATCTTTTAATAATTATTTAAATATCATAATTATAAAAGGATTAATTAAAAGATATGCTGATCAGGATAATGTATGGCAAAAAATCTGGTATATGTTAGGTACATATACCAGAATTTAAATTATTAAATTTGGATTATACCCACATTCATATGCGCAATACGTTATTATTTTCATATTCATTTTTAACTACCATTTCTGAAGACGTAGTTATAATAGCATAGAAAATATTTAATACTTTTAAAATATTTCCAAATAACAGCTGTCTATTCTTTATACATATATTTGTTTAATAAGATCAGAGGCAAAATTTTGACTCCAAAGACAAATCTACAGTGAGATGCCGGGTCACTATTGTTAGTATTCTTATAAAAGCCGAGTATGCCTTTGTCCAACGAATAATAGCGACAAAACGGGAATTTCATCAAAGCTTTTTCAAATCGCAATGTGGTTAAATATATCTGGTTTAAAAGTGGATTTGTTATTTTGTAGGTTTTAATACAGTTTTGATGCAGGTCACTTCCAACAGGTATATGTGGCGATCTACGGGGGAGACCTATGTATGTTCAGCAGTGGACTTCCTGTGCCTGAAGAGAGAGAGAGAGAGAGGTTTTAATACTGCTAGCTCTAATATACGTTCCAGTGCAGCTGGGCAATGGGTTGTTCTATTGATAGAGAGTTGATTCTTAATTCAATCGCGTGACCAAATACGGATTGGTAAATTTCATGTAGGTTCGAATGCAAACTATCAACCATGTATAAGGTGTAGGTTTCAGGTATTTGTTTCGGGTATGGGGATGTGTGAGACTGAAAAGTTTTTCGCAGTTTCTGATAATTACGACGCAAGACTCGATATTAGTGTTGGATGTATTTATATAAGTAGATTCCAATTTAATATCACAATTAATGATTTTTACAATTAAATTGGATTAGTCAAGGTTAGTTTGTGCGTGTAACGTGGCGAGATGATCGCCTGTTCGTACGAGCGATTGGCAATTAGGGCGACACGTAAAGCTAAACCTCTTATGTACTTACAAAGGCTTATGTTTGCATCTTGTCGGTGGTGGAGCATGCGGTGGGACGTGTTAACGCCTGCTAGCCTTCGTTTCATTCTCCTTGTCTTAATAAAGGTGCAAGCGCGTACTATTTCGGTTCGTAAATTGAGTAATTAATTGTGCATTTGTGATTGTGGTTCTTACTTGTTTGGAGTTAAAAAGACCAATCGCAAAAAATACATAAAATGTAAGTTATCAACTGGACAGGTGACCTCATTCATACAAACAATGACAAAACGTGCTTTTGATGAGTTTCCGAGTCGAGATTCAATATTGTGGAATATGTCTCTACCTAGATTTAAAACACAGAGTAATCCTCTCGCTTTGCAGTTTACTTTGTTACATGGGCCACTTGTATTATTATATCGAAGAAGATATTATATAATATTGCAAAGAAAACCTGCCTGGGCCCTCACTACGCTCTTCACTCCGAGACATCAGGTGTTAAGTCTCTCTTAATGATCAGTAATCGCTGGCTACAAAGTCCTTCAAACCGGAACACAATAGTGTTTACACAGTGGCGCTTGGCGGCAAAAATAGACAAAGCGGTGTACTTACCCGGACGGCCATCTGTATATTACAAAACAACTCGTGATAGACTAGTCTTTTTTTATACAATAGGTCGGCAAACGAGCAAACAGGTCAGCTGATTGTAAGTGATCACTGCCGCCCATGAACATCTTCAATGCTTGGATCATAGTTTTTTTTTATTGCAATGAATGACGAGATGAGCCTGCCATTCGCCTGATGGTAAGCGATACGACTGCTCATGGCAGTAGCAAAACCAAACAACACCATGAGTTACAAGGCAATGCTTGGCATTCCACTGCGCTCGCCATCCTGAGACATAAGATGTTAAGTCTCGATATGTCCAGTAGTTACTCTGGCTACAATGTCCTTCAAACCGGAACACAACAGTGCATATACACTGCTGTTTGCCGGGAGAAATAGACATTGCGGTGGTACCTACCCAGGCGGCCTCTCACACATGAGAGACCTACCACCAGTAAGTGTTGCCGGCCCATCAAATCGGGAAGGGAGTGAGAAGGAAAAAGGATGGGAAGAGGAAGGAGGTATTGGGCATCCGGAAATCTTACTCACCGAACGAAACGCGACAGCAAAGCTGGCACTTCACGTCGATCTCCTGTGAGACAATGGTATCGACAAGGACGAGCCTACCCATTCATACTGAGTCATGACTGACAACAGCGTGGCTCTACCACATCGTCTTATCTAATGACAGCCGCAAAAACTCAATAACTTCCTGATGCTTCAATTACTTCTTGAATGTATCAGGAGACATTCAATTTATAAATTGAAATATTTAGTATCTTGTAGAGGTGCGCAGTTTAATCAGAGATTAAGTAAGGGCGGTTCGTCGTGCGGCGCGTCCCACGGATCTTATGCCCTAATCCTGTTCGTAATCAAAATGAATCTCGACCCTGCGGCCTCCCACGCACTGTCCCAGCTGATTCACTTACTTGATTAATATTTTGGCACATCCAAATAACCCATTTATTCATTTCATTGTAAGAGTTGTATTAGTTGTCATAGTTGGTATTCAAAGCTGTCATGTCTCCGTAATGGTTTAGGATCATCGTGCTTGAGTTTTATACTTAAAGGTAACGTCAACATTATACAGTTTTTTAAATTAACTAAAATTAGTTATTTATTTTCTATAATATACCTAGTCATTTAACACTTGCATTATTTTGAGATGTTATGAGAGCTCTGTCCTTTTTGCATTCCATTATGAGAGATCGGCAATGTACGATTCAAAATTTGTAAAAATTTGAAATTCGTGGGTATAGTACAAACTAACAATTAGGTGAGTTTTAAATTGTTAGCCGGATCTTTATATATATTAAACAAAAACAATATGTCATCAGAAATGATTTCAAAGCATCCAAATTAGGTATGTCTGAAATATGTAATTTGATCGTACTGTTCTTTGAATATCTATTTTAAATTACTAAATACGTACCTGTGAGTCCTTATATTAAATTATAATTTAATCTGTATTAGCAAAACAATTTGATCATCATCAACTTTCTCTTCTACACAGCCTTGGGACACAATTTAATATACCAATATATGCCTCAACTACTCGTAATAAACCGTAATATAAGGATGAACTATGGGCTTAGATCGATCAATCGATCAAAGGCGCTATTGCAGTACTAACTTAATTGAAGTTGCGCAACAGTCCCCCAACAAGACTAGAGTGTTAATACACGACAAGTAATACGTGAGAGCTTAATAGAAAATACCGACTGGATTTATTTAGCTAATGGTCGAATATTCGTATTTTCTTTTTAATTTTTTTGTTGCTATGAATGGCAAGACGAGCGTGCCATTCGCCTGATGATAAGCGGTACTACCGCTCATGCAGTAGCAAAATCAAACTAGACCATTAATTATAAAGCAATGCTTGGCATTCCACTGCACTCCCATCCTGAGATGTAAGATGTTAAGTCTCATTGTGTCCAGTATCTACTCTGGCTACAATATCCTTCAAACCGGAACACAATAGTGCATTTACTGTGCTGTTTGGTGGGAGAAATAACCATTGCGGTGGTACCTACCCAGGTGGCCGCTTAGATATGAGAGACCTACCACCGATATCCGTCCGAAAAGCGACTGTTGGACACGATGGTGGAAAATCCATAATATTGAGTGTGTTTCAGGTTTTGCGTGTATATATCCAGTTACGACTCGGTTAGCATAACAATATTCATCGAGAGTTGTTTATTCCTAGCTAGTTGATGCTCTGACTGCTCTGCACCTCAGGTGTTTTGAAGTAACTTTGTCATAAAGTATAAAAAGCGGGGATAACGATCTTGTAGCTACTACAATTTCCGGAAGCTTAAGAGTCTTTCAATAATAGTAATTTAACCACGTGTTTCTGTTGCTGACGTTTTACAAAGTCTACTTACGAGGCACGTATTGTATATAATATATAAATGAACTGACTCATACTGATATTACCAAGGCATTTCTATGCATGTGCTTGGAATAAAATAAAAACAAAATCCGCATACAGGGGCTCTGAAAGGGAGGCGACGAAAAAGAAAGAGTACCAAACAGAGGATTATGAGTAAAATATTCGAAACAAAAAAACCTTGCATTATTAGGGTGTAAATACGGAGGCACCCTACCGCAATGCCTGAGGGTATCGATTTATGTTGTCCAAGGACGGGTTTTAAATGTGTGTTTACAATTAGTTTGATGTATAATACGTCTTATAATAAGATTATTACTCTTATGGGAATAGCAATCTAAAAAGTGTACTGGGGCAAGAAAAACACTGAGAATGATAATGACTGTTGGCAATTCATAGAATAAACTGTGATCCGCCTTAGGAAGCCGTTATGTCTATAACCTTAGGTCCTTTATACCGAGCTTGATACAGCAATCGCGCAGGCCACCGAAATTGTGTCGAAAGGAGATACCGATACTTTACCTGGACCATACTGCTCTTCAGAACGCTAAAAACGCTTAAATACGCTTCAGAACCAAATTAACCGGCGTTGGACAAAAAGCCGCCAAGCTCAAATGGGGCTGGACTGGACATGTGTGTCGCATGCGAGATACAATGTGGACGAAGACTACCACACAATTGATTCCGAAAGGGCGTCGACCACGTGGCTTAGACGCAGGTGGCGAGACGACGGCGATTGGACGCCTATTGGAAGGATTGGTCTTATAAAGCCCTCGACAGGGATGTATGGAAAGCGGAAAGAGAGGCCTTTGCCCTGCAGTGGGACGTTACAAGCTCGACATAATAATAATAATACTGCACTTATCATTAGTATTGTTATTTGGCTTAGTTCCGTGACGGCTATAATAAATGCAAGGATCATTCAACGGTCGCTCATTACTTATCAATTCACTTCTATGATATTGAGTTTCGTACTCCATACTTTCCATCAAGACTAGTAGTAACAATAATAAGCGTTATATACAGGGTTGAAGAGTAGACACCCTCATTATAAAAGATAATTTCGAACATAAATCGCTGGGCGTTTGTTTAGAACACAACGCATTCGCCCGCTTTAGTTAGGACGCAGAATAATTGCTTAATAAATTCTGGACGCTAATCTCAAACTACTTTATTTACTTATATTGCCTCAATGGGTTTTGTGCTAAGATATGTGTGCTTTTTGCCGTCGTATGGCAATTTGTTAACCTTAAACAAAAGGATTAATAAAGCACATATGGCATGGCATAATTCTTTCTGTTTATAATTTCCTATATTCTGCATTATTTATGGTTGATTCAAAACATTACTGCGTTGTGTGTCTTCGCTTATATTTCAACCCAAGCCTTGTTAGGGGAAATATAATGAATTAATAAGTGTTAATGATTACAATCCCTAATAGCTGTAATCTATTATTACATAAGAAAGCTAAAGTAAAGCTCTTTATTTTCCTTTTATGTGGAGCGAGGAGATATGGTTTGGTCCCAACATTCTAATTCCGCAGCGTTTGTTTAGATTTTATTATGAACTCTGGAACTGTAGAATCTTGAAGTATTGTTGAGGCATATAAAGCCGCATTCTTGCCATTTCATTGTGATGGACTTGTGTCTGAATATATTTAATCTCAAGTGAGACCTCTGTAACAGTGAGACTGTACTTATAAAATATTATAAACAATAGATACAATGTTTTAAAAAAAACAGATAAAATCCGTCTGTTTCTTCATTTTTGACCGACTTCAAAAGAGGAGGTAATCAATTCGACTGAATTTTTTTTTTTTTGTATGTTTGTTACTCGATTACGCTGGTATTAGGGAACCGATTTCAAAATTTTCTTTTTTATCGAAAAGCATGATATACTAGGTTGGTACCATAAAAAATTGGTGAAGACCTGATGAATATCTTCGGTCCTAAAGAACAGAACTCTTCAAAATAGAACGGTACAGCTATAATTCTTTTTGCACCTGGTTCAGTATAAGTGTATTACTACAAAGGGGGGGTTAAAAGGAGAAAGGCGTGTAGGGGGGGGGGTAGATAATAGATACAATTAATTTCAGATTTCAATATAAAAGTTTTACTATAAACAGTAGGTGAAGAAGAGGGAGAGTGAGAGAAATAGATACGTTAATTACCGACGTAAACTAAGAGAATCCGACCTGGTCAGTATCTAACTATAGCGGATATCATGATTATAATGACTTACAATCTTCTCATAATTTCACAGCAATCATATCATGTTTGGTCTGAAGAATTCGTAAATTTTAAAGACATCGTTTTGATTATATCATGATCACCTTTCTCATCATTACGATGCCTATCAAAACTAAAAAGGGACAAATAAAATAATTTTTAATAAAAAAATAAAAACCGACTTCAAAGTGCCACTACAAAGTAACAAATAATATATATTTCATCGTACTAGTACCCAATGATTAATGTTCTTATTGACTTGACTAGCTAACAAATCTTAAATACGTAATATTTTGAAGGCGGGTCGCTAAATATCAAACACGTATAAATTTAAGCAAATGTTACACCATTTGATATTACATGTAGATCCTGCAATGTTGGCTCAGAAAGGCACATAAGTAAATTAAACACAAATGAATATAATGTGCTTAATCCTACGTGTAAATTTATTGAAGTTTTGATAGAATTTCTTCGTGTCTTACATGTGTGTGGTAGCCTGTTGATAATTATCTAGATATGATCCACGAGACGGTTGACCACCGTCTCGGTTATAATTCCAGGGTATACACCTCCGGAATTATCGGAGTCACTTGTGTGTTGATGATATTCAATTACCAAACTCTTTAACAGTGATATATTTCAATCATAGTCAGGAAACCTGCATGACATAAAGGCCTTTAAGTACAAGAAAGGGTATGTTGTGTCCCATGCTCAACAGTGGACGATGACGGCCTGATATATTAAGGCAAATTAATATTCCGTGTAAATCTTGCATGTTTTTCGCTATAATTACTTACACAAATTAATGTTAAGCTTAAGGCGTACATGTTCGGCACTTAGCGACCCGCCTTCAAAATATTACGTATTTAAGATTTGTTAGCTAGTCAAGTCAATAAGAACATTAATCATTGGGTACTAGTACGATGAAATATATATTATTTGTTACTTTGTAGTGGCACTTTGAAGTCGGTTTTTATTTTTTTATTAAAAATTATTTTATTATTAATTAATCTGTCTCATACTCGTGATAAGGATAAAATAATGTGACCTAACCAACAAGCAGCCACGTGCCTCGCCCGTACCGGATAAATGTTTTATTAAATTTTAATTATAAATTGATAGATTTAGTGAACTAAGTTACATAATGATGCACCCTAGTTAGAATTGTAAGAAAGATTAACTGATTTTCTTCGGCTGGGAAAACAGGAATGATTGTGGTAAAGACAACTGAAATGCGGAGGATGTTTTCCTTATATTTTAAATATGTCCTGTATCTTTCTACAAATGGCTTCAAGAAATACCTCTCAGAGCCCAAGTTATCCTGACTTCTCGTGAATTACCGTGCTGGGCAACGGACGAGACTCTGGCGATGGACTGGTGGCATGGTAACCATCACAGAGATGACGTAGCCAAATGACAGAACGATGACGAGCAGCAGCATCATCAGCACGAGAAGCTACACCTTGCGTTTAGCAATAGGGTATTTAACTATCATCGAATGTTTGTATAATTTTGTAGACAAACACAAGCCATGCCATTAAAACAAAACATTTTTTGTGAAAACAGTATTAAAGTAGCTTGTAACATGAGGCAAATATTAGTATTTTAAATAAAAAGAGTGGGGACGTAGTGGGGACATCTTACCGTCTCTATCACATCCGCACACTATAATGCACAGTGACGTCACTAACATTGTTTTGCATCTCTTTTCTATTACCCCCACTACAAGATTTAAAACGTTTCTAACTTGTTTAATTCTGAATGAATTTACAAAATTCTTTGTTTGCTAGATTTTGGATATGGATACTGTTTGATAAACACAATAAAAAAAATGAGTCAAATACCCTATTCACCTTCCAAGAGTGACGAGTACTAAACCTCCAAAATGTATGTATCTTTCATAGTTCATTCTCACTTCACTGTAAAAGACAATAATTGTCGATTATAAACCTTAAAATTATTTAATTCTAACAAAGTATTTTATAAAGATAACTCAAGAATATTCACAGGTTTATGAATAAAACTAGATCTTTTTCTACCTACAAAGGCGTCAGTGTTTTCACCTTTTTTAAATCATACTTGAGCCGAGGTGTAAGTTGCATGTGGGCTTGAGAGCTGTTAGCCTCGCCCTGACTTTACCTTTCACATGTTTTATAGTAAGGCAAATTCGCTTGGGGTTCTAAATTAATATATCTTTATAATCACTGCTAGTTATGAAGGATAAATTAGATGGATTTTATTTGGTTGACTAAACTCCAATTTTGTACATTAGTGCAATTTTGTATAATAAGAAAAACGTAAGATAAATCTATTGATTTATCTTACAATTAATTAGCAATAATACAATTATTAATGCTATAAAACATCTAAATAACATAATATAGTACAGTTTATACAAGTTTTAATAAAATGGTTACGCATTTTAAGTTATTTTTTTTTCTTCAACAAATAATACATGAAGTGGTTGGTTCGATGGGAACTATAGCATTGTCTTCTAACATAAGAGCAGCGTTCTGAAGAAATAGCTTTGTTGTCGAGTTTAATTCGGTCAGGGAGATGGCGCCAGTGAGCCATTGTCGTAATATCATGTAATTCCTATAGTTCTTAGTTATTTGCTAAATCTTTGGGTGAAATCCTGTAAAAACAGTTTTATTTTTTCATATACAGGGCTTAAAATGATTAACTTGACTGCTTTTCCTCATTTCGATTTGTAGATAATTTATTTAAATGCCTGTTAACTTTATGTAAGTTGTGAAAGGCAATCAAATATCTGTATTTCTTGGACTGTTTTTAAATTTAATAGCCAAGACATGTCATTTTAATTACTAGTAGAGCATTAAAGTAATTGTTTACCATTAATACGATTCTTTTCCAGAGCCATGTTAAGGGTGCAGACGCTGTTGACTATTTTAATTATGCCATTAGGTGCTATCACGAGCAGAAGCGCGGACGGAGACAGATTGAGCAGGCTGCGTCAATATTTCATTAAACATCGAAGGGTTCCCTTGGTTGAGAAGAAAATGCGTAGCTAAAAGTAATTATATTTTAGTGTTTACTTTTTTTGTGTATACTTAAGTTTAACGATTTGAGTATATTATAGGTATAAAGAGCGGAAACATAACGTCATTAATCTACAATACAATCACAACAAATCAATAAGAATACTCACATAAAATTTGTTAAAAAATGTGTCGTATATAAATTATAAATCAATGTACAAATTACATGACAAAATAATGTATCCCAAAGCAATCTATTTATAGGATAAATACTTTCGTCGAGTTCATGTCTCGTCGAGTGCAAACAATGAGAAATCTTTCTCGCAGGATTTAATACCGGTTTATAATTATACTAAACTTTTGCAATTGTTATGTTAATGAGTTAGAAATCGAGACACTTTATACCTAAATGTACTGTCACGTAATGTAGGAGTGTTTTAATGTTACAACTTTTTGTAGTCACTTTGCTGTGTTGTAAGCGGCTGTTTCCCTACTGTTGAGTTTTTATAAGCCTCAGACATAAAATATTGTAGCAGCAATGTTGGATTTAGGCCAATTATAAGTTTTATTTGCTTTTAATTACGCGGTACTCGGTTCTATCGATCCAATTTCTAATTCTGAATAAGTGTATTTGCGAGGGGCAAGACGAAACTTCGCTTTTATCTTTGGCAAAATGCTAATTAACCACTTTAAGAATATATGTAACAGCCGTAGTTGCAAGTTTGCTCATATCCATACGAGTCTGAGGTTAGTAGGAACGCTTATACTTTCATTTAGATGTTGTTTTTGCACGTGTGCTGTGAATTCAAAAGCCGTGTAATGACCCTTCCCATGTATTATAAAGTCTTTTTACCCCTTTTGCAGCAGAAATTACGTTCTTTTGCATTCACGTCGAGCAGAAAAGTACCTTTGAGATTTTGAGTTTTTTTTTTGGTTATCTAAAATAACGTGTCATTTTTGTAACCATGTTGTGTAGATCCTTGTGATAGTGTTGTAGTGAAAACACTTCTTGACTTTATGAAAATTAAACAAAGAATAATTTGTTTTTGATGGTATGTTTGTCGGTAACATTAAAGTGTATTTTGTCGAAATAATGAAGAATTTATAGTGGAAGCAATATCGTGTTATTAAATATCCATAACCAAAGCGAAAACGGAGTCGTTTTAATGTATTAAATGAATTGTATCTTTAATATCAATCTAAAAATATTTTTATACAAAAATGTAGACCTACCTAAAACTACAAACACATACCACCGTTAGCAACACTATGGCATAGTGCATACAACCTAGGTCACTTTTGATGCAATTGTAAGTCGCAGCGTATAAAACCGGCAAAGGATAAAAGTTTCCGTTTGAGGTGGAGTCGCGCGGCGTAATCCGACAGTGCCCGGTGTAGGCGCGCCTCTCTATGCCGAATGTACTCACGGTGGGATCTATGGAGTCGACATTGTTTGTATAAAAATCTGGCATATTTAATTTTAAATTTTCTGCAGCTGCTCTTTTCCCTCACATGGTCGGCGTTACTGAGCGTTTTATCCATCATACAAAATGACTAGACTTATAATGTGTGACCGGCTGTCTGCCTGCCTCAACTCTTTAGGGAGTGGGTTTGTAGTTCACCATAACATGTAGCTAATGTTTCGCGATGCAATTACACGATGCATCCCATGTAAGTATGGGATAAGTGATGGGAAAGGAAGATATTATCCTGTATATATTTATTCCCTTACAATACTAACGCTTATAAGAACGTTGTATACACAGTATGCATTGATTAGTATACCAATGTTTAGTCTCTTTTTTTGGAATATATTAAATCCATCCTAAGGTTGCCTGGAAGAGATTGCCTTGTGCAATAAGGCCGCCGATTGTACTTATTTTAAAATTTGGTTATAATCTCTGTTTATTTATCCCTGGTGTACAATAAATATAGTATAAATAAATATAAATAAATAAGATATAAAAAACAAAGCAGCTTTGAATAAATCGATGTGGAACATTAATTTGTGAGACGGTTAATATTTAGAATATTTAAATTATTGCTTGGCTAATATGGTAAAAGTAAATACAGGTTTAGGCAACGATCTCTCCCGCAACGTGTATTCTAAGTCGAGGCTTAGGGCGGGCTACATTGAATTTTTTACTCGTGTAACAAATCCACGTCAGGCGACTGGCGATAATCCAAGAGTTTGTGTCCTATCACGCCGTTCCCGAATACCTGGCTATTGCATCACTTATTGGATACCGCAATCTGCAACCCAATTCGTTCAATCCTCTATTCACTCTTTAAAATTAAATACACTTCGATCAATAGATCAGATGTTTGTACATATGAAAAAGTTTATAATGGAAGAAAAACAAAAAGTTATTAATTTATCGCTTGCTTAAATAAAAATCACATAGGTAGGAAGATAAATTATTGAGAAAACTTATACTTACACTGAAGAACTTAGACAAAAGCATATTGAATGCCACTTATTTAGAAGAATATGTAGATACGTATTATATCGCTCATTAAATAACGACATGAGAAGTGGTCTGTGAAACGAACTTAATCTTCGAGATAAATGTTTATGTGATTAAGAAATACTTAGAAGTTTGGACTTTGGCAAACAAGTAATCAAAGTTAAAATATAACTTATATACAAATGTAAATTTATTGTTGTTGAAGATCTCTGTATTCAGCGGAATTTTGACGACAATTTTTTTAAGCTTTTTCCATCACTTTAAACCTTCGTTTCATGTTAAACTCCGCGAATTTTGTGAGCTTTTTGGGAATTCCTAGTGCTCCTTTTCAGTGTCACTAGATATCACAGAGTGATTCGGCCTTTGATCGGACATAATTCATAGATTCAAATGTTTCAGTGAGATTTTGTAAATGCAATTACAATTTTTGGGTAATTGCGGGTTGCACAGGGAAATTTTATAACAGCCTGTGTAGTCAGTATTTTCATGTCACCACACGGTAAAATATTCTTTCTGTATTCAATTGTCAACTAGGATCGATAAGAACAGATAAACTTGCTCTCCATAATATACAAGGTTGTGAAATTTTCGCGCTTAAATATGTCTTGTTATCCTCGATAAGATGAAATGTAATAGAAATGTTATAAAATGTAGTACCAACTAAGCCAACCAAGTTCTAGCAACATACACAAACGTGAACAAAACATAAAATATTCAATAAGCCGACACCTCGCCAGCGCAGTTGTTACGCCAACACCATAGTCTACAGTTTACAATAACCGAAAGTCATATATCGAGCAGGACGGCATCTAAATCTCGATGTTTTTGTGCCGAGCCTAACCAACAGCCAACAATAGGATGACATGAAATGTGATTACTCAGCCAGCACAGGGGCTAGCATGTCACGGCGCCAGTGAATTACTGCCCGGCGACAACGCAAACCGCTACAGCAGGATTACTTTCACACTTTGCTGGTAGCAAGGACACAAGATAAGTTGATTGTTTTGTTGAATCTTTAATTAAACTATATTTTTTACTGTTGATTTATTTTCCGATAAATTAGCATTTTCTTTATTTTAAATCAAATAATAACTTCTAAGTTACAAATCTTATGATTAATATTCTATGTATCATATCATAATCATAACGCCATCAACTTTTCGGCGAAATTGGTTTTACATTATACTTCATAAATTTAAATATTAATGCTTAAAATTTGACGTCAAATCCACCATTTTGACTTTTCCTTTTACCAGGTCTCACTCATCGGACCACAGAGGAAGTCATGAAAAACAACACACAAAACAAGCACAGCAATCGAACACGCGCGCGGCGTCTCGCGGATTAACGCTTCTGTACCACCGCGTGCTGTGTATAGACACTCTACGTTATTTTTTCACGTTTTTCAGGTGTGCTCCAACAGGGCAAACAAAAGTTGGTTGTTGCGTTGTGCGGGCAAACGACGCTGTTAAATGTTCGCACTCGGACGTTGTAAACACGCCCTGACACGTTCTGGTTGGACTCGCGGTCGCCGCTCCAAAACTTCATTTGCATGATATAAATAACATTAAAAATTGGTTGCTCAAAAATGCTTATAACATCTGTCTGTGGCTTTTCGGCGAAAAGTCGGGTGTCAGATATGCAGCATGCATAAATATGTTAAAGTTTCGCATTTATTAAATGTGGAAATGCAATTTTTCATTCCACATTTATGCAGTTTTCATTAGACGTGATAGTCACTTTTAATCAGGTTGGGTGATTTGAGTAGGTCGTTTAAAATTATCATCAGCATCCATGGGCCTTCTTATAAATCTTTTAACCAACTTGTTGGAAGCAAATTCTATCCACCTTTTTTTAACATTATCTAATCGTCTGTATGAAAATAACAATCCACCGAAAACATTTTCATGCAAAATGTTGCCAAGACTAGACCTTATGACTCGCACTGTCTAAAAGTTATCAGATCTCATGTAGAGCCAAGCTTCTTACTCTTTACGCCCTAATTCTACAAGGCCTAACTTTATACACTCTATACCTTAATCAAAATATGTGGCTTTATCCGAACCCAAGTTATGAGGGTTCAAAAAAACGATAAAGCTCTTCGAGAAAAGGTAGGAGAAAGAGAAAAGGTAGAAGAAAAGTGACATTACCGTGCTCCCAGATAATTAATATTATCCATATATTTTTTTGTTTGTCAAATGTATACAGGGTATATCAATACCGCGACCGAAAACGAAGTCAGGTGGTAGTATTAGTGACCTCAGACACAATGCAAGTAAAAATTTCACAAAAAAAGTCAACACCTTTTTTTGCAATTTTTTACTTATCGTCGTATTTGAGTGATAAATACATAGTTTTCCTAAAATAATAATGTAGACCTCTTTATTTTTAAATACTCAATGGTACGTAAGGGCTTAAATTATTATTTTCGCAAAAACTAGGTATTTACCACCCAAACAAGATGATTTTTAAAAAATCCCAAAAAAATAATTGTCGCAGTTTTGGTGAAATTTTTATTTCCATCGTGTCTGTAACCACTAAAACTACCACCTGGCTTCGTTTTAGGTCGCAGTCTTGATATACCCGGTATAATGTAATAACAAGATACCCATAAAAACCCTGAATATCTTTATTCAGAAGTGTTGTGTAGTTTAGTAATAGTAAGGGCGGTGGCACACAGGGTTGCGGCCGACAGGGGTGCACAGTAAATTCTTTACTCCGCCAACAAATCCGTGCCGCTGACGGCAGATAGCGATGTGTTTTATTTGGGTCAGGTTCGGACCGTAGTACTCTCATCCGATAAGTGCTTGCAAGATGTTAGCGTTTATAGCCATCAAATATATCCTTATTGTTATTACATTACGTATCGATATTTGATTTGTGTAAACTTAGTATGTGATTTATTTAATTCAATTTTTATACAGGTTATATTTTCCATCGCGAGTATTTCTCCGTTATAACCTGATCTTTATCTTACACCGATATAGGATCAGCGTGACATGATTTATATTCCTTTTGTAGAAATATTTCACAAAAAAAACAGCCGCCTGTGTCATACCAATGCTGTTCGGAATTTATGTTAGTTTTTCTTTCACGAAACAATGCATCGACAGTTTTGTTTGTACATACATAGTTGGCGCATTAACTACTACTACTAACTAAAAGCAACATGGGCCACTTTTATCCCGAAAGAATGCATGGTTTCTGAATACTCTATTTTGGAGAATGATGGATTTTTGAAAATCTTGAATGAGAAATTGTATTTACGGGGAAAGTGTAACATCTGAGTAGAACGTGACTACAAAACAACAATAATCCAAACTTATTTGAAGTCGGTATTAAAGGTCGCTTCAACGCGCTGGGAAGAATCGCGACTGTTTAATTTGGAGTTATATTCGTCGGGACTTCAATTCAACTGTTGTAACGGAAACGGAATTGTCTTAAATTGCTTCATTTAAAAATAAATCTTACTGAGTTTCTTGAAATATATTACATTGGGAGCTTAGAAGTCTTAATTCTTATGCTTCATATTTTTATGGTTGCCATCTTCCGTCGCGCCTTCAGCCTATGGGTTTGAGCTTCATACCGAGAGATTATCATTATTCGGCTTCTTGTATTTGTTTCAGACATTCAAATTAATAAAACATAAGCAACTAAAATATTTTACCGTGCGGGAACCGAATCCGTAATCTCCGTTGCAAATAATTAACATTTAAGATAACGCAAATTGCTCGTCATTGATACAATATTTGGAAAACCCCAAAGTACATTAACATTGAGATAAATAATAATCTCGAGTGTGTTAATGTAATTAACGATAAATGTGATTAGCGATAAATCGATGTCTACGACACTAAGTTACGTCCGGCAAGTTTGTTAGTGAAAAGGAAGGTGGGACGCTTGGGGGGGGGGGGGGTATCATAGGAGTAATTCTTCTAAAAATTTGGAGATACGAGTGATAAGTGAGGAGAGGAGAAGCAGGATTGAGCCTACAAGTGGCGTATTTTGTCGTCATCCGTCACCGTTCGAACCAGCGATAGTTAACTAATACAAATATAGCTTTGAAACATCAATGGTGTGTGCACTGGATTTGAACCCGGTACAGCTTAGCAGTCCGGGCTAAATATAAAAGACTACACTTGTGAAACTAATTCCAGGAAACTAAACAACTTATTACAATGCGGAAGTTAGGTAAATTGTCGTGTAATAGAATGACTTGGGATGGCCGAGTTCCATTCGCAGTTTAATTTAAATTGTAAAAACTAGTGAAAGTTTTATACGCTAGTCCATTTTATATAAAGACGTTCTTGTATAAAATCTTAATGACTCCATTGTTTGATATCTATGAAAAGATTTATACTAAAAGATAGACCGAAAAAAATACCTATTTTGTAGGTACATTATTCACACTGATTGGGCATTATAGGCGACTAAGCTAATAAATTCAGTCTGAAATGTATTATTTTTTACATTAGTTAAATTAACTCTTTATTTAGAGATAAAAATCAATTAATATCTGGCCTACAGCCTGTCCAGAATCCAGGCCAGTGCTTTACCAACACGATCGGTTCAATAATTTATTTAAAAAGGTAACAAACAGAGTTCACCATTTATATTATAATACGGTTCCTAACATCCACAACAATACATAACTGGTACTCCGAGGATTCCGTTGCTACTTCAATTATGGCATAATCTAAGTCCCGCGAAGATATGGCGAAGTTTAACTAAAAGTTAAGTTTTAAATTGGGCTGCGGCGAGAGCCCCTCCCGGGATAAAACTTATTTTAAAGGGTTGTAAATCAAAGTAATACGTTGCTAGTCAATTATGTTGGAGTATTTTGGACTTTACGATTGGGTTCAATGGATTATTACGTAACATGTGAAACGGCTTTGAATTTACGATACTTGTTCGATCGCAATTATTTGTTTAAGTGGTGCGTAATGGACTTTTGATATATAATCAATAATACATATATATTTCGCAATATAATACGAGTATGTTTTCCTTTTATTGCTCTTCAAGGTATGAATGGGCTCGAGATTTTCCCGAAAACCAGTTAATTCTTGAGTTAATTTTCTTAAAGCGTTACGTCTTCAACATTACATTACTGCGCTATGACACTCACATGTGACTAAATTATTGTTCTATTCATATTTTTAGTAAGTTTTAATAAACCTACTGTTTCTATATATGGAACATATAATTAATTTAAAATGATTGCATTGTGTTTTAAAACATTTAGAGCGAATCACAAGTTAATTACCTGCATAAGAATTTCGATTAAATAAACATTTTGAAATGACTAATGCTTTATAATTAAAGAAGTCAGTATATTTTATAGTTACCACTACATAATATATTCAATGTTATATGAGTTTTTATATGCTTACTCGGTTCAATAGGGTGCGGTTAAGGTTGCTAATGATATAAGATAATGTCGTTTATAAAATAGGAATGCGGACACAAATTTCGATCTAGGAAAATTAATATAGGATTTGTTAAAGCGAAAAATTGAAACAAAGTGAGTTGCCCAACTTAAGAATTTAACCTTTATCACATTCTAACTTAACCTAATGAGTTTATTAAATTGTAACTTGTAACACTCGTGTAGATAACGAAAACACTATCCAAATCCCATGAGTAGTTTTTGAGAAAATTACACAAACTTACACTCATGTTTGCATATATAGTACGTAAATACATATATAGATACATACATAATATAGAACCTCCTTTTTAAAGTTAGTTAAACTCAGAAACAAATGTTGATAAAGTCCCTTTGGTTGGTAAGCAAATCCGGATTAAACGCCTCTGTGCTCTAATTGAACCCTCGCGCTGGTGTCGGAATAAATTTCAAAACATATAGCGATGAGTGGACAACGGCGCGCAAAAAATATCGATACATCATTTTTCATCTATCAAATAGAGGCCTCTATTGTAAAATGGGATTCAATTTAGTGATATTTTTGAATGCGAAATTTAAAATTGGAATGTCGCTTTAAGCATTACGTTTGTGTTTTCGTTGTGGTGGAAAATGTCACTGCATGAATGCCTATTTTATTGGTAGTTTGTATCTATAGGGCATGGGCGAAGTATAGTTTGTTAATAGTGACATTCTTGTTCATTCTCAAGGACCAATATTTTATGGGAATTTTTAGTTTCTTTCAAAGACATTTTTTGAGTTTGGGTTTTGAAGATTCTTAAAATATTAATACTGAGTATGATATTGTTGTCCAAGAAATTGAGAGCCAATGCACTTATAATCAAAGAAGCCTTAGATCGGAAGAAGTCATCTTTGTTTAAGAGCCCGGAATCCAGGTCTTGAATAACTCTATGTACAAAGATAAAAATTATAATTTGTATTTATTTATTACCCTTATGTAAGTTATTGAAATACACAAATGCAGTGTTTGCACAATCACTTGCAGATAAGCTTTGCATTTGATATGATATTATGGTAATAAACTCTCCATTTATCATAATTTAAACGACGAAATAGATACTGCGTATTACAAAGTGCACCCTTTCTAACAATCCTTAAGATTTTATATTAAAATACAAGCAATCCGTATTCAAAATAAACTGCTCTCGTTCTTTTTTCAGCTAGAGAGTCCAAGGAAATTCCTAAAATTAAGATTACTAAGTTACTAAAAATTAATAATGTGCCAGGTCCGGTTGATTTTGAAATAAGTCTTTAAACAAGGAGCTACTGAAACGGTCATTCGCTTCGTGTGTTATTGACCAGATGTGTAGTTGATATAAGTATAAATTGGAATATAACAATTATTGTTAATAATATAATAATGATAATGCCAAATTGGACAAGATTGACTTAAAATAAAAATATAAGCAATTCAAAAACACAAGAAAATATAATTATCAATCCCACACAGTGATCTTCCACAAGACGCTTAAAATCATATTTTAGGAAATCAACCTACCTCCCTAATTTACAAAAGCAACAAGAGAAATTCATCCTGAATTATTACCTTGTAAGGATTATAAGAAAATAAACAAATAATATAATGCAATGTTGACCCAGAAAGTTCTTGGCGTTACCCATTGGGAGCGCGGCCGGAGTTGCTTTGTAACCCGATCCCACCCTTTGTATCTGTTATTTGATATGAAACGTGATGTAATTTTATAAGTCTTTTAACTTACATTAATATATTTGTGATATAACATATTTGTGTCAAGGTCTTCATTGTAAATAAACGGATAAGACCATGTTTGTAGCATAAGCGCGGGACACTGGTTAGTTTAATTGATGGGGAGTGAGTAGTGGCTATAGCTGTTTATAACCTTAACATCTGACTATTTGCCCACCATATACCAACAACGGATGCTTTCGTATTTCGGTCGCACAAGGCGCAAAGGCGAAGACAATTTGGAAAGATTGATAGTGGTGCAAAACAACGAAGGCAAAAGATCACGCGGGAATACACCAAAAAGATGGACAGACCAAATGAAAACCTCTTTGTCTGCAAAACTCTACACATCCGCAAGAGAGGCGCTCGACAGAAACCGGTGGAGGCAGATCATCCTCTCCAGATGCAACCCTCATGCTGACATCAGACATGAAGGACCGACCAGAGAGGGAGAGAGAGAGCTAAAGATTTCTCGTCCCGTCTGTAGGTATAGACTGTGAAAGGAGTGAGATTGACAGGAAGTATAATTCTTATAAAGGTTATTTTTTATGTATGTCCAGCAAAGGTGCAAACGGCTTAGTTGATGGAAAGTGATTGACGCCGCCCATGAATATTTTTAACATTAGGATCGTGGTGCATTGCCAGCCTCTCAACATTGGAGAGAGGGGAAAGGGGACAGGAAATTAAAAAGACGGGAGAAGGAAAGGAGTATTATTATATTATTCTTGATTAAATGATAGATTAAGATCTTACATTTTCAGCCGCTATCGGCGGTCAAAAACGTAGTAAAACTTGCAACAATTTTCTGATGATTCATCCCCATTTCCAGTAAAAATACATATATTTTAAATATCGCTAACCGATAACTCATTGATTGATTAATTCCAATAAACTTTTATCCTGATACTAAAATGCCGTCAAATTTGTTATCGCAAACCATATTGAATCACACAACAGAATCGTAGATAATACCCGTTTTCAAAGACCACAAATATATCTAAACTTGATTTTTTACTTACATTAGGTAAGTATTATTTTACCCAAACAATGTATAATCAACAACAAGAGCAAAGTGGGAAATGTTGCTGTTACATGTTATAATTAAATAAGATACAAAAAATATAGGCATCCAAAAGAAAGTTAAAGAAAAAAGATAGTTATTTATTTTGCTTATATTATACATGTAATGGAATTAACCTAGCTACCTATTTCGTAGGTCGAAGCGGAACATAACTCTTAGTTTCATCTATTGGTAATAAAAAGTCTTTTTGTCCCACAATATCTAGATCCGAAATAAATAATAGACATAAAAACGGATATAAAGAGGCGGTTTGGTTTTATATCTTGAACAATCATATCACAGTCATATCAAATCTACTACTTATATTTAGCAATGCCTTATATATTCATTTATTATCATGTTTTTTTCTTTTTTTCTACAATATTATTTGAAATAAATAATTACAGTTATGATTTTTAGATGATTTTTTTTAATGTAGAACCACATGAAAATGTTACATCTTGTTGCTATATGTATGATCGTGACGGGCGCTGAGCGTAATTAAAGAAATCAAAAAAAGTCACGTTTCGATTGTTGTCAGCCACAGTTATCAGCAATGCCCAAAATCCCCAAGCAGATAAAAAGATTTCTGGTTCATGACATATCGACGTTGCCAAAAACCCGTTCAATCGTATTATGAAGGATGATAAAGCACGTACATAAGACAAATATGTATTTACAAAATGTATAGACGCGGCATCGAGATTGCCCCAGTTTGAAATGGGCTCGGCGGCACCAGCACTCATCTTGCAATCGCTGTTGCATTTTATTACTTTTCCATTTCCACTGGGGTTTCAATTTCCTTTCTCATAATTAATAGCCTTTCTACGAGTTGCCTGACGTTTTCTATTGCCGCACCGCAGAAACTTTAACGTTCAATTTGCGTGTCATTTACGACCTTATTGCGTCATCCCCGGTGTGTTCCAACATTTTAGCGTTCATATTTTTAAAGTGGCTTTTCGATTTCTTATGTATATTATAATAGTGTTCGGAAGTAGCCATCGTGTCGGGAATTAAACTTTCGTGTTTAAAAGTTGAATAGTTTAGATTTTTTCCACTCCAAGTTTGATTGCTTTTTGTTGATTGCAGGGGAATTAGTTTCGTCGGAATTTTAATGGGGTGACTTTGTGCGTTTTATTTTTTCCTGCAAGAAGAGTCGCGAATAAATTTCAGTCAAGCAGGAATATACGACGGAACTTGTGACATTGATTAAAAGACCTTATTTTTCGGATATAACAGTGTCTGGGAAAAACAATGAAAATTTTACGGTTTATTAGAAAATTTATGGGCCGTAAACACATTGTAGTCACTTTACGACTTGTGACGCAAAAACGTGAAAAACTTTATACATTTTTTATCGCTTATGTATGGCTGTGTCACTGGTGAACATTTCATATGAAAATTAGTTGAGCTGTAATAAAATGAGTAAGATATATAACGATTATAATTGTACAAAGGGCAAGAAATGTAATAACTCATTGAGCTCTTGCCTTTTACACAGAAGGGAATTTGGCTGGTATGTTTTATTTTCAAAATATTAACTGATCCGTGGCATACTAAGACGTGTCTAGCCTATAGTTGGATTTGTGAAATAAATTAATAAATGCTTGTTACCAAATCAACTTACTTTTATTATTTTCTTTCAAAAAGGCTCATCGAGGCATACAATAGTTTAAGGTAAGTGTCAATAAATCACGTGATTTTTTTATATAATGCCCACTATCAATCACTGACTACACCATTAATTTAAACTGAATGCAGTTAATTTCTTGCACACTAGGCTAAAGTTGTCTTTTTTCTTTTAAAAGACACAATTTTCCACTATGTCTGACAAGAAGCGTTTCTGAAATAGAAATTTAAAATGTTTAAACTTTTTTATATTCTTATTCAAGAGACTTGCTGTATTACTGTAAGTTCCTAGTTTCTTATTACTCACTGCAATATGCTCCAGTTACAGATGTCCCGAAGTTTTAATTATATCAATACAATCTTGAGAGTCGCAGTTGCGTATTTTATTCTGCTAACCTACAGAAAGCAGAAAGTGGATTTTAAATAGAATTGTTTGTTGAATAGTATCGGAATCAATTTGTTTTTTCCATCCGTGTTCAGAATGCCAATTGTTTTTTCATCCGTTCTGTAACGGGTGGATACAATTATTCTATAATCAATTTTTGTAATTAGCGTTATGATTCAATTAAGCTTAATGGATTGATAAATTAGGGCCGGTGGATGTGTTTCACGTAAAATCCAGTTATTTGCACATTTTGTAACCGATTGCGGTTTGGTACTGATACGTGAATTATTTTCATATTGCCATTAATCTCAGCTTGAAATGCATTCAGTGCATTAAGAGTTCAAGCGGGAGTTGCTCACGACTTAAAAGTTACACTAACTAACTCACTCCGTTAATATGATGAAAAGTTTTGATAAGTTCAACCAATGTAAGTTTGTTTTTGTGCCGTCCTTTGGATGAAGAATTTGTTTGCGGAATGAAAACAGTATTGGAATAGATTTCCTCAACATGGATTCAGCGCGACATCCATGTTTTGAGGCAAATACACATAATGTAACTAATTTACCGAGAACATTTGAAGGCGAACATGTTATTATCCCTTAATGGCAGCAGATGTAATTTTTAACGAACATAATGCTACATATCGTTATCAATAATGGCAACAACTTCGCTTAAAATTGAACGTCAACTTCTTAATGAGGCCAAGAAAATTCGTGCGCGTCGGGTACTAGAACTTAAGGAGCGTGTAAACTTTCATTCGGCGTCATTAAAAGTTTTCAGTTTGAAGATTTGTGCCAACACTAATTAGCTAGACACTTATGAAAAATTTTGAACGTCTCGACTGTTAAATGTTCGCCAAATAAACGCCGATGGCCAGATGTCGCCTTTGCACTCTGACTTTTTCATAAATCCTATCTTAACTTTGACACCGGAGATCCCTCAGTGCCGTCAAACAGTACAAATTGACATTTCTATAAAAACCTAGAACAGTCTGGAATTATTAACATCTTTTTTATGAAATATTGATATATTAATATGAAATATTAACTTAGTACTATTTATAAAATAATAGTGTATTAGCTCTTCTCCTTCCCGCTGTAGAGAAAGGACCTCCTCCACGATTGAGTAGGGTTTAGACCTTGTTCAACATGCTAACCTCGGGCGGGTTCTTTGATTTCACATAACTTTAAAATAGACCTGTCAGGTTCCTTAAAAAACAAACGTAATTTCATTAGAGGTGTGGCTTGGGCTTGAATCCACGACATTTGATTTGGCCTACTGATCTGCTAACAACTAGGACAGGGCACACTCTAGTAAAGCATTACACGAAAAATTTCAAGTACAAATTCACTAAAACAATTTAGTATTTCAGACAGTATTTGTTGTAAATCTCGGAGCCATGTACCCGTGTAAGATTCTGTTGTAGGTCACCTTACGCCTCTTACACAACTTTAGGCTCAGATCGGAGGGTTGGAAATCTGTCACGACAACAGACATGTTATTTTCTGGATGGAGTGCTTTAACGGTTCAATTATCTACAAAAGCCGCATGATATTGATAAGTAGTGTTTTCAGTTTAGTTTTTATGGGAAATATGCAAGTTGATGTGTAATTTTACAAAAAACAAAACAATTTAAATAATAATTAATAATAATGCAATTTTATTTTTGGAGTTTTTAGCCTTTGCTCATAAAGATTTCAGTAACAGAAAATCCGCTACTGAACTACTGAATATAGATTTAGCGCATCCACAGCGATCTGTTGGTTGCGGTCTAACACTTTGCTTCAATAGAAATCATTCTATTGATAAAGCTATAAAAGTTTTCCGCAAAAATGGTAACATGTTGTCTCAGTTTCATATAAACGAACTATATATTATTAATAAGTACATAAAAATGCTCCTAGAATAATCCCCGAAACACCTATACAAACAGTGAATTCGACGACGTCCCGAATTCTTGCGCGAGTTCCAAAGCCCTTATGACAAATTTAATTGCAGTTAAGTGTAATTAAAAGTTTGGGTAAGTCAGTAAGAGATAGGAAGCTAGTAAAGCGGTGCGGCGCGGTGCGGCAGTCACGATTGTCTCATAATTTGCGACGCGGCTGCACACGGAGCGGCGCGGCGCGGGGCGGGGGGTACGGCGTAATGCAAAAAGTTTAATTGTACGACCTCTTGATGCAACGTGTGCTCGGATATGACGAGAATTAATAAGTGGCTTTAAAAATATAATTGGGCTATATTTGCTGTAGGTTTTGTCAAAAGAATTATGTTATTTCATTTTATTCGTTTTGCTACACGCTTGTTCTGACACGGCCGGATGTTTCCATGTGCCTATGTATCTTTGGGTTTCGGTTGCTTTGAAAACTGTTATGGTGTTGTCCGATATGATTTTGCAATTTCACGTATTGTATTGAAGACCTCTAGAATCGAGTCTAGCTATGAAAATTGTTAATTTTGAAACTGATATCCAAGGTTACGGTACTTTTGTAGCTTCTTAGGAACATGATTGATTGAGACGAAAAGTGTGTTACGCATAGAGTCTAGGACAAAATGGTATGTTTATATGAAATATAATTATATGCAACAAAATATCCCCATACGCAGCACGTGAGCTATTTACAGAAATTATGACGTAGGTATATAATTGAGAAATCAAACGGGTCCTAAATCAAAAGTATGGAAGAAGAAAGAAAATTTTAGGTACGTTAAAAAAGGCTTAAATAAGTAAACGGCTTCGATTATAGGACGTTAAAATAACGATATAATAAAATAGGTTAATCAAAATGAAACGTGTTTATCATTTCAGAGCAACGGAAATATAAAGAGGAATAGGGAAAACAGGACGATTGATTATGATGGATGTTGGCGTTTACCGAAAAACCTTAAACATAAACAATGCATTTTCGAGGAACTATACAGCAAAATATAACCACAAAATTACATTTTATTATTTATGTATTTATTTATTACTGCCTCGGTAGCGTAGTTGTATTACGGACTGCCTCGGTGGCGTAGTTGTATTACGGTACGGTTACAAAGCTGAGGTCTCGGGTTCGTATCCCGGTCGGGTAAAGTGATATTGGATTTTTCTATTCATTATCAGCCCGGAGTCAGGAATTTGTGCCCGATATGGCGATAGGCTCGCCCCCTATCACATCGTGGGACGGAACATGCAAGGCGAAATCTGGGTGTCCTAGTGGCGCCTCTGCCTACCCCTTCGGGGATAAAGGCGTGAGTTTATGTATTATTACTGTACTTTCTTGGGGAAGGCCTATGTTCAGCAGTGGGCTTGCTGTGGCTGAATAGAGATAGAAAGAGAGTTGGACGTGTATGGGCTGGATTAATATTATAATGTCATTTATTTATTAAACAAATATTAATTACATATTAAATTAAGAGTTATTTCAAGTTAAAATAAAAATATTTAATTATATTTTCTATTTAATGCGATCTTTATATTATAATGACGATAATGTATGTGTGAGTTATTGCTACCACAAACCTTCAATATTCAAAGTGATAGCTTTACTGTAGTCACTTTATACCTACCTATAACAAAATTTATGGCTTGGTTTAATCGAAGCGACCACTCTCACTATGAACATTATTACTGTTGGACAATGACAGAGTACACCTACTATGTCATAGAAGTTGAGCGTAAAGTCAACTTTTTAAAAATAAAAAGGTATATAAAAATATATATCGACTTTGCAATTGAACTAATTTATAGCAAATCTATTAAATTTGATAAATAAATAATTGAAGTGCGTGGTGGCCTGTTGGTAATGAACTAAACGCGGCTGCCTACATGTTCACGGTGGTCGCCGTTTCAAATCTCAGGGTACACCTCTGAAATTTTGGAGTTATGTGTGTATTAATAGTCAATCACCACGCACTATAACGGTGAAATCAAACATCGTGAGGAAACCTGCATACCATAGCAATTTTTAAGAATTTCTATGGTATGTAAAGTCCGCCAACTCGCACTAGGCTTGTGTGGTGGACGATATGGCCTAACCACTTTCAATTGCACCCTCGATTGTAGAGTAGGCCCGTGCCTTGCAGTGGGACGTATATGAGCTGATACACTGCAATACAAATAAATAATTGTCAAATAAATAAATCTATTTAAACAAAAGTCCGAATCATTAAACCAAACCAAGCTATTAGTTCACACTTGCTACACGCGTCTAGATTCGAGCGCGTTGGTCGTTAGCGCAAATGGAGTAATACCCAAATGCCACAAGAAAACAATTTAGCGACGCGGGGGGCGAGGGTCCCGCCGGCCTATGTCCGAGGTGCAAAAACATCCTGTGAAAGAGGCAGCTGACCCTGCACTAGGGCGGACTAAGGTGGCCCCATCTATTTATCTTTATTGATTGATAGAATAGAATATGTGGTGGTAAGTAGGCTGTTTGGTTTTTTTTATTAAGCGACTCTGTTTGGAGGACACCAATTAATTAATTATTATTGGGTATTAATATTTTTTAATTTAATTTATTAATGCTTTAACTCACGAAAGAAACTCGGTTTTTATTATTGTATTTAATTTTTAATTAACTACATTGTGTCTCGTTGTTTAGTAGTTCACGGTTACATTAAAGTTAAATATACCGATTTTGTATAGCTAATTGTTTCAATGGATCGTTAATAGCCGCCTGTACCTTACTATTTCAATAGAGTTTATGGTCCTTAATTACGGTATCGAAATTGCTTATGAAAACCCAAAGGGTCGCAAACTAGTTGGCGTTTAACTCAACACTAATTTGACTCAGGAATATTTCACAATTTCTGATGACAGATGACATTTGCACGTTCGACGTGCAGCGTTTTACAAGCCGACATTCATTAGAAATCCATTTAGGAATCAGTACAATGTTTGTAGAAATTACTCGTAGTATCAACTTCCATATAAATGCGATTAATACAATAATAGATTTTTTATAAGAATACTATATAGGCAAAGAGCAAAATATAATTATCATACGATTTGGCCTAAAACATCAAGAAAAGCTATGAGCTCGTTAATTTAAAGAACTGTCGATGAGACAATCTGCAGGAGCTAGAAAAATAAATAAAATAGAAATATAAAAATACGAATAAATGTAGTGTCAAATATTAATTACTGATTTATTTAAAAAAGTAATTTCCACGCATGCATATAAAAATAAACGGAACATTTTCGGAAACAACACTGGCACGTTGAGTTGTATACTGCCAGGAGCGGATTACATAGAATTTATAGGGCCCACGCGTGTCGTTTCGCGCATCCAATATTAGCAATGTCGCAAGCCTGAGTCTGGCCCCAAACGACGGGGATTAATGGCTAAAGCAATTAAAGTAGTAAACAGCAGGTGCAGTGAGACGCTCTCGTGGTGGCGCCCTCTGGAACAAACAAAATAGTGTGGGAAACCAACCGCGCTTGCTCACACTCTAAATGATAACACACACGATTTACTCGATTAGCGAACATGCTAATGGGTTTTGCACATCAGTAGGCCTAGATCAGCGATTTATCGATATCCTGATCTATCGATATCTATGTACCGGTGACTTGGAAGGCTGATTTTATCTATTTTGATGTTTAAGATAAAATCGATTAAATTTAATTGATTAGCTTATTTTAGATATTATTAAAACGTCAGATATTTGATTGAATCGGCTATTACTAGGCATGGGCTTTATAAATAACTAAGAGCGGTTAGGCTTTTGTGGCTATCACCAAAAGCTATTTGTACTTAGAAAAGACATTTAAAGTAATTAATTCGATTTATATTTGTCACAGTGTAACATTATTGTCTTTGGGTTTGATGATATGGTTTGTTTCCCACACATAGTATTGGTAGCCAGTGAGGCCGTTCCCAAGCGACAAACGTGACAAACAAGTCGACGCAAACCTTAGCTGTGTATTGTCAACGATACTGTTCAATGTATCTGCTCCGGTCCTATGGACACTTATTATCTTATGTGAATATAGTTTATAATTCACATCAGGCATAAAGCCAATGCAAATTCACAGAAAAAAAAAACAGGAAAGAGAGGAATAATGAGGATGCGAGCCTCATTTCTTCCTCTTTTCTCTCTTTAAAATGAAATCCAAAAGCCATCAATGAAGCTATGATCCGCTGGCGGTGAGGTTGTTTATTAACAGCAATAAACACTTAATTGTAATACACATACTTGTATATCAGAACAATGCTAATAAATACAATAATGAGTATATTTTTAGGCGCCCCTTGCTGCACTTGGCCATGTTTAACATTTTGCATAACCGTGTGTCCAGGCCATAAGAAAGTAAATGTAAACGGAACAAGTCGGGGTAATTCCGCAGGGTTTTCGAACTATACACACAGCGGGGTGTAATGCGATAGTGTTTGTTCAAGGAAATAATCTCTTAAAGTAAACAAGCATTGCACTTTATTTGAACCGATGTTTACGTACACTGCATTACGCGAGCGCCGCACACAGCCATTTTTAAATTAATCTTTGAGAAGCAGCTTTATACTCATTTGCACTACAACTAAATTCATTTTGTTCCGCCATTTTGCCAACTTTAATACGTTTTTGTTGTACCTATTTTATTGGAATAAAAGTTTGGCAATTTTCTCGTTGGAATGTTTTTATAACGATTAATTCTTCTATCTTTCTGCATATCAGCATTTCAAAAATTAATACGACCCTTGTATTTTCGAAATCACCTATAGTGTCATTAGATCAATAATTTCCCAAAAAAGGATGTAAGGACCAATCAAAATTACTTACATGTTCTATTTGCAATAATATCTTACCATTACCCCAATTATTTTCTCAGTCCGATAAAATAAGGAAGCAATAACATGATGGGGTCCGAAACAATGGAGGTGTAAGTCGTGCGGGCGTGCTAATTTCCCTGTTATCCGGAATTACAAGTTTCCGGATATATGAGGGCGTGACCATTGCCATACCTGCAGGCTACTCATGATGCTTACAATAAAAACCTATTGTATAAGTCGCCGTAAATAACCGCCGTATTTTATTTTTTTAATAACACACGCGAATTTAAAACAGAATTAATGTATTGCTTGTGTTTTGTTCCTGTACTATGTGGCTATTCATAGTATTTTTGAAGTTCTTTGTTTTGTATTTAAAGTTTCGAGAGAGGAGTTTTCGTGTATGTGTCTTGAAAGTCGTGTTAGTGACTAAGTTGCCGGATAATTTCATAACTAATGTAGCAGAAGGGTTTTTTATCTTTGTTAAGATGTAGGAGATGTATTTATAGCAAGTAAAACATAAGTATGACAGTTTCTGTGGCGTAGCTAGGTAAGACAACGGCTGTATTTTTAAAAGCCGTAGGTTTCTATTCTGTACCGAATAAAATGAGTGTAATCCAAAACGTTTGTATCGTATCTGGATATCTTGAGACTGAAGAGTCATGTCTGGTTTTTAATACTCAAGAGTCATGAAACAACACTTGATGTTCAGGCTTTATACTTTTCTCTGCACGCAATAAAATATTCTAAATAAATAAATCACACTGTGTTTGTGTACTGGTGGCAGGTCTCTCATATGTGAGAGACTTAAAATCTTATATCTCAGGATGGCGAGCGCAGAGGAATGTCAAGTATTGCTTTGTTATTCATGGTGTAGTTTGGCTTTGCTACTATCCATGAGCGGACATATCGCTTACCATCAGGCGAATGGCTTACTCATTTCGTCATTCGACGCAAAAAAACACTGTGTTTATAATAGAGCTGGATAATAACAGACGCACTACATTAAAAGTGAGAGGGTCTCGGTATCTAAGGGCCCAAATACTAGGCATTTATACAGTCTAGTACGCGCGTACAGATAACTTTTATTGACCTAGTGTTTCTTCTTCCATCCACACTGGTTTTATACGACCTCTTTTATCTAAATAAAAATCAACACGTACGGAGCAAGCCGTCATACCCACTTATCCTTTTAAGCCAAAACATTGTTTACGTACAAGATTTGCGTAAGAAAGTGCCCAGCTAAGTGTGTCAGCGTCAGTCTCTAAGTGTCAGCACGTTCAAAAGAAATGACCACTAAACGGCATTATTGCCTCGTCATAAAAACGTCACATCTCAGAGTTAATTTTTCCTGCGGTAAGGCACGTGCGGGCCGGATTTATGTGTGGCCCGTGACGGCCTCTGTACAGGCCCTGCAATAAAAACGACCCGCTGACCGTCGTTATGTGTTAACTTTTAAGCGACAATCTGTACGAATGCTGATATTTTAGCTGCCGTTTATGGCGCATTTGCTTACTGATTATCATAAAATGGCCGTTGCGTTTATCGACGGGTATGGATTGTGATGTTTGTTGGAAACTTTTGTTGTTAAACTAAGTTTGTTTTGAAGAGAATGATAAAAAAACGAGTTGTTGTATGCTGGCATAACTTTTGTTAGATATCGTAGTGGTAAACATTAAAGACTGACGGGAAACAAGGATCCTACACATTACTTTTGTTACCCATAGAGATGACCATTATAGAAAACCTATATGCATTCGTTGCAAGAAATCTGTACACTGCTTGTTGTTGTGAGCTGCTCTACTGATATCCTATTCTCGAAGAAAAATATATAGATCTATCGTGTTAAGTTCTAACGTTATCGAAATTATCCGATTTTGGATAAAAATCCAAACCTGAATGAATGAATGAATGAATGAAGTGATAGATTTAGTAAAGTCATTATCATGATTAGCCTAATATAGCCTACTGCTGGACATATACTTCTTCAATAGCATTTCATAAAGCATGATTCTCTGCTTTAGTATTTTTCCACGATATATTTACAAAAATTATAACACTATTATCTTTTCAGAGTTGGCGGAGCAATGTGTAACAAGACGAATAGCTTCCACATATCTTCCGAACAATTTAAACGAGGGGAAAATATATCTCGCGGCTCGGTGGCGTGGTCCGTTTGTAATGAAGTTAGACAGTTATGCCCTCAAGGAACGCTCCCTTTTATGGGCCACGCGTTTACTGCCACTAAACTTGACTCGCACTTAACGGCTGCTAAACGATACCAAACCCCGCTCAATGCTCACTTCAATACGTGCACTCAGAAATAACGTATTCAAAACAATGATAATAACATTGGTTCAAACTTTTGTATTAAATTGTTACGGAGTGGGGACGAACAACTTTTGGGACGTTGAAACATTTTGTTTCTAGTTTGTGTCTTACGCGTAGGTACTTGGAAATGTTATTTTAGATAGGTTTTCTGGAATTGAGAATTGTAGGTTTGGTGTGTTGAGAACAGAAATGGATCTCAATTGTTGTAATGTGTTTTTCAATGTCATTTTTTGCCGCGTTAGTTGTAGGAGGTGTTATGTAAGCATGTTGCGAGTATTCTACTTTAGTTGAGGTGAAATCTGTATAATGTATTGCGATGATTTTATACGTAATTTACTTACTGCGTGAAGTTTATTAGAAAACATTTAGAAGGCTTTTCCCGTAAGGACAGACATAAGACATGCATTTGATCGTAAAATTTAAAGCCAAGTGATTAGTGCAAAATGTTCGAAAAGTGACGTTGGGCAAGGCAGAAGAAGGACGGGAAGGTAGATGAATAATAATAATGGTTGCCTGTAAGAAATTGCCTAGTGTGATAAGGCCGCCTCTTGTACTATTATTATGCCATTTATTTACTGTAAATGTTTCTTTTTGTGCAATAAAGGATTAATAAATAAATAAATAAAATAATAAGATTTAAGAGATTATGGATCAGCTTTTTGTTTGCTCTCATTAACTAGGTATAATACTCAGTACCCACTTTAGATATTATTTAATAAACAGGACGGATATTTCATTGCTGTAAGTGATGCCATTGATATTTTGAGTTAAAGTGTTACAGATCTGCCGTTTTTTCTCAATGTCGTTAATTTTCGTTCATGTGTATTTTTATCGCAAATATAATCCAGCAGAGGGTAGTTCTCTTATCATTTATTATCAGGTCGGGTTGCCTATATGCAGTTTTGTTTGTATTCCGGTTGAGGCAAATGTTTCCTTGCCTAATTTCAGTAGTTCCGTGGATGAACAATGTTTGGCGCTTGAATGGGTATGCCAATATTCTCGTCAGCACCTGTTATCCAGCCTCGGGAGCTTCTGGTGAGTTGGTTAAATGTAATAGATTGATTTTCATTGAGCATGATGTTATTTTATTCGTCCCTCCATGAACACATCAAATCGCGGAGTGCATACTGATCAATTTGAATTGATAGTTAATAATATGATATAAGTGCACTCTTCTAAAGTGCGCACCTCTGCCTACCCCTTCTAGGAAAAAAGGCGTGAGTTTATATATGTATGTAGTGTGCTCTTATTAAGATAATTTTACTTGGTCGTGTTTTAGTAACAAAATCTTGTTCTTTGTTCTGCCAAAATATGTTAAGTAAGAATTCGCGTTCAGTGAAACTAGATAGAAATCTAACATTTAATTTGAATGCAAGACAGACGGATCTAGTAGATTGTTACCTTGTTTTGACACGACCATACAATTATGTTTAGTTTAAAATGAATAATATTCTTTACTCCATAAGGCATAATATCTTAAAACTTATTTAGTTTTATTGTATAAAGAGTGGTCATGAATTGTTTCTATTTATTGAATGCGTTTGGGTTTTCAAGTAGGTCACGGGTTTGAGTCTCGTATTGTGTAATCATTTTATGTTTAAGAAATACCTAGTTTACTAATATTTTTTACCAAAAAAAAAACACTTCATACAAAGTGTCCGGCATGGGAGCCATGACCTTAGACCGGATCTAGATGAATATGAAGGTAAGCAACTAAATTGTGACATTAAATCTTCATTATCCTGAAACTAGTGACAGTCCCAGTAAATTTTCCACTGAATCAAAAAAAAAAAAACAATAAAATGACATATTTTCATTTTAGCACAACTGCCAACTTCAACTTACCATTAACAATCCTTCGTCTATATTTCCATAAACTGACAATATATTTATTTGTTACTTACACTAACAATATACTATACTAACATAACAAAAGGTGGTAAAATCCATTCGATTATTATTCTCGGGGAGGAACGTTCGTTGCATTCCCTCGGGACTTGGTGTCGGACTTCACACGGACCCTGATACACGATACTGAAATATCGTCCGGTAACATACTGTGCACGTATTTTTTACCAGGATATTGCTTTTAAACTAACGCCTTTTTTATCGGCTATATATGACACCAGTTAGGCCTTTGTGTGTACAATAATTAACATCTGATTTTAAATAAACTCAAATTGAATTGTTTTGTTGTCCCTTGGCTTATTAGCTACTTAACATGATGCTAAGGTAATGGAGTACCTAAAAAATTGTTATTGAATACAAGATTTTTGCAAGTCCCAATTGTTGTTGCAAAGATGAAAGCGTTTAGTCAAACTTTTGACGCATAATTAGTGTGGATAAAGGTCCTCATTAGTCCTAAAGTAGTGAAAAAAAAACAATCCAAACAGTCAATTCTAGATATGAGGAAATACGACGAAATTTTTGGCTGCAAAAAGACTAGACCTGAAAAATATTTTTTTCAGTCATACATTGATTTGGGTACGGAATTTGAAACTCCGGTTTCTTGATTCGCTGTTCGATTCTTACCTATTCCCACAAAAACAGCTGTATGCCTAAGATTTAGACTTTGAAATAAATATACGCCAAAACGCTTTAAAAAAAAAATGATTACATAATTTAAATTCAAAAGTTAAAGTGACAGTCTTTATTAAAATTGCATCGAATATAGCCTATAACAGAAGAAGAAATTGAAGCTTTCTAGACCCTAATTATAATTATAGAATCAATTAAAGTGAATATTGTATAAATAGGGAAGCATCTACTAATGAGATACCAATTAGCCTGATACAAAATAAAAGTTAACTAGCAATTAGCCGTAGTATCGAGAAATGCTCAGATGCTGAAGTAACGAACGTGGTTCCAATGAACGTTGGTGTTTTTGCCTTTATTTCAGTTCTAAATTCAATACGAAAGGGGTAAAACAAAATCAGGAGTCGAGAGTTGCCAATTGGCGAATGTTTGTCGTATTGGTGCCGAGTATGTGCGCTCGGCCGCCGTGATCCGCACTCCAATGCATCGAAAGAGATGCACAATGCATACAAAGTGAACTGCAGATCCAGTCACCCGTGATTTTTCCTTCCGGTATATCCTGCCTTCAGATTGTTACGCCAACAGAACGGATGTGACAAAGACTGATTCATTCGAACATTTGAATAAACGTAAACGTGATTCAATTCCATTTTTGTTGCAGTCTATTTTCGAGCGTGAATTTGCATTTGTTCATGTTTCGCCTTTTAGCGATTTAAGAAAAACCTATAATTTGACTGGTCGGTAAACTAAGGGTAACTTGGCCCGGATAACTACGGTGCTCTAAGATTAAACTTTTCTCCAACGGTTCACTTAGCACGGATAAAACTAGTTTCAGTTAAAATGTTTTCGCTAAGTTCACAGTAAAAATGCATACTTCATTTTTAGCTTAAATCGAAACTTCCACCGGTCAAGTATCTTTATAAAATTCTGATACTTTTTAATCTCATAAAATAGTGTTTTCGTGTAGGCGCTTATTTTTGAAGCTGCAGAATAATATATTTTTGGCCTCTCCTGTTATGTTGTCAAATAAAAAGGAATATTCATTCTGATTTGCACTCGTTTTCTAAAATGAAACACGTTTAAATATTAAGATGTTATTCAATCATATTATAAAGTACCCTACAACAATAAACGTTGTCTCTTGTTACTTATGCATAAATGTGAACGTTCCAAGAATACATCTTGTTTACAGCCAAGAAAGTATTCTAAAATATTCAGACACACGGTATGAATCGCACGATTTAACGTTGGAAAACAAATTATTTTCATATTTTGCAACGTTGTGCCCGCTTGAAGAGCGCCTGCATTTGATATTCCGTTTATGGCATTTACGGATGAAATAAATTAGTTTATGGATTGGCCCACTTTCGACGTTTTTTCCATCTTCACTTTAGATTGATATTGGATTTTATTCCTTACCAGGTGCATTTAGATTTCCATTTCCCATTGTAATTAAATAGGGAAGTTTGCTGGAGTAGCCGGGAGCACTAAGCTTGGCTGCACAATCTCGAGACTTCCTTTACTAAATTTTTTCTTGGGCCGGCGAAATTAAATCAGTATTAAATAAGATTATATCCAACAACTTAAAGCTTTCGACTGCCTTAATTATCTTCCTGATTGCTGATATTTATTTAAGCCTGCTTGTTTACCTACATTTTTCAGTTAAATATTATCATTGGACCAATTACTTGCTTTTTACAGTTGATACATTTATTTTAGAGTAAAGGGTCTTGTTTTTTGTCGCCTATGACGAAATTTACGTAATGGTATTAACAGTTATGTTTTTGTACCGCGAATCGTCATGCCAGATACCATATACAAATGCGATAATATAATATTATATTTGAAGTAAAGACCCGAGTGTTTTATTTGCCTTCATAATATTATGATGCTCTGTCATTATTACTAAAACATGTTTTTAGGCGTATTCAAATTATGATTCAATTTAAAAGATTTCAATAACTAAATTGTATTGAAAAAGTGTAGTGAAATGAATAGCTGAAAAGTGTTTGAAGTTGTGAATGGACTGGAGAATGTCAGGTAAGTATCCACCAGCGAAAGGTATTTGTTTTAGTTTCCTTTACATTTATTTGTAGAAATAAAACCGAGCGTAAATGTACAAGGAACTTTATCTGACTTGTTCCCGGGAGATGTCGAGAAAAGAATAAATGTTGAGGGAAATATGAAAGTAATAAAAGACAAAAGTTGCAATAAAACGCTACTTGAGAAATTACTGAAGTCAGCTGTGAAACCGACGCTGTTATTGTGCTCTGTGGTTTAATATCTGTAAATATATTAATATTTAAGATAAATTCTTTTTGGAACATACGGAGCTTATGTGGATAGCGTCGGAAGGTATATCTATAATTTTTATATATACATTAATTCGCCTTTTTCTCCAGCTTCTTTATTCCAACCGGTGCACGTCTGCTTTCCTGTTAAATGTTCGCCATATCGCCCGACCTTCGGAATCCTTCATTGTGAGATGATTAGCTCTCCTATCTTCCTTGACGACATTAAGTTCTTATGGCCGATTACAATTCTATTCTATTTTCAGCCATAGGAAGTTCATTGCTGAACATAGGCCTCCCCCAAGGATCTCAACATTGACCTGTGATTACAATTTGGCTGAATAAAAATATTTACAAGGAGATTTTGTCGAAAGTCCTGTGACCTAGAAATCCTTCTATTTTGAGAACCCGCGCTGGACCTGTGACCCAGTGATATCCAATGGGTAGCGGAAATCACTTACGAACGGGAGAAAGAAAATCAACAGAAATAGCGTGTTCTGCAACTTGTTTTTATTTTGTAATAGATTCTGAAAGGCTATTTCTTATACTGAGAAAATGTTCAAAGTAACAAGAAATATGAGTAATGAACATTAACGGTAGAATGCTAAGCACTAGAATAGTAGATAGATAGTATTTTAATGACGTCATTGCGATACAATGACGTAGGTTTGAATTAAAAGTGGATAGCGAATACGCTTGATGACTAAAATTGCGGTTCATTTTGTGACCGGCAAGAGTGACCTTTTGAGTGATTTGAAAATCGTGATTTTAGGCTGGCCAGTAGTGTATATACTACATTTCATTAGAAGCACTGTATTAAGGTTTAAATTCACATTATTCGAGGGAAGGCACATTAGCCTTGGGAAAAAAGCTTTATACTTAATTATATTTCGTAACAAAAAATAATGCCATAAAACAAGAACACTTTTAAACATTTTTGTTTTAAATTGATGTAAAAAATTCTGCCCCGAATATTGTTACTAAATGGCTTTTAATTTAAAACAATTACTGTCCATAGCAGTGATCGTTAATGTCGGATATATCGAGACCTTTCGCGTTTCGGAGAATGGAGGTTATTGGGCAGCTACAGACAAGCCCAGTCAAACGCCCTTTCAGAACTTTTGATATATTGGAATAGTTAATAATTGTACTTGTATGGAATGATTGGAGTTATAACACAGTATTTAAACTTTAATTAGGTAACTTTAACTTTAACTTTTATATGTAGTAATTAATTCTCCTTATTACTGAGGCCTGATATACAAGTACTGTTTTTTAAACACTCAATTATGAATTCGAATTACCTCAGGTATCTTGTAGTCACTTGTATTTTTTTGAGGTATCTTGTAGTCTGTGCCAAGAAAAAATGAAATATAAACTAAAATTATTTGAATTTAAGAATAACTTATTATTCTGATCTGCCAAAGAATAGGTGTTTACGCGGACCCTGGAACTGATTGGGGTAACATAGTTCAACAACGGAACGATAACCCGAGTAAGTTTTATGTATTAAAATCTTACAGCTTAAGTCTGGAAAACCAAAAGCAAAACTCCACAAACAGCAGATCATGATTGATATCATGTCACCAAAGATTCTTAGACAACATAACTTAAATACTTTAAAGCAGTAAAATACATTGAAAATTTTTATGAACATTTAACTCATTACCGATTAATTTTACCAATTAAGTAATGGACCTGTGTTATCACTGCACTTATGATTTATAGAGGTCAGCCGTTCCATCGATATTCACCATATTTAAAACGGAATTACGAAATTTATTCCGCAAATATATTTTGCAGTTTAGAGATAGGAACTTTACATTGAGCCAGCAAATTTTAATGAATTAATACTTAGTGAATATCGTTGATGTATGAACTGTTTATGTAGAATTTGAATTAGTTTTAATCTGTAATACTTGTTGGATTACCAAATATTATGTACGAATTATGTATGCTTTAATTACATATTGCAGGAAATTTATATAATATTTTTTTATCGCGAATAAATAGACGGTGTAGGTACGGAATGAGGTATGGAAAATTTTATTTATCAATTGAAGATTTTATTGAAGTTCCTGGATCGCGGAAGTGTTTAGATGGGTGCTCGCTTTGCATATTGTGCTTTTCTTATAAGCTTATATAAATAGACGATAGCAATAATACAAAACGTATATTGTTAAGAGCAGTAGGTAATATTAAATTAGTTAATATTTAGTTTTAGTTGTTAATTAATATTATAGTTTTATCAATTTATCAACAAGGCGAAATGTGGGTGTCCTAGTGGCGCCTCTGCCTACCCCTTCGGGGATAAAGGCGTGAGTTTATGCATTTATGCATGCATCAATTTAATGTTTTGCTTTTTTTGTTTTTATTTAATTTGCTGTCTTTTGTAAATGATTTGTAGGTACACCTGTATTGGCGCATATATCAGATATAAACATTAAGGTTGTACCTTAAACTGTGTATTAATTGGTTAATTTAATAAACAAAATAAGTTATATGAAATTTTACGTTTTTAGATTATTTATTGAGCAATGTTCATACATATTAAGGTGTGACAAAATTCTTTGTTGCATGTTTCATGCAGTTTTTCATCATCATCATTACATACGATTCATATCAGTTGAGTGCAGCAGATAACCATACAAAGCAGGTCACCGATTCCGCCCTTTGCAGTTACACATCCCACAGCTTCTGTCTACATAAAATACATCATTTTATTTAGCCGCAGATTCCCACACTATTCAGGTTGTATTGTTGTTATATTCATTTTAGAACGCATCTATTCGGATAGTTATTCCTCCATGCTGTATTCGGTTTGATAATCTAATTAATTATGTTGATAGACTTACAGTTGTAACAACCTCCAAAACTCGAGATATCTCTAGGCCAGATCTCACAGAGTGCCGTTGTGAATTAAAATCTGTTATATTTTGTTAATTGGCATGAAATCATTGCGTTATGTGTGAGAAACAATGGCTGACCTTCAAAGACAGTTATATATTATGTATCTATGATTACACTGGAATTATCAATGTTAACGGGTGCCTGTGATTAGGTTTGGATAAGGATTCACGGCTGTTTGAATGCTATTTCTCTATGACATTTCGCTGACTGACGCAACCACACCACTACCTTGCAAATTATATTTTCACTTATTTATTCCATAATAATACTGCAATTCAAAGGTCACATACCAATGTGCAAACTCGTTAAAAAGTTCGCATGTCTAGAAAATTAACGCCAATTGTAAGCACATTACTTTACATCCAACAATGTCGTGATTGGAGACAATGTGAGCGTATCCGATGTGGTCAATTTTACAAATTGATCATGTTGTGTGTTAGTCGATAAAATACCAATGAAATTGTTTCCAACTACGCGATTGCAACATTAGCTTTATTGTTGTGCTGTGAGATGTAAAACAATGAAATGCATGCAACATTATTGTTCAAACAATGCCTAGCATATAGTCAAAGAAATATTTTATGTTTTTGTTTTATAATCGATTTTTCATCGATGCAATGAAGCGATTAATCAGTAATGCGATATCTTTAAATAACATTGATCTATCAAAGCAATATCTAGGGCTGTATTGCCTATTTATATCTTGTTAATGTTAGCATTGAGAATCTGTTCGACCGAAAAATAGAAATGTACGATCAAAAGTAAATAATGTTAATCCATTGATCGGAACCAAATGTAGCGTTCAATTCGAATGAAACGGTTCCATTTAGCATTAGAGTTGCGAATAAAGCTCCGATCACATGCATTGATAATTGTATTTTGTAAGTTTTATTGCAACGCCGGTGTGACCCAATAATAGCAGTGGTAAATGGAAAGCAAGGCGTGGCAGGGCCGGACCGGTTTGAGCCGATATATCCTTGTGTTAGTCGTAAGGTGATCTAGTTGGTCGCTACTCGAAGTTTGCAAGTACGGTAGAATGCGGACGCGGCCCACACCCTACCACTGCCACTTACGAACGAGGAAGTCGACCGGGGCAACTTTTTTATTTTTTATAACATCATATCGTATTGTAATTACTTGATCTCGTTATGCTTTTTATTGCTCATATATTTGCATATATTGAGTAATGAATACGATAGTTACATACGCAGGTAAAAAGCTTGTATATTTGGGAGTAGTAAAAATCAATTTTTGACACATGTATTTCTAAATTTTATTTACAATAGTTTAGTTTTTGTTAACTGTCACGCTTTCAGTCCACAAAACCCTCCTCGGCAACGAACAAAAACGAACAACATATGTATACCTGTCCATTAACTCACAATATCACAGCAAACAACAATTAAGAAATGCTTCCGAAGAGACCGAGCGCGCACGGCCCGCTCGTCCCCTCGATGACTCGGCGAGTTGCTAATTGAGGTGTGCTTTTTACGTGTTTCTAGCTTTACAAATCGCCGACGCCATTACAATAAATTAGGCTTTTTACTTGACTTTGTGGAAAGAATAAGAGTAGCCGTCGGGCGCTCTATTCAGACTGAACTTGCCGGGGGGGAAGAAGCGCGCGGGCGGCGGGGTGGTGGGCTCGTAGTACTGTTGGTTGTTGTCAGGAGCAGAATAGTAGTTGTCCTGGGAGGGCAGGCCGCTGTACTCGGCTTGCTGCACTCCAGTGTATACGCTGCTGGGCTGGTACTGCTTCTGGGGCTGAGGCTGGTACTGAGGCTGAGGTTGGTACTGTGGCTGAGGAGCAGGCTGGTATTGCGGCTGCGGCGCGGGCTGGTACTGCTGCTGAGGCGCTACATAGTTCTCCTGTTCGTACAGCTCCGGGTGGTATTGACCGTCATCCACACTGGGCTTGCCACCGTAGTTGCGAGAAGGCGCGGGCGCGGTGTACTGCTGAGGAGCGCTGTACTGAGGCGCTTTGTAATCCGGAGGGTTGTAGCGGGGGTCGGGCTGGTATCCAGGAGTGGGCGCGGCGGCTTGAGGCGCGGTCGGGATGTGGTCACCAACAGCTTGGAATCCGTTCTTGCCGGCAACGTAGTTCACAGTTTTCCTCTGACCGCTGGGGTCGATGTAAGAGTAGCTACCTCTCCTGTTGCCGTCGGCATCGGTCTCCTCCTTGAAGTTGATGCCGTCCTCCTGCTGGTAGGCGGCGCCGAAGGCTCCGTTGCCGCTGAGGTAGCGCGCCTCCTGCACGATGGCCGCCGTTTTAGGATCACCCGCGTATTTGGGGACGCGTCTCGCACCCTCATGCTGCTGGCACGTCACGGCCGCGATCACAAAGGCTAAAACAAAGAGCCTGTACATTTTGAACGTTCAAAATGTGCACTGCTCGCGTGAAAGTAACAAAGTGTGTCGTTGCGGGCGGGTGAACTTATTATATACGGCTAGTGAAGGCCTTGGCGCGTATTGGAAGGGCCCGCGGGTTCGACCGCGAAAATTATACCCGAACAGGCTCCCGCCCGATCGGATGCAAAACACGCATCAGGGAAGCGGCAATAAGGTGAAGATTGTGTGTCTCGTCCGGTGTAATGAGATCTTCGGCCCTGCGTAAATGTCAACCGGTAGATGATCAGATTCCATTGAGTTTGATCAATTTTAATTAGAGCGGTGCGCGCTTTAATATATATTGAATGCTGCAGAAATGTTTGTGTCAAGCAAAAAATATTGGCGTGATTTGCAGCTTAGGCTGAAATAATATTTATGTCGAGTCGCTTGACAGACTTGTAATAATACAATAAACAGCGTGATTACGCTACTTGCGCGTAATATCTAGGTTTGCGGAGTTGTTAGGTAAAAAACTTAGACACATTATTAGGCTTTCGTAACAAGTTTCTTTTTATATAATTGACTACCTTGAAAATGTGTTCACTAATTAATATTGACTATTTCATATCTGATAAACATATGACGTTAATATAGCCTCAGCCTGGGCTATTTATTTTTAAACCCCGTTACTTTTAGTTCGATTCCTTGGATGTGGGAAATTGCCTGCAACCAAAATATTATGAGAGTTTCATTATATCCATTACACTTCCATAAAAACAATATGTTAATTACTTAATTATCCAATTAAACTATTGCGAAACAGAAAAATGCAATTAATTAATATAATTAGGTAAAATTATGATTTCACTTCAAAAATTTACTCTCATTTCAACACATTAAGAACCCACTTAAGGTCGTGCTTCAGAATAGGTAGAAATACTACCGCATTCTTTCGTCGCTGAATTAATGTTTAATATTCCATACATGTGTAGTCGTGAACAACCAAGGCATATGTTTAATAAATAACATAATATATGCAATAAGTTCTATTTTCTACAATATTCAGGTTTTTCAAAGATAAATAAGTACTTGTAAATAGGACTGGTTAGGCTAGTTTTGATATTATTAACTATTGCCCACCCGCACTTAGCTAGCGTGGTGGACTATATGGCCTAACCCCTCTTAATCGTACTCTCAATTGTAGAGGAGGCCCGTGCCCTGCAGTGGGACGTATATGGCCTGATACAGTTATACAGTAATTATTGGATAACCATTTCTACAAGGCTAAGCTATTTGCTTCTTATATATTAAAATCTCATATGTATACATCTTTACACGGTCTACATGGTCAAGACTACGTCACCAAAATTGAAGAAAGCCATGCCAATTACCATTAAGTCTAAGACGAGAACCAAAAGTCAAAACCTACCCTCCCATCAAATTCATCTACATATATACATACATAAACTCACATCTTTTTCCCATAAGGGGTAGACAGAAGTGCTACCAGGACACCCACATTTCGCCTTATATGTTCCGTCCCACAATATGATAGGGGGCGAACCTATCGACATGTCTGGCACAAATTCCTAACTTCAGGCTGATAGTGAATAGAAACATCCAATATCACTTTGGACTCTATGGCCGTACCACTCTCAATCGATTCTCTCAATTGTAGAGTAGGCCCGTGCCCTGCAGTGGGACGTATATGGGCTGATATAGGATAGGAGGAATATCACTTTGGCCGACCCGGGATTCGAACCCGAGACCTCAGCTTTGTAATCGTACCATAGTACAACTACGCCACCGAGGCAGTCATCCACCTTTATAAATAATCCAGGAATCGAACTGTACATTTAACAATTAATGAACAATGTACCAATCATACTTACTGGTGCGAACTTTGATTTCGCATTGTCTGGTCAAGTCATCGTGACGTAATAAATTTTACGTATGCGACAACGCTCTGGCGTGCAAAGGTTGACCTTTTTCGGCCCTAGCATCGCTTGTTTAAATTTTAGATATGCACATTATATAACCCAATCGTGAGAATATTGTTATGAAAGAATAATTATTCTTACAAACCGTAACTGATAAACTAAACTGCATTATAATCAGAAATTACTCCGTTAACTTCTTATGCAGTGTTAGACAATTGAGCGCTCATATTTTTGTATCAGATGTCGGGCTTAATTCATTGTGAACTCTTTTGTTCCATAAATTAGTTCGCTATGATTTGAGCGCGGTTTGTCTTTAATTTCCGTACTATGTTGTGCTCGCTGAGTTCGAGAAAAATGGTTTTATCAAAAATATTTAAGCAATTATCCATAATATATGCTTTTAAGACATTTGTTGACGATACTTTTGGGACAGCCATTTATTACTTATTTTATAGGAGGATAATTATACGAAGCCGATATTTTGAGAATAAATTTTTTATGAAGCCAATGTGTTTGGGTGATGTACAATTGAGTCCAGAATGGGAACTGATTTCGTTTGGTGACAAACATCTCGTGTCCTTTTTTATCTATAATTTTCAAGATGATCGAAAAAGTACCTACTGTCTTTACGTGTCTACCAAATTGAAAGCAGATTCGATATTCTTCGCGTATAAATTAAATTAGGCTTGTATAATTTATTTACTACTCTCATTTCTATATTTACCGTAGTAAATCATTTTAAATTAGTCAATCCTTTATTTTGTAAAGGCACATTTACCACCGCAGTAACTTTGTTCTAAAGTTACTTTGTGACCCGTGAATATTTCAGAACAGTTCTAATTGGATACTTTTGCAGTTGGTCTAGCTGTCAATTATTTTGCTTTTCTGTGAGAGTAAAGTAGTCAACTCGTTTTGTCTAGACAGATTTGTGTTTTATTTGTCTTTGGAATCATCGTCATTTCCCAACATTTTATTCGTAATTGGCACAATAAAAGTAAGATTCGTTCGTTAAACTATTTAGCTCACCATTAGCATTGAGTGGAATTCTTAAAAGTGAGGTATAATTTAATTTTATCGCCTTTGGATTCGTATCGGAATTCGGTATATTTTTGATAGTACATAATTTAAACAAAATTATATTCTTTCAAGCTTCGTAAGACCTTCTTTTTTACTTTTCGTTATTCATATTACAATCTTTTTTCATACAATAATACTAGACAGCTTGCATAATTGATATACAAATGACTATGTAGAGCGACAAACATACGTACATATTACTACACTCATGATTTCGCTAGGTACTTAATTCATGACTGGTTCTCATAGAATACGAGCACGTGAGAAATTCCTAGCGTAGCATTGCCGGCAATTTCTTTATGGTGCATTGTTCTGTTTCTTGGTTACTGGGACAAACGATTGTCTCCTTTATATTATCCTGTAGTATTATTTAATGTAATCGTGTTAATGACTATATTTGTCAGTATTTCGTGTGTATTTGAATGGTGTGCAACTGTGTATGGCTTATTGTTGGGTGCTCAAAATTGAGTAACTTTTTTATGTATTTCATGATAATATTACAATATCAATTTCATAAATATTGAGAAAAAATACAATAGATCATTTTAATTATTAAAAAAAAATAGTAGCGCATTTGGTACATGACTATTACAACAAAGCGAGTTGGTAGATTTTCCATGTTTCATGCGCACAGAGGGAATATTTTATCTGGTTTAACGGGAAAATTGATCATTATGAATGTAATTAGCGGAGCAACGCTCAATTTTACTTCCAAAATTTATTGTTGATTTTTATTTCCACGTGCATTTGCTTTGATTAATTATTATGACTCATAAATTACGTAGTTTCGTCAAAATATTTTTTTTTTGTGAACTGATATATCTATAACTTATAAATTTCGAGATAGTATTTTCATGGCACAGAACTTTCTTTATAACAATATGTTGCAGAGTTGGCGGATGCCTATAAGCTAAAAACAAAGTTCATTATTCATAGCGATACAATAAATAAAGATAGTATTGAAAGTCAACTACTTAGATGGTATAAAATATTTAGAAGAAAGAAAATACAGTCACTTTACGTCATTCGGCCAGACCAAAGATTAACAAAAAACCGCCGTCTGTACATATGTACGAAAGTCGATTTCTTGAGGTTGTAGATGATGTTGGATCAATTAAAGTTGGTGCCAAATGTTAAACTATGAGTCAAAGGTCATTTCATAACAATAAATATGTAATAAAAAGTCTTCCCAGCAGTAAAACGTATATAATGATGTGAAATAAAATTATAATTCCACGCTCTAACTTCAATATTCTGTGAATAATGTGTATGAATCATATCAATTAAATGAATTTATCAATATAAAAACAAATAAATTGAAGTTCATGGATATTGTATAACAAATAGTTAATGGTTAATGGCGACCTTGATCCGGTTATTTGGTGCATACCGAGTTACGGTTGAGTAGTTTGCTTATGTAACTGGAGCATTGAGACCGCTTGCTCTACGCGTCGCGTCGTAATAACTTATAGCTAACATCTTGTATACGTACAGAACTGGTTTTATCCATTAAAATCTTGGTAAGCGCTATCAATTGCGCTTAGTGCATTTGCTCCTTATGAAATGTACCTAAGTGTTATATAATCAACAAAACATATTGGCCAACTAGGATTACTACCAACACTAGAAAAGAACGCAAGGATTATGTAATTTTTTCGGAGAAATCAGCAATTTTTGTTACAAAAATCCAGTTACTAACGGCCTTATTCATAGACAGTTTTAAAACTTATTTTAGTTATCGAATGTTTTGTTCCTTTCGAACGACTTTTAAGTTCAGTTTGAGCGAAGAAGACGACACATTCCATAACTAAAATGGGTTTTAAAACTGTTTATGAATAAGGTCATTAATCATTACGCGAAACGCACGGCGAATCAATCTATCTATAAGTAATAGCACCACCAGCATTAATATCACCTAAGTATTATTGCACAAAATAAACTACAAGACACTTTTACTGTACATTCAATGTAGTTGTACTGGCATACATTTATCATATTAAAAAAAATATATGAAAATAAAAAACAACAATATAACGTACCGTGAGAATTTGTTATAAATACGAATGCAAGGCGATCAATGGCGCAGTTTTGTTTGAGCCGTTTGAATATTCAGACTTCAGGACTTCTAGTAATATTCATATTTGTTATAGTTTCTTTTGTAAACTAAATGCATACGACTTTAGGTTTTTTTTAAATAAAATACACGCGCCGATTAACCGAACGCCGATTAACCGAATCGTCAATTATCCGAATCGGTCCTAAGCTTAATATAAAAAATTAAAACCAAGTAATTTTTATACTTTGTATTTTTGTTAAGGCCTGATAGGATTGCAACTTACTCTGATCAAGATGTTCAAGTGAGCGTTATTGTAGAACTGTGTTTTTTAACCTTATAAAGTTTATTCTATGTGTGACAGTTCGTTTTTCTTTATTACCAGTCTATGTCCGATTATCCGAATTTTCGATTATCGGAATCGACCCCGGTCCCAATTAATTCGGATAATCGGCGTTCTACTGTGTAGGGTTTTAATTAGTCATACCATTAACCAAAAAACCGCAGTAAAATATTCTATGTAACTCAAGGAAGGTGAAAAATGGTAACAGTTTCGTGGCCAAAATATGAATAAAAGAAGAGCGAAAATTGTGGGTGCAGCAAGGGGTGCTGATAATAAAGGAAAATACGGGAATAATATCCAAATGAGTAATATCTAAAAACTGATTCTATGACAAATTCTGAACAAACCACGAAGACTTCTGGCAAATCAGTCCAACTTCATACAAACACGATCTACTATATTTTGTTTAATTAATGAAGTTGTTTTAAGTGTTGTTGGAATATATTTTACCATAAAATAGTTCGAGGAACTAATAAACGCAACACCAATTAATAACATTCTCAGTAAGTGACAGACAAATTACCAACATTTATTTCAAGTATTTCCTAAAGGTCACTGGTCGCTCGAATTCAAGGTCTTTCCAAAACAGAGTTCTTATTCTGATACAGTCGACACTTCATATCGACGTGGACAATGTTCTGAACGTAAAATATAAATGAAATAGTATTAATCGTGTTCCCTGCCTTCTACAACCTTGGGTTCTTTAAGCAAAGCGTGAAGAAGTGATTTAACTGACCGGTGTAATCGTATCGAATGACGAGAGATAATCGCCGGAAGGTGGTGGATAATTCGTTTGGGTAGTTCTGCACTTAATGTCATATACAATGTAGATACATTTTGGGTCAATATTAAAATAAATATTTTCGTTAACGTTACAAGACAAGACGAGACATACCGAGAATATGGCATTTTTGCCTAACAATGATTGTTATCTGACGCATTTCCTTCTACGGAACTAGATTTTTTTGCAAGCGAAGCGGATTCGAAAGTAAAGCAACTATAATTATGCAACGTGTTATTGTTTTCAAAAAGTTATATTTTTTAAAAACATGTCCCACATTTGAGTGAACAGCCCACTTAATGACTTGAAGACTGAGTAAACTGATATGAATTTTTATAATGTGAAATCTCACTAAAAGTATATTGCTCCATCTAGGAATTGAACTAAAAACTCTATAATTCAAACTTAACCAAAGAGGCGTATGACCAGTTGCCTTTCCTCAGTACTTATGACGTCATTTGTACCCTTTATATAACTTGTATATGTAATAAACCCATATGACTTCCTGATCGTACACATCTTTAGCTTCCTGATCACACCGACCTACCCAACAATTTCATTTCATTACTTAGTCGTTACAGAATACGGTCGATACAGATTTGATCGATCAAGAATTTAGGAAACATTGACCTGGTTTGTGTATTGTTTTTATTTGTTTGTGTTTCTTTAGTTAAGATTAAGTACACTCAACACTCACATACATGGTCCCAATTGTATATTAAGATACTTGTCTTATACGTTAATAATAATTCACCTCACAGCCTTAATCCCACAGTAAACTACCAAATATTGGGGGTTACCAGAAAATACGGAAGATTTTTAAGTCTCACAAGAAACAGGTATTTGTTGTTCACACAAAGTAATGTCTTGGAGCGGAATTTTGTCGCTCTCTAGTTACACAATTGACTTCTTATCCAACTATAACATAGAGGCTCTCCGGAATATTACAAACTTCAAATTGTAATAAAATAATTAAAAAAAATATTTATCTATATCAGTATCCAACACGTAACGTTCAAAGCAGAGAATAATTGTCTTGCCCCTGCACCAATGCGCCGGATTATCATCCGCCATATGCTTACAGCAGCATATAAAACTCCGCTCACGAATTAGATTAGTGGCCAGTGTAGTGTCAGAATTTTTAAGCCCCTCCCGGGAATCCTGACGTGACGCTTGTAGCCGCTAATACCAACTGTAACCGACGGCTTAACGTTCGCTCCCGACAATTGGGTATTGTGATTTTTAACACAATTATATTTTAACCGCAGCTTTAAATTTAATTTACAATATGATTATAAATTCATAATTGATTATCGCTTGATTTTACAGATAATTAACATTTTGAGGTAAAATATATAGCTGATGGCTGTATTACAATTTATGATGCTATGACTGTGATAGAAAAATAGTTTGAATGAAACAAAAAAAAATTCACAGGTATTTGAAACTAGCACAGTCCCAGAATGTAGGTTAATTGATCCATCTATTCCTCTAAAAGTGGTTCAGTGAAATTGTCCAATTAGTAAGTGTCTAGGAAAAATGGCTGAAAGTGCCGGCCGCTTAGTTCGCACAACGACCCTTTGTAGCACTGCCACAGTTTTACGTACTGCTCTAACAATTTGCACAGAATTTTGGCAGGGAAGGGTTTGCTTTGACTAATTATGTTAGGAGCGACTATCGCAAAATCTTTGCAATATTCTGTATAAGCTTTGTTCTATGTAGCGGTATATCGGCTGGTGCTAAGACATCCTGTTCAATCTTTCCCATAGGTTTTTAGCCTCTTGGACTGTAAGTACATTCGCTCTCGTATCTTCTTCGCCGACACAACGAACCAACTTCAGAGCGTTCACCCAGCTTTATTGATATGAATGATGAGATAAGCAAATCGTTGGTCTGCTGTTTCGCATCACGCCTGACAGTAATTAAGAGCAATACCACTCAGAAAACATAATTATATAGCAGTGCATGACACTGCACTGCGATCGTCGTCTGAGGCATTAGGTATTAAGTCTCTTACCATATAGTGATGTCTATAATGTCCTTCAATTTGGAAAACATGAGTGCTTCCGCACCGAACGTCGTTGGAAGATATAGCGCGATTGTAATACTGCGTTATAAGTTTGCCTATTATTATCAGTGTTGAAAATATCTTCTTGGGCACATATTTGTATTTACATAATTGCTGTATGTATGTGAATTTTTTCTCCTGGTTTTCCCAACCTAAGTGAGGTCTGAGGGAACCTCATTTTATGTTCTGCTCTCATTCTAATAACGACGGGGTATGAATGAGTTAGCCATTACAATGAGTTAGACAGAAGGAAATATGTGTGTATGTACTTACGCTAAGTAAAAATAAAGGTCTCGTGAGGCATTTCACGGCTAGTCCATTTATTTTCTTGTCAGAAATAAACCCACTATTTCTGTTTGGAAGTTTCGCTTATTTTACTCTGTGTACATTCCTAATGATTGTGGAAACACTTAGCTAAACTTTCGGCTCTAATATTTATGCTCTTTCATCTACGTTTAAAACCTTTATACATTGTAGGTTTTTTCCATAATATTTACATTTAGTTAATACGGCTCTTTCAACAATAATTAAATATGTACAATTAGAATTAACAGTCTAGTTTATTGCTTCTTTTATTTTTATGGTTCACTATTTTACTTTTATTTTACTTAGTTTTAGATTCTTTTTCAATATGTATCTTCCTTTTGTTTCAATGTACTATTGGTATCAGTCTGAAATACATATTTATGTATGCACATATTATGTAGTACATGCTACTTATTAAGCAAATTTTATGCGCTCCATAAGACTGTATATCCGATTTATATTACCACATATATTTTGATTGATAATAAACATGATGTGGATCTGCTTAATAAATTTTATTTCATATTAATTCATGTACAAATAATTTCTCTTTAATAACAAAATAAGCTAGGTTCATTTATGAATATTGGATTATTTCCGTCACCTTTCGATTTACCAAAAATTCAAGTGGAGATGTAATCTAACCCACCGATATCTTACGAAGAATCATTGAACTATGTCATTCTCCAATGCTGCTAGTTAATTAGAATTTATTTTGTAAATACGCAATAAAAATTAATTTAGATTATCAGAGTAACACTTAGACTACACAAAACGCAAGTCAACAAGGCAAGTACGAGTAGGTAGGGGCCATTGTTTCGTCCTTTGCCTTCTTTCTGAGAAATAGCGAATGGAGATTAATTTATTACGTCGCTGAGAAAACATGGAAAGCGGTGAAAAGCTCTCTATTAAGGCGAGCGGGCGGGGAATAGCACGATTAATTATGATTTCTTTAACGCTTGCGGACGTGTGTCGGTGTTGGACCACTCTTATTGCAAATGTTAATAGCGAATATAATGATTTACGAATATAAAAATGTATTAATTAAATTCTTCTTCTTCTTGGAGTGCCTCTTCAATGCTGAAGGTTGGCCGTCAGCTTCTTGTATTTTTCCCTGTCCTTAGCCAGGTGGAATAGTTGTTCAACAGTGCTGATACCGGTCCACTCCCGGATGTTTCGCAGCCACGATTTTTTCCTTCGTCCAGCGCGTCTCTTGCCTTCCACCTTGCCCATAATAATTAATTGGAGCAGCTTATATCTATCGTGCCTAAGCATGTGGCCGAGATATTCTGTCTTGCGCTTTTTAATGGTTTGCATCATTTTCCGGGGCATACTGACACGCTGGAGCACGGTATCGTTCTTTACTTTCTGCATCCAACTGATGCGCAACATGCGACGGTAACACCACATTTCGAATGCCTCTAGGCGCCTTGTAGTATCGTCTTTCAAGGTCCATGCTTCGCATTAATTAAATACGTATATAAAAATAAAAAAAACTGCTGAAGTGATTATGAGCTAACGTCGTATCACGTCTTGGAACGGAAATAAGTTCGGCGAGCTGTGGGTGACAATAGTGGCACCTCTGCATATACATCAGACTAATGCATATTAATTATTACATGTATGAATGAGATACTTTTTAAAATTCTTATTTACGATTGAGCATATAGTAATGCGACCAATTCCATCTTATATATTCATACGAGAATTAGGCATATTATTTTACGAGAATTCTATGTATCAGTTTAAATTGGATGCGTTAATAATACCTACTTTTAACAGCGTACCTTAACTACAGGTATAAATACCTAAACTGAACGAAAAGGATTAGATGTGCTCAGCAAATCAAATAATATTCAACCATACGATAAATAGTCATTCATATAAATGCTGAATGCGTCTGAAGTTGCTTTAAGCATTAATTGCAAACGACGTGTGCAGCCAAGAAATGTGATTTATTTTTAACACACTTTTCCTTTTATAATCCCCTTGCAAAGAAATAAAATTAAAATATTTTTACAGTCACCGATTAATTTGTCAGCTTGTGCTCATTACCGCTCCTGTTTAATACAATTAATTGTGGTAATAGGTAATTACGTCCCTCAATGAAATTGACAACCTAATTAATGTTACATTATGAGTTATTTTCTCTTCTATCTCGCTTAATTGACTTACAATATTTTTCGGGACGTTTATAATAATGCTATTATTTTCAATAGCGATGGAGATAAAATTCCTTTTATCTCGGTATAATTGCCTTGGTGGTGGCTAATTCGACCTCATATTTCCGCAGCTGTCCGCAAGGCATCACCACATTTCTTAGAATTACTTTTTCTTATTACGGTAAACGTTAAGATTAATGCCTCTTAATTACCTATCTATTCAGTGTGGTGAGGGTTTGAGATCTCTATTAATTTCTATCAGGGAGTTTCTTCATTTGGCTGTTTAAATTGATTGTAGCTTTTAGGTCTAATCAGCTTTATTAGCTGATGTGGTATTATCAAACAATTTAAAGGATTTTTGTACCAAAGTAAACAGGCTAGAAAAGCAGCGTAGGTTTTTTTTATAGAAAACTAAGCTAAACAGTTTTACATAAATTTTAAAGTAGAGTTTTGAGTTCGTAAGAAGACTTTCGTAACATGTGTGATTGTAACAAAACAATTTATTATTATCCGCTGTTCACGGTGTTCATTGAATTTGTTTTTTTTTTAAATAACGTGTAGTCCGACGATTCATAATAGTTTCATATAGTTTATAAAATTATGATGCGTTCTAAAATTACATATTACATACGTGAATTACATACAATCATTAATGAATAACGAATTAATCTGATAATAAATCTATTTCCCATTTTTTGCGAGTAAGCCGGAACTGGGAATCGCTGATCACTGTAAATAACACCTAAATCATATTTGTGTATATTTTATATTTTCATGAACTATCACTTAATCATAATTAAACTTTTCGGATTGATCGAATCAATTTCTATTTAATGTAATATATTTTACCCAAATATTGAAGACGCTTATGAGAGTCACTATGGCGGTGTTTTCTTGTACCATCGTCGCTGCCCGGGTGGATACGAGTATAATATAAATACGACACCTAACAACAAAGCTATTGATTCACATCGGTTTTCGATAGCAAAATGACACTACCCTGGTCTACCCGCCTAAGGATTCTGTGGTCTTAACGAGCAAGCTTCTACAGGTTACAATTATTTGATAAGCTAAGTGTTGTATCTCTAATTTCCTAAAAGTGTGAAATGCGATTAATTCTCACTATCAATACCTATACAAACATAGCACTATACATTATAATCCAAAAGACGTTGCGAACTAAAAGTGTGAAAGTCATAAAGGGAGGGCATTTTCAAGACTTCCTTTGTACAAAGAAAAATGAAAATAGAAGGCGGTGTAAGAGCCGTATGTGGGGCGCGGGCAAGACTGATGAGCGCTGGCCTCTCAGACCATTTATTTAATTAACTATCTTACTCAAGAATGTCGCTGGGAAAGGTCAAAGCTTGCTTTATTTTTCTACCTACAGGTATATGGCTGTTCAGGTATACGAACAGTACTTTTTATCGTTAAAAGTATTTAATTTATGTTTTACTTAACGTTTCTGTAATTATTAGATATTTGAGAGGGAAGATAGAAATGTAAAGGGGTTATTCGAAAAAAATATCAATGACTAAGGCAGCTTGAGTGTAGGGTCGGATAGAGTAGCGAGATGGACGCTGCAAGTCAGAATGAAAGTATTTAATTATTGAAATTAGCGATCGTAGAATAAAAGCACAATACTATGAACTAATTTATCTAATTTTAACTTTTTTTTTCTTGTGCTGTGAAAATCCATTTGATTTTTAGCCTAAATCGGTTGTACATGTTTTAGACTCGAAATCTATGTCCAGAAATACACATTATTATATACCATTATTTATCTAAAATACAGGATTGTCTCGAAATCAATTGCTGTTCGTAAAAATGAGGCGGAAGCCGCGATCTTAAAATAAAATGTTAGTTTCCTACAAGTATTAAGCAATAATAAATACTAGTTGAAATAAAAATAGTTTTTTTATGGATGATAATAAACTCAACTTAATTGCGAAATTTAAAAAAAAACGAGGCATTCATTCCGCGCATATTTTCCCCAAACCTCTATAATATTAACTTTATCGATAAAAAACCATAGTGATGTGGTTAAATATTCATATTTTAATAAAGTTGGTGTAAATAGCGCTGGGCACGCGAACAAGCGGTTACCTGTAACAATTTGTTATAGTTAAAAATGGTGTTATGTGATACGTTTTTTTATTGTGAGTAACGCGGGCCGCTTGTGTTAACGTGATTAACTTTATCTATACCCGACTATTGGCAGCTTTGCAACATTCCACGTTGAGATCATTTGTTACATCTTTTGTTTTGTAAAATAATGGCGTTAGAAGGAATGTTAGTTGAAAAAATAACGTTATGTGTCAAGGTAACAACTTTTATAGTAATATATACCCGTAATACAAATATAATGCATAAAATAAATTAATACTTCGAAATATAAAACAAAAAAAAAAGCTTTTATAAAATGTACTGAAAATAAAGTACGTATTGTATTGTATCGGTTTTTATACTGACTTGGCCGCAATTAATTGCTTACATGTCCAATAAAGAAATAACATTTTATTTCATTAATAGGACAAAGGTTTCTTGCCTTTTATAATTATAACTGAAATTCGGAGCAGACTTACATAGTTTTTTCTACCTCCTTATTAAACACAGCCTATTGGATTAATAGATTTTCAAGCCGTCAATACTAATTCTGAGTAACGTAGTCTAACGTACTTCCGATGATTAATATGAAGGCATCCAAGACAATATACTTTTTATTGTTCATCGAAGCATGGACAAAACATGACGACGTTAATGCTAAAAATAGTCGCTTCCTATTCTGCATAATATTGTATATTCAACATGCGGCAGTTACTCACGAATATACAATTTACTAACGGACATCCTTATAGCAGTCACATAAATAAATAAACATTTGAAGTAACTTTTAAGAACTATTGGTAACTGTATTACTGAAAATATTAGATTAATATCTCAGTTGCGCGAGAGCTTTGATCGCAGCGAAGGGTAATTAAAGCGAGTGCCGATAGATGTCGCTATTTTAATGTAATTATGAACGAGCAGACGATGCGCTTGAAAGTAAACCGTTATCGGCGCCGCTGGACACTTGAAAAATCTAAAGGGCTCTATAAAAAATGAGGAATGTCTTAAAGGAATTTTCTAGCCTGCAATTTATTTTTAAGTTGAAGAAGCTAATGTTGACAATTTCACCTAATAGTCCACTTCTATGTACTAAATATAAATTAATAAATTATATCCAAGGTAGTACGGTCCACTGTCTCAAAGAAAATAAATTTTGAAGTCGCAGTATAAATACACTTCTGAATTCTATGTTTTATTTTTTCTATTGCAAGTATCAAAATAAACAAACTATTGTTCTTTATTTGATAGTGCCCAAATAATTTAAAGTAAATGATAAACAAAACAGTCTGTGACTGTCTTGAAAGTTGGACTAAATCTCGCAGAAAGGAACCGATGTAGTTTGAGTCTAACCCCCATATTCAAAGACGTTCCTCGAAATTTTCTCGACTCCACTTGACGTTACTAGAGGAAATTCGTATTCTTAGTAGAAAAAAATCTCCTCCACTCAACGTCACTCAAAAATTTTCCTCTCTCGAGGAAAGGAATTAACTGTCAAACTCAAGGTACGTCGCGACCTACCTTGAGGAAGATATAAAAGAAATAATCCTACTTTAAAATTGTAATTTAAAAGAGAGAAATAAAGTTTACCTTTTAAATTTCTTAAATACCTAAATATGCCAACAATTTTTTGAGGTGGGTGCCTCTACACGATTTACACGTTATCTCAGTGAATGATACAAACATTACTCTTTGTTTCATTTAATAAAAGATTTTTGGTTTGGAAACAGTGTTTATTATTTTAAACGAGTTATTAAAGATTTCCAGCAGTTCCTGTAATACTTGTACGATACTCCGTACGAATATCCCGAACGACGATTCATCCATAAGAATATCCTTCGAAATTTCCGAGTTGGATGGTATGACCTTCCTCCTGTCTGCATGCGTTTTTTTCTCCAACTCACTAAATATTTGTCTTCCAGTCATAATCCCAAATATTTTGAGTTTAATAATTATATATTATTCTATGTAAACACTTTGACATGACATTTGTCTGTCACTTTTCAAGTGATCATAGACTAGTTTCAAAGATTTTTTGTTAAATCTCTACTTTATCTATACATCAATGACGTAATTGATGACGTTTTTCCTTGACTCAACCTCACTCGAAGAACCTTTAGTAAAGGTATATTTTTAACTAAGCATACCATTTTCGAGGATCCCTCCAATTCATTTGTAAAGTCACCTCGACTAAGATAAGGTTGAGGAAGATTGGAGGAAACGTCTTAGAATACGGGTGTAAGACACCAATTATTTTATGTAGCAAGGGGACAAATCCAAGACGAAGCTTTGACGGCAAAGAGATGCCACCAAATATTGATCTACGCCTCTACGGCCCTCGATACACAAATGGAATAAATTGGAATATTAATTTCGCATAACAATGGCAGCAAACAAATTAAAGTGTGCCAGATGTCTTCCCCAGATTCCGCCGTATTTCCATTTATTTATATTAGTTGATTTATTTTAATTGATGTCATTTCGTGTTGTGCATTGTTGTGCGGATATTCATGAATCCTCGATTGCTTACTTGCGACTTATATTAAATTTTGGATTTTCAATTACAGTCGACGGTTGATATTAAATTATTCTATTGTTTATTAAATCAGGGAGCACTAATCAAAGCGTTATTGCGTGAAATTAAAGGAAAAACACAACGGAATAATATTTAATCAATATTTCATTCGTAGCGTTTCACACAAGATGGATAAAGTATCTGATACAAATAACCTTATTTATTACATGAAATAGGGTTTTCTCGAGTTTAATGAATTCAGGCATACATTGTGAAAGCCTTTTGCTAGGAAGGAAAACAAAAACGGCTACCGTGGAAGCAGTGTCTAATCGTGTGTTGAACGCCTCGGATGTAATCTAAATCTGTTTGACCAAATTAATTAGGCGTCACCGCTTCCGTGTAAAACAGTTTTCACGATAAGCCGAAATAGCTATTCATGTTTACTTGACAAGTAATTTGGCAGCATATTACTGAAATTTCGTGGAAGTTCTTAGGGAAAGGAATTTTCGGCTACCATTGATGTAATTTGGATATAAAACTATGGGATACAGTTTTTAGATTAAAACGTAGATAAGTAACAGTAATTATAGCTAAATGATTAAATGCACCCCCGGGTCTACTAAGGGTAGTTAAAGGAGCCACGAAACAATCCATAGTTCGCGGAGCTTATTTGAGTTCTAAGTGATAATAGTCGTCTATCGTCAATTACTTTGCAATTAATAGTTTTCTATCATATATTGTCACTCTATCTAGCTGCAAGACTGTCTACACTAATTTACAGAGTTTCGTGTTAATCTAACAGCTGTAAATTAACATTGCAATACATTAAAGTATGCTGTATTTTGAACTACGCACTATAACGATGAAGGAAAACATCGTGAGGAAACCTATACACCATAGCGATTTCTAAGAATATCTGTGGTATGTAAAGGCCACCAACCCGCACTAGGCCAGTGTCGTGAACTATATGGCCTAATCACTCTCAATCGTACCCTCGATTGTAGAGTAGCCCCGTGCCCCACAGTGGGACGTATATGGGCTGATACAAATACAAATATTTGAAACAGGCATATTCAGCCTAACGTGTAAAAAGTAACGATGGACACACATTCACTGCTAATTAATAGAGACAGCAATATACAAATGAAAACAAAAGCTCTGGTTACTTCGCGATTAAACACAATGTGTTTACACGCGAGTTTCGCGTGCCAACAGTACTGGGTGCCTTTGAATATTACGAATTTCTTGCTTCAATAACTCAGCGTTGCGTCATTTACATTTTTATGGCGGTATTGAAAAATGCTCCTGTTTAATAACGCTCCGTGTAACCCTTCAACAGGTAAGATTATTCTTTGGGAAAAATAATCAATTTATGAATGCGTATTGGAATATTAAAGGGTGAATTGTTTTGGATATTTTCTTTGTTATGGTAGAAGTATGGGTGAGTCTTGGGAATGTTGGGCACAGGTCTCCCAATATAAAATGGTTGTAACCAACCCGAATTGGACTATGGTGATGCTTAAATATTATAAAAGTGTTTGTGCATTTTTATTTCCTTCTCTTTATCACACATACCTATATCAAAAGTAAATATGTGAAAACGATCACATTAGTCAGGTCTATCTGAGACTTCCTTGGAATAACTTTTTATAGTGATGCGATAAATTGACTCAACTACCGGATAGTAAGTGATGTGCCATCTACATAGAGTTACAAGTAAAAATCAAATGAAACCGCAAATATATCTACTAATATTGGAAACTAAACCCGAGCAAAAACATAGCAGCTCATGAAAAGTTCGAAAATGTCCGGATAACTTCTTAGTGTAAATATAAATCTCAGCGGTGGAAAATCCAACACACTAATGGATTGTCCGGCAGGGTGGAGTGCCAGTTGGACGGGTGCCGGGCTCGAGATAATCTACTAAACCGAAGCCCGCCAGATCTTAGATCGTAACTAACGCCTTGGGTGAGATTATCATTCAGGCCGGTTATTGATACTGGATGGTACGTTGATTGTCCCAACGTGAGCGAAAACCCGATTTTTGGTCGTTCTGTATGGGACTTGGTTTGGGTGCTTTCTTGTGTTGCAGTATGGGTTGTAAAGCATCGGTACCTTGTGTTGTATTTTACGAGAGGTTTGACGACAATACGCTATTGTGTTGAAAGACATTTGTTTATAACTTTAGTTACATCAATCATGTCTATCCAGAAATAATGTAAATAACATCTTAAGTTACTATGAACTTTTATGAATTAAAAATTAAACGGCTCAATAAAATTTACTTTTGGATTAAGGATGAATTCATGCGTTGAAAATAATGAATGAAACATCAGTTCTTGTTATCATATTCTAAATAAAAATATATACAGATATATTGAACAAGGATTAGAATATAATTAATTATGTTTGGAACAACTAACCGTGTCCCTAGAGAGTACATCAAATAGGTTAATGAAACAACAGTAGGCCATAATTACAGCAACACAGCATACTTGTTATATCTCGTTTAGTTTGAATCACAATAGCTGCTGAAAACCGCTGTACAATATTCACGTATGAAATTCTATGAAAATAATAAAAAATAGATGCGCCGCGTCGACGCCCGTGCATCCGACATTCGCATTTTACTTGCAAATTGCTTATATCCATCGATATCGGGATGCCAACGGTCTTCCCTACGCTACAGACAATAAATAATAGTAGTACAATACAACGCGACAGTTAGGTATCATGTGATATTTATTCCGAAGATGTGTGCCGCGTAAGTACCTTTTGACGTATTCTATTCCAGTTTTATTGGTGTTATCATCCGATAAAAGGTATTTTGTCATGTCTTGTGTTGAATGGTTTAGTAAAACTTGTGTGAAATAATATGTTTGAATGCTAAAAGTTATTCAAAGTTGTACTGTATTAAACTTCCATTAAAAAGTTCAGTAATCTCTTATTGGCATCTGTTACCGTGCTAATCTAAGGAATTTCATAGGCTAATGCAGCGTAATAATTACTGATTTAATGTAAAATTGGTGTTATTCAACGCACTTTACATGCTAATCAATCGAGTAACACCAAAGTCAAAATGAAATCTACTGAAAGAGAAACGATAGGAGAAATGTGTTAGTGTAGGGAGACATGAGTGAAAGTATGTAACTTGCGGGATCGAACAGAAGAAGAGAAATTGGAGAGACTGAGAGAACATTTTCATGCTTCTGAACTTCTGTTGTTGTACAAAATCAGCACTCGCTATAAGATGTCGAAGAGGCGATGTGAGCAAATGCCTATACGCTAAATATTGTGTAAATCAGATTAAGGAGAGCTTGAGTAAATAACTGCATAATTTTTGGATGTTGAATACAGGTATAAATGTCAGGCCGTTCATTAACAGTTGCGGCACACGTAGCTTGTTTAAGATTGAACAAGTGCAACTCTCATCAATCATTATGTGCAAAATGGAAGGAGTACTTCGAATGCATCGCGATATTGTAGAAAGTCGTTTGATAAAGGCTCGTGTCATGACGGCGCTGTGCAACGCACTGTAATTTCTTCCTCCGAGCCGATCGTTATACTGCCATCAATCGGTCGTCTGTGCCTCGTTGGATATTTCGTACCATGTATACGTATACAGTGACCTACATACGCCAACTATAAATAGAATTCTAAAATAAATAACCCCATATAAATCTTTTTCAATACTTAAAGTCTTATCTGGTGGCAAGGTAAGGGAATTTTATTTATTGTGATAGAAAAGGTTTAAGTTTGAATTTCCTCGCTGTCAAGTGGGGAGCGACGGTTGCGTCGTGCGTACAATTGAGAATTTCTTATTCAGTTATTTCTTGAGAAGTGTTTGGGATTTCCTTTTGGGAGGAAGTTTTAAGCCCGCAGTAAATTATTCCATCGACAGGTGAGGCCGTAAAGGTAAGATTTACGCTCACTGGCGCAGCGGGCGAGCCTCCCTTTGATAAGATGTATATTACCTAGCGAGTAATGTTTCCTCTAAGTATCCACCGGGGATTGACCTGCGGTGGAAACTTGCGCGCCCATAGATTGGAAAACTTCATACTTTGCTTATCAGCTATGCGGCGGGTCTTGGCTCAGACAACGTGTTTCGCAGCGCAGTCCGCCACATGTTGTTCCCGAATAAAAAGCTAATGGATTACTTCCTAAAAATTTGGCAACTGTCATAAATTCCCGTGTAAACGTCCCAAATAGAAAAATATTGTTGGAATAAAATACAGCGGGTATTATCGGGTGTCGTGTCATCAGAAATATAGCATAGCCGCCACGCCGCGTGCTTTTATTTCGCGCAATGAAATTCGTTTAATACTTGGAGGAGATTCAAGTCGGAGGCGGGCGGTGCAATTTTAATCATTGTTAGCGTTATAGTCAAATGTCTGCTCTTTTATTTGTTATAGACATGTTCAATTCGCATATCCTGTTAACGATTATTTATTCTTTAAAATTTAAAGGCGTTTGCTTACTACAAAGGACCATATTATTTACTACGGTCGTGCCATCAGCTATTAGGCAACAAATAATGTTAGAATAACTAAACGAAACACTGCTGGTAGGTAGCGTTCATATCTCGTTCATATCGTTCCGCAGAAATTATGTATGTAATATAAAGTTATATAACTTATTTATTTTATGATACGGGAATCACCGTTGGGCACTGGTATGATATAGTATTTATATTTTTGCTGTACTTTGTAATCTCCGCTACTTTTGCCGCACGTGTCACGTTCCTAGGCCTGCCATGGTATTAGACGTCGTAGTAGATAGACTGGCTCAATATCGTCAAAAAGGTCACGATAATTAGCTAGTCTAAATGTAAACTAAACCGAAGCCAAGCCATTTGAATGCTGTGTGTGAGAACCGCACGTGCATCAGTATGTAAGACGTTCCGAAAGTACGGCAGTAATCAGAGGGTTGACGTAACGTGATATTTGCCCCTGGCACGTGCATAAGCAGCTTTGACGCGCGATGCATGCAATTTTCCTACAAAATTGGAGCTTACCGTGTGTACTTTAGCTTTAAAAGGCAAAACTGGAGTTAGTAAAACTAAGGAACTGTCGAGTTTTGCGAAAGGTCGCATCGTTAATGCGCCAAAGTAAACGGGAGGCGGGGTCGGCTTGGGTCAGCTCTGGCAAAATCAAAGCGACGCAACTTGCCCACTCGATTACCATAAACAAACGAGAAAGACGCTCCTATGTTTTAATGACACCGTTTCAAAGCTTACGGGAAATAGCTCTGCTGCAAAAGGGCCGGTGGCAAATTACCTATAAAGGGATGCAATCATTTATTTTTAAAACGCTATTTATATAAATAGATTGGTAAGCATCACTAGGGTCGTCCGTTTAGTATTGGAAGTAGCATGTTGAATGTAAACGAATCGACCGCATCGGGTCCGATTTATATAAGCAGATAAGGGAGTTGGCGCTAATCCACTATTGTTTCAATTGCAAGACCATTCATTAGAGACGGCCCGGGACGTCGTTCGTTATGCTTATACACCGCCAATTGTGCCTCGACCGAGTGTGGATCTCGTCTCATCATATTATAGCTAAGTGACGCTTCCGTGCAACTAATTCCTAGCCGACATGCATGCCTGGTACTTGTTATTTTGTCTACTTAATATGTTTGGTTATTTATTAGATTAGTCATCATTCAGTTGGTGTAATCATCGTCTTCTGTAATAGGATTAGTTAAGAGAAATGTAATCTCAGGCTTCTGTGATTTTAAGTCTTCTACTGTTTAACTTAATCAAATATTGCGCGTTGTTAGTGTAATATGTCCTGGTTCACATTGTAATGATTATATGGCTATCCGATTATTATACTTTATTATACATTATTATACATCCGATTATTATACAGCAAAATTTATACTTAGAAATTTTGATTTTTAGACTACAATACCAAGGATCTATATCTGAGACTAATATAAATTGTCGATCACGCCATAATTTGTCCTAACGGGGATCGATTCCGAAACTTAAAATTGGATTTTCATCCACTGCGCCATGGAGCTCAATGTTCTGTTATTATATCACGCATAAGTATTGTTAGTAAATAATTAATCGAAAATATTATCAGGCACCGACGCAATATATAATTGGTTTTACGTTAAATCTGATATGAGAGCCCATTAATATGGATTATGCTATGTATTTTCTGCGTTCCAAAACGAAACCGAACTGATAATACATTTTGTAATGAAATTGAATTGTTTGTGAAAGCGGCGCGGTGTTCATTTGTGGAAAGCTTTTCATAACACTACGTCGAAGATATTTAGGTTTGAATCCAGAATCGTCACAAGGTGGCTTGATTCGGAGATTCTACATGCCTTAGAAAACCAGTAGAAAAGTTAATAGCGGGTTTTACTTAGAAGATAGTAAAGTTATACTGATAGTAAAGTCCTTTTTATTTAACCTCATGGTAAACTTTAAAAAACCTTAATATTCAATCTTTTATAATAGATATAATATACATATTATATCGTGGGACGGAACATACAAGGCGAAGTGTGGGTGTCTTTGTGGCGCCTCTGCCCACGCCTTCTGGGCTAAAGGCGTGAGCTTATGTATACAGTATGTATAATAATATACATTCAAGTAGAATTTTCTTTGTTACAAAAAAAAACCTATATTAAACATTACAAACAATATTATGTATTTTTATTTGGGTATATATTGGTATTCTTACTTTTAAATGCTCTTAATCTGTACAAAAAACCTAAGAATATATTGTATGTATGTACCAGGTACCTACATCTTGAATATAATATGAAGAAAATTAAATACAAAGCAAATTTGTTTTAGCAGTAGTTTATACAAATAAAATATCATGTTTAAATTCTATAAACTCGTGCCTTAACCATGTTAAATGTGAACTAAAACAAACATGTAGCAATAAACAGAGGTGTGTGACACACGTCGCGTGATCATATTCAATTTCCTTACAAAAATAAACGCCATAAAAGGTAATATCATGGCTCTGCAGACCTCATACGCTTTTCGACTGTCAACTAACTCTTAAATTATTACTTATTTATTGTTATTTATTGGTATAAAAATAATTAGGATTTTTTTTATAACAATAAAATATTTATAATGGGTTTGTGGTTCTACTAGTAAATAAATAGGAATTTGATATTCTTTTAGATATATTTTGCATTTTTGGTGAGAAGATGTAGACCGAAATGAGATTATACTATTTATTTATCATGTCAATGTAAATCAATAGTGCATTATAATTACTATCCACTGTTAGGTCTCCCTCACGTCCCACCACTGGGCTCGATCTGCAATAAAATTGTAAACAACTTTAAAAACAAGAAAATATTTAAACAAAAATATATCTCGTCTTTAATATGCCTGTTTTCATACTTAGGCTCGTACGACGTGAAATTATGGGCGATAATTTTGGGGAATTTATTTTTGTTTACAACCTTTTGTATGTCATAACAAACAGTCATGTAAGGGTAAAACTCCCTCCCGTGCGGGTGCGGCCGGCAAAAATATTAAAAACCCTTCAACTTCCCCATGCATTCGAATTTGTACCCGAGTGCCAAACCAAAAATATTATCACGTACACTGTTATATGTGGTCCGGTCACTGTATGAATAACCGAGGCGATCGGTATTTAGAAAAAGTTGGGGCCGCTCTACGCGATGTAGGTTCTTTATAATGGCTCGTGACGTTATGTTGGAAATTTAATCGTGTAGGAAGCTAGTGACCGCATTATTCCCGCCGTCATATTGCGCTGTCTGTGCTGCCAATGTTAAATCATATAGTCCCCAGTTTATTAGGGTTAATTCACAGGAATTTTTATTTTTGTGTTTTTATTCTATGAACTAATGTGTATACCTAGTTACATTACGAGTAGTTGTAACTTTATGACGTTATGAATTCAGTAGCCTACTGTTTTTGGTAGAAAAGTCTAGACATCCTTGGGGAAATTCTATGTTCAGCGGTGGACTTCCTGTGTCTATAGAGAGAGAGAGAGAGAAATATTTTATTAAATTCACCGATTAAAACTCAATTGCCTCAATAATTCCCTGCATGTCTGGGAGCGTGGTGATGGTAGGCAGCACTGTGCTCTGACGCGATCCGCACTGTCCTCCATAAGAAAAGGACGACTTACATACATTGTTTACATTCTCCAAGGGATTGTGTGTGCGAATATTTATAGGTTTTGGGAGGTTTAAGAAAAAGGATCGAGTAATGTACTTTTGCGAGGGAAATAATGTTACAGTTCTATTTACGATGGTTTTCGTCAATAATTTGTTTGGGTTCGCAATGTGTAGTCATGGTATTGTGTTGTTATTTGTTTCATTGGATGTTATGGTATTTACTACTAAAAATGTTTTTATTAAAAACCGAGTGAGCTTTGTCTAATTTCATATGGTATTTTCTTTACTTTGTATTTTTCAATTTGATCGTCTTAATATTTTTGTAGCAGTGAATATAGGGTTTAAATTGTGGTTTCAGTTTCTGAATATTAACAAAGTATTTTGAATTTTGTATGTAAACAAATTTAAGACATTGTTTACTCCATTACATAACAATTTCCAAAAAAAGTTAACATTTAATAATGACTACTATATAAAACTACATATTTTCGTAGCAAAACTTCACATTTAATTTTTGACGTGAGACTATTTGTTATACCGAAAGTAGTAAATTTGAAATCAATCATTTAGAATTGTTGCTGAGTAGCTCAATATAAGTGCACTTTACTTTATCCTGGCGCTTATTCTTCCCTGCTCTAAGATAAGGGGTCGACAAACTTCACTCAAACCCTCGCGTATACCTCCTGCGTTAAAATCCGCTGAGATAATGCCAAATTCGATGAAGATCTATTAATATACAAAGAGTATTTGTATCAGAAATAGTGGACTAGTGACAGGCGCGTCTGCGCTCAGATGGACTATTTTCTACTTTAATACATATTACGTATTTCTAGAAGTTTATTAAAGTTGGTAGGTAACTAAAATGTCCTTCTCTACTTCCTAGGCTACCTTTTAGCTAAAGTTCATAACGATATTAGTCAGTGCATCACGACAGCAGTTTAATCCTGCAAAGAACATACAAACAAGGTGCCTACACGATGCTAAGCAAGCTAAAAGCCAGTCGCAGCGTCTTAAATCGATTAGGCTTTGACATAACCGCATAAGCCTTTATCAGCCTCCATAAAGAACCCGTACGCCACTCGCCGCACTTGATTGTATTTACTTAATTGCATTTCATATAGTTAAGTCAAAAAAGGCAATTTCACACAGTCGGACGGGCCGGTCGGTTAAAAATCCAATTGCATGCGGGCTGGGAGATCGGGTCCCAGCTGCGACCGCATTATATCGCGCGCGGTCATATCGGCCGCGCTTCTCGCTAGCCGGGTCAACTGGATGTGTGATGAAATGCCTGCTCCACTCATTTACAACGGCAAATTTAGTGCTTTGTTAATGTCATATTGTTATCGACCGCGGTGATATAGCGTATTGATGCGTATCGTACATTTTAAGGGCGGCAAATGGAGCTATTGTACGCCTCATTATTGCGTTTGGCGTTAATGAGTATCAAATATTTCGCTTTGTAATATCAGAATGTTTATTGCCCGCTAATGTAATGATGTGTTTCGAGTGAATTAAGCTGAAGTTTTCGTTTCGGTTTGCGTGTTAAAATATTTGAATATTTAATTACGGATTAAGTTGTTTTGTTTTGATGACATAATAATTTTCAGCCATAACAAAGCCTACGGCTGAATACATGCCTCTCCCAAGGATTTCGATAGTGTTGTTTTAATTTCGTGTGATATTAGATATACGAATAATTTGCACAATAAAGCGCATAGATTAGAACAAATCTTGATATTTTCCCTTGTAAGTGCAACTTTTATGATCACGGTCTGTTAGATTTAAAAAATGTCATGGTAAGGATAAATAACTTGATAACTAACTAACTATATATTATGATATTACGTAATTCCATACTTACGTAAAGGTAGGTACTTAAATTAATTTCTATACGTTACGATTCTTCCCCCGACTACTATTCGCCACAACCTAAATATAATTTAACAGTAACATGTACGGCACTTTGTATTAAAGCAGACGCTGCCATGGACCGAGAACTGGCAAAAGTTCCAATTAAATTAAATGTGTTTTGGAGTAATTATCAACAAGAGTGGTATTGTAGATATACAATGTTACTAAAGAGAAGTAAAGCCCGCTCAAAACTACACGTTATGCGAAGTTAGATACAGAATAGGGTTCGTCCAGCCGTTAAGTATGTAACAGTACAACCGCGATCACAAGTCTTATGAGGTTTTACGTGTTGACTAATGTGTTTTTTTATGTTGGGCCTAGGTAGTTCATACATTATGTAAGTGAGTGTAAAGAATTAAAAGCTTTTGTTGATGTGTTATTTAATATTGTCACGAAAAGGTGACTAAATCTGATAGTAAATGCAGTTAGATCTTAAGTAACTACCTATCGGTAAGAGGTATCTTTACCACTAGCTGGCTCAAAACCAAATGCACACCCACACACACCCACAAACACACACACACACACACACACACACACACACACACACACACACACACACACACACACGCGCGCGCGCACCGGCAAAGCATCTCCATGCCCTGTGGTGTTGCAGATGTTCAGATGTTCATGGGCGGCGGTGATCGCTTTTCATCAGGTGAACCATACGCTCGTTTGCCCCCCATAAAGTAAAAAAACACGTGCTGAGTCCGTTACGAGACCCACTTGCGTCAATATGACGTTTTGAGTTGAGCTGAGTTTTCCACCATTGTGTAAGTAAAGCTATTAGGGCGGATAGGTATAACCCACCATTATCACTAGGGTCTTCAGTGATCTCAGTCACCCAAAGAAATTCAATATTGTATTGGCCAATATTAGGTCAGGAAATTCGGAATATTGACAAAAATTCTACGCAGCTTCAAATTCGTTCCCATATGGTAACAACTGGCACTGATGACTTAATTTGCTTTTTCAGACAGCGGTACAATATTATGCTAGCGTGGTAATTAATAAACCGTATGACCAACTGCCTTGGTGGCGTAGTTGTACTACGGTACGACTACATAGCTGAGGTCTCGGGTTCGAATCCCGGGTGGGGTAAAGTGATATTGGATTTTTCTATTCATTATCAGCCCGGAGTCAGGAATTTGTGCCCGATATGGCGATAGGCTCGCCCCTTATCACATCATGGGGCGGAACATACAAGGCAAAATGTGGGTATCCTGGTGGCGCCTCTGCCTACCCCTTCTTGGATAAAGGCGTGAGTTTATGTATGTATGTATGACCGTATGTATATTAATATTCATACTATTGACCAATAGAAAATGTATTAAATTGGGCAATGAATAGCTAGTCTTAAAAATAATATTGGTGAGAAGATATACTATGGCAGGCTAATCATATTATACAGGGTATATCAAGACCGCGACCGAAAACGAAACCAGGTGGTAGTATTAGTGACTTCAGACACAATGCAAGTAAAATTTTCGCAAAAAAAATCGACAACTTTTTTTGTAAATTTTTACTTATCGTCGTATTTGGGTGATTTATACATAGTTTTCCTAAAATAAAGATGTACACCTCTTTATTTTTAAACACACAATGGTACGTAAGGGTATAAATTAGTATTTTCACAAAATCTAGGTACTTACCAACCTAACGCAATGATTTTTGAAAAATTCTAAAAAAATATCTGTCACTGTTTTGGCGAAATTTGTATAGTGTTTGTAACCACTAAAACTACCACCTGGCTTCGTTTTCGGTAGCAGTCTTGATATACCCGGTATAATGTTTTGTAATATTGATATAGTTCAGGCTTACATTCATATTTCTAATGGCCTCTACACACGACACACGTTAAAGTGCGTTTGCGCAAACGCGAGCTTGAACCAGTCTCGAATCGAAAATGTCAACGAAGTTTGCGCAGTTACTTACCCACACGCGTTTCAGTATACTGGTGCAGACTCAAACTTGCACGGTTATATCGATAAGTTTCTGACGGCCATAATGTTTGCCTTGGTCTTTAATACCTATCTGGTTGTCGCAAAAAATCACATAACAGTTGAGAGCCCGTGGGTATGCAACATCTTTGGTTAACTTTAATGATACATTATCAGTATCCACCGGACAAAATTAAAAATTAACTTTGGTTTCGTTGAAGGTACATATCTAAGTCGGATTTCCAGGAAACCACAACATACTGTCTGTTCTTTGACATAGTTGCGAGTACAAAGCTCCGGGAACAGTCCAAGTCTTGACACGATGCTGGGAAATTTATCTAAGTTGTTTATTCTAGATATAAACAACAAAGAAAATAAATAAAGTATACGTTGCTGGGTACCAAAGATTGAATGCACCTTCAATTGATACCTGAATTATTACAGAAAATATAAAAATAGCATAATATAACTTGATTGTTCCCGTATGTGTGTATTAAGTATACAAGTTTAAGTCTATTTATATTTAGATGATTTTTTTGTTACGATGAGTAGCGAGATGAGCATGCCGCTCGCCTGATGTTAAGTGATACGACCCCTCATGGATAGTGGCAAAACCAAACAACATCATGAATTACAAATATTTCCAAGGTAATTTAGCTACATTTTGGTTACGAGCATACAAAGGTGGAATGAGTGAATCCCTTCGCATGTTAGTAGTTCGCTGTCCGCCTTCAAAACTTGCCCGTCTCTAGGCTTTTGTCACAATATTTGTCTTTCGTGGACTCGAGCCGAGGATTTCGTTACTGAACAGTTCGACCGAGTCCTTTCTCTGTAATCCCCTTTTACCTTTGAAAATGTTGAGGTTCCGAATAGTTGTATTTTCGTAGGTGAAATTTTAATTGTACCCGCGTGTACTCTGAATAGAAGTGTTATTTTATTGTATTTTGCGGGTTAGGCCTAAAAGTCAAAAGCCTAATGCGAGCTTTTACATACATTATGTAAAACTTGCTATTACAATAACAGACGCGAATATTTTACTGAAATGCTTAGGGAGTTTTTACTTCGGAGCTTTTCAGCAACTTACATTTTAAATCCACCATTACTATTACGTTATTACGGCATTCAGTTAAAAAATCAACCACTAAAGTTTTTTTTGTAAAACTGTGACGTCAAGTGATCAAACCATTAAACACGAATTGATTCAACTTTTATTTGACAAACGCAAACATCGACTACATTAAACACCGAATGTCGTCCGTTTGTGTTGATTAGCGAACCCTTTATCGCTAACAAGATCCGTCTAACTTTACCAATTCGGGGGTCGACAAATCGAAATCGCTTTTAGCAAAACAAGTATTAATTTTGTATCGGTGGTGGGTACTAGGCGGGCGGCGCGCAGTCTACGGGTGGCTCGCAGGCACCCCCGCCCCGGCCAGTCGTCGGCGCGCCGTCGATGCCGCACCGCGTCGCTTCTCCGCGCCGTGTCACACCTGGCTTCATTAAAACCGCAACAATACGATACATCACGATATTTTGCACTCCACTCGGCTGCTGAGGTGTGAAAACGCGCGCGGCTCTAGTGACGTGACTGCGCGATTTCGACAAATACCCCGCTTTACAAGTAAACATTAACGTGTTTCGCGATGTGTAATTGTGATAATAGTGTGTTGTAGTGGATTCTACTTGGCATCATGGGGCTCAGTGTTGTGTAAGGTAAACTAATCATATAAATTACAAAAACTGTACGTTACATTCCAATTTTCAGGTATTTTTTGTTTGTAATTTTTCATAAACATTCATAGAAGTTCTTCGTTTCATAAATACGGAAAGAACTCCAGTCATGTAATTGTTGTGATTCTACATCTACATAAGTCAACACATCCGCATTTCTTTCAATATGTTTTCTTTTAATAATATATCAGCATTATTCATATGCGTTTTTATTTCTACCTACATTTTTAAAGATGATATTTAGTAGTTTAAGTTTTCTTCTGATATTAATATCAATAAAATAATTTCTTCTTTATTTATTGTAGTTTATATCACGCAGCAATTACAGAATACTACACGTCTGGACCGTGTAACGTTTATTTTCTTACAAAAACATGTTGTATAATTTCAGAAGACACAGCATTATTTTCAGTTGAACACGTTGACTGTGGGGACGACGAAATTCTTCAATTTATTTAGCCTATATGAGGGGACTTTCTTAAAAACTTACTGACATAGGAATACACCAAAACAATCGCAGTCTTGATTGTTTTTGTAAATGGAAATTACGATTGTTTTAAATGTTTACATCCTAATTGTTAACGAAAGTAAGTTGAGAGTAATTAATTTAATTTAAATTAAGTGGCGTGATTACGAAATTACTGACGCAAGACAAAGTCAATTAAAAAACACTGCTGACAGTGTAAGTTGGCGTTTCAAAGACCCTGGAATATCTTCGGCGAGTCCGTTTTGGAATTTAAATATAATGATGCCAATTTTATAGCTTTGTCGGAACTGTGATCGTTATCTTTTTGTGCGATATTTTTGTGCGTAAGTTGAGAGGAAACGGTTACTGAAGGAATAAATTGTATTTTAAATATTCAAATATAAAAATGTGTATTTTTTTTCATTAATTATAATTTCGGCAAACAAATATTTTCCTGTTTCTGCTAAAGTGTAATATGACTTATCGAGCGATTATTTTAACGGTCTACCAAAGTCACAGCTTTCCAAACTAATATCAATAACAATACACATGTTATTACGTCCTCCTTATAAGTATTCCTGATTAGTAAACGCATACCGAGTAATATTTGTAAGTCATCTGTCGCGTGCCGAGGGTGCACCAGACGTAACTCTAAGCGGTTTTGCGTGTGCAAATCTTTTTAAATCACAAAAGCCAGCCGTCAAGATCGCATGTCGATGGAGGAAAAGAAAATATCCTGTTGGAATAGCGCAGCTGGTCGGATTTGGCGCCAAGTTGAAGTAAATCCGAAATGAAAACACGCCCGGCCGGGATGTAGGGCATCGTGTCTCCGCCGCAAGATAAATTCAAAAAGGATTCGCTCCACGCACGCATTACCAACTCAATAAGGATTAAAACTTCATTCGGAGGCGAAGGCTTTAAAACTTTCCCGTAAACGAGGTTTATCCCTTTTAATTACTCATATTTACATGACAAAGATGCTTCGATCTCTCTCCATTGCATCTGTAAAGACAGAGAAGGGTTGTAATTTTACTTACCGCTGTACACAAAGACCACTTTTTGTGTTTAAGCCTTATAAATATTTCTATATTAAACCTCATCCGGGTCGACCCGCTTAAGCATTCGTACTTACCGACTGAGGAAGATTAAAGCTAGCTTGATTGTAAGAATACGTGTAATGATTATAATAATGTTTACTGTTTGTTTCAGTCGTTTGTTAGTACATTAAACTGTGTCAAGGTACGGGCGTATGGAAAAGCCGGTCACAACCCAAACGACATTTTACTAACTATTTTTTAATTGAATACAGCTGTATTTTAAAGTAATTTATTACACATTATAATTATTTAATATCTCAGTAATAATTCGTAAATTGTTTTAGAATAAAATTCGTAATAATAAAGATGTTTGAAAATAAATATGATTCAACCCACATTTATTGCAGCAATTCCCGGGAATTTCAGATGAAATAAATTCTCTAGTATTCTTTCTAAAGACTTCTTTCTTTCCAGAGGTCACAGCGCAGATTAGTTTTGATTTTAAACCGTGTAGAGTGACCTAGTCAGGGCCGAAACTGTGTATTTTAAAGCCATCTATTTTATAGGTGCAGACGTGACTGCAATATATTATTTACGTGCTTTGGTATTCTTATATTTTTTTTAACAAGACATGAAAGAAATAGGCTGCTTAAATGGCCGTCTCCAATACTAGCAACATATTGTTGTAGCGTAAATATGGTTAGTATTAATTTGACCTAGTTTTCTTGAAAAAAGGTTAAGATATAGTTGGCAAATATTTTCCAACGTTTCAATAAAAAATCAAGATAAAGTAAGCGAAATACTTATACTAAATTCATATAAATTGAAATAGTTCCGGCGTGTGCCGCGAGGTGTCGCTATATTGAAGTTACATTGCGTGTATAATTACGGTTAGTCACTGCAATAGTATTTATCTATTGTCTTGATCAGAATATCAATGAATTTTATCAAAATCTGTTGCGTGGTTTAAAGTCAATGGTTTAAAAAAAACGAAGTTATGTTAGAGTTCCTTTCATTAGCACGGATTACGCATTTATATAAAGATTATTTATAATTTTTAAATTAAACGTGAATGAACATGTACACTTCGTTATAAAAGTTAATTAACAAACCCTAAGTAGTTAAGAAATAAAATATTGTAGGTAATCCTACCTATAAAGAATATTTTTTTGTTGCACTCGCTCTTTTAAGCACGAATACCCATTGTAAGCGAGCCCGTAACATTTATTTAAAATATTTAAACGTGTTGGTAACATTAAATTTGTAGTAAATTATAAAAATGAAATATTTAGTACTTAGCATGGTACTAATTTCCTTTAGAATCTTTTAAGTTTTTTTTATTGCCGTCTCAGGCAGGGAAGCTAGCGGCCCGTCTGATGGTGCAACTACCGCTGCTTATGGACTCTACAACGCTAGGGGCGCAGACAAACCGCTGCCTACCCAAAATACTTATGTATGTTTTGTTAATAACTTTGAACTGTATTAACTTGAATTCCTAAATGATAGCAAGAAAAACTTACGTATAGGGATCATTAAGCCCTATCCCGCAGATTATCCCACACAGTTGAACATTGAGTAAGTGTGTACTACTTATGAGCCGATGCTCAGTAACACCTAGTTCTACACGTTAATGGGTGTGCTTTAGTCAGCTAGAACGAGATTAGATCTAATTCGAGACAAGACGTGTAGCTACTCCATGTTGGAGCTCGAGCCACTCGTTTACTTTAGCTAAGACGTATGCGGCAAAGGCTGACGTAAATGGGTGTTTGAATTAAAATATCTAGTACATCTAATGTGAAGTGCTAGTCATTATCATGGTTATATCCTGTAAATGTTTTACTGTTCTAATTTGTAGGAACAATAGTAAATATATTATTATATTTCATCCCCTGCAGAAGTTCTGTCAAATAAAATAGAAAGAATAATAAAGCTCTTGCGTAAGAAATCGAAGCACATACCTAAAATATTTACAAGTGTCATAATTATTTATAAATTAATTTTATAATTACAAACAGTACACCAATCCACATTAAATATATATAAAAACCGACCATTTAAAAAAATATTTCACATATCAAAAGACGACATAACAAACGCTCGTTGACATTAAAGTTTTCATAACTCGTAATGGAACGAAAACAAACACCAATAAAACAAAAATGGCATGTATTTTCTCATGCGTTAATTGATATGGCACGTTCACAAATGCTTGCTAGGACATTGCAAAAGGCCAATCTATTTTCAGTTGGAGTTGGGCGGGTAGCACCGGCCAGCAATTAGCAACACGCAAGTAAACTCATGGGCTCTCGTGTCCTCGTTAGACAAAGGATATTGTTTTAGAAATGCATTTTAAACTAGCTTATTCGGTTGTCGAAAATACGCTGCTAAATTAAAGGTAATTGTATTTTTATCAGAACGTTATTAGTTTAGTTTTCCGAGTGTTGAGGGTACTTTGAGAAATCAAAAAGGATTGTTTTCACTTCATAATTTTCTCAACAATCGTTACGTAATTTGGAAATGTGAATGATTAAACATACTTATGAGTACAAAGCCGTGGGTATCATTCAATATAAACTAAAAATGATATTATAAAAATCATTGTTTATTTCAAGAACCAATTAAACATCAGTTTATAAAGAAACATACGCACTTATTATACACTTAAAATTCATACTAAAGTACTTACATAAAACATCTAAAAAGAACTCAGAATATTCAATATTGAGACTATTGAGTCAATCCTAACAAGATTATATAAAAAACGCCTTAGTTCGCAGAATAAAAGCCCTTGTAACTGACGCGACATGCATACGACTGGGAGCGGAAAGAGCAGGAAATGCAATAAATAGAAATACTATTCCGTTCTTTGCCTATCTTCCGAGACGTGAAGATGATAACAATGAAGTAGGTAATATCGTTTTTATATTGAATGTTTATTGAGTAATACAAGGTTTTTTATTGTCTGGTATTTGAATGTTTGAAGCTGTACGGAATAATATAATTGCTACTTACCTACTGGTGGTAGGTCTCTCATACGTGACAGGCCGCCTGGGTGGATCCCACCGCAATGTCTATTTATCCCGCCAAGCAGCATTGTAAATGCGCTGTTGTATTCCGGTTTGAAGGACATTGTAGCCAAAGTAAGAGAAGGTTAAGACAGGTTTTTAGGACATATAGCACCCAATAATTGCGGGTGAAATAAATATGTTATCTCTATGCCAGGGATCGAAACTGCGGCCTTCAATTTTGTAGCCAACTTTTTAACCAATCAGACCAACACATTTATACGTCAACTATATATAAGTAACACACAATAATCCCATTAAAAACAGTATTAAAACATACATTTAGCACAAATTACAAATCTGTCGCGCCAATACAATATTTTTTGCTGACGCTAATACACAAATAATTCATCGTTCGCCCGCGCTCGCCGAAATAACAAAAACAAACTTCATTCATTGAAAATGTATTGAAAACGCTCAAAATGTAGGTCAGTAAATCTACAATCGGTAAAGTTCAGCAAATAAATACAGACGTGTAAAATTGAAGAGGATATATTGACGCGGTCGGGTCAAACTGTTTCAGTCACTAACTAGTTATATTCAGATTCTCATACCAAAGTTACTGAGGGTGTGTTATTGTTTAATTACTTTAATTGCATAACCTGACCTAAACTAATATAGCGGTAATATATCGCTGCCAAACGCACATGAATAGGTTTGTTAAGGTGTAAGCAACATTGTTGTTTCTGTATTTGATAAGATAGGAACTTGTGTTAACATTATTCACGCTTCGGAGGGCATTGTAAGTCTATTCTTGGATAGATTTGGGTTTACGTTTGACTATAGGAATTATAGGCTGCTTGTTAGTATTATGCAACCTTGTCCAACTTGCATTGTGTATGTATAAATATCCAAATGTAAAATATCCAAGTATTTATTTTTTACAAGTATTAGTGCGAGAAGACCTGTTGGAAACGGATCTGCCGCGGCTGCCAACATGTGGTTCAAATTCCAGGGCACACCTCTAACTTTTCAGGGTCGTGTGTGTATTGATAGTCAGTCACCACGCACTATATAGGTGCAGAAAAACATCGTGAGGAAAACTCCATACCATGGCTATTTGTTAAAATTTCTATGTTATGTAAAGTCCGTCAAACCGCGCTAGTCCAGCGTAGTGCACTATATGGCCTAACCCCTCTTGATCGTACACTCGATTATAGAGGAGGCCCGTGCCTTGTAGTGGGACTTATATGTGTTTATACAGATTTATTTATTATAAATTAAAGCTTTGGCCTGGATGAGCTAAAACTGTGCCGAAGGTATTCCTCAGGGCATATCTCCATAAATACCACAGGAAGCCGCTAGAAACAGGCCGTTTGTAACAAATCGCTGTGGGAATCCCCACCGAATCACTAAGTTTAGTACTGGACTTCCTGTACCAAAAGACGTGCAATTCTTAATTTATTTTACCTTAATATCTATTTTTACCAGAAATCAGTTTAGTGAAATGTCCCGAAAATAATTTAATACGCTAGTGCGGGCTAATTTAATGTAATCTCTTTAGCTAATTCGGCCCACTTAATCTAAATTAACTTTAAATAAATTCGCAATGAGTCTGAGGATTTCATTTAATTATGTGATATTTCATATATAAATGTTTAGAGAAATCAGTCTACACTTTGAATTGTATGTAAAATTTTGCTTCGGTGATGTTTTAATTCACATTTACAGTGTGAAGAAAAGAATATAAAATCCATTTAAATTACCTACATATTATATTACTAGTAGTCTTATAATTTTTTTTCAGACAAAGCTTTATAGTCAAATAATTTACTTTGACACTGTTTAACATGATGCGAAATAATTAAGCAGATATATAAGATAACAAGCCGTCTGGTCAACAGCAACTTTATTCGCGGAAGAGGATGAACTTTTCTCGAAAACATTGACGTTCATCACGCTGTCATAGCATTGGGTTCATGTTCATATGGTTTCTTAATTTGTTCTATTAGTTAGAATTACGAAACGGGCAGGTCGTTCGTCTCCATATAAACGGGACAAACACCCCTCAAAATTTATTTTCATTAAAATTATTGCATGACACTCATCACCTCAAGATATAAGGTGGTAAGCCTAATGCTCAGTTATCACTGAGTACAATGTTGCCACGGTAGTGGAAAACAGCAGAATATACTTTGAATACCTTCAGCAATATTTTACAAAACCCTCTCTTTCTATCTTTCTTCAGTCACAGGAAGCGCACTGCAGAAGATAGGCCTCCCCCAAGGATCTCCATATCGAGCTGTTGGAAGCACCAGCATTCAGCGACTTCCTGGAACCTTAACCAGATCGCCCGTCCACCTTGGAGACGTGCGTCCGACACTTTGCTTGCCTGTTCGTGGTCTCCACTCCAGAATCATCCGGCCACATCGGCCATTGCTGTGCCTGACCTTTCTACGGCTCTCATAAACGCAAAGTGTCGATAAATATTAATTACACGTCAAGAAAAACACGTTTATGATTTCGTTCGTATTACTAATACTGTAAAAAGGGACATCAAAATAATTAGCGTGTCGTATCCAGAATTTGCTCGGCATTTCTAAAAAGCTTAACGAAACAAAACTTTGATGTATTAAATCGGGAACTAATTTTAACTTCGCCTCCTTTGATGTGAGTGCCGTGGTTTGTTTTAATGTGCAGCACAGTAATATTTTCATTTACTTAAATTGTACTGAATATAATAATGATGTACTGACTAATAAAGTACTGAATAGCACTGGATTGCATTTCAGACTTATACTATCATTTTATCAATACATGTTTTAGTTGCGATTTATGAATTTTGGTTAAATGATAGCGGTTCCAGAATGCATGTCGCATCAGGTTGCTTTGGAAATACTACTATTGGAATTTTTGCAGTACTATTGGACACCACTAGAATGACTTTGATTTCTATTCAATGCTTGGGGAGTTCGTTAAGTCATGGGTTTAAAGCCCCATTTACACGGGGAGAGTTTTCCCCCTCGAAGATACTATCATCGTAAACATATAAAAAAGTTGCATCGTCTTAACATTTGTTAGAACGCGATAATCTATGGCATGCGATAATTGCATACGATTCTCGTCGCGAGAAACTCTCCCCGTATAAATGGCGCTTTAGTTTTGATTTTCAAATTACAAAAGCTCTATGGGTGAATTGAAGGCTCCGATACCATATTACTTACAAGACTAAAGTGGACTAAGGCCCTACGAGTCCGCAATGTGAAGGTCGGTATCGAAAACACATCATTGTTATGATAATATAAGTGGGTGGGAGGATCGGCGCAAAACATGCGTGGGCCCGCAGACGTAATTCTTAAAAGCATTAACTCAGGCTGTCATTTATCAAGTGGGACATGTATCTAATTGTTTGTAATAGCCTATCATTATTTTCAGCCATGAGAGGCGCGAGTATTTAGGAGTTCAGTACGTCACATAAATATTGATTTACTCAAAAAAAATCTTATCACGATTCAAGACATTATCGTAAAAATTTGACGGCTTAAGTCCACAGCGCTGACATCCAATTACATTTCCGAATTTCATTAAAGGGAAAAGAAGCAGAACGCGAAATAATCAAATTGACCGTGCGTAATTCAAACGCTTTCAACTCTTGGAGTCAGCGAATTTCTATTTATAAAAAAAACGGTCTTCAAATGATGGCCATCGCGAGAGACTCTTGAAACAAACGGTGTTATCAAATCAGTGCACCCGAGTTAAAGTGCCGGTGAAATAGAAGGGGGCACTTATTGCCTCGCTTCTACCCGCGTCCCTCCTCCCTCGCCGCCTTCACCCCCTCTTTCCCCTTGAGGAGGGTAGGACTCGCTTCGCCGAACGTCAAAAACTGCTCCGTTGACGACGCTGAGAAATCGACATGGTGTATAATAGCCATTTAATATTAATATTGTGATTGCTGTGTAAATAGTATGTCATGTTATAGGGCTTGTCGATTCATAGTCAACTTTATAATGCTAAATGTCTTCAATAAGATTAAAAAGAGAAAAAAATGCAAAAAAATGGTTCCAAAAATATACTATGAATGTGTAGATACAAAATCTGTAGAAATTTTTAGATGAGGTTTAAGCCAAATATAATGGTGAAAGATAATAATGATGGTCAATTTAAATGTCCTTAATCATAGTAACATCCCGTATATGTTAAAACCCCGACTTTATCGGCATCTGAAAAAAAGCTGTTTTGCTGTAAAATGTTTTTATATTACTACGATTAAAAAAGTATCGCCACTATCGTATTTTACTGAAATCCTTCTTTAAGATAAAGAATACAATTCTTAAGCAATTAAAACCCTTTGAATTGCGAAAGTCGTTTACTTAAAGCAATTTAACTTGTTTTACTGCGCACAATCAACAATTGGGTTGGGTTGTCTGTAAGTTACCTTTCGATATAAAAAGCGAAGGTGCTGTCAAACTGTTTCCATCTATAATAACAATTAGTTTTTGCTTCTGAAGCGCCTGAAGTTTTGATACTGGGATATTTTTTACTTGACTTAATAGAGTATTTTTTGGGAATGCTTGTAATATGACCGCCTCTTTGTTTTTATGGCATTTTGACTGTGATTGTGAAGGCTGAACATACATCTCTGACTTCTAGGTTGAGCAGTGTGTAATTTTAATAATAATTAGTATCAGAGCATCTCCAAGATGAACGACCAGTATGCAGTCCATAAGTACATTTTCACACTAAACAGCGTCTATAAACAGTGATTGCAGTAGTTCGTCAAACCAACAGCATAACACTAGCATAAATTTGATATTTTCTGCTTTCTGATATTGTTCTACGATGCGAAAATGGGCGCTTTAAAGATTAAAGTATCTTTTTAATTTCATTCAGCTGGTAAAGCCTTTCTTTTATTTAATCCTTGTTATATATTGTAAATTCTTAGAATGTTTCATGCTATCCGCGATTCTTTTTAAACGAAAATTAGGCCTTTTAGCTTAAACTTACATTAGTGCAATACCTGTTCTAAAAGCATATGATATCTTCAACACATTGGATAAAGGTATCTAAAAATGACGAGCTCTAAATTCAACATTTTTATTTCTAAATATTGATTGCTTCATTCGTAATTTATTTTATAAAACATGATGTAGACGCATCTGATTATCCTGACGCATATGAATCCAATAAATTATTTATTGAACACGCTTATGATGATATAAACCAACGGATGAGAACTTAAAAGTAGGTCAAATATATAGCGCATGAACTGAAGTATCAACACATGGTTTACGCTCCTTTCGCGGAATTAGAAACAGGGAAAGTTGTATAGTGGTTTAATAATATACCGGATTTACCGTATTTGTGACAAATAATAAAATAAACGAACAACACAGCAACAAAACGTATTTCCCGCCCTCCAACCTTATCCGACTATTATACAAAAAAAGAAAATACATTGATAACACAAACCTAAATTATAAATATAAGCACAGAAATCATTATGGGAATCATATTCTGGCGAAATCTCAACGAAACCCAAGTCTGTTAACACTCGAATCTTTGGCCATTGTTATTGAAATTGAAAATTAGAATTCAATTTGCCGGGTACGAACGAGTGGTTGATCGATCCGCCGTCAGTCATTAGGGCACGGGCCCGCTCGCGATTACTGTTGGTATGTCGACGCTTCTTTTACGTGTTTACTACGTTTTTTTGTAATGTGTGCTGATATTTTAATCTACATTTGTGTTAATTAAGAGTGAGAATTTTGAAAACCTTGGGGATTGAAGCAGTAGTGGGTAGGGACCAATAAAAAGACTTTTGAGAAACAGCCGCGAAATATTGAGATATACAGGGTATATCAAGACCGCGACCGAAAACAAAGCCAGGTGATAGAATTAGTGACTTCAGAAACAATGCAAGTAAAAATTTCACAAAAAAAATCGACACCTTTTTTTTTGTAAATTTTTACTTATTGTCATATTTGGGTGATATTGTACATAGTTTTCCTAAAATAAAGATGTGCACCTCTTTATTTTTAAACACGCAATGGTACGTAAGGGTTTTAATTAATATTTTCGCAAAAACTAGGTATTTACCACCCAAAAACGATGATTTTTAAAAATTCTAAAAAAAATATCTGACACTGTTTTGGCGAAATTTTTATTTGCATCGTGTTTGTAACCACTAAAAGTACCACCTGGCTTCGTTTTCGGTCGCAGTCTTGAGATACCCGGCATAATACGTGTACATATGTGGATGAATTAGAATATATTGATGATAAAATTAATTTCCTTGTTTTTTTTTTAACACAAGTTACTAAACTATGGACTACAATAAGGCCCATATCTAATACGAATACATTTACGCAAGCCATTTCTATAATACGCAAAAACTAAATCAAAACTTTTAAAACATAACAGTGAGATAATTCAAAACAAAGTGAACAAACGTAACAGCTTTCAGAAAAATCAATTGAAATCTCACAATATTGTTGTTGAATTCCGGAAATTTGTGGTGCGAAAAATAGTTAATTAACGATGAGTGAGCCCAGTGGAGCGGTGATCGAATAACTGAGAATTAACGCGCCCGAAGCACCGGATCGAAATCGAAGTGACGGAAAATAGGGTTACCTGTGCTATTGAAATATTAAATTGTTTGGAGATCGACCAAAAGAACTGTGTCTGAGTGGAACGTATGAGCAATGTGACGAGTTGGTGCAACATTAATGCCAGTATGAGTGATGGACAAATACTCCGGGTAATGCAATGTGATTAACTGGATTGGCTGAGTAACGGAATAAAGAAGTGGAGTTGGTTAAGTGCTCTGAATAAATTTGGTTTATTTGGTGTATTGGTAGGAAAAATAATTAAATATACAGTTTTAACCACACGCTAAGTAGCAGCTTGTCTGTGCCCCTGTAATTCCGAAGTCTATGCAATCAATTAAAATGATTATTTAGGTATTGAAAAACACCTTAATAGTCTGAAATTTACTCATAAATAATATCATTTTATTTTGTAATAAAATTAAGAGTGTAATTATGATTTTTATATTTGTTATCCACCGTTTGAATCATCTGTTCATGAAACGTTAATATATTTAAACATTATAAAATTTTATTACATTAATGTTTTATCCACTTAAAATATAGAGCATTTTATATCCCGTCACTTTTACACACCGAAAGCATTCTGGGAAATAAATTTACCTTGTAATTGTTTTCGCCCTAAGGTCTCTAACGTCTTAAGATTAACGCCTTTAGATGTCATATTAAATTACATTGCTTTAAATTGCTATCTGATATCCTCTGATATCCTCTTAAGTGTGCTTACAATAAAATGTTAATTACAATGTTTCTGTGAACCGTTATTTTTGAATTCTTCTGGTAAGAACATTCTATGATAAACGTTTGTATGAAGGAGAGAATAATAAATTGAGAAAACTGGCATAATTTTTCCAATCGCAAGATATGAATATGCTACCTATTCATATTTTTGTTGCATTACCAACGAAAACGGAATGACAATCATAATGTGAAGACAACCCACTTCAAACAAACTTCGTAGAGTCGATTCCGTGAAATCTAGTTATTTCTAGAGGACGGCAGTTTTAAGTCTGTTTTGTCTCCTAAAATTTACATCTAATCAGTAATTACCAACCAATATAAGCTGAACGTGATCATATCGATGATACGTTTTTGTGAAATTCAATCGTTCCAACTACACGTTAGTATTATGGTAGCATATTAGATAGCGAACGGTTAACATTGATATCGGACGTGACACAGTCTCTCAAAATCAATTCCTGATTTATAATAGTTTTTAGATGCATTATTATATTAAATGTTATATTTCCTATGGAAATGTTCCACAGTCCGGACACCTTCAATAGACAGACACATTTCCAAATGGATTTGCTGTTGATAAAGATCGCAGGATGTCATGAGCGACCTGCATATAGGATGCGGGCGGTTTCCAGTAGGGTGCTATGGACATTGGGTTATGTTATTTTAGCTACATTTAGTATTAGTAGTAGTAACTTGAATTATGTCAATGACTATGTACTATTGGCTGGTCAGGGGTCACTAAATAAACACTTATTTTTTTAAATCTAGTTTATTTATACCTGGATTATTAAAGATTTTTGTAGCATCATAGCTCATGATCGATATGTGTAAGTTTATTTGAAGAACAACTTTGATTTGAAGCATTTTGTTATTCTTGTGCATAACTCACAGCTACGTAGTAGCCTAGGCTACTTGCTGAAACATTATTTTTATCATGAAGAATCTTTCGTAATAGCCGAGTCTAAACACATGTTTAAACTTTCCTCATGCGTCAACCATATATTTTCACAGAACATTACGTTGACAACCCTACAGATAATAGTAAGGCGCAGTTACCTATTGTTCTTCAACCCATATGTTAACCGTTTTGAATATTTCATGTTCGATAATTTATTGCATGATTTAGTGTGCGAGGGCGTCTATGATTGCGTTGAAGGAACGATTCGTTCTTGATTCCGCAGCCTTATGTTCCACGCAACCCTTTTTTATAGAATTCACGTAGGATAAAGGGCGATTTGGTTTGATATGCGCGTTCTGTTTTATTTATTTTGGTTGTGAAGTTTAGTTCTTGTATTTTACCCTGGATTATATGTGATGAATTGTAGGTTTTAAAGATATTTAACGATAAGCTCAGAACATACATTATGTCATGTATGTACATTATGGCACCATGTGGCACCAATATGGTTATTAATAAGTGGACGTTTGTAATTAGCAAATAGTGTATATTAGTGATTTGATTTTGTAGATTTTATTAATCTATGAACCTTCTGAAAATATAATACTTTCTCCGTAGAAGAATCATGTATGCCTGATACTTATTAGACAAATGAAAGTTTTGATGTGCGTATTGAAGGAACTTTTTGTGCATAAAAAATATGTAAACATCATGTTTTGATATCGTTTTATTTCATGTGATGAAGCATCTATAATGGTCTACCTTACCAAAATTTATAATTAAATTCTTAATCATCTTATTCCATGAAAATGTAAGTCCCTATAAGTTCACAGTTTGTTACTAAGTCTTTAGTTAATACGTGGGAAGATTAATGTTCACTCTTCACCTCTGATCCAACGTGAACTACTAAATCATTCACTACTTACTATAATATTTACAAGAAACTTTGAACTAATTGTTGTGGTCTGTACATTTTATATGGACCCTGATCTTAAGTTCACTATTCCCAACGCAAATGTAATATTAAGATAAATTTTCTTCTCTCGTTTTATTAAGATAATTAATAATAGGGCTTATCCCTGGTAATCCTGCACTTTTTGCTGGACAAAAATAATTATGGGGTGAGTGTATACAATAGGGTTGATATGGGGGCAGCGCTCGTCGCTTTATCTCGGCCGCGATAACACCATTTGTGAAGAATACTTCTTTAATGGCCACCCTTACTGGGAATGGGCTAACGAATAAAGTCAATCTCCTCGACGTAAATCCTTAGCGCAGTCATAATTCAAGTTTATAGAGTTTCGGGGACTTTTCGCCGATAGATTTTAGAGGGTATTTAAGTTTACGGCCTCTCTAGAATGAGATTCGATTCGAAATGGCTTTCTATTTGTAAATTTTCGTGTGTTAGTGTACCAGGTTTATGTTTTTAGTGCGGAAGAGCTCTCTTTGAGGAACTTAAGTCACGAATCTATTTGCACGAGTAGGTTTAGCTTCCGAATTTTAATGCTAGTAAAAGCGTAGCATTATATTAATGACCAGGTTGTCTCAGAGCCTAGCGAGGGAGAAGTTACAGAATAGGAGCATTCGATATTGTTCTTTATTAGAAGTCTGTGAACATTGGAGAAAGATATCTAAGTTAAGATTTCACTGATAGGTCACGAAACATGACGTAATATTCCCAAATGTTTGTAAGATATTACAAGGTGACACGGGCGCTGAAACAACAAACTAAGAGTAATACTTAAGTCAGTGGAAATTGAAATTGTTGGCCTGGAACATATGCTACGTAGTTATTGATTTGATGCTGCGCAAACCTAAGTTGGTAAAGTTCTAAAACATCGCCGGAATTTGCAACTATATGAAGAGCGTAATAACTTTAATCTTCAATTTTCTACGAGTTAAGAAGAAACCTTGGCTCCGGTACTTTTGCGAGAAGATATTAAAATATCGTAGTATTTATATTACTGTCTTACGATTGGTGTTAGTTTGTACAAAATATTCGTAACGCTTAATGTGGTATTGATTTTAATCTCTAGCATAACCTTAGTTTTATTTCATCTAATTTTGTACATTCTTGGTGTGGGTTAGAAGAATATAAAACTACAAAGAAAAGGGGCTAATATTGTCCTGTACAAACAAATAAATACACCCAGTAGTAAGAATGGAACAGTAATGGAAGGAGTTACGTTCAGTCTGAAAATAGCGATCAGTTTTTGTTATCCAACGTAATCGAACGACGCAATTAATTACTGACTGCTCGTTATACTTGATTATTACATTATAATTAATAATACAAATGACTTACTGATAGTAAATGTAGCGGTAAGTCGCTGAATGCAGGCCTTTTCCAACAAGTCTATGCGACAAATCTTTTCAATAGTAGGTACGATACTGATTAGAATTAATTATACGTCAAATAGTCTATGGAACATAAAATCAGCAATAAAATAACTGGCTAATCACAAAACAAATAAACATATAGATGCCAATTACTCGCGTCCACTTTCCACTCGCGCCGCTATTATGATAATGTTTGTTATCAAAGTGATTTGGGTCATGGTGTCAAGTTATTATGAACCTATACTTTGTTCCATTAGGGGTGACATGTCAAATGCAGCCTATATAATAAATAGCTTTATGTATCAAGCAGGCTGTGTAAACTTGGCAGCGGAACCGCGGGATCCATTGTCACGGCAAGGATTTGTTTACACCGTTCGTTTTAGCGCGATTGGTTTTTGTTTGCATTGAATTAGTTGGTATTTTGACGAACAATATTACACTCATTATAATATGTTAAGACTTGTGCCTATATTTACGTATAGGTTGAACATTTGTACCCATAAGTAGATTGAGGTATTTTCATCGTAATTGCACGAGTAAAGTCCAAAGTAGAATACAAAAGTGTTAATGATTTCCTTATTTTATTGCAGTCTATTTTGGTGTAATGTAATAAGAAAACCGATGTAAGGTATTAACTTATACCTTTTCGTTCGGTAAATCTAATAGCTAGTAATCCTTATGCTTTTTTGTAATGCTGGCATGAAAACATACTAGCATGCACATAATGCTACGTGCAAGGTAACAACATAGAGTATCCACTATCCACCAGCGGTAGATGTCGTTCCACAATAGGTATTATATTGACCCATTTCATAATTATTTATTATGTAGTAAAATATATTTTACATTAGACGCAATGTCTATTTCTCCTGCCAAACAGCTGTGTATATTCAATGTAGTGTTCCGGTTTGAAGGACATTGTAGCCAGAGTAACTACTGGACATATCGAGTCTTAACATCTTATGTCTCAGGATGGCGAGCGCAGTGGAATGCCAAGCATTGTTTTGTAATTCATGCTGTTTGATTTTCTACTGTCCATGAGCGGTCGTATCGCTTACCATCAGGCAAATGGCATGCTCGACACGCCATTCATAGCAATAAAAAAGACGCATTGTATGTTATATTATGTCCTTTGCGTAGGCATTAAAAATATAGTATTACATTTTTAGTTATGAACCAAAATTTACATAAAGGCTTAGATGAACGCAGCCTTACATCACATTCGTCCGTTGATTTCCTTCCAAGTGCGAGGTCGCTATTAGCAATACAAACACCCCATGAATTTCAGTGACACCTGCGACTTACGCGCCCTTCCATCTATTTGATTACACATATCTTGTTACATGTAATGTATGTACATACGTTTTGTAAACCACTTTATTGATGTACCGCGAGCTTGCACGCCATGTCGTCATTTTGTCGTGTGAATTAGTAATAAAGTATATGTAAGGAAGGGTTGATTATTATATAAGATATAATTACGAGGCTCGCCCGAGTATTCCCAGGGAAGGCGTTGGTTATCCTGTTTGTTATAGTTATGTATACAAGATATGGTTTCGATAGCGTTTGTTTGGTTGTTTTCATTGTGGTCTAATTGTATTAATCTACTGCGCAGAGTATTATTTTTATGTTATACGATTAGTGGTCATGACATACAAGAATAGTATTTGAATATTTGAGGCATCTACTTAAATGTATATCTCATACTTTGAAGGCTTTTCGATATTTTACTTATCAAATTAATCTGCGTGAAACAAAGAAGGTGGTAGACAAGTTGTCGTGTGTTATTTAATATGCTTAAATTAATTTTAAATCATCGAATAGATCCCAGAATGGTATAATGTGCCCCGTAATATCAAAAAGCCTTAATTATGAATAGATGTATTACATTTAGTTACGAACGATATGAATGAAACTCATTTTCCTTCGAGCTGGTGAAATGAAATTAAAGTTGTATTTATGCTTTCAAACTCTTAGTTTTCAATTGATTTTACATAAAATAATCATCATTTGAGGAACAGAAAATCTGACATATTTTCAGCAGCTTTCTTTGTTTTATAGGCCAAAACGGAAAGAAATTGATGCTGTGGAGTTTTTAGATATTTTATATTTGTCGCATTTCAAGACCTCGGGTTCACTTTATGATTGGAAGTAGTCAGGCTTTACGCTTAAATACTAGTTCTGATATTTATAAAATATCTCCGAGAATCTTAGAAACTATACTTCAACACCTGCATACTTTATCATGTTTACAGTTTATCGAATGTATAAAGTCCCATGCGACATTTAATCGTCCGTCGTTAATATTTTCATTCACCGTTCAAGTGAGCAATCATTACTACGCATACTTTTTGTGACTTTTTGACGTAATTTCAAATAAAGTCGAAATGTATTTATTTATTTACATACATCTAGTAAGTTAACAACTAATAACTATCAGCTTATAAATACATTAAAACAAATTAACTGTCGGTTGGGTTGTCGTCATCGATATCAATGTTACACTAGATAAGACGTTCAGTACGCAAAATGTGTCCCACCTAGTTGCGGTGCATGCACCGCAGGCACATGAAGCAGTTCGTGACAGTGACAGTAAGGATACGTTTATTTGTTTATTTTGACTTTTCGCCGCCAAACCTAAAGGAAATCGTCTGAAGCTACATTTTTGTAATAGTTGTTGCAGTCAATAAACTAAATGTCGGTAGTGTGCTTTTAAAAATACGGGGGCACTTTGTTTCTATGACGTGTCTCGTCTATCGGTAGAATATAAGTCAATGGTTGTCGTCTAATTGTAACCAGCGGCAATAGGAATTGTTAGCTTTTCTTATCAATAAGATTCTGAAAATAAGGTCTGCCCCATCGGCACCACTTTATTAAATATTAAAGCAATTTGCCCGTGATTGTTATTCAAATCGTGAATTAATTATTCATTCTCATCATTTTCAGAATTAAATGACTTCCTGTATATATTACTAAGGAAGTGGGATGTCTGCTTTGACTTTTTAGAGATAGTGTAGGTACAGTTTATAAAATAATGAACAAAAGTATTTTGTTAAAAAAATATATTTACCTATTATTATATTTCGCATGCTTATGTAACGTAATATACAAGATTTACCTTAAAACATACAAAAACATATTAAGATATAAGATATAACACCAATTAAAATATTCCCACTAATAATGTTATAAATGCGAGTGTGTATTTATGTTTGTTGTTTTCACGCTAAAACTGTTGAACCGATTTTGATCAAATTCAACATAGAGATATATTAAGCTATGGAGACGAACATAATATGCTACTTTTTATCCCGAAAAATGTAGTGTTCCCATGGTATGAGTCGGGAATTCAATTCAAGTATACACATTTGCTACTCTTCAAAATCGAATGAATGGCACGGGACAGGAGAGAACAGTATTGCATTCTTTTCGTCATGATGCAGAATGAGATAGGACAGAACGGGGTGAGACGAGAAAGGCAATTTAATCGACGGCGGTCACATTGAGTTTAAATATAAAACAATTAGTACGCAAACTAATATGTTGATGATGAGGACTGGACTCAAAAACTATCTGCACCCGGGCGAAGCCAGGCCAGGCCGCTAGTCAAACACGTAAATGAAACTCGTTTCGATTTCGACTTTAAATAAAGCGATTCCTCAAAATTTTAATAACACCGTCACACCTTTAAATATAACTACACTTCTGTTCCATTTTAATGAGCGTCGCTGTCAGCTTTTCGTCAAAATGAGACAAAATAATTATGTCCAAAATATTCAATGGCTCTTCCACAAGAAGTATATGCCCTAGTGACCTGCGTTAATGTTTAAGCGCTTTATTCAGCGACACGTACGTCTGTGTCAGCCCTAGCGACCAGAATTTCCTTACAAAATTTCCTTAGAGACTGAGTGGGAGACATTTCCAAAGCCACTTTATAGTAAGCTCTAAGATACGTGTGTGGGAAGAAAATGTCTGATTGAACTCGATGGCTTTAAAGAGACGGTTGTTTGTTCGGAGAGATGATAATTGTCCGGACGTTGAACTTATTAACATAAAATAAGTATTTATATAATGTTCACTTTTAACAGTTTGTAATATACAACTGAGCTAGTTATATTAGAACATAGGTTGTTAAAATAGAGAAAATATAAAAATCAAAGCAGCAAAGTTTTTCTGGTAAATATAAGTTGTTGTTGTAAGATTAGATTTTATTTCCAAGATTAAGCTATCTATATTAGATTTTAATTCAAAACATTAATTAAACAACATTGGTACATTTCTCCTGAGGATTAATATTAGGTAAAGTCTTGCAATCTTGTTTCCGCCATCAATATTCTTAAAACAGTTTGAATACTAAATTATTTTTAGCAAAAGTTAACGCATGAAAAGGGCTGTATGGTTAATTAATATAAATACTTCCAAAATAAGTGTTGTTCAAAAAATTATTACATACTAGCAACATTATTTGATCTCTACTTTTGTGTGAAAGCCTTAAAAATGAAAATGAATCAGTGAATATCCATATACACATATTTACAAAACGTTTAACGTATAAAACAACATTAAACAAGTGTAAGATCGCATCGCCAAAAAACGGTCAAATGGAGTGAAATATTAGGTGGGGTCGAAACATTTTTCATCCGTTTTTCTCCGGGTACACCTTCAGCTTGGAACTTCATGAATATTTCAACCCGGATCAATTATTAAAATGATTTACTATACCCTCGCTCGCATACCCGGTTCGGCCAACGTGTAGTAGCATTCCGTAACAATAAAGAGAACATTTTGTACATTCTTTTTAGATTATATATCATTAAAAGTCGCGACGTAATTTATGCTCAGAATCTTCCTTATTCTAAGTGTAATTGTCTCTATTGTGTTCTTAAGAGCAGACATTTTGAATATTTTTAAAAGGTCTTTACTTCACTTCTCTTTCGGAGTTCCGTTGGAAATGCCCCGCTATGCATCGGTGGTAATGTCGTTTTTTACGTTTTAGACGTACGCTCGTTTTTCATAGTACGCTTTTATTTTAGAATTATATAAAACAATATTCTGGCAGTATAAGCTCTAACACATATATTTCAGGCTTTACACAGACAATAGAGTGGTTTTGTTGAGTTTTATACATTACTGGTATATTTCGCGGCTTTGCGTTTTTGCGTTCCTGTTAATACAGATTTTTTTAATCAATTTAGGTATTATATAATTTAAAAGGTGAGTTTATTTCGATCGACTGGCAGAGAACGCCTTACCTATTAAGTTTGCTTAGACGTTCATATCGATTGTATAAGGTATTTATAATAAATGTAATCGGAAAAGTGGTAAAAGTACATTATTCCCCTTTGTAGAGACTTGTTTAAAAGAAATATATTTGCCTATTCACCTTGGTGCCGAATATACGCAATTGAGTCTGAGAATGTTTAGTGCGTTCAACCTAAAATTTGTTTGAAGTGTAACGCAAATAAATGTAATAAAACCATTATATTACGTTCTTTAGTTTGCTTATTTCGATCAAAGAAAATACTCGGCAGGCGCATTTTTAAATAAGGTTTAGTTAAAATACACTCTTGTCATATCATTTTTTTTTTATGGAGTTTACCTACGTTTTAAGCAATTTGTATTGATTGATAATATACATATTTAACGCAATTTATGAACTTGGTACTTTGGTGTACTTATTTATGAGCAAGGCATATCGATTAAACAATCGAATATTTTTTAACATTAGAATACGTGTTTAATAATATCGGAGGCATACGAAATCATCTCACAAATATGACGATTATAAGTTTTGTCAATGCATTTATAAAAAAAAATGCAAAAATATCGAACCCCCACAGTAACCAAAAAAGCCGTTTATCCCATTTTGTCATCACACAATACCCTTTAATTATTATTGGATCCACAAACGAACATCGCTTTTTCAGTTACGCGAGTCTAAATGTAATATTCCTACCGAAATAGGTCGTGTACGGTACAAACAACACGAGCCGCGTGAACGACATAAAATTGTATAGTGTCCTCCGCGATATTTCGCTTGCAAATTGCTCTTCAGCAGGTATAGGAATATCGCGTAACGCCACACCGTCGCTCCGAAGGCATTAGCATATCGATGGGGTATATGAGCTTACACCGACACCTTACAAAAGAACTGCACTTCAAGTTAGTGGAGTTTAATATCATTTACCCGCTTAATATATGCTATAAGAATTTTGTAATGGTGAAAGTTGTTACATTTAAATTTTAGACTCGTTGGGAAACCGAGCTGTGTCCTAGGTTTAGTTTAGGTATTGTGAAATAGTCAGCTGTGATTAAATTTGTGTTACTTTGTGTTGTATGGGAAGTATTGTAATTGGAACCAAAATTGGAACCGTGGAATTAATTTATTATGCTCAGATGACCAAAAAAATTTTTTAATGACTGCATTTGTAGGTCAACATAAATGTACGGAATTGTATACATAATATATTGAGTGCTACTATAGCGGAATAGAGCTAGGTAAAGGGCGATAATGGACAAAAATGGAATTACTGGGCCTCCGCCCATCTCGCTAATCAAACGAAATGAGACAGCAAAGTTGTTACTGTTAAAATCTCGTGGTTTTCCTTGAGATAGAGGTACCGTGCCATCTCGGTTTCATTAGCCTATAACGTAGCTTACGTTCTTATAAAAGATAATATACATATATTTATTAATTATAGAGTTATCGCGGATGGAGCCAGGATCCGTCTAGCCTGCATAGCCTTCTCATTAGAGAAAATTGTATGCTGAAGACTTCGGCGTCCGAAAGTGTAAGACCATTGACTTAAATAACTTCTTAGACAGTATCAAGCCAACCCATTTTTGTCCTACCTCGAGGTCGATGGCCCGCTATGTTGTAGCTTAGGTATAGATATGAACATAGACACAATTCTGTTCATCCAAAGGTTGCCAGGAACAAATCTTTCAATGCGATATGGTCACCCATTGTACCATTTTAATTTTAATTTGTTATTTAATACCTATCTAACTTGATATGTACAATAAAGAGTATAAATAAATAAATAGAAACATTTAAACCATAAATCAATGAAAAAATACGTGTTAGACAGTAGTATCTACTGTATAATTTACTGTAGTTGAAGGAACTGAAACCATAACGCGCCACAAAAATAAGTACACATTCAGATGATTAATGATACTAACATTTACTTCTTGTATCTTTTTCTTTGAATCACAAAGTTACTTTGACCTCTTTATGTTGCGGTGTTCCGATATCTGTAAACTAATTTACATGCGCCTGTGGTTCGCCCTAGTTCGGCACTGAGCTCACAGGAAATTCTAGAAATTGATTATACGCGTGTCTATATAGGATACATACATAGGCCCTTGGAGAATTATTTTGAGTATAGTGTTTAGTATTAACAGCAACTTTTATACCGACCACCGGACAAAGGTAGAAGGAAATCGCTGAACTCAAACTTCCAAGAAGATATTTGCGTAATATATGGAAGAGGCTTATGTTATGCGGCGAATTTTCTATTTCTTAAACAAAATGCTTTACCATTTGTGAGATAATAGTGAGGACATCTCCGTTGGTCTCAGATTCGTATCAAAACAATTTTGTTGCAAATTGAAATGTGGCTTACTGGTTACATAAACATTTTGACGAATACCTCGTTACAGGCTAATTTGAGCTTTTTCTACTCATGCTCATACATACTACAGGTCATGTCAGTCCTGTTAGGGTCTGATTTACTAAGATGTACACGAGGGTCGTTACTTGCGCCGCCCCTGTCGGAAGCGCGATGCCTGTTTGTCACTGACAGGTTCTACATGCGCGATTGAACCAGTGTCTCAGCAATATCGGAGATCCCGCACCAATTCTATAGCCAGTGTAAAAATAATGCTTGTTTATTTGGCGTGAATAGTTGAATGTATATCATTACATTTGTTTATTTCTATGGGATAGTTTAAAACAGTCTCAAAATAGATAAATAGGTATAGAAATATTTTAAATACGATAATTTCTACCATCGTCAATATAACATATAATAATATTTGTATCTTCACGAATGTGTCTAGAAAAACTGATAGATTAAGAAAATGGTTTTAATTGATAAATCTTCTTCCTCGACCGGATATTGATTATATAATTTTATGGGATCAAGCGTATACACTATGCATACAGATATTAAATGAACATATCGACAAAGATCTCATGCAAAACTTTGATAAATAATAGTATATTTATATTTTATTTTCTTTACTATAGATTGGCATTCATGATTTCATTCATCAATTCATGACTGATGCCCATTGACATCAACATCAACAGCAGCAGCATAGGGATTGCAAATACACATACTTTGAATGTTTCACTGCTGCCAATCTCACTACATAGTTTGCCTCTGTGTTCTGTGTGCCAGTATTACCTGACCGAGTCGATCCATCCAGGACAAAGTAAACATTAACAAATAACATACCTACAAACAAACAAACGTACCTACTACTTACGACAGGTTTCAATCCGCTCTTTTAAATCAGATTGACTCAAGAATATTTTTAGTACTATATTTTTTAATAGTAGTTAATCTTTATATTATCGAGCTTTTTTTTATTTATTAACTATTTTTTTAAAAGTATTTTGCTTGTTTTATATTTCTTTTATGCTTAAGAGAATACCTATTGAATAGTTATATTCATTTTTGCGAGGACGTAATAATATATTTAAAATTTAAAGATTATCTGTTTTTGTATTTTGAAAAAATAAGTATTTGGCATAATTCTATGTGGGAACAGTCGCTGTTAAAAGTAAACACAGAAACCAGAGTAAAAAATAATAATTTGTTGCCACATTTTTTGTGTGCTTTTACCTACTAACTGTTGTTTTCGGTGATTTAAATAGTGTCATTTTTGGATATGTGTGTAAATTTTTCAGTGCGTTCCTTAACTCGGGTATTAAAAAAAAATATTTTTCTTATTATTAATTACGGTTGACGTCAGGCAAATTGTGATTCCATAAGCCATATTATTCTGCAATATGCATAAAAATCGTGTAGCGTCGACTGCACGTGTGTTACATAAAACTAGGTAAGAAAAAGATTAGTCGCTCGTGTTCTACATATTACAAAAGCGGTAGAAGCAGATCACAGTACGCGTACCTTAAGACTTCACATCAAATTTCTTACAACAAACAAAATCCTATATCCAATTGCCAACACAGTCAGCGAATATGAAGCGTGTTCCACTTAAATTTTCAGTGTAACACGCGCCCTCATAATATATGCAAAGATTGTTGTTAAGATAAAGAATTTAGCTCAACGTATTTGAATGCAAAAGCTCGACATTTACCTGGTAGTGAATGCGGGACGGGCGATTGTGTCGACTCCCTCATCCGTGCTGCGCGATAAACGATGAAAAGACCTGCCGGACACTCCATTCACGTATATCATTGAGTACATGTGGGTATGTGGGACCGAGGACGCCGCCTGGATTATTTCCATGTAAAAGAGCATGGACGTGAGGCGGTTGCGATTTTTTGGTGTATGTTAAATATGTTTTCATATTTCTTGTTGGCGTTTTATGCGGTTTTGGGCTTATTGCTTTGTGCGTTTGCCGGTTAGTTTGCATAGCGTTTGGCCCACACAAACTAAGCATAAATGTGTATCTCTAATCTATGTATCTATTTTTTCTATTTATTTTACCTAGCTTGGACATGTCAGTCCTGATTTTATGAATGCTAATTTACCTGAAAAGCTTTTATGTCCTATGAGCACAATATTATAGAAAACTGACTAACAAGAGCCGAATTCGGTATCAAACAAGATAAAGTAAGCGAGCAAATATCCTACAAGTCCATTAGGTTTTCTATATCTGGCGTAAAAACATTTTCCACCAAATCTGCAAACTAAGATTTGTAATATTTCCACTGCCCTCTAATCCTAATCACTCATCCTTTTTAAACATTTTTTATTTGCATGTTTACAAGAGTCCGGTCAATTGTCCGCGCGTTTTCGTCAGTGGAGGGCGATAAAACGTTGAAAAGATGAAATATAGATGGACATTGCGGCCAGTATCCGTCCGCGAAGGGACTCTCTCTATCAGCGATTACTCGTTTATATTTATCATCTCAAGCGAGAGATTGAGATACTTTTGTTTTTTATCAGTTCAGCCTATTGTGTCAGTTTTCCAGCCAGTGAATGTGAAGAATGGATGTTTATCGGATTAATTCGCCTAATTACTTATATATTATTTTGTAAATGTATAGTACTCCCGCCTTCAGTCTTGTTTTAGTAATATTTATAATAATTATACATTAACTTATGAACTGTTATTTGTGCATATTTACACTTATTGTCACATAATATTTCCCTCTGATAATACATAAGAATAATAATAATACATTTTCTAAAAGATAAGTTTTATTTACGCTTAATCGAAGCACAATAGTATTATTTCGAAATACATACATAAGTCCACGCCTGTACTGCCGAAAACGTAGATAGAGCTTCTACTATTTTCTCTCACACTCTCTCTCTCTCTTCAGCCACAGGAAGTGCACTGCTAAATATAGGCCACTAGTAGTGCCACCTAAACATTGTTGAGCATTTTTCCATCCCAATATGTGTTAAGAAACGAATCTGTTACCATACAGGGTTTTAATTAATATTTATTTCGAACATTTTTCTCTGTTTTTATTTTTCCTAATATGAAACAAATAAGACACATCATCTGCTAAACAAAAGTCAATATTCCTAGTTCCTACTATATTAGTCATGTAACAGCTAATATTGGACTAGCTATACGATACCCGGTTTCTTTGAACACAAAGTATTAAAGCGGGATTTAACATCAGTGGAACGCCTAGCCGTACAGAGCGGCAAACAGTTACACCGGCGACATTTCTTTTCCACTGCTCTTTTCATCTCACGGCACAATAAAAGTCCCGAATGGAGTACATACAGGGAAGTCCAATAACGAAAATATTTGCCGTTCGATCGTCATTCCGAGCGTGACATCAGAGCGGCCCATTGCCCTAATGACGTTTGATTGTGCCGCTCGCATTTCAGCACGTGTGTTTCGTACGACGTAATCTATGGGGCTTTGTGTACGGCCCGCGTAAATGACTCTAGTATTGGGCCAGTTTATTTAGCAGTACTTACTAGACGTAAGTGATTGGCACGTATTGAATTTAATTGTTTGTGTTTTGGAAGGTCAGTTGGTGACGAGAATCAAGAGCGTAAATTGACTTTATGTCCTAAAATCTGAAATCCCTAAGTGCCTCACTGTCTATTGTGCACGTTAGACTATAGATTCTAAATATTTTTATGCAGCAAGGGTAGTACTCTGTTACTCGCAACAGAAGCTATGACTTAAATTTCTCACGCTTTAATAAGGTGTCCGCTGTTAGTTAAAAGTTCAATATTGTCGTATTGTATTATTTCCGTTTTATCCAAGTTAAAACGCCTTTCTGACACACATTTCATTTATTTCTATTATAGTCAAGTTCTTTTGACATATTGTGACTTACCAAAATTGTGTTCAGAATAAGAAATAATATAATAAAATAACATTGTATTCTTGGCAGCATAGTTTCTATTGTGCGGCGCGGTCCAAACACCTAAATATTATTGCATTGTTTCCTCAAACAGAATCGTTGCTTCCTTCCTGTGTGCAGAGATTGTGACGTTGATGCGAGATGTACACAAAGAAGCTTTCGGCGCCTCTGACGTCATTATCGTTTGTTTGATTGCTTACGGACAGGCGCGTATTCAGTATTATATGAAGGGGTGCACGGATTTACCAGGAAGGTTATTTTGCTTGTTTTTCAATGTCCTGTTCGGTGAACTGTGGATGACATCAGTGGCACCTATGCACACACCTTCGGAGATATAGATGTGTTTTTTTTTATAATTATGAAAATATTTTTTTACGATGTTTACGACATATTCTGAGTTATAAGAACTGCAGTTTATACACAGCTAATGCGCAGTATGTATCGTTATAACAATGTTAGTTAACATTTAGTGTATTTCCAATTGGTGGAAGGACCTCCTATGATCATTATAACTAAAACGCGCCCTTAAATTTATTTTGTAAAGGAATTACTTCGTAGTATTTGTTAGCGCAATTTTATCCTATCATACTCATTCAGTTTAGCTTGGCTACGATGCCATAATATCTGTGATAAAAATATTTTTAACCTTACAAACGTATCGTAAATTTCTATGCCACTGTATAATACTCGCCGACAGGATATTTGATCTAAGTCCGCCTCTGCCGTTGATATCACAATGGGATGAACCTCCAGCGCTTTGGAAGGCGTATTCTCTAGGGAACTAAGATAAATGTTAATGGCCCTGTCATCGGGCTTGCTATATGTACTCGTAATACGGTTTAGTCAGCAGTAGGTCAAATGTGAAAGAATATTTCTCTTTGTTACGTTACTGTGGATTTGACTTGGTGGTATTGTGAAGTACTATAAAAAATAACATATTATATTTAGTTTTTCTTATAGTTTGCTATATCCTCGTGTGAAGTTGGACAGACTTTCCAGGTAGTGGAACCGAAATCTAACCTAGGTCTCAAACTTACTACCGTGTATTCAGCAACTTGAATAATGATTAAAAAGTAATTTTGTGCCAACCGACCGTGGTTTAATAGAAAATTGTAAGCAACAAATAGGCATTTTGTGTCATAAGATGTAATATGCACAATTAGAGGCGGTATAAAACTCTTTTTTATTAAGTAGGTACTTTAAGTGCGATTTTGCAGTAGTTAAACAGTAAAAAATTGGACTACAATTTTTATATCACCCCGACTCCTGAATATGCATTTTGGATCTTGAGTTTGATATTCAAGTAAGGCAATCAACTTTAGGTAATTTATTAGAATGCGTTTTTTTATTAGAAATAAGTTTTGTTAATTCGAGATTATTAGCGTCAGGCAGTAAACCCGTCACCATTGTTTAGGGCCAATTGCACAAACTAACTTTGCCCATAACTTTGACTTTGAAAAGTCAATCCCATTCATTAGCAATGTCAAATACATCTCAAATGTATGGGATTGACATTGTTAAAGTCAAAGTTATGGGCAAAGTTACTTTATGCTACTGAGCTTAAATCTTTCTGCAAATTGTATTATTATAATTATATTATGCTGACCTCGCATAAATCTACCATAAGTGTAAATAGGATATTAAGTGTAGCTGGTAGTATGATATTTGCATATGCTTGGGAAGCGACCACCATACGCAATAAGTATGGAAAAATCTTGACAGTGACACACGCAACTGCCACATAACATACATACATAAACTCACGCCTTTATCCCCGAAGGGGTAGGCAGAGGCGCCACTAGGACACCCACATTTCGCCTTGCATGTTTCGTCCCACGATGTGATAGGGGGCGAGCCTATCGCCATATCGGCCACAAATTCCTGACTCCGGGCTGACTGCCTCGGTGGCGTAGTTGTATTACGGTACGGTTACAAAGCTGAGGTCTCGGGTTCAAATCCCGGGTCGGGCAAAGTGATATTGGATTTTTCTATTCACACGCAACTGCCAATAGTAAATAAACCGCTTCAAGTTCTTAAAAAGTGAGTTTGCACTATTTTTGATGAAAATAAGGCGTATAGGACTGTTAGTACCGAAGCTTTGCCTGTTCTAGCGGGTGTACTTCCAGTCGCCCTGGAGGTACAACGTCGCGCCGCGATGTATTACTCAACTAGAGAGAATATGGACAAAAGATTCTTAAATTCACGTGAACTTTTAAAAGTAGACAGACTATTTAAGCCGCTCTCAGTTGTATATAACGAAATAATAGATGAATGGCAAAATAGATGGGATGTATCTTTGAAGGGTCGGCATCTATACCAATATTTTCCAAGCGTGCGTGATCGTTTGACAAAGACTTGGCTAGATATCGATTATTACGTATCACAGTTTCTTACGGGCCATGGTAACTTTAAGTCTAAACTGTACTCATTTAAGCTCGTTGATTCGCCTGCGTGCTCATGTTCAACACCTTATTGCGAATATGAGCAGTCCGCGCATCATATACTTTGGGAGTGTAGTCTTTGGCAGAATGAGCGTAAAACCATGCTAGATAGTATGCAAATAACATCTGGAGTTGTATACTACATGGACCTTGTGGAGACTAGGAAGAATTTCCGTGCTTTCCGGCGATTTTGCCATACCTATTATTGGAATCAAGTATAACAGCTTACATATTAGGTCCCATTTAAATGTAATAATCACTATTCCGTGGTGCTTTACAGCTGGCTTCTCTGGCTGTAAATGTCTTTATGCGAGGTTATTTACCTCTTTAGCTCATTGTTTTGTCACCCGCTTTATTAGGGAGGGAAGTGGACAATAATTTATTTCCAACTCCTCCTATTAATTTTACCTTTTTGATTGATTTCGTTGCGGGTTAAAGACAAGTTAGACATTCCCGGAGACGCGCTGAGCTTCAATGCTCAGTGTCATTAAAATGCGTGCCACTGTTGATCCTGGCTTGCAGGAGTTGCAGTGGCGGGTGTGAGGGCGGGACAGTCTCCAGTATTTTTGATGAAAATATAAATGTAAAAAAAAATATTTTCGAATGATACATTATATTCATCAGATCTTACACTTAGCTTAATTTCTAAAACTTGCAAAGCCCATAAGAATCGGCTGTAATTTATACGTCTTCGATAATACATTTCCCGTACATTATTCAAATGCAGCGCCGTTGCATTTGAGATCGTAGATCGGAGTCAATGGATATCCACCCGTGTCTAATTTATTGCCGTTTGTCGCTAGAGGGCGGTGAATAACAGCATCCTGCTGTATATGTATCGAGAACACGGATCGAAGGGATTTAGGCTATTTTATACGTGAATAAGATTTTCGTTTGACGCTCCATTGATTTTGTTACAATTTGGGGTACTGTGTAATTACTGATTCCTCTTTGGTTAACTATATATTTTATATGTTATTGAGTTGCCATTATGTAGAATATAATACATGGCTTATATATTTTATTATCTATATGTTCAATCAGCCTGTATTCATCCACTGGTGAAACAAGAAAGATTTGCCCATTCTCAAACACGCTGGCAGGACAGAGTGTGTATTTGAAATAAACAATTTTACATAAAACTTTTTGTAAATAGAGACTAAGTACTATGTGTATTGATTTGTGTTAAGAGCTTATATAATTGCCTACATGACCAATAAAGCAATTTCATTTCATTTTATAAAACAGTATTATTAGATTTCATTATATCAATATTATAAGTAATCCATATGCCATAGTGTTAAAGATAATTTCATTACAACTCCCAAAGCCAGTAGATTGAAACAAAATATTATCCTACATTTAGCTTCATTTCACGTCCAGCAATTCTAACACAATCCATTTCACCACTGACAGCTCTTTGAAGCTACCGTTTCATTTGAACTAAAAGTATTATCGGCGGAATAGGTGTCTTCAGTTTCCCTTACAAGTTGGTTTACACGAAGGCGGCCTGGCATATTCCGATTTCTAGATCCACATTTTGTTCTAATGCGATCGTTGTGTTCGCGTGCCCGGACCAATTTGTGTCGGCGCCTTATCGTCGAGGCTAATGTTCAGTGTAATGCCACTTCCGACATGAAAACCGTTCTGTACTCATTGTTCTCATAGTGTTATGTGCCTCTTTAAAATACGTATGGATAAACACGCCCGGTGATGGTAACTAGCTGCCTTTGTATTGGATTGGGACTTTATGGTGGTGCGTCGTCCTTTGTTTCGCGTCACATTGCTTTGTTTGGATTTAGATGTGGTGAGGCGTGAATACCGCTGTGATTAGTTTGAATGGTAGAAAAAGTTAATTAATGTTGGATTACGGATTAATCTATTCAAGGTTGCTTGTTTACATTGGTTTTGCGTTCCTGAAATTAAACGTCTGTAGGTTTTTTGGCTTAGATTGAACCTATGTTAGGTTCAATAATAAGCGTGTATTTTTCGTGTCTAGGTAGCATCTACGAGATTTTATAAAGTAGTTTAGTAAGTTTCAAAAGTAGATATGAATATTTTGGCAGGTGATGCCAAGGAAATACAAAAAGATCCTGACGTCTTATATTTTATTAAAGAGCAGAACACGTTTTGTTTTATAGACTGTCGCAAGAATGACATTTTTATTAAACGATACAGGAACAAATTCACGATGGAATACATATTTGGCGTGTCAGCGCAAGCAGGTGCTCGTATCAGAAATTTGTTCCGTCACCAAACATAACAGCACATTATTACGTTCGCGTGAAGTTGCCCTTAGCTTGCTTTATACACAAACTGCTATAGCGAGTTAATGGATCTCTGTATACAGAAAATGTTTAATAATTTGCATATTTTCATACTTTTTAAAGTGTATTAAAAACTTTTTAATATAATTTTAATTACATTGGTTTTGTAACAGCATAGTAATATTTATATTTTAACGACAATAACGATATAGGACGATTTTATTTAAAAGTATAAACCAATTTGCCAAATCACCCTGCAATGAACCAAAGTGAACAAACAATATTGATAAAACATATTACGATATTTAGATCTGTTTATTTAGTTATCTAATCAGTAATATCATAATTTAAAAGCACGAATATTGTTCTAACTTTCTAAGCGTGTAAGATACGCACATACATCGTTGATGTGAGACACGAAAGAAAACGGTTTTTCATTGATTCAGTGGCACATCTGGCGACAAAACGCTTCGGGCTTTCCATTCTGATGACCTGACTTGACATTTTTATTGCTTACCATATTTTTCTCGGCCTCCAAGGCATTCGTCGTTATGGAATCCCGCGTAAAATATTGTGAAACTTGAAAGAGGATGGAACAGATATTATGATATTACTGACACGATATATTGAAGAACTTTCGACGTCAATGCTATAGCGGTGGCCTGTACTTTTTTGGCTTGGTTTTTTTATCGCTCTTGTTTTATCTTTTATCGTGACAGTTTGAAAAAGTTGTAACTCAAATTACCGCGCCGTATTACATCGTTGAAAGTTGGCCATCTGGTCGCGTAGTATGGTCTCGGGCATATTTTAATACTTTAGATGAAACGCCGAATGGTTGCCAAGTCGATAGCACTAATAAATGATAAACAATGTTTTAGTATACAACCGGCGTTTTTATCATTTATATTCGAATGCTTTTAAGGTAAACATGTAATTTCTTTGTTCGGATTCTCGTTTTGTTTCCCACTTTACACGGAGTTGGAAAGTTTGTTAATGTACCTGCTGCTGGTTTTGTTATAAAAATGATGGATTTTTAACATCAATAACTAATTCTAACTTACTCGTTTGTTTCCACAAAAGAGAACTTTTCCAAACAACTGTCCAACTTCGTCACGGGGTACTCTTATAACAAAATACAATTTGTCATGATTGATCAAAGAAGTTTGGCAAAACAAAGACGGGACCTGTGACAAAGGCCCGCCTTTTGTGTACTTTTTTGTGGCGAGTATTCACGACTTCCAAAAACTTCGGGGTTTAATATTGGTTCAATGATATCGTTATAAAATATGATAGTGTTTATTTTTTTTATTGATATGCAACTTTATTTTTTAATTACCGCCAAACTGGCCGAAGTCTGACCAAAAGACTTCCAAAAATTTCGGGGTTCAATATTGGTTCAATGAAATTGTTATCAAATATTATGTTTGTGGTGTTTAATTTCTTTTTTTGATTTGTAATTTTATTGTTTAATTACGATTGCACGACCGCCCACCTGGCTGAAGTATGGCCAAAAGAACGAGATAAATGACTTCAAATGAACATCATTTAACAAAGTGGGAGTTGTGTGCCTAGAACTTGCGACAACCGTCTTTGCAGTGACATTTATGCATATACATACTCACCATGCTTATCTCTGTCCCAGATCTTTGTCCAAGATGTGATAGAAGGCGAGTCTGTCTTCACGCTGGCTACAAATTCTAGCAAATTATATAAGTTTCTCAAATTTGTTTCACTGTTTACAGTCCATACAGGTTGTTATTACATACACCAATTAAATTATTATATATCAATTTACATATAGTATGTGTAAATAGATACGCTTGTGTCTCAAAGTGCTAGGTACAATTAATACTCCTCTCAGATTGCCAGAGATCCAACAATTACATGCCTTCCCTCATACAAACCTCTTAGCCGTTCCGTGACTATTTAACATCAGGTGAACGCCCTGCTTGGTTGCCAACCCTAAGTTTACATAATAACACGATATCTAGATAAGTATAGGGGAATATTAGGCTCTATTAACCATTGTGTAAACTAAACTTCACGTTAGTTTGACAGCCAGCCTCCGTGGCGCAGTTGGTTAGATGCCGGCTGTGAAGCGAGAGGCTTCGGGTTCGATCCCCGCACAGAGACAAATGTTTGTGAGGCCACAAATATTATGCAGATTAATTTTCATCAAAAGCGGACTCGTGACTCCTTTAAAGATTTTTCGATATTCCTCATAGATTCGGATTTGGCCATCCATGCCCACTTGAAAAACTCACCCTGTATATGTGACTGTTGGGTGTATTTATTCATTTGGTTTCCTTAATAGCACGATAAACTTACATATTAGGCTTAACAATGTAGAACAAGCCTAGCACTTTCTATTGTAGTAACACAGTTTTTACCTTTGAATTTACATAACTCGACGAAGATAAAAATGAGTTAATTTTCTCTTTGTATTTGCGGTTCCAACTCTTTATTACAACGTAGCTTTAGACAAATTGCGAGTCAGCGGTTCTACCACGATACCTTCATTAGGTTCACGTAAATTGGGGGCAATGCAAAGTTTTCAAACAAGCCAAATTATAGGTCTTGAAATCTCCATTGTGTGAAGTCATTAGGGTTAAGTGAGCTAGGTCCAGAATGGCCCTTAATTCAATCCGTCCTTAATTGCCAATGTTGGAACAAGTCTTTGTGCCAATATTAAGACCGTTTTATTCATTTTTATATACAAATATATTTTACTCAATATAAAGAACTAAAAATAACGGTCTTATAGTAGTAAGCCATTTCTTACAGACTGACAAAAGATGGATAAAGCAAAGGTGAGAGAAAGGGCAGCCTAAGATGTATAGGATAATAACAAATAAATACTACAATAAAAATATATATTTTTTTATTATAAAAATCACAAACATTGTTTACACACGACGGCATCATTTGATCTCACGACGTTTTGAAGTTCTATTTAAGTACACACGCAATTTCTGCCACATCAAAGCTACAGCTACCGTCAGAATCGCGTAAAAAGTGTAATATTTTTTTTCTCAAGCCACTCAGTTTGGTGAATAAACAGGGCGATAAATATTCATGAGGAAAGTAAGCCTTCTTGTCATAGGGCATGAGAGCCTGATGGATGGCGCGTCGTGCCTTGCTGTCCTGCCTTCAGAGCCACCTTGTATGAGCCCGACCTAGTTATATTTTTAAAACATTGTTTCTTATTACGTTCATTATTTCACTGTTAATTTATTCTGTACAGAAATATAGCGTGTTAATTGTTAGATATTAATTTTCCGTTTTAAATATAAGTACTACAGGAGAATGTTTCTTAGAATAAATTTTCGGTACATACATGAACTCACGCCTTTATCCCTGAAGGGGTAGGCAGAGGCGCCACCAGGACACCCACATTTCGCCTTGTATGTTCCGCCCCACAATGTGATAAGGGACGAGCCTATCGCCATATCGGGGACAAATTCCTGACTCCGGGCTGATAATAATGAATAGAAAAATCCAATATCACTTTGCCCGACCCGGGACTCGAACCCGAGACCTCAGCTTTGTAACCGTACCGTAATACAACTACGCCACCGAGGCAGTTATTTTCGGTACATTAGTGCTACAAATTCGTATTCAGGATGGAGACTGAACCATTTTTGCAGCTAATGCATTTAGAGTCCCCTCGAGTTTCGGTGAGCAAGTTAAGCCATTGCTTATGAAATAATAGTGGAAGAACCTTATCTTTCTATTGATTTCAACTACATCCGGGATTTTATTGAACGACTTGACAAATGAAGGATTAATTTTCAAACCTAGCCATAGAATTTAAGACTATTCATAGCCCAGAAAATAAATATTTTACAAGTACATGCATTATAATTTTTCAATAATCGTAGACTGAATTCAATGAAATCCGTCATTGTATACATTTACCCCAGTTGCGGGAAGTTAAATTCGGCTGGAAATTTTGTAGACTGCTACTATGTAAAGAAAATAAGGGGTTTACTATAATATACTTACAATTAACTCAAGAATCAAAAAATAATTAATGTACAGCCGAAACGATTACCCATGCTTGAAAATGTAACAATACTGGACTACAGGCTACGGGCTCACTTTGTGATGCATTTAATTCGACAAAGCCTTTATAACACATTTTAATTGACAATTGGCACGCCAAAATTTGACTTAAGCAACACTGCTCAACCTATTGTGACGTCACGAAACATCGGGGAAGATAGCCAACCAGTCGCCATCGCCCATAGTTGCCGATGTTGGGCCATTGTGAGTATGAGCCACTAAGAATAAATTCTTGGAAAACTTATATGTACTTCGGATACGATGTTTTATGGTTTAAATCTCATAAAAATAAATAACATAATATTTCGCTTTTATGTGACGCGAGCGAGTGTTCCATTATTATCGAGTTTCCGCCCTTTTATCAAGTGCGTATCCCATTCAATAACATTCGGGTTATAAACGCAGCGAGTGTTATCCGAGTGCAAAGAGATTTCCTCGCAGTTTTCCGCATTCCGTTTGTGCAGGGAACACCTATATCTAGGAATTCTCCCGAGGGAAATACGAGCGCCAAGAACTATGTTCGGGTATTTTCGGCACATTTATCTTGATGCTCTCCTGCCGCGATATAATGAGAGTGAAGCGGTTATCTTCCGCTTGTATCCGTTTTGAGCGTGAGCCAATTGGTCTCTGATTGATTTTTGCGATTTTCACCCGGCTGTGTTGCGATTTACGGCTAAATGGACAATTCTGTTGGGACTTTTCGTTTGATCTGTTTTTAACGCCTTTTCAATGTATCGTTGATGTTCGACGTTTATTCATTAAACTGTTTATTTTTTGCACGTAATCGACACATTTATGATTGTCGAATCAACTCTTATTTTTTATGACATAAATATTTTGGATTAAATTAAATCCAATTAAAGTTTACACACAACGCTGGTTTACGGACGTAGAGAAGAATTATCTTACTTGGAACACTTTCATTGTCTTAAAAAACTAGAGTTACCGTAGTGTATATCAAAATATTTATTATAGAGTCTGCAAGTAGGTGTAAGAAATCTCTAATAATTTGCGAAATTAAATTTACGCGATTTCCGACAGTAGATTATATCGGAAGTATTATCACATAATAACACGGTTTCCTTAACATATTTTCTTTGTTGTCTTTAATAAATATATCATTTTTATAGGCACACTCGGTTCCCTTGTATCTGACAAGAGTTAAGGGAGTTCAGTTTAGTTTTGTTAATATCATTAGGCTTACTTAAGAGTTTATTAAGTAGAGATATAGCTTGTATAACAACAGAATTATACACATAATCATAAATACACATAATAATATTCACAATTTTATTGAATTAACGGTTACAAGTGGACGTCGTAGTGGACAGGGCACAAAAGTCGCAGAGCTGACGACTTATAGTTTTAACCACAAGCTGAACAGAGGACCTGATATAAATTCTAGAAAATTGTCTTCAGGCCGCTTCAAACAGGTCACGGAGGAAATCTCTCGGAGAGCTTTATATTCAACGGTGGATCTCTTGAGTAGACCAAGGTTGTGAAATATTACCTTAAATAGTCTACTAAACATTTTTCTTAAAATACAACGTGTCACGTATAATTTCAGTACAAATTAAAATAATCTTTTTAACGTTCAAAAGCATTGCTTATTTATTATTCTCTAATTTTGACAATTTGGCCATTGTCGGTTGCATTCGAAATTTAATTTATTCATTACGTAATCGTGCGTTGTGGAAAGTGGATTTAACATTTGTTTCGCTATTGGATTTTGGGGTGATGATTATGAGTATTGTGTAATAAAATCCTTTTATCTACCAAAACATAGCGCTACGGGGTAGTCCACGTGTCACACCTCACATAGCCTAGGAAGATGTCCACAAGAGGACGATATTCGATAAGAAATGTATGTTATTTTTAAGTGTAATATTTATTATAACAAAAATAATAGTGCTGAATTTTGGCATTACTTATGTCCCAAATACAATATTAATAATGTTGCTAAAACTTGTTTATAAGCTTTACATGAAAGGCGTTCTTGAAAAGCATATTATCTTAACATACTAAGAGTTTTGAGGCTCTTAGAGATTATGACACGTGTGTTTGGTATGTAAATATTAAATCCTCAGAATATAGTTCACGTCTTCATGTGTTTAAATTTTAATGTATTCTTGATACAAAATTAATAGTACGTTATTACCGTGGAATAAATTAAGGGCTATTCTATAATAATGAAAGAGAAATTGTTCGAAGTGGGGTATATTGTTTTTGGTCATTGTGTTTGAAGGAGCGTTCAGAGGCGAAGTTCTTCTATTCTTTTTCTCATGAATTTGTATGGCATCTATAAATGACAGGATAGACTTCGGGATGAACGGAACAATACCGAATTCAGATTATTTTCCCTAATTATCCGTCTGTAGTCTGAAGGTTAAATTATTTTTATTCAATTAGATGATTTTTACTTGTTTTTGCGGATGACTATCTTAACCGTTTGAGATGTATGGGTTGTACTTCTGAAGCTATTCGTGTATGAAGAATAAATACGTGGTTATATATTTTCTGGGCTTTCTTGAGCTTACGTATTCGGTCAGGTACTTATATTTTCTAATGATATTACTACAAAAGCAGGTAAAGCTATTCCTGATCTAATTTCCCACTAAAATAATTGCACCAAAACAAACTACAACGGGCATGCAACTTCACATGTCACAATTAACCGTATCTGAGTACCGACAGGAAGTTGGTACGTAAGCTTCCAATAATAAAGTATAAATTATGAGGAGGGTTGGCTGGCGAGTGATCCAGCGCGTACGGGAGATTTATGATAACATTCTAAGTTGGCCGCCCGCTGCGAGACTCCTTGGCTTGTCCGTAATGCTAAATAATGTAGCTGAATTGATAATTTTTCCGAACTATTGGTATGATATTTTTAATGAATAGCGAAAGTGATTTTTTAAATTGTGGAAGCGTCACTAAATCATGTATTATTAATTGTACTGTGTTTATTTTATTTATTATATGTTTTATTGTTCTGTATGTTTCCCAAAAATGTATTAAAAACAATTCGCTCCGATTGCGACCACTGTGTGCAGGTATAAAGATCGCTATAGTTACTCGCCCAAGTGTGGCGTTTTGGAATCAACGTATATCCGGTTTGGAATAGGCCACCTAATAGTGTCTACCGGTATATTCTCGGCGAGACTATGTTTGTGCCACGCTAGACTTACCATCTAGTGTCAGTGCAGTCACCTCGCTGCGCGCCAATCATCCTGGTCTTGAGCAGCCCATGCCAGTATAAAAACAGTAAAATATCTCTGCATTGCTGCATGATTACCGTAATTCTTACTGTGTCCGCTCTTAATCGTTTACTACTTAGGACTATAACAAAGTTTGATTGAGATATGGAAGTTGCATTAAATGGGTATTTGTGTTGATGGTATTACACATATCTTATTTTTTTGCATTATTATTATTTTTGCAATATAGCGATAATAATATTAATATATTTAAAAAGGTGAACGAAGAGGTCATCAGCTCTTACTGATTAGTAGTAAAACTGGTTGTCGGCATAAATCGATCACGATTTGATAGAAACATTCCGATCGTATTATATCATTATTTTACTCAAGCAAAGGTCATGAGAAGCCTCGGTGTTATGGCCGCCACACACGTAACGATATAACTGGGCAGGTCCGATTTTGCACCAATATATCAACGTGTGTGGGCAAATAACTGCGCAAACTTCGTTCCAATTTTCGGTTCGAGACTGGTGCAAACTCGCGTTTGCGCAAACGCACTGGCGGCCATTACTGCCAGCTTCGAAAAGAAACTAGGCAGATTCGATCCCCGCACCAAAATTTTCTTGTTTATTTTAAGAACACAGACTTGATCAACAAGACACTTTTTTGGATGGAAACATTTTGATGCCACCTATTTTCTTATTGATAGGCAATTTATGGGTTGTGAATGTACACTCAAAAATGATAATAATATATTTGTGCTAGAAATAGATTCGAATTTTAAAACTAAACAAATACAGAAGTACTCAGCCCTTTAAATAATATTGACATTAAGCAACAAGAAAATGTCAATGGTAAGGCGAATCATCGCCTGAGGTCAGAGAACGTTCGATCATTAACACCAAGTCCGAAGTCCCATTCCTTACGCTGACGGATTACGTAATTGATTGACCAATAGTCAACCAACCACGGAATATGGTGCGATCGATATTGGATCCAGGACCACAGTTCTCTGAAGTTTATTTGCTACATATTTAATCTAGGTTTTTGAATTCCATGCCTATAAAAATAAAGTCAAAATTATAATTTAAATGCTAGTGAATCAAATAGTGCTCTTTGGCAATGCAACACTCCCGAAGCTTCGTCCCGATTCCCAGAACTTGAAATTAGTAAATTTTTATCTTTGTTCCATCAAGCATTTAGTTATAATTATGTAAGCCCTAAATTCCCCTCTTCTTAGTGTGTTATAATAGCCATCAATGCCGTTCTGTTAACCGACATGCATTCTGGAACTACATTTTAATTTCAAATTCGAATACGGCATGTTAGCACACATTACGGATCTGGACAATCCTTAAATATACCGCACGAAACCTGCGGCTAAACTTAGTTACAGTAAGAGCAATCACTGCAAAGTAAACCAAACCTTAGAGCTTATGTCATAAGTGTGGATATTGCATAAACATCCACATTCGAGTTTCTCATTCATGCAAATGGCATGCCTCGAAATCGACATTACGCAGTTTGGCCCGATACGAGCAAGTCAGAATGAATGGATTAACCGAATCTTGCATGAATAATGCTGATTGCCCTTTAAAATATATGTATTGAGGATTTTGTTATGATTATTGTTGTTGTGTCTAGGTGTTAGATCTAAGATCATAAATGAATACATAATAATTTTCAAAGTTCAACATTGAGGTCGAATAATGATAATAATCATGAGAAAATTCTAGCCTAGTCAATTCTAAATGATGTCGATGAATGTAAAGGTTACGATAAGTTTTAAAACGAACAACGCCTTTAGAAGAAGCAAACTGTTATGAAGACACGAGTGTCCAGTTTTACAATCATTTAAGAAAGTGTCACGAGTGGTTGTAAGAATGTAACTTAGGAATTTGATTTATATGCAAGGAAAAATAATCTTTATTGTTTTTTACTCTACTATTAAATCAGAATTATAAATAGGATACTTGAAGAGGTAGACGTAAATTATTTGTTATTATTTATTTTTTGGATTAGTAAAATCGAGAGGTAGTGGTGGAAGCCCATAGGACGTAAAAATAGTGCTAATAGCAATAGAAAAGTCATCGAGAATAGAAGACGTATGAAAGTGCAGGGTAGGGTCTCCACGCATTAGGTAGATTGAAGATCTAATCTGTAACGTTGTGAAAGGTTGCTGGATATAGGCTGATTCATACTTTGAGAATTTTGAATATTTGTAAAATTTACCAAGCAACTATTTAATATTGTAACTTGTAATAATGCAATTGATATCGGTTTGTTGATTGGTGGTTGATTTAATAATAGATAAGTTTTAAAACAGTGGTAAATGATATAACAAAATGAAGACAATAGGGTTTCCTAACCCTTCTTTATATTTCTCTAATCTGGTTTGAGATAGTACTAGCTAATAAACAATTACTTCGTTCAATGGAGCGCTTGATCCGCGATGCTGATAATATTAATATTGAAGATAAAATATAAATGCGTGAAAAAAACATATATTGCGAATTCTAGTAACGTGTTTCCCCCAGGGTGACAGACAATAATGAAATGACAGGCTACGTACGGAAGTATTCGCGGTACGCGGCGAGCTGTGTTGCACACATCACGGAAGGGACGGTCGCGGCCTCTGTGATTATACGAATATTTTGTAAAAAAATCTTTGTTCTCGTGTGGGAATTATTTTAGCAGCATCCGTTGTGTCAAAAATTGTAATTGTTACGAATTTTTGTAAAGAGCAGAGGTCGAAGCGGTACTGGTGCCAAATGTTTTGCAAAAAGGAATAAGGATTTGCAAAGAAAATACAAAAATATAGAGACTAGAAAAATATTTATGTTGAACGGTTTTTACCGATCAAGATAAAAGGAAGTGGTATATAAGACTGTTCTTTTAAATATGATGCCCTGCATCAACGAAATTAAGCATCTAGTTTAATATCAAAAATACGAAGAGATAATGCTGAGTTCTAGATATTTGAAAATTGATCAGATTATTCAAATGGAATATTTTTTTTTGTCGTTATTATTATTTAAAACGAAGATATTAAAGAGAATCAAACATTTAGCTATAAAATTTGTAGCTTTTTCCCTTTTACTTACGACTTACGACGGACTTTTGTCAATATATTATTATAATTTAAAATTAGATATTCCATACCGATATCGATTATACAAATACATACATGTAAAACATTATAATTTTTGTTTTGAAATAAGCTGTATATAATCAAGCAATCTTGATCAATAAATTATCGACCACGACAATTACAACGCGGTTAATGTCTTAGATAAAAAAATGTTAATCACTCTAGCCCTGTTCACTGCTTCGTTCCACTACGGCAGTTTGGAACGCAATTATGTTGGAGGCCAAAGTATACTTATTTGTATTCAATGTTCTAAACCTGTTAATACACGCCGAGACGTTTGACACGATGGACTTCAGTGATAAAGTTGTTATAGTCACCGGCGCTAGTTCTGGCATTGGTGCGGCAACAGCACTACAATACGCTAAACAGTCGGCAAAACTGGTTCTCGTTGGAAGAAATGAAGCAGCATTGAAAACAGTAGCACAAAAATGTGAGGAAGCTAAAAACATAAAACCATTGATTGTTCCAGCGGATTTAACCGTCGATGATAACGTGAAAAACATCGTTGAAAAAACTATACAGACATTTGGTAAAATAGACGTGTTGGTAAATAATGCCGGCGTCGGATTCCGTGGAAGTATTCACGATGGCGTTGAATTGTTTGATCGCGCGATGTCGATCAACATGCGCCCAGCCTACTTGCTAACAAGTCTTGCTGCACCGTATCTGATAAAAACCAAAGGTAATGTGGTCAACGTCTCTAGTGTTGCTTCCATGCGTCCTATCAAAGACATTCAGTTCTTACCTTACTCTATCTCCAAAGCAGCTCTTGACATGTTTACAAAATGTACTGCATTGGAACTCAGTGGAAGTGGTGTTCGTGTAAATTCAGTGAATCCAGGTGGAACAAAGACTTCATTTGTGGAAGCAGCAGGATTTAGTAAAGAGCAAGCGTCTGCAATATATGAAGGGAGGAAAGACATATATCCACTCGGCAAGGTGGCGCAGAGTGAAGATGTTGCTGACCTGATTCTTTATCTTTCCAGCGATCGCGCCCGCAGCATTACAGGCGGTATTTATGTTATAGATAACGGGGAAATGCTCGTGTGATATTATTTTATGGGAGCTGATTTTACTCCTAGTGTTTAATTGTGCCCGTACGGAACCCGGCCTCGGGTAATATATTTAGTTTGTACCTAATTGGAAATAATTTCTGCAAGAAAATACAAATACAATACAGTATGTGGTGTTTTATTTTATTATGTTGGTTTAGGCACGGTAACACAATGTTGCTAATAATAATAAATAGTGAGACTGTAATTTTCCGCGGCGCGACAACAAATAATGCGAATATATAGGCTATATAACACCGGACCAGAATAAGAATATAGTGTGGCAGGATATAAGGTGTAACATAAATAGGCCAGTAAGTGAGACATGTAAGGCAGTGTAATATAGTTCGTGTTGCCAGAACCATTAGTTTTGATTTCGCCTGCTCTGAACGCGTACGTACGGGATGCAAAGCAAAACTTACTGCAGACGCAAATGAGTTCAACTGAATTGATTCATGGCGTGTACGAATAGAATGGGTGCAATGGATAAATTGTACACTGCATGTATGTTTACTTACACAGCCTAGTGACAATTCGTAGCCGAATTTCCACAAAAAGCAACAAATTATTCGCCGAATAGATGGTCCTAAACCAGAACTAATGGACACAAATATTGGCTATAATGCGCGCTATTTCACAAAGCCGTAATAAATAAATGATTAAATAAATAATGTTAACAACAGAAGCCCTTTTATAAAGGGAGACAGGGTGCGGTGCGTGTGAAACGTGAGCACGGAGACCCTCCGGGGATTTGCGGGGCTCAGATTTTTCAATTTTTATTTGCGCTTGTAAGTGCTGACGGCGACACTGTATCGAGTGAGAATAGTGCATTCACTATTTTTAGAAAATCCCTGAGCCAATAGGAGTTGCGTGTTTACCCCCTCTTTTGTTAAATCGAATTGCTACCAATAAACGTCAACATAAATTCTTCTATGGTGCTTTGTTATCTGTTTGGTGTACACACGCGTACAATTTTACTCGGTTTGGAAATTTACTACGCAGGTTTTTGACTGTAAATGAGATGGTTATTTATGTTCATTGATGAGCTAAATTGTGTTCGTTGTCTTAACACTATTAACATAATCGAGGAAACAGTTGTGTATAAAATATTTATAATCGACATACTTAGTAGTTCGCATTCTTATTTTATACGTGCGTGAGTGTTATTTTGTATTTTCGTAAATATGTTAATAAACTTATGAATTAACAATATTACGGAGCATTTAATACGTTAAACAAACATAATTACACGCCTAAAGCCTGTGACGTGAAGTAAAAAGATCAATAGGGACAAGCAAGAAAATTTCATGCAACATTTTGTTTAGTCGGTTGCTTTAACGGGCGTGTGATGTAAATGTAATAAAGCAAATGGCCCTTCTTTACCACTCGCGTGTATGGATGCCACTCCATGGCTTGCTGTGAAATATTTTTATGGTTTATTACGTTAATGTCACTCATAGCACGTGCATTTACCTGAAATGTAATAAAATTTCCTTTGCCGCAAAATAAAATTAATTCAAACCTACGCTCATTTGCATATTAATTTTTCAATATGTACTCCAAATTTTATACATCTATTATGCAAGGCGCAATTTTAACCATAGAATTAGTTTATTTGAACATAGAATTAATAAATACGTAACTGATATATTTTATAAAATTTGTAGAGCCATGTTACCTTGAACTACTGTGGGAATGGGCCGACTGGTCCGGTGTGGTACTACTAACAAAAACAGCCGTGAAACAACAACTTAGCTGTCGTGTTTCGTTCCGTGAGTGGGTATACAAATTTTGTTCTTTTTCATTCCCTTTCCTCTCCTATTTTGATTGACCAGCAACTCACTGAAAATCCAAATGTTATTGATGTTAATTTGAATAATTACTTACCATCAGATTATTCCTTTTAAATCTTTCACCAGGCTTGTGCCTTAAAAACATCAACATGTTTTTCATAATACGAATAGTAAAGATTCCACAACGTGTCACCGATTAGGCTCGCCTAAAAACCTTGTCAAGGTAAAATCAACGTTTTCCCTGTCAATCAGCGCTCATCCACCAAATCGTCCGCCAAACATCTTCTTGTAAAAAGCCTTAGAAATCCGCAAGCAAACTGTCGACACTGGATCGTCTATAATTAGTTGGAGTGTTGAGTGCGCAGGAAGCTCAAGATTGATGGCACGGGCACAAAGGTCTGTCGGTGATAAATTGCCCGATATTAGGTCATGATTTGGGCCGGGTATTTGCCTATCGGTTTCACTATCGGCCTTGCATTTTTTGCTTGCTCCCAAATGTAAAGTGAATATGAATTGAGCTGTCTTTGGCAAGGACTCGTGAACGCTTACAAAGCATTGTCTGGTCGATGAGGAATGACGTAACCTGCAATTTGGGGAACGTTATTATTGGGATGAAAATATATTGTTTTTTTTCCAGTATATTAATCAAATTGTTGGGATTTTCTTCATAATATAAATTTGTATAATAACAGTTTAATTAAACATCTGACACAGATAATAATCATGCTCCGGTCGTTATGAATAAAATAGTGGTTTTCTGGATATGTAATTAAACAAAATGTACACGATGCGACGGTGAAAAACACGTGATGTTATTCCATGGGCAACGGCCACGGTTTCGACCAAGCCCGCAAAATTCGGTCTATACTCAATTCGACAACACTGAATGTAACATGAGGTGCACTTTAGTTACATAGTAGGGCTTTTTTAGAAAAATATAGCATTCCTTCTATACTTATAATATCTATGTTGTAAGTAGTCGTCATAACACGTAAGGTAATTATACCAAGAGTTGGCTTAATTAATTTACAACACGTGCATTGTTCTGCGATCTAACTTGAAATCAAATCTTCATAAATCAATCGCCATAATTTCCAACCGCTATCCCGATACGAACTCTCAATAAACATTAGCACTAATACATTCAAATGTCTCCGAACCTGTATGTGCGAACAAGCAGAAATCCACACACAACGATTATGCAAAACAATGCCTTGCAATATCGAATTTATGGTTCAGATTTGACCACCAGTAGTGCAGAACACTAAGCCCGGGTTATTATGCAAATCATGTGCTTCGGAAGTGGAGCGTTACCGTGTACCCTTTACTTGAGAGGCAAATTATGATAAATGAAATTCCGCAATATTGAAACAGTTTCATCTATGCTATTGGTCGGGTTGTGTTTGCTCAGTCAGTATGTAATAACGCTGAGTGGGAATAACGCGCTTATTCATTCATATCCTCATTAATCCATCTATGCCACGTGTAGCGGGTTTCATACTCATTCACCGCTAGGCGATCGTGGATTGGGGCAAAGTTGGATTTTATTTGATAATTATTTTTATTCAAGTGTAATTTCTAGTTATCTATAAGGATTTGGACTCTGATTAATGATTAGCAAAGGAATTAGTTTGCCACGTCGCAACAAATTCAATGATAGAGACATTTCTGAATTACAAAAAGACCCTAATTCTTCGTCATCAAATGTCATATTAAATTGAAACAGACAGTACTTTAGAAGTATCATCGAAAATTGTTTTTCTTCGTTTTACAATAATACGCGCTCTTTTTAATATTTTTCTTTCTCATACACTTTTATTTTAAAGATTTATTTGACGTGAATATTTATCTCGACGCAAGAAGTTAAGCATCCTTTTTCCGTTGCCTATATTTACGATGTTTTGCATGCATGGAAATTATATTAGTGTCTTGGGGCCTATAATCTTGATAGTATTTGCGATACACACGTCATTTCGATCACATATTTGCACACATACATTTCATGAACACGGTATCTTAAGAATAAGTTTTCTTGCCAGTGAGAGTTAGTTATCTCTCGACAAAGTTATGCCGGCCTGATCGGACTGGTGTATATAGTAGATACACAAGCTGAATCTGAAACGTGACATACGTGGGTCCCAATGACGGTTTTCCAACCATCGCATAAGACGGTTACAATACGACAATCTAATCGAATGCGGTTAAGAAATGAATGACATAAACATACATATATAAACTCACGCCTTTTTCCCAGAGGGGGTAGGCAGAGGTGCTACCAGGACACTCACATTTCGCCTTGTATGTTCCGTTCCACGGTGTGATAGTGGGCGCACCTATCGCCATATCTGGCACAGATTCCTGACTCCGGGCTGATAATGAATAGAAAAATCCAATATCACTTTGCCCGATCCGGAATCCCAACCCGAGATCTCAGCTTTGTAATCGTATCGTAGTACAACTACGCCACCGAGTCACTCATCATTACAGAAAAAATGTATAATTTGATGCTCGCTGCTTTTAATCTATTTATAATTACTAAATTATACAATAATGTTCTAAATTACAATCAATTACCTAGTTATAAAATAATTAAGATTTAACAATGTTCAAAGTTGACGTCAGTTACTTACATCGAAATTACGCATTTCAATAGACGTTCATAATACGTTGTTTACTCGGTTCTATCAAAAGCAGGCTTGCTTGTGTCAAACGGATTTCAATTTACACACACATAAAGTTGGTAGCAAAACCTCATTAACACCAGCACAAGGTAGTTCGTTTGCAACTACAAACAGGATCTGAAATTTCGGCGGTACCCAGTGACACAGTTTGTGTTTCATCAAGCCTTGAAAGAGGTTCCTCGACCGGCCCATTCAAGGGAGGAGTGGGCAAACAACGGCTCCAGATCACGTGTGTTTACCTTCCTCTAATTTCATCCAATCACCGATGAGATACCGTCGCTTATACTGAACACGTAAATAGCGCTAGTGTAGGACTAGTGTACTGCATGCTTACAAATGTAGCGTATTGATCGGTTTCATGTGATTCCATATTATTACTAGGCAATGTCTATGATCATTACTTATCATTACTCCTTGACAGACAGTGGTGTGATTAGGCTGCGGCTAATATGGGATATACTCGTAATGCCTAATGAGTATGTATCACATGAAGCCCGAAATGGCAAGTGTATTGCCATAATATTGCTGTGTTTGATATGGATAATACAATCCGATAACTCTACGAGTTGGGGGTTTGATTTGTAAATTTCACATTGTAATAACGTAGTTAATAAAGTTATTTTATTAATTATGTGTTTTTCACATTCCGAATATCTATAAAAGTCCACTGAATGTCATTCGTTGCTCTTTTGCGGAAAATATTTCTTTTGTAAGGGAAGTTCATTTTGTCCGGCCGTTCATTATATCTCCGTGACACAGTTGCGAACGCCGCTCCATCAATCCAATTAGCTAATATCAAGAAAAATCACGAGAAATCATAATATTCAGAGGACAGAAGTTTAAACCTGTTATACAGAGGGGTCGCTTTGTACAAATTAGTTTTGTTATCGGAAGCAATTTGTTATAGACAATTTGTATGAAAAAAGTGTTGTAAATGATTTCAGCATCTTACTTTTTTTCTAGTTTTTGTCCGTGGGTTTGGCTCGTGTAGTTTTAGATCTCACTTTTTATGTTAAATTTATTTAGATTTAGCGTTACCATAATATCATTCAGGCTCAGGAATTTACTTCTGGGTGACTTCGCTTCTCATTTATTTACAGTATAATATACATCAAGAACCCTTCATCCCATCTGTTTCTATATATTATGAGTGATTGCAAGATCGTATACACAAAACAAAGCAAAAAAGCAAAAAAAAACTGTATGGTATAGGCCTGTATTCAGAATGCACCTGCGACCCGTCCCCTGCGACTTCAAACGCATCTAAATTCACTTACTTAATATGAATTATTCCATCGTGAACAATAATGTTTGCTACTATATCTTGCTAGGCACTTCTTTTTTATTTGTACATGGCAAAGAAATCCAGCGTTATAATAAAATAGATACATTAACTTAACGTTTTAATTACTTTAGGGCGTCATCGTCGAAGATGTAGGTAAAACATAGGTAGGTATTATATCTGTTGTTCAAATAAACAGTTTATTATGAGACATTATCACCCTTTGAATCAGCTCATTTTTTTTTATATCTTGGTAATATTATGATTATATATCTATTACTATCGGCATTTGCCACAATTACGCTGCATAAAAATAAAATTGATAAAATTGCGAAACTAACACTAAAGTAACAGCTTTAAAAATATAGTCGTCCGATAAATAATTTGGATTATGTCGGTAATAAGATTCGAGCGAGTAGCATCTGCGGGGACATAATTTACTTTGGCTGCGAAATGAGGTTGTTTCGCCATGCCATCTGCATTTTTGCGTATGTTTTCACCGTCCAACTTACATAATAAATGAGGGTTCCACGCCAAAAACGGAAGTAATGGCGTGTACTCAAACCGACACGAAAAAATACTCACGCCCACCATTAATTTTCATTTCGTTCTATGACCACAGATTGGTGTCTTAAAGAAAGTGAGCGCAAGATACTGAAGGAACGAAAGTCATTTTCTCGAACACGGAAAATAGTTCTCTCCCAGATATTTATTTAAATCTGTCTCAGTTTATTTCATACGAGCTGTATTTTATTTCCGTCTTCATTTTCTATTTTGCAAGTTAAAGATAGAGTAAACATTTCTTTATCCGGATGTCTTGTTGGTCTACGTTTTTCTTTTATTAATTGTTTTACGGTATTTAGGAATATTTAATGATATACACATAACTATAAAAATATTTCCATTAGTAACGGAAAACAATATGCCTAAAAAAATACAGACATAAAATCATACTAATATCACCAGAAGGGTAAACAGAGATGATACTACGGCCAATCACAGTTCATTGAACAGTTACATTCCTCACAAACGTGATAAGGGCGAGCCTGTCACAGTGACGAACACACGTGAGCTTTCTCGAACTGAAAACTCTTAATGTGTGAATTATTAAACTTGAGATTCAATTCAAAGACCCAACAGATACATATTGCTACTCATACATACTACACCACTGAGGCGATTAAAAGACAATAAAAACGGAATAAAATTTCTTCATTATTTCTCAAAGCACTATAACAATTAAAGCGTGCAACGTTTAAAATTATGAATCAAAAGAAATTGGCTAAAGCCCTGGTCTGTGGAACGGTACGCGCGGCACTGCGGTAAGCGGCACCGCTGCAACGCAGTTCATGTACCAACTAAGGAGGTTTCGCAGATAGGTTTCACTCTGTGCGTAAATCCGTTGACCAATGGGAGAGCCGAAACATGACAACAAATGTTATTATGACAATTTTGCATTGAAGTCTTCACGGGTCTCCATGACAACGGATAACAATTATTTGAGTTCAAAAATATATAGAATTTCTTAAAAAATTGTTTGTGCGTCATTCTAAACGAAGTCGGTAAAAAGGCACATAAGACCATTTTCTCAATATTGATACGTGACAAAATTGGCTTATATTTTCTTATGTTAATTCGTGTGTTATTAACTATATTATTTTATTTTTTTCTGCTACTAAACATATTCTTTGATCAAGTTATATTTCACTGGACTTATATAGATACCTACTCTTAAATTATCACCGGTTGTACCGTAATTTGTTAAAAACAAATTGTATTACTATTATGAAAATAAATTATTTTGTTATAAATTATCACAAGCAAAACCTGGATCAATACTGATGGACACTTTTTACAATAATCATTTAATTGTACTTTTTATCTAAATTCACAATACGGAGCTCAAATAATACACGTAGGTATAGGTAGGTAGTAGGTATATATGTATCTGCACAACCACCAGCACATCAGCAGTTCTTGATCCTAGGTTTAACTTTATTTGCATACATAAACTCACGCCTTTATCCCAGAAGAGGTAGGCAGAGGCGCCACCAGGACACCCACATTTCGCCTTGTATGTTCCGTTCCATGATGTGACAGGGGCGAGCCTAACGCCATATCGGACACAAATTCCTGGCTCCAGGCTGATGATGAATAGAAAAACCCAATATCACTTTGCCCAAGCCGGTATTCGAACCCGAGAGCTTAGCTTTGTAGTCGTACCGTAGTACAACTACGCCACCGAGGCAGTCTTAAAAAATTATCGCACTCCGTTCGCACTCTGTAAATGTAGCCGTGGTAATTGGAAAATTTGCACACCATTATTTTAATATAGAAGATGTTATAGATCTCAGCATATTAACTAGTTGAAATCCGCAGCTTTATCAAAAAGGAACTAAATAGTAGAAGTTAAAAACAAAGAATGTTCTATTTCCTTCCATTACAAAGTGAAAGACAATTAAATATTGAACTAAGGATTAACCGCTCAAAAATAGGGCTGGAGAAGCTAGATGTAAAGCAACACGGACCAATATTAACAAGGGTCGTATGGTACAAGCTGCGAATTAGCTTTCTATAATATTATACATACGGAAAAAATTAAGAAACACTTCCTAGATTTATCCATTTGCCACACCCAATAGAAACACGAGATTCTATTTGCGAATTATTCAACTGTAATATATTATTATAATACACTCATCGGATGAACTAGTGATATTTTCGTAATTGCTCCGACCACCGTACACGAAGGTGGTAAACTCGTCAATGACACATGCAAATATTTTGTGTTTCTAAGTATGCTTTCGAGCAGGCTAGCACAATAGTGTTTGAGAGCAAGAGCTGATTATTTTTTGCTGGTGGATATTGTAATTGGATTTAAAATTGTAATACATCAGATGCATTGCGGTTACATTTTGGTGCTAATATGAAAAAAAAAAGGGCACACTACCATCGGAGATATTTTCCCTTTTATTATGAAATGTTAATGTGTTCTTTCTATCTTGATATAAAACACAAGGGTTCCTGCTATTATTTCTGGCAAATTATCGACAAATAAATCCATGCCGCAATGTCGCACGCCGCGGCGATTGGACGAGAATGACTGCGCGCCGTGCGTTATATCCACCCCCCGCATCACCGCTTGCCCCTCAACGCAGACGCATACTGCGACGGAACAAAAGGCAATACATGACGTTTTTCATATAAATCTGTGCCGCTACCGCAAACCGCTGTCAGTTTCTATCAAGCGACCAAAATATCATCATGGAGTTGACCCTTCACTGTGCGCGCTGGCTGACGCATACCGCAAGAGAACAAAAGACAAATGATGACGTTTTTCATACAAAACCGAGTCTGACATCGCATTGCGTTCAACGCAGTGCCGCACGTACCGTTCCACAGACCAGGGCTTAAAGCCCTGGTCTGTGGAACGGTACGCGCGGCACTGCGGTAAGCGGCACCGCTGCAACGCAGTTCATGTACCAACTAAGGAGGTTTCGCAGATAGGTTTCACTCTGTGCGTAAATCCGTTGACCAATGGGAGAGCCGAAACATGACAACAAATGTTATTATGACAATTTTGCATTGAAGTCTTCACGGGTCTCCATGACAACGGATAACAATTATTTGAGTTCAAAAATATATAGAATTTCTTAAAAAATTGTTTGTGCGTCATTCTAAACGAAGTCGGTAAAAAGGCACATAAGACCATTTTCTCAATATTGATACGTGACAAAATTGGCTTATATTTTCTTATGTTAATTCGTGTGTTATTAACTATATTATTTTATTTTTTTCTGCTACTAAACATATTCTTTGATCAAGTTATATTTCACTGGACTTATATAGATACCTACTCTTAAATTATCACCGGTTGTACCGTAATTTGTTAAAAACAAATTGTATTACTATTATGAAAATAAATTATTTTGTTATAAATTATCACAAGCAAAACCTGGATCAATACTGATGGACACTTTTTACAATAATCATTTAATTGTACTTTTTATCTAAATTCACAATACGGAGCTCAAATAATACACGTAGGTATAGGTAGGTAGTAGGTATATATGTATCTGCACAACCACCAGCACATCAGCAGTTCTTGATCCTAGGTTTAACTTTATTTGCATACATAAACTCACGCCTTTATCCCAGAAGAGGTAGGCAGAGGCGCCACCAGGACACCCACATTTCGCCTTGTATGTTCCGTTCCATGATGTGACAGGGGCGAGCCTAACGCCATATCGGACACAAATTCCTGGCTCCAGGCTGATGATGAATAGAAAAACCCAATATCACTTTGCCCAAGCCGGTATTCGAACCCGAGAGCTTAGCTTTGTAGTCGTACCGTAGTACAACTACGCCACCGAGGCAGTCTTAAAAAATTATCGCACTCCGTTCGCACTCTGTAAATGTAGCCGTGGTAATTGGAAAATTTGCACACCATTATTTTAATATAGAAGATGTTATAGATCTCAGCATATTAACTAGTTGAAATCCGCAGCTTTATCAAAAAGGAACTAAATAGTAGAAGTTAAAAACAAAGAATGTTCTATTTCCTTCCATTACAAAGTGAAAGACAATTAAATATTGAACTAAGGATTAACCGCTCAAAAATAGGGCTGGAGAAGCTAGATGTAAAGCAACACGGACCAATATTAACAAGGGTCGTATGGTACAAGCTGCGAATTAGCTTTCTATAATATTATACATACGGAAAAAATTAAGAAACACTTCCTAGATTTATCCATTTGCCACACCCAATAGAAACACGAGATTCTATTTGCGAATTATTCAACTGTAATATATTATTATAATACACTCATCGGATGAACTAGTGATATTTTCGTAATTGCTCCGACCACCGTACACGAAGGTGGTAAACTCGTCAATGACACATGCAAATATTTTGTGTTTCTAAGTATGCTTTCGAGCAGGCTAGCACAATAGTGTTTGAGAGCAAGAGCTGATTATTTTTTGCTGGTGGATATTGTAATTGGATTTAAAATTGTAATACATCAGATGCATTGCGGTTACATTTTGGTGCTAATATGAAAAAAAAAAAGGGCACACTACCATCGGAGATATTTTCCCTTTTATTATGAAATGTTAATGTGTTCTTTCTATCTTGATATAAAACACAAGGGTTCCTGCTATTATTTCTGGCAAATTATCGACAAATAAATCCATGCCGCAATGTCGCACGCCGCGGCGATTGGACGAGAATGACTGCGCGCCGTGCGTTATATCCACCCCCCGCATCACCGCTTGCCCCTCAACGCAGACGCATACTGCGACGGAACAAAAGGCAATACATGACGTTTTTCATATAAATCTGTGCCGCTACCGCAAACCGCTGTCAGTTTCTATCAAGCGACCAAAATATCATCATGGAGTTGACCCTTCACTGTGCGCGCTGGCTGACGCATACCGCAAGAGAACAAAAGACAAATGATGACGTTTTTCATACAAAACCGAGTCTGACATCGCATTGCGTTCAACGCAGTGCCGCACGTACCGTTCCACAGACCAGGGCTTAAGAATGCCTTTGGGACAGACGCAAACATCCGTTCAACTAATTTAATGTTTTATTCTTTTTCGCTCGTAACTTTAATAACTTCTGTAAACTTGTTAATTCATTCACTAACCACTCTTAAGACTTTTTAGAGATAGCGCAAGTACGATTGTTTGTTAAAGCGTTTACGTGTTTTTATCTGCTTAATAATACGAAGCGTTGAAATAAAACTATTTTATACGGATTTTATCGCGATTTGGTTTAATTTTTACATTTTTTTTAACTTCCCGACGTTTCGATTACTTTACAGCTTTCGTGGTCACGGGGCGGACGACCACAAAACGGACGAAACGTCGGGAAGTTAAAAAAAATGTAAAAATTAAACCAAATCGCGATAAAATCCGTATAAAATAGTTTTATTTTAATGTGTAACATTCGCGTAAATCTAAGAAACCATAATACGAAGCGTATTTGTTTATGTATATAAAACCGCAGACCTGTTTAAAATAATATCAAACGTTTTGTTCTTAAAGCATCGTAACTTAAAAATACTTTATATCACATAAGATAGTATGCAAACAAAACAACAAAGAGCAACAACACTTTGGTGATATAATTTTGAGTAAAAGAAGTCAGGTTTAATAATGTAACGCTGTTTTTAAGTAATAAAAATAATATACTACATTTTTATAAAATTACGTTGAATTCTGAGACTAAAAACTCAAAGAACTAGTAATCAAAACTTACCAAAAGATTCCAACACACACCCGCACCGAAAAATTGGAATAACCTGAAAAGAGCATCACAATATTACAAATATAACCGCGAAGGACAAGGTACATTGTCGTCTTAATCCTCGGATAATTAAATTTGCACAATGCACACATAGGAAGCACAGCTAAGCATCTACATTACAATGTGTGCACAATATCCATCCGTTAACCGAACAATTGAATAATTAGGTAATGCTCGGAATGCAAACCAACGGTGTATTTACACATCCGCTCCAATACGCAATGCTATTGTTATAACTACCACGTGATACGTAATTGAGGAATCTCAAGCTGTTTTAGTTATAATATCAACATATAGGTCCAGTGAGGTGGAAAGTCTCACAATGGAATTTGGACTGAAAATTGATGACGGTGTGGTGGTTGGAGTATCTTCTTACACATATTGTGGTCTTCGTATTTATGTTTGTCTATAAATGTCCCAGAAACTGAGCATAAGCCTCGTTTCGGTATAATGGCCAATAAAAATTTGTGCAAGTTGGTATGTACATTTCATTTCTTAATTTAAAATAAGGTATAACGAGGCATCAAATCATTTATAAGTGTTAATATATAAATAAGCTGTGCAATTACGTGACTATCATTTCAAGAAAATATAGACAAATACATAATTGACAAGCATTGCTTTGTTATTGATGATGTTGTTTGGTTTTGCTACTATCCATGATCGGTCGTATCGCTTACCATCAGGCGAATGGCACGCTCGTCTCGCCATACAAAGATATAAAAAAAAGACATTGCAAACTGAAAATAGATAGTACTGTTTATTTTCTGCATCTCCATCCAGTTCATTAAGTTTCTCAATGCTCCGTGCAAGAACAACACGGAATTAAGTAAATTGGGCTGAATCGCAAAGGTATGTAATTTATCAGAAGACTGTCCTCCTGAGAAAGGAAATCTTGGCAATCACTCTTCGCAATTATCCTCGATTTTTTGGAGTGGACTAATTAGCTGAATGGACTGAAACGTTCAAGGTAATTAACTTTAATGATAAATGATGGATTTTCGTCTACTAAAAGAGAAATTACACGGACATTATATTCAATAACTTTATCACTTGCTCTGCGTTTGAATATAATTGTCGCGTTTATAAAAATAATTGAAGAAAGTAGAGAGATTTCCTTTATACCCATTTTTAAATAAGAACTCATTCGGAGTAACATTTTTGTTGAAATTGGTACTTAGACAAAATTACGGACACTAGAATACGAAAGAAACAGTTAACGGCAACGGATCACACGTGGTGTATCTTTTAGTTCACCGATATCGATAAATAGGCAAATAATACGCGGGCAATGACAACTTCTTTTTTCTATTTACCGTGCATTTTTCCAGCCAATAACATGGTCTCGTTTGCACCTGATATTTATTCTCCTCGATTGTAAGGCCCTTCACTCTCATATCTTCCTTGATGACTTCAGCCAATATTGGTTTGGTTGGCTCCAAGATCTTGGCTTTATTTACATTTCTCGTTTACGTGACACGTGACCAAACCATCCCAGGAATCTGTTGTTATTGAAATCGACATCGATAAATCCACATCCAATCTATTACACTTCATTGATTTAAACACATCATACTCGGCGCAGTTCATCGATATCGATAAAAAGGCACGCAGGTGTCGCCGGTAAACCAAGTGGCAGGTAATACGCGCGCAATCTGTTTGTGACACGCCGCACGCGCTAATGCGGTTATCTGATCCTGATGCGACTTGTTTACGGATGTGAATGGACGCAGATTGTGGTCTCCGTGTCCACCCTAACTGAATAATAACGTTCCGATATTGAACAAACGCGATTAGTGTTGCATGTTGATGTCGTTGAAAGATACGTCTTCATTTATTTGGATTACTTGGGTAAAAATTTAATCAAGGTGTAATTAATACCAAAAGTGTTTGAACCCGGAAATTTTAGGGTGAAGCAGAGATTCATCAAGAATATGCATAAAGATTTACTAAAAATAATAATAAAAGGAAAATAATAAATTAATATCAGCAGCTAAACTTTTCAGCTGCTAGACGTGTACCTCGTCTCCTACTGAGACCTGTCCCAATCAAATATACTTTCTTTGCTTTTTCAAGGATTGTGGAAGGATTGTGGAAGTATTTAGGAAAACCTATACATTTGAATAAATTGAAATAGCACGGAATTTGGAAGATTTATGAAGTCAACTAGGCCACATTACTTCAATTTGTAGACTAAAACGCAAGCATCGCGTATTGCGTGATATAAAATATTCACATGAAATGCAATGTCAAAAACGTAGGCGTTCCTAAAAGAGTACAGCGAGACTTAACCCAAAATTCAATCTTCCAAAAAAGTGCCATAACGATTGGCACTTTTTCTGACATGTGACAAAAATTCGGGGTATATTTCGATGCACGAACGAAAAAGCCACACGGTTCGTAAGTCATGCTTTATTGTAAAATATTTACTATGTAATACTAGCTAGCTATTGGAATTGGAAAACCTTTTTTCTGATAGCTAATATTGCTAATGCACAACGCGTTGCTTTAGAACGTTTCAGACATTTTAAGTTAAGTACCACTTAAAACTCCAATACAAGTTAGTATTCGATTAAATATCGAGGTAGTAATTACATTAATAACGCTCTCAGAAACTCGCATGGTAATGCAAAGTTCCACATTTCAGGCTTGCCTTTACTTATCTCAAGAACCAATCCGCTATAAAGTTTAAGTTGCGACTTAACTCACCGCACGGCTAAGTTATCCGTACTGTATCATTATGGTTAATTAACGGTACCATTCTAGAAGTACTTTGCTCATGAGTTAATTACATTAAGTCTTGAAATGGTTCTGTCGTTAATGCATAGTTTGTGTTATCCAAAACACTTGAAATATTTATGTAATAAATAATTTTGAGAGTCTGAAATAAAGTTTAACGGTGAGGAATATTATTAAGTTACTAAACCTACATGCCAGTAGGCCAGCTCGATGGAACAGTGCTTAAATATCTTCGTATAGGGGTAAAAATCGTGTAGTAGGCCCGTGTACTGCAGTGTGACGTACCATTATGTCCCTAATTTTTTTTCTTTGAAATTTGAAAATATATTATTTCAAGAAAAAAAAAATGATATATTTACTTGTAATCTTTAATAAGATTTTATAATATGTTATATACAGTGGCTTTTATCGGGGCGGATACAAAAACCTACCGTTATCCTTTGATTTAATTTATTCAGATTTGTTTAAAATACGCGAGAAATAATATATTTTATTTTTATAAATACGAGCGGATCCTATAAAAATAATAATATTAATTAATCTGCTAAATGGATGAGTAGATTGGACAATACATTTGTTTCTTTAACAATGCAGTTTCGTGGCAATCAATAATAATGAGGGTTAATAAAAATCCTGATTGGATCGGAGCGCGCAGCTCGACAATCGGATTAAAATGCGTGCGCAAAATATACACGTTCATAATAAAATATCTAGAGTCCAGTCTATTTTGTTCCAATTTTATACAAACGTTGGTTGAACGTTTGATTAATCCATAAAAATTGCCCGTTGTTTTCTCTATTGTCGATATTTCTAACTCAATTTGAATTTGTTTTTTTTTTCAGATGTTTTTTTCAGACCTGTCCAAATATATTTGACATATATTATTTAACATATTTCATTTTATGTTTCAATATATTTTTATATTTAACATCTTTATTAAGGCCAAACTGTTTTGAACAGTGGCCAGTGGAGCGGATAACAATAAAATGATCTAGCCAATCACCACTACAGTTAATTAATTTTTAAAGGTAATTGATATTGCGGCAACAAGAACAACCGTTGAAATGCCGACTGAAGAACATTCTTGATATAAATATTTGTTGAGAAATATCAATATAAAATAAATACGCGAGAAATGTTCGCAAAGAAGTGATACACCGACTTCCGTGTCAGCGATACGACGGCATATTAAGAAATAAAACTTTTTAACTTTAATATCTAGAGTGCTGTAATGTCGTGAATGTTGTAGATGCACTCCGCTCATAAGGAACAAAATGCACCGAGCAATTCTCAGAATGCATTTCCCAATAGTCCTGCTGAAACGCGAAAATACAACTGTTAGCTCTTCAATAACTCTATAAACAATTAATTGAATTAAAACCTGAGCGCAGTTTCATTCAGTTTTTGTCCCTGTTAATTCCATATTATTCCATTTAAAAGTGTTGCAGTAATTGTAAAATTAATTAAAAACCCGTATCGGAATATCTCTGTCGTTTCGACAACGATTTTTTCTTACAAAAGTGCTCGCAGCGAGTGGTGCAAGCGCGGCGAGAAAAAAGGGTATTGCTATTAGAACCGCATTGCTCGTTCATCAGAGCAATTCCTGCGGTTCAGTAGAGAAGGTACCGTCGGCCGTGTTCTTTTATTTTAGCACTAAGAGTACAATACATTCGTTACAGGCAGAACGTAGTCGGTGAGGCGGGCGCGCCGTTCAGTTCGCTTGATTGAGTGGCTCACTGCGACCAGACGGAGGCCCGGATTGAGTTATTCGTTATTAGAAACGTTTTCAAATAGCCCCTTTGTATTTATACAAGGACGTCTCGGATCGGCACGCTTTTAAAACTCCCGGACAAACACCGAGCAACTCGAAATAAATGTAAAGCTTGATAAACTTTTCTACCACAACTGCTAATGGAATTGGTTGAGATTCGAATGAAACTTTTTTCAAACAAAGAAAAATTGTAGCTCATAACGAGAACTCCCCGCTCGGCGTTGATAGTTAACTGAAATAAATTCCGGCGTAATCTATACAAACAAACGTGAATGTAAATCGTATTCGAGTTGAGTGTTGAAATTGCATTGTTCGTTGGAAAAACGATTAGAAAAACCATTTGTTTTAATTGATACCGGTGTATTTTAACAAGCGTTGGAAATAATTGCTTTGTTAAGTGCTTTAGAAGTTTTTGTAAGAATTAAGGGATTTGGCGGTGGTTGGCGCGTGTGGTTGGAAAGCATTTTTCACAGGCGCAAGGGCTTAGCGAGCCTTGTCCGGGTTCCGTTTTTAAAATAGGAAGCCGATACACTGTTGCAGAAGATTGATGGAGCTATCTGAAACGAGATCGGGGACTTTACGGGGCCGGCCGGCCATTCAGAGCCAATGTTGCAGGAAACTTGACACAGATGCCGCTTAAAATCAAATATGTTTTTGATGCAGCTGCTGCGGGCTAAACAACGTTAGCGAACTCATTCCACTCATGTACACGTTATAATGATGGTATTAAATCCGCATTTGCACATGTGGTGAAACAGCTTTATTAAATCTAAATTACAGTGGGTAATTTTTTTTTAAAGGTATTAGTGACTATTTGATAACTACAGTTGTTGCTTAGTAGGATTTCCTAAGTATTTGACAGCCTCCGTGGCGTAGTTGTTTAGACGCCGGCTGTGAAACGAAAGGCTGCGGGTTCGATTCTTGCACCGAGACAAATGTTTGTGTGAACCACTGGCATTTGTTTCGGGTCTGGGTGTCTGTGAGACTGAAAAGTCTCTCGTAGTTTCTGAAACCCACGACATAAGAATCGATCTTAGTGTGGGGTTAGGACTATCTATGTGACTATTGGGTGTATTTATTTATTTCTCACATTACATAAAACACTCAGGTATTTGATTTTTATATTTTGCAATAAATATACCCAATATAATTCTTATTGAATTAATGTGTATATTTAGAAAAACTACGTAAGTACAATCTATGTAAGTATAATTTATCTACAAGACGGTACTACCATGTTACTACTGACGTGACGTAACAGATTTGCTGTTGCATTTCGCGGGAGCCTCACCAATCTTCTGAGGACGGCGATGCATCTACAGTCCCAATGGAGCGAATGTTTATAGGCGGTAGCAACGTGGTGTTAGGCACCGAGTTACACTGTGGTTTAGTATTTCACCTGCTTGTTTATTGATATTATTATCTTTAAAATAGTATCAATTAATTATAATATATTGAGGTTAAAAGTAGTGCTTTATTCAAAATTATTTGAAATAGTGTCAGTGAAAGCTTACAGCGCTTAGATTACACGTGTATATTTCTTTTTCTACCTGCATTTCACTCTCACCCCTATTTCCTTCTATCTTTTTCTCCCCCTCATGGCAATTTGATAAGTCTACCTAATGTCTGCCTAGTTATCTCACGCTATTGGAACAATAATTCTATTTATGAATTTATTAAAAGAATGGAGCTGCTTCGGTGGCGCAGTTGTATCACGGTCGGGCACAGCAATATAGGATTTTCGTATTCATTATCATCCCGGAGTTAGGAATTTGTGCCCGATATGGCGGTAGGCTCGCACCCCATCATATCATGGGACGGGATGCACAAACGTGGGTGTCCTAGTTGCACCTCTGCCTACCCCTTCTGGGAAAAAGACCGTGAGTTTATGTAAAAGAATGAAGCTACAATAAATTTGTTTGCTCACGAAAACGCAGCTAGCGTATCTGACATGAGGATATAAATGAACTCGTTAGTGCTTGGCTTACGTGAATGTATTGCAGTGTATTTGAGCGTCTCGGAGCAAGAATAACATGTTAGTGCACTCAACAGGTCGGCTTGGCATCCACTCCGGTTTAACTATAATGGATTATAACGCGGTGATGCCAGGGCTTCTCGCTGGGCTATTAATAAAAATCACGCGAAACGGCGAAACACTTACATCAGGACGATGCTTTGCTGCCTTTTGGCTTAGGTCGATGATTTGGAAACGGAATCGACTTGTAGTGGTATTTTAGTAGTAATATACCTGAAGATAGAGAAAAGTTTAGTGCAACAGTTGTTTCTTCTACAGCATAACTCCGGCAAATAAAGACTCGGCTTATCTAATGGTCGCTAAGTGATTCCCATCGCCCATAAACATATATTGCTGGCTGCTCAAAATGGGAGGGGTAAGAGAAAAACAAACTCAGATAATTTCTGCCGTAGTCTTAAGTAACATCAGTGTAGCTCTACTAATTTATGCTTTTAATTATATCCTCAAATCGCCTCTTTCACCTTTACTAACGAAGTAAAAATAGTTAAATTAATAACATCGAGAACTGGTAGTGTGTCCAGGAATCGAACCCGGAACCTTCTATATAGTGCGTTGGACTCCCATACCCTGCTTGGCAATACACCCTCGCTTAATTACATGTTAATTTCTGTACTTAATTAATTTTAAAGTCATGTTTTATGGGAGTGTATAATACAATCAACCCTTTACGTTAATTAATTTTCACATGTATGAATCATTATTAAATTTTCAATATGTGGTCATTACAGTTGCCTTTTAAAATACAAATAACAGTCTTGAAGCTGTGAAAATGAGCGAAAACCGTGAGTTTTGACCCTAACTTTCAGACTTGGTAATAACTTTGTGTCCTATAATTTTATTAAAAAATCATTACTCAGATGTGGATATACAGGGTATATCAAGACTGCGACCGAAAACCAGGTGATAGTTTTAGTGATTACAGACACAACGCAAGTAAAAAATTCGCGAAAAAAGCGACAATCATTTTTTTAAATATTACCTGGTTTGGATGGTAAATACCTAGTTCTTTCTAAAATTATAATTTAAACTCTTTCGTACCATTGTGTATTTAAAAATAAAAAGGTGCACATTATTATTTTTGAAAAACTATGTATTTACTACCCAAAGACCATAAGTACCAAAGAAAGAAAGTAAGAAATAATTTATTGCAAAAAATTAAAAAAAAAAAGGCCAACAAAAATCGCTTTTGTTTCGAAAATTTTATTTGCTTTGTATCTGAAGTCACTAATACTATCTGGCTTAGTTTATGGTCGCAGTCTTGATATACCCTGTAGATCTGAATGTTGAGCTAATATTTTTTGTAATGGAGCTATAAAGTTAAATGTACGTAAATTTTGAATGGAGGCACGTATTCAGTATACATTGAGAAGAGCATCTTACTGTCATCCGAGATTGATCTCTCTCCTGGATTCGAGCATATATTTCTAGGAAGATGCATTAAACAAAATAAGTTTATTTTTCTTAAAATTATGATTTCAAGATTATTACCATAATTTAAAAACTTTACTTAATATTATATATACGTTGATACGTAAATATTATTCTCTTACTTTGAATTCTTGTTCTAGATCCACAAATATCCAACATTCAGTACTATTTAGTTATAGAAAAAAAAAATCTGTATGTAAAACTATTATGCCAAGGTTTTCAGTGGAAAATAAATCTTATTATGTTCTCCTAATTATTGGCCAGCTACAAAGGATTTATGCGTAACACAAATACCAAGAAATCAAACAGTTGTTTTAACTTGGTGACATCTCGTCCAATTATACCAATTGAATTTCAAAGCCAATTAATATTGTGACTTAAGATTTCTAGTGAATATTTATAAAACAGTCTCTCGTAGCCTGTACATCTAATTGTTTCACTTTGAAATAAATATTGAATGTAAATAACCATCTGGCTAGATATTTTAATGGTTTATTTGTTCAATGTTACATTTAATTATAAAACTAGTAAAATTGTTTAAAATAAGTCTAAATGAGACTTCGGTATTGTAAATTGAATAATTTTCTATACCTACAGGTTTATTTTTCAAAGACTGCACATATTTTTTTAACACAAGGTGGAAAATATTCAAAACATATAATATGTCATTTAGTTCCATTTCCAATTGTCAAATTTAACTCAACATCTACTACGGTCGCGGGACATTTTTATGAACAGACGCGCGCGCGTTTCTGTGTTTGTTTTTAATGGGCTAATTAATAGTTGTGCGAATTTATTGAATATTTTGAAAATAAAAAATATATTTTATTTATGATTTTGAACATCCTGTTAGAATTTTATAACTCTAATTAAATTAACCAATGCTTTGAAAATAACCAAGCTTTACTATCGCCGATCGATTTATTTTCGTGATTGTGCGTTGTTTCAAGGATATAAGATCCGTATTCATTGACAAATTATCCTAAATGATCATTTATTTTAAACAAAAAATAAAAACGGGAAGGTTTTATAACACATTGCCATATTAAGTAAAAGGTTTGGCAGTCTACGGATTTTTCCAATTTACGAAATGATGTATGTAACTTGTACATTTCAGAAAATGTCAAATGACACGGCATTGGTTTCGCGATAAAACAATTTATTTGCAATTTTATTTTCAATTTATTTTAATACAATGGATTAAAGTGTAGGGCTAATCTATTTTGAAGTGCGTGGTGGCCTGTTGGTAACGGACCAGACGCGGCTGCCAACATGTTCACGGTGTTCGCGGGTTCAAATCCCAGGCACACCTCTGACTTTTCGGAGTCATATGTGCATTGATAGTCAATCACCAAACATTATAACGATGAAGGGAAACATCGTGAGGAAACCTGCATACCATAGCGATTTGCAAGAATTTCTATTGTATGTAAAGTTCGCCAACCCGGACTAGATCAGCTTGGTGCGCTATATAGCCTAAGCCCACCCAATCGTACTCTCGTTTGTAGAGGGGGCTCGTGCCCTGCAGAAGGACATAATATATTGGCTGATACATTTCCTATTAATTTATAAATATTTCCATAAATATTATAAGGAAAATTGAAAGTAGCAAATGCTATAAACTTAACGTAACAGCACTTATAATAAAGAAGTCGACCGTGCAAGTTTCCTACAGCGGTGGTCAAAGTGGCAAACTTCGATCCAGTTAGGAAGTCACCCGAAAATAATTAAATTCAACCTCTAACAGATATCCCGTTGCGGCGCATCTACTGACCAGAATCTGTATTCAATGACCGAAGCAAGCGGGTTACTGGAAACTTTGTGAATTGCTTATTTTGAGATTAGTACTAATTCTCGTAATAGTTTTACTTTGCTTGTATGCTTTTGTTTGAATTATTTAATTTAATTGCGGAGGCGAATGTTTTTGATGCAAGTGTTATTATTGTTCATGGAATATCTGCCCGGTTAGTGGCAAAAGAATAGTTCACAATGAAGGAAATCTTAAAAAAACATATAATTAAGAAATAAATAAAAAACAATGTATTGCTTCAATTCAGTTACGAAAAGGATTAAACAAATAAGAATGGCCTGTAGAGCAAAAGGAAGTGACTCAGCTTATGCTGATCAGCAACTCAGTGCCGAGCAGAGCTGATTTTCAGCCACCCCTATCTTTAACTTTTCATAGTAACCCACGCGTTTTTTTTATATTAGAAATCTCGTATGTGTTGCCCAGGCTCGCTCCCTATTAAATCTTGAGACGGAAAAAACTCGAAGATAAGTGGGTGCTAGAAGTGGCACCTTTGTCTTTTACCTCGGGAATATATCCATCTTAAAACGAGTTTGTAAACGATTTCAATGTTGACAATTATTCCACTGCAGTTAACATCAAGTAAGTTGTAGTTATTTTGTCGTGACATTATTTAAAAAATGCCATGAATGGCGAGACCTGCATGCCATTCGCCTCGGTACGACCGCTCATGGACAGTAGCTAAATAGTATTAGTTAATAGCATTTTTCATTCATTACAAACTTAATACCTTATCTTACCTTAATAATCCCTTGCTTCATTGTATTTTAACAGAAGATATTTAATTCTTCGTTAAATTATTACTCACAAAAGTAAGCGTTCAGTTGCAACGGTTAAAATTTTAATAAGCGCCTGTTCAGGTTAAAATAACTAATGAAATACGGGTGCGGCGGTTGTCGACTCAACTACATGGCGGGTTGGTACGTAATTAAATTTGCGCCGGTTACAAGCGGAACTTCTATCTTGCTTGGTATTGTATAAGCACCTAGTGGGAATCTTTTGTGTAAGGAGTAGTGCCATCGCAGGATACTTTTTTTATTAACCTATTTCATCTCACTGCTGGGCAAAGGTCTGCCCCCTGTCCCTCCACAATTCGCGCTCTAACGAAATTTCAGGCCACATGGGCAAGCAGGACACTATTTTTTTTTTAAATTTTGGATTGTAGATCTGTTTGACTAATAGATACTGAGTCTGGACAGGTTTGTCCTACATCAGGCGCAAAACATCAGTTCAATTGCCGAGAATACACAACGGTGATAACATAGCTAAGCTGAAATCGAACCAGATTTAATTAAACATAATTATGTTTAATAATGATACATTATCCAATACTGACAGCCTCCGTGGCGCAGTTGGTTATTATGGTTGGTTATAGGACTATTATGTAGCTTTTGGGTGTATTTATTTATTCACTGAATAAATAACGTTACTATTTAATATACATTTTTTAACTTTATCATATAATATCAAGATTTTTAAAACACAGACCGATAACCAATACCGATAGCTATGGGCAAGTGGAAAACTACGTGTTTAATGTTTACGCGCAGAGCTCCAAAAACTTTGACCAAGTTATGTGAAGGAGGGCGAATCAAAAAGTTTTTGCTGAGTGATTTTTTTTGCGTGGATTAGGCCTGTAAAGTTTGCTTAGGCTTATTAAATATTCTGATCTAGACTTTTCGTGGAAAGTAGCTCTTTATGTACAATCTGGGGTACAAGTTGTGAAGTATAATGGAGAGTTTGAGGCAGTTTATATAAATGTGTATGTAGTTACAGTACATTATGCAAATTTAATGTTTTGTACTTATCCCATCTTTAACCCATCCTTAGGCCTTATTTGAGGGTCACCATAAAATATTTTATTTTGATGTTGTAATTTTTTCTATGGTTTCTAGCTTCTGCCTTGAGAGGTTCTATTCTCGAATTAAACGTCGCTATCTGTATCAGCCCATATACGTCCCTCTGCTGGGCACGGGCCCTTACAATCGATTGAGAGTGGTTAGGCCTAAACGTCGCTAGCACGCGCTGAATTCTGCTAACCTGATGAAGATCTGGCGATAGACCCATGGTGAAATAACCACCGCAGATAACACGTAGCTAAACTGTAAATATCTGGTTATTAACAAGCAGCAACATCATCAGCGCGAGAAACGACGTCCCATACTCGCCAATCCGGCTAGCAAGTATGGCGGGTATTGGTGACATTACCCGAGTATGTTTCTCGTATAAGCCCTACGTTCAGCAGCAGACTTCCTAAAGCTTAAGATACCAATGTTGACATTTCGAAAAATATTTTCATTTTATTGGGAATTGTAATAAAAATATGAAAAAATTGTATTTTTTAAACTGTTACCTATTGTATACAGTGTAAGAATTAATGTAAGTTTTACCATAATATAATGATGTTCATTCTATACTCTCCTAAATGTAATATTTATTGTAGCTTTACAACAAGTGAGTTCTATTTATTCCTGGTAACACATCTCCAAGATTAATTAACGCATTTTATTTGTTTTTGTTTCAGGTAATTATCAGTTTCTAATAGGTACGTAATTTGCTTTGCAGTTGTTCGGCATCTTCGCATCATTAGGTAGCTACAAGTAGAAAATATCTCGAACTGCAATTGCAACTTAAAAATGCATTTGTTTCGGCTATCTATCTACACAAAATGGACCTTGTGCTATTGTGTATAAATTTCATAATTGAACGTGTCAAGTGTCGGGTAGCGGTTATAAAAAGATCTAAGCACCGTGCCTGGCGCGTCCAAGCCGGGTTCGTAATTAAAAGAGAATTCTCTCCTGTTGTTTTACAGCGAGCGAGCCGTCGTCTGGAGGCGTATAGTGAACACAATGAATATGTATACTCGTAGCCCGATGTACAAGAGACATGTGAAGGGCAGTCTACTCTTTTTGCCTATGTTTCGACGGTAACTGATAACATGTATGTAGATAATAGTGTGCGATATTGGATATTATGGATTTTTTTTTACTGATTTGCGTGTTTGTGTGAAAGGATTTTTTTAAATACTATCCGTTTATACATACATAAACTCACGCCTTTATCGCCGAAGGGGTAGGCAGAGGCACCACTAGGACACCCACACTATCCGTTTATAATGAAATAATATAACATACACAGGTAAATAAATGTTACAGACTTGTCTAAATTTTCCGAACATTAAAAATTACTTACTTCTAAGTAAGAAAAGAAGAACTATTATCGAAATGTCTGACTAGTTTTTAAGTGAGTTACAGTTAAGCCGCGAGCCTGGTGCCGAAAGGTTGTCTTAAGGAACTTTCAGTGTTGTACTGATTACAAGTGTTAGACTACAAATATATTTTATACAGTAACGCGTACGGAATAATCAGTATTAAATGAAAAAGTTAACGTGCAAATGAAGTGCGTGATTATTGGCTAAAACATAATTTTTGCGTTACAAAAATAAGTCAACTGCGCAGGTACGTCTTTGTGATTTTATTAAAATGGTACCAAAATAAATTTTATTACAAGTGGTATTAATTTTCCACGTTTGGAGCAAAGTTAAGACACAAATAATAAAAAACAAAATATTTTTATATTCTGAAAAATACGTCTATTTTAGTCCTTATGTTCTCTTTTTCTACCACATTCATTGTTAATTACCCACACAGTATTTTGTTGTTAGCAAGATTACGTTCCCCTTATATTCCAAGTCGACAAAGTATGAAAACGTAAAAATAGCTCACAATGTTCATTTCAGAACGCTGTGATCTCAGTCCGAATTCACGTCAACTCTATTGTCGGAGCGAAAGACGAACAGTATTCTGTAAAAGTCGCTTGTATGTGTGGCTTGACACGGCTCGGTTCACCTGCGCCGGTGTCTTCGACTTTCCACTGCTCATGCAATGCGGATCGCAAAACCCCGCGCACATTTCGTATTAATATCCCACAAAGCCGAATTTAAACCACACGTTCATACGCAATTTTGTACATCTACCTTTTATTAACACCTGAATTAAAATGTCGAACATCGCTTCAAAACCCATTTTGCCAGTACTTATTATGACGTTAAAATACTGCAATAATTACGACTCTTAAATATATTCAAAGGGATGCACAAACGCGAATACTCCGCCGATGTTTCCCAATGAAATCCGTGGTTATTGATCATAAATTGAATGAATGAAATTGCACATTTATTTCACATTTATTTTTACTCTCACGAATGAGTCTGAATGGCGGTCGCTTTAATGAGATCTTTATTCACCATAAACGAGTTTCTTTTCATTTTTATACACCAATTAACCGTTTTAAAAAATCGTACTAATAGTAGGTATTTAGTAACAACCTTATTACTGAGACGTCGCTTTTGATCACATAAAATAGCTCTCGTTTTCTCCCCGTACACCGTTAAAGGAACGTTTGCGTGTTTTAACGAACAAGTTAAAGTCTGAAAGGGCTTTAACATTCATCTGTGAATAGTTAAGCACCTTGTTAGGACCGCTCCAAATGTCTTAAATACCCAGTTATGAATACCGGCTGCGAGCTCGTTTGATTTACGTAGTTATATTTAATTAATTTCACAGTTGACATAGTGACTTAGAATTCCTTCAGATTGGGTGTTCGTGCGTAATTTATTCGCGTGCGTGTATCTCCACGTTTTTATCTGTGAATGTATGCAAGAAGTCTGAGTGCCTATTCATTAACTAAGTGCAACGGCGATGAGTCTTCATTCAACACTAACACTCAGAAAAAAAAATTATTAAGAATTTTATACCAGCACCGAATGATGACGGAACTTGTACAGCCGCCACCCAATTTTTCTATGATTGGAAACTTTATTATTGGATTTTCATTATTTCATTTCAATTTGTTCTTGTGAATCGATCTGTGAACAATCCTCAGTTGAGCGATTCTCTTGTTTTGCTTAACAATAAGGAAATCTTTTAAAAATGAAATATGTAATATGTACTTCAAGTTATAGGTAAATATTTTGCAATTGAAACCCTAGGAGTAATCTTGAACACAGGCGTACAACAATGGACATCCTGAGGCTGATAATTATGTTTATAGGTTAATTAATTATGAAAAATATAAAGAAATTAACTAACAGGAACTTTAGACGTGTCTTAGAAACGCAACATATTATGTCAATATTTATTCACCTATGCCAAAGCACAAACACTTTGTACTAATAATAAAATATAGTAAAAAAAGCTAATATTCCAATAAACTGAAATGAAGCTATCCAAAATCGCGTTTTTGTGTTACGTCTGCGGTGATTTCCCCTCCGTATTCCACTACACATGGGGTGGTAGATACAAATGAGTCTAGCAGACTAATTATTCATTATCTGTTCGGTACTGTCATGTCTCCCGATCATCGTGATTAGCAGTTTTTGGGCTTAATCATTTGTGGCTATATGCAAAAATTTGAATCAGATATTGCGGTTGGTTGGATATTGAATTAACTTTTTGGGGAGATTATAGAATCAGCTGGCTACGTAAGGTTAAAGCGAATTATTAAAATTAGTGTTTTGACATTTTAATTCAATAAAACATTTTTAATTTATGAATGATTTTATTTTTATAAAATGTATGGCTAAAATACCACGATGATATTTTAACATTTAAAATATCATGGCTAACAAATCTTTGTACTTGCAAAATGAATATTCTTTTGCGAAACATTCAAAAATGTAAAAAATATATTGCGCTACGTGCTCGGAAAACATTCGTCACGATATTAGAATAAAAAAAAATATGTTAATATAGGCGGACTGTGCGCTCCAATTGTTTGCTATTGATAAAAATATGAATTTTTTGAGGTACGCATCATTTCTTTCATTTTCATACGTGAGTACAATAAAGATTTTTTATATATATAGCCCAAATGCTGTGATTTATGCTTTTGCAATAAATGTATAAATTTACGAAATTTTCGACCGAACCACACGTCTTACAGAACTAAAAACAGTGTTTTTACATATTATATTTTAAATTCTTACAAGACAGTGCACATATTGTAGGAGCTCCAACTTAAGTATCATTTTAGATGGTACAGATAAAAGCGTAGCAGTCCACGTTGATACAGAATCCAGACGGCCCTTGTCTGGAGTAATGGTCAGTCGTTTTAAAAGACCTTCCCCATGTTGCCTCATTAAATTTGCATCAAAAAGGCGAGCTATTCATAGCTCCTTGCTTAGGTAAACACTACAACGTTTTAAGTGAAGTAAGTATGAGATATCGGTTCGTACGGAATTATAAATAGTTTAGCAAGTGCCGAAGCAATTTGCGGTTGGTGTTTATAATTTCATGGTGTATTCATGAATCAAATGAGAATCAAATATTTATGTTTTTATATTAGTTGAATGATTTTAATGTTTAGTCATTTAATAACTATATTACTTAAGGGGACTCTTAAGAGTTGTTTTCGACTAGACACTAAATTATGAACGACTCTAACAGATTTTTCAAGTACGATACATCAAGGATTTAAGTTAACATTTCCGCACGCTTTAGCACCACAAAATTAATCTATTGATTAGAATTAAAAACAACGATGCGCTTTAGCAAAACAATAACTTTTTATCTCGTGTCAATGTTTTACATCGCAAGCAATTATAGTTATGACGCTAAAAATCTAAACCAGACGGACAGTACAGAAAATATTTACTTTTTTACTAACTTTATTTGCCAGTAAAATTTCCTCCATACAAGTTTCAGTGGAGTGCATAAATTTAGAAGTGCCAACGCGAATTTGTAGTGGATATGAATGGACTTGGTATTTATTATTATTCTATAACAAGTACAGCCAAACTTTGTACGTCGTATTCAATCGACCCCTTTCCGACGATCAATACGTTCATCGGACTCCGGTTAATTGTTTTAAAAAGTTTTGATTGTTCCTAAGGGTTTTTCCCTTTATTCTTTTTAAGCCGAGACATATATTGCTTGGTAATCCTTTGTATGTTTTTAACATGAGTTTCTCGTACTCATTTTTTGATGTGGTATTAGAAGCATTAGTATATTAATATACTCGTATGTAGTCAGTTGGTTGGATATATTGTGAAGACGTAAACGAAATCCTTACCTTTATTTTTGCAAACCCTTATCTGTATTTTATTTCTTTATTTATTTCCCTGATTAGTTAATGTATGGTAAGATAATGCATAATACACTGATTTCAATATTATTATAATTGTTTACATACTTAAATTTGAAATGGTAATAATAATTAGTCGATGATTCAGTACGCGAATAAGGGTCACCTAACTTTACTCTTCGCATTTGTTATTTGTAGTATTATTTGGCTGATTGCTTCCTTTTTAATTTAGTGTATTCAGATAATAATTTTTCTACTGTTTTATTTGGAATATTTCATTGCTTAATTTTTTCTCTTTTCCTTTCTTTCCAGTATTGTTTTTCTAGGGCGTATGCTGTATTTTTGTTTATATCATGGAGCATAATATTTATTGATAAATAATTAAGCTCCGTGTTAAGAATAAGATCTTATTTTATAAAGAGTACCTAAACAAAAAGCAGTGTTACAAAGTCGCGTTCCGAGAAGTAACATTATAATAAACGATGAAGTGTACTTTGTTCCTGGCACGTGCAACACTTACAAAGTAACATTAAAGAATCGCCAGTGAACTGTGAACTAAGGTACATAATGTGACTTTAACAAGATGAAACTGAAATACCAGTACTAAAGCTAAATAAAATTCATTTCCTCCGGTTTGTGCCTCGTGTACGTTCGCACATACTTTTGAATAGAAACGAAAATTCTTAACCGGCAAAATATTGGAAATATTTTTCAGTTTCCAATCGAAGGATGCTTCAAAGTCAGGCGTGAGTGAAATAATCTTTTCGTTTATTGGGAAACGTGCGAAACGTTCCGCGCGTTTTGTTGTATGAAGTAAATTAAAAATTCTACCGCCGACATGTTAACAATTTGATTGCTTTTTTAGTCTTTACCTTCCCGTCGGTGTGTTAACAATTGCATTATACATTGCCTCGTACGTAAAAATACGTTGCTGACTATGCTATTGCCTTACAAAATTGATTATTATTTCGAATTAAAAGGGAATAATGCTGTTTTTCTTCATTTATTGTATCACAAAAATATTTGTCTCGGTGCAGGGATCGAACCCGCGGCGTCACGTTTCACAGCCGGCGTTCAACTAACTACGACACGGAGGCTGTCATACACTACGTTACGCTGTTAATGCTGTAAAATACAAATAATGGCCGCATTTTGGTTTTGTTCTGTTTTCATTCGCCTCAATGGTTTCTGGCATTATGGCCACGAGATTCTGAGTGCGATGTCCAAGTCAGACGTATCACTATGTGTTAGTTCTCAGTTTGAATATTTAATTGCAACATTATTGAAATTGAAGCGGGAATAATCATACTGTAGAAATTGCAATTCATTGAAAATTGAGTCTTGGGCAAATATTCAGTGAAGCGAAGTATTAAGTATTGCGCACACAATCATGTTCAGACAATCGTGATAAATATTATAAACTTTTTGTTTCAAAGTTGAACAGAAAATTATAAAATATACATTTCATTTTGTGTACGAGAATAATTTATGGAGCGTAATATTTTCGTACTATAAAATAAACTTTCTTTATTTTACAACACTTAAGTTTTGATAGTTTTACAACAAAGAGAACTCAATATTTATTTCGCCTCGAGCGATACTTTGAAATAACTAAATGAAGCAAGATGTTTAATTTATATATTTTAGAAAATAAAATTGTTTCTTTATTAGAAAGATAAACATGATAAGTCATTTTATAGTTTTTGATGACTTCAAACATTCGGGATTTAATTTTATTTTACTTTATAACTTGTATGTGTGGAAGTGAATAGGTTAAGTATATTCTATAAAACAGGTTTTATTTCTATATACTGTACTGTATCAACCCATATAATTATGTACGACCCATTACAGGGCATGGGCCTCCTCTGCAATCGAGAGCACGATTGAGAGGGGTTAGGCCATATAGTCCGCCACGCTGGCCTAGTGCCGGTTTCTTTCAAATTCTTTAAAATTGCTACGGTATGCAGGTTTCCTCACGATGTTTACTTTACCGTCATAGTGCGTGGTTATTAACTATCAATACACACATAACTCTAAAAAGTCAGAGGTGTACCCTGGGATTTGAACCCGCGACCACAGTGAACATGTTTGTAGTCGCGTTTGGTTTGTTACCAACAGGCCACCACGCAGCTATTTCTATATGATGCATTGTAATGTCATATATCAGTAATGAGCTTCAGTTGTTTAGACTTCAGTCACTTGGATGGCCGTTCGGCACTTCGCTTGGCGGTACGTGGCCTTCACTCGAGACCTTTTCGGGCCCATCGATCATCAGTTCTCCGCGCTATGTACCCAATCCAGTGCCGTTACTCCGCTGAACAATGTTAGTTATGTTTAATAGTTAAATAAAATATGGAATTTCAGATTTTTTTGCTCATGCTTTTTCTGAGAATTATAATCAGCCATTCGACTGGTTATACATGTTTATATCAAAGTTTCTACATACGATGCTTGACCATGTAGGCCAGGTATAGAAGAATAATTTTATGAAACTCACCTAGCAGTACACTACATGAGTAATAAAATACAAGAGGAAATAGTATATTTGCGGATTGCGGTTCCTCAATAAATAAGCTCGGTGCCAAACTTGTGCGCCACAGTAATTCCACGTCGGTTGGAGTTAGTTCGTGTTTTACAATGGATCCACCGCTGGTACAACGAGACAGTTTCGGGAGTATGTCTCCGGACACTTTACAACTGTATTTTAATTATCTGATTATATGTTTGTTTATCTAAGTTCAGTTTACACTCTAATCCTAATTAATTAATGCTGCGTTTCAAGGAAATTAGCCTAAAAACATATACGTAAAACCAAAAGAACTATTAGACCAAAACGTTATTATTTCCCATATAGACTTTGTCACCTCTTTCTTTCATCAGAGGCAATACAAGGCAATACAAGGTTTTATATCGTCTGGTATTTGAATGTTTGAAGGTGTACGGAATATTATAATTGCTACTTACATACTGGTGGTAGGTATCTCATATATGAGAGGCCGCCTGGGTATTACTGCAGTGTCTATTTCTCCCGCCAAACAGCAGTGTAAATGCACAGTAGTGTTCCGGTTTGAAGGACATTGTAGCCAGAGTAACTACTGGACATAATGAGACTTGACATCTTATGTCTCAGGATGGCGAGTGCAGTTGAATGCCAAGCATTGCCTTGTAATTTTTGGTGTTGTTTGATTTTTCTATTGTCCATGAACGGTCGTATCGCTTACCATAAGGCGAAAGGCATGCTTGTCTCGTCATTCATCGCAATATTAAAAAATCTCGGACTAGGCCAGCAAGGGAATTTAAAGTCAGTAAGATTGCTAGAGACCCAAAACCTAGGTGTAGGATATTCATATTTGCCTCGATACACAGTAAATACTCCATGGCGAAAAACACATAGAATCCACACAGGTTTCAGCTTGTGTATTTTATGTATTCAAAATGGATATTCTTTTCTAAAGACTCATAACTGTGTCGTTGATACTTTGTTTACACGGCTTTGCATTGAACGTTAGGTATATTGAAGTAGCTTTTTCATGTCGGTATAGAAACAAATTTCCATTTATTTTTTATAGAACTGTCAGAATCCGTTGTATTACACCATCTCGTTCACCTTTCATCGTTCATCCTTTAATAATGTGAATACTAATGAAAATATTGAGCGGAGCTATTGAATCATGGATTACTCTGTTCCTTCAAATTATCGCAATTAGGATGTCGTTTATCTCCAGTTAAATTTCGATTTGAAGCAATAGATAGATGGTAGTTTAGTAAAAGCTTGTAGCAAGAGCTATTTAGTTCATTGTGCAAGTTATCCTTAGTACAATTATTTTATTGTTGTATTTTATTTGTGTTATGTGGCTTATAACTTTAATATGTTTAAATCACGTGCAGATTGTTTCAGTTATACATAATCTGCGGTGTCAAAATATGTGAAAATATTACCCTGTCATTTATGTACGAAAGTAAGTTGAAACTCGCGAATGAACGAAGCACTGAAGACAAATGACGACCGTAAGTCTTGAACGAGAGAAATGACGCGAGCATTATACAAGACATCAATTTCTAATTTAACTTTAGCTTAAAATACTAGCAAGGTGTAGGCAAGTGGGCGAGTTTCACTGGCAAATTTGCAAATATATTATCTGGGAACTGTTATTACTTGACTCTGTGCATAGCAAACTTCGTCCATGGCCATATTGCGAAAGTTTTCATTTTTCTCTAACCCAGTTATGATGGCAGGGTTCAACCGGCCGGCGTCAACTTCCCCATCCAATGGAATTTTATTATCACCTTTTAAAACTTGCGGAATTCGGATTTATTATACGATGAAAAAAGTGGATAAGTTGGAATTAGCCTGCGCTTTGTCCCCTCTTCAAATTATGGTAATGAACATTTGATTTATTTTTGTTTGAATTTTGATATTTAAATTGAGTCCTGGCATGCTCAGGTGTGTTCAACTAAAATTGGATATAAAGTTATTGTTTTAGATTGCTGTGATTTATCGTCTCTTATTTATTGCGTTTTACTTGCTAGTCTTTTTCGACTCTAACGATATTTAAATAAATATTATTGTACTTTGTTTGTTCTTAATGTAATGTATTATTGTTCGGAACATCATTATTATATTAGTTGTTATTTAAAAGTGAGAGTAGTTGCTGATGCAACACAATAGCTCAAACATGCCATGACTTCAAAAACGTTTTAATCAATTGACTTTTAAGTACCATGACACCATGCCAGCATTTTTTAGACGTCTTTGAATCCCTGGAGCCTTACCTGTGTGAAAGTCCATGTCTAGCAACGTACGAGTAACTACTTTTTTTATCATGTAACTCAGCTCCAGCGTCAAATTTCACACATCAACTGAAGCACCTAGGGAGTCGTAAAATGGCGCTCATATCTGTTGCATACAAAATTATGACATTTTTATGCGTCCACATCGTACACTACCTCGTAAACTAGTATACTCCATATAGTGGATTGAATTTCGCACAATTCCCGTCCTGATGGAGTTGGTCGAAGTTTACCAACATGATGGTTTGACATAATGTATCGGATATTGGAGGTAAGATCCCGTTATCCATTAATTAAACAACGGACGGGTGGTGTATCAATCATAGTAGATATAACTTGTAATATAACGTGAATTTACATATCTAATCTGATCGAAATCACACTATCGTTTTCCATTAATGTGAGAGATATCTCCTTATTCCATCCACTGATTTTGTCGTCCATTGCATGTACGAATTGTGAAGCTATCTATTCTGGGATCTGTACTAGACCCACTAGCTTTTGATCACGCCCCATCTTTTCTGGTGCCTCCGTATACCGTAAAAAAAGATTAAAATTTGTGTATGTTTACTTGGTACTAAATCTCTCTAGATGGTAGTTTATCGATGACTATTTTTAAATTAACTATTATTATCCATGGTGTAAGAGCAAACTAAATGTTTGGCCGCCACGTCTCTAAAAATAAAGGTTCTAGCTATGTTTCCATTTTAATTTGCAAATATTTTCACGTCAGTTTTAATTACCGTATACATTGTCACTGCTTCCTCGTTCTGGCTATAGAAATGGATTTATCATATTGGAAAATATTGGGAAACTTTTTAAAATATTTATTTAAAATATCGCGGTAACACAAATAATATGAGGTTTGAATACAAACAAATTCTAGTCTATCTACCGGCTTAAAGTTGTAATTGGCTGCACTCATAATATTAACAGACGAAAAAATAACATCAGAGATAATTCAAAACAATTTTAATATTGAATAAAGACAGATAATCTCGAGTTAAATGAAATTGTATTTATTTTTATCTTAGTTACCCCGAGTAGTCTTATTCATAGTATAATTGAGCGTTAAAGCTTCATAGTATCTTCAAGTATCTCCTTGTAAAGTTAATTACAGAAATTGCGTTTAAGGAGGCTTGTAACGTCACTTCCCGTGTCCAGACCAGTTTTATTTGCCTAAGGAATTGTAGAAACTAAACAAATATAGTTCACTATTATTTCTAGCCTTTGTGAATTATACCAAAGCCTTTCGTAATTCATAACTGACAGGTATACCTAATTACCTACTGCATCGGGGGCCCAGTTGTACTAGGGTAAGATTGCACTGCTGAGGTCTCGGGTTCGAATCCCGGGTCCGGAAAAGTGATATTGGATTTCTCTATTCATTATCAGGCCGTAGTCAGGAATTTGTGACCTTTATGGCGATAGGCTCGCCCCCTATCACATCGTGGGATGGAAAATACAAGGCGGAACGTGGGTGTCCTGATTGCTATCAGGGGAACCTCTGCTTCCTCTTCCAGGAAAAAGGCGTGAGTTTACGTATGTATGCATACCTAATTCATAAGTTGTTGCCAGCTTCACAGAAAACGATATCTATAACAAAGTTGTTATTGTGTCTCGAACATAACATGACGTGTTGTCCACCATTGTCGTCATATGTCACCAATATCATGATATTCATTTCATCTTATCTGGCTTTAGTATGGTTACTCTTACTTCTTTCTCTATCTAAAAGTCTCCACTTTCCGTGGCGCAGTTGGTTGTGTGCCTGCTTTCATAAAAGAGACAGCGGTTCAATTATTAACATCGAGACAAATGTTTTTGTGGCTTACAAATATTTATTTCAGGTTTGTGTTATGTTACACCAAAAACTCTATTATAGTTCCTGATACTTTAATTCTTACATACCTACATAAAGTCCCGTCCCACGATGTGATAGGGGGCGAGCCTATTGCCAAATCGGGCACAAATTCCTGACTCCGGGCTGATAATGAATAGAAAAATCCTACTTGATTTCTTACGGTGGTCAATACTATGTAACTGTTAGGCGTAATTACATATTTATTAAAAGACAAAAAAGTAAAGTTCATAACATGTTCAGCACAGCGCTGTGTCTTGTTAGTTGTGGCATTTTGTAGATGCGCTCTATTACGTTACTCCACATAATGGACTTTATTATGCGGCGACGTCGATGTGTTGCTATTTAGGAAGCGATGTCGGTCAATGAATGTGCCCTACATACATAGTGAACTTTCAAGCTGTACATGCTTTTAGAAAGAAAATGTAAGGATTTTTATAAAAAGTAAAAAATGTTATTTAGCATAATGGGGAGATAGATAAAGGAAATGCTATCATGGAATTTATGTATGAATGCTATCTCACGTTGATTCACGTAAAAAGCATTGTTACTAAAATATAAAATGAATGGCTTAATATTTGTAAAGGAGAAGAAACATTTAAAGCGAAAAAATGAGTTTTTAGTTCAAGTTTCTTTATGTATTTTTCGCCGCTATATAATTCGCTAGGTGTTAAATATTTTCTGTAAGGATTACAAAAATAAAAATACCTGGTCGTTATTGTGAAAATGCGCAAATGTAATAAACAGGATTTTCGTATAAACAGATAAATGGTAGGTGGTGGTAGATGGTGGTAGGTCTGGTGGCAAGTCTCTCATATGCGAGAGACCGCTTGGGTAGGTACCACCGCAATATCTGTTTCTCCCGCCAAACAGCAGTGTAAATGCAATGTTGTGTTCCGGATTGTATGACATTGTAGCCAGAGTAACAACCGGACATAATTAGACTTAACATCTTATGTCTCAGGATGGCGAGCGCAGTGGATTGCCAAGCGTTACTTTGTAATTCATGGTGTTGTTTAGTGTTGCTACTGTCCATGAGTGATCATTTCGCTTAACATCAGGCGAATGGCTTGCTCGTCTCACCATTCATGGCAATAAAAATATCAAAAAGCTACATATAGGGATTTTAAAACTCTCCCACAAAATATTTTCAATTTAGCTAATTCTGAATATCAAAGTCATTATAATAATATTCAGATAATCCCATCTCTAAATACGATATTTAGTAATCTCTCTCTCGAATCATTTGGACCTAAAGTAATTATTTTAATTAGAAGCCGTGGGTAGCGTGTTGATAATCACAGAATCGCCTCGTATTTTCAACTCAAATAATGTTCATTCAAATTATGCTCCTGTCTTCTTATCAATCATTCTATATTACATAGTGATTCTGGGTGTAATTTTGATAATTACTTCAAAATATATGAATAAGTAAGCTATATAGACCGTAATAATACAATGGAAGGAATATATGGTTACTGCTCCAGAATATTTTATAAAAAGTATGATTAAGTGTTTGCAGATTTCATACAAACAGTATAACTGTATACTTTAAGGCCGATAGCTTTTAATTCCCCTTTAGGTTTGTGTTATTGGTGCTCTGTTTATTGCATAAATAGCTATTACTATATTATAATTTCGATTTGTTACACATCTTCTCAATATACATTTTTTTAAATAAGTCATAATTTAAAAAAATATTTTGATTGTATTTAAAAAGTCTTATGTAAAATCTTTAATATTTTAACATAATCTTTTATTCACTTCATTATTTGTCTAGGAAAAAAACTAAAGCCACATAAGCGATGAAACTTTAATCTCATTCGACGCTCAATTGCTTTTTGCAACAATTTAAACATACAAAAATTGCACTTCTTTACATTTTAAATGGCGAGCAAATAAAAAAGTTACTATAAACGAAGCGTATAATAAGTTTGCGAAAGCGGCGGAAGTTTGAGTTCTTTTTCTCGGAGACATTGTGCAATATGGCCCACGTATGAAAAGTTCGGGGGTGACCCGGTCAAAGAAGTGGGAAGAATGTGAAACTTCGCTACCCTCATCGCTCAAACGATATTAGTTATTGTTGGCAGCATAAAGAGAATTTATTATTTTATAAGATAATCCAGTAATTTAATAGACAAGCGGAAATTTCTACCGGATTTTGGGGAAATTGATTGCCTGTTCCGTTGTGCCTTGTGATTTTGATACGTAGGGTTGTGTTTTATTGTATACAAAGTTGTTACCGTAAATAACAGTTTTTCAGAGCAAAAATAAATATTTTAATTATTGAATATGAAAAAATGGTTTTGTATATTTAGATTTTTTACTATATTTTATTAACATACCTACATTGAAATAAAATTAGACAATAGGCATAGCGATTACTAGATGGGAAATTTTATAAGTAGTATTTTTATATACTTAAACATTCATGAAAGTACATCTTAGTACATCTACATCCTGAAAACGCTTTAGAAGAGTTGTGCTACAAATCCTTTACAAAAAGAGGTTGTATTACATAAGGTTCAAATGCAAAAAAAATCAAGGAATGGAAGTAATGTGATGTCATATGCAGCCGCCAAAAATGTAAGTGCACGCGACATAGAAAGAAGTATGCATTTAGGTTACAGCCTTAAGCACGTGCTACGAAAGCTAGACTTCATCTTTACACGTGTGAAGTTTTCCAAAAAATATGCTAATGTATTCTGCCACCTTTCCGGCTATTATCCATACTTGTTTTAAACGATACTTGTTTTAAAAACATTATGTCTTACTACGTTTTTATAATAAGACCGTATTTTATTTATAACTTCTTACGAGATATTCAAGAGCCACTGCTGTTTAACATTTTTGAATTTATTTTTGCTTAAACTAATACAAAAAAAATGTACGGAGCTTGCAGTCATTTTACCGCCTCATTGGTCTAATGACTTCGATTTCCCGGTTCAGACAATCAATTTTATATGGGGTTTCGATTCATTTGGGAATGTATTTTACCTAGGTTCAAATCCGTTTGTCGGTTACTAAGGCCTCATCCCCTCCTTGACGTATAAGACGTGCTCACCAATAGGACATAATTATACTGATGACTATAATTTATATAAATTGGTTACGAGATTATCACACTGTAATACACAGAAATAAAATATTAGTTTGCTAGTTTATTACTGTACTGTAAAACTTAGTACTACATATATAATTAATTTACGTATATAAAAAACTCTACTAACATTATAATATAATACATAAAGTGTCTACCACGTTTTATTATAAGTTATATATAATGCGAAAGGTAACTAAGCCCGCAAAAGGGTATTAGCCAGAACATAACTAGATATTGATTTAATATTGTCTGCTGGTAGCCCACATGTTTCCTTTAATCGGATCAGCGCGGTTGGCCTGCGAACACTAATCTCAATTTATTTACGTTAAAAAAGGACTTTTCGTATTTTTCCGGTATTGCAATGTGTTTTGTTTAGGTTGGGAGGTTGGACCGTTGGGCGCTGTGGATTAGAATTGTTATTGTGGTTATGAGGTTAGTGGATTTGGTTCTTGCGCGGTTAAATACATATTTATATTATGGTCTATGGCTGATGTTTGGGTTTCTAAATTTGAATATGATTTCCTTAATTTATGGAGCATTGTCATGTTTTATACTCATTTTCAAGTTGTATTCGTCACGGATTAATGCTATTTTCAATTTACAAATGAATGAGCTCAACTTTTTAGTAATTGCCTTTCCATTAACAAATATTTTCGAAATTATTACTAAATTTATCATCTTTATTATTAGCGTATCATGTTGTTACTTTCTCTGTTTTTCTCTAGTAGAAAAGATTACATAACAATAATAAATGAAAGTACACACAATAATACAAATAAATGAAGCAAGAAATAAGTGAAACCCTATAAGAATTGAATTGGATTGCGCGTCTGTTTGCCGTTGCGGTTGGTGTCTAGCGCAGAAATAGACTTAAGTTTTTCATGTACTTACAAATAGACAGTATTACGTGACTTTCATAACGATTCCTAGTTCTCAAATGAGGTCACCTATTTACAAGGAAAAAATAATATAGAAACTTCAAATCGTACTAACAAACATGACCTTTAAAAAGTGTGTGAGTTTATTGATCAACGATAATTTTAGTTTGAAGATTGGTTATTCAATGATGTTTCGATAACCTATTTTATGTTTGATAGATTTTTCATCGTAAATTTTCTGTCATGTCATCTCTGATGAATTGTTCGAAATAAATGTTGAAATTTATATGTAAATATTTTCTCACCATTTTGGATGTATAAATATAAAATATCTAGCAAAGGCTCTCTTTAGTTCTTAACTATCAATTTGTTGAAATAATATAATCGGATGATTGGTTATATTTCTGGAGTTGTAACATGCAGACAGTACATCTTCACATTGTTACGGAAAGTTACTTTCTTAAATTCGGTGATATTCAACGTTATTTCTCTTAAAATACTTATATATTATAAACTCGCAAAACGCATTCAAAATGGATGGTTTCCAAAGCCACGAGGCACGAACCCATAATTGACAGCTGGTTTCACAACCAGAATCACACATTAATATAATTGAAATGCAACTAATACGTATTAAGACGGCATACATAAACATCGTTCTAACATTAATTCGAAGTATTATCTAGCAGATAGTACGCTCCACGTCTTAAGGATATTACTGAAAATTACTTGAAACACTGCAATGCAGCGTCTCCGACTACCGAGCAATGTAACTGTAATTAGCAAAACGTTTTAGTGCACTACTTACTACAAAATTATGAATAGCACTTATATTATTATTTCAATGCGCTACAAAGCCTGTTCGCTTTATAATAAACAAACATGTGGGTCGACTAGTGTAGTAAATACTGGCATGTGTTATTGTATTATTCTAGGTTAACATAATGATAAAAGGTTTTATCTCTTTAGTTTTATAGTTGATGTTGTCTTTATTAAAGTACGCTGATGTGAAGAAAGGTAATAGACCTAATTCATGTATACGAAAAATATTTTTCATTTGAATGTTGAGTTGAATAGATTTGATAGTATCACGTTTGTCTTTAAAAGAATCCTATATTTTTTAATTTAAATCGTACCCTAATTGATAACTTAATTTACTTTCAATATTGAACAGCCTGTTCTTGAATACAATGAAAAAAAATATCGCAACATGTTCTCAGGTTTTTTTTTTCTTCTACTTGGCAGATTGATTGGTTCCAAGAACCAATATACCACGTCCTTAACAGATATATTATATTGAATTGGAATAATAATGTAAGCAATTATTTTACAAAGGTACAAATCTTTAGAAATAAAAAGCACACGAAAAAATATATCACATTTACGCACATCGAAAAGGCATCCGATTTTCCATCGTACAACAATTAATTGTAATTCAGTGCCAGAATCTTTGTGTGTGGAAACAACAAATTACAAAGTGTGTTTAATTCGTTGTAATCAGCATTCCCCGTCGGGAATTTAATCAAAGGGAATCAATGATTGTTCGAGCCAATTGGGTGCGGTTAACTACCGAGCTACGCGGCACTGTTCGCACGAATTATGTAAATGACAAGTGCGTTCTAAGTATTGCCTTGTGTCAGTTCCGGCGCGATACCTACTGCGACTTGCCTTTGATGATAAAGTAATATAACCCTCAACGTTATAACGGTGAAGAAAAAATCGCGACAAAACCTGATCATCAAAGCGATTTTAAAGAATTTCTATGGTATGTAAATTCAACCAATCCGCAATAGGCCAGAGTTGTGGACTATATGGCCTAATCACTTGTAATCGTACTCTTGATTGTAGAGGAGGCCCCTACAGTGGAACGTATATTCGCTGATACTGATAGTTAAATATTATTATGTATGTGTATAGATATAGAAGAAAGAACTTTTCAGAATATTTTAGTTATGTATTATAATTATATCAATTTACGTAATGGTCCAAATTGGCAATGGGAAATTTACTTCAATATTACTGGATAGTAATGGTTTCAATGCAGAGTAATTAGAATCCTTAAAAATAAAATACAATACAATTCTATTGTAAACCAATACACATAAAAAAAAGGTAAGATACTGTTTCCTCATTTCCTAAGAAACGAGAATTACTTCTAATTTGATTTGTAAAAAACAAACTATTATAAATGTTGTTTATACTGAATAGATTTAATGAAATAAACATCAAAGCAGGAGTTGTTTTATTTTAATTCATGAACTTTCAAATTTTTAAGACCCGTACTATAAGATATGTATCTTTTTGGTAGCGTATTATATTTTATATACACCCAACAAAATGACTACAGTAGATCTGATAGGTATGGTGCAATATACATTTAATCTCCACTGGAGAGACGTGATTATCACATGCCAGTCGACAACATTATGCCGAGCTAGTACCAATGTTGCGCAGACTGAACCCTGAATTTTAGATAAATGATTTTCTACAGATATTAGTAGCCCTATTTTTCTTCGTCTGCAAATTGAAGCAACACTTCACAAAAGCCATATACAGGTCATTTAAGATCTTCTACCGCCAAAAGCGCTGTCGTCAAAATAATAAGAATAGTTTTTCCCTTTTTACATTTTATTACATTGGATATTTTAATACCATTAGATTACAATATACATGCTTGTTGTTTATACTATGAAAACATATTTAAAACAACGCGTTAAATAAACTTAAAATTTATTTAAAATAATATTTTTAAAAATTATTTGTTGTTCCAAATTTCGCCACACACTAATAATTTTTACATGGTCTGTACACACCAATTACCAAAAGATTGGCACAGCTTTAGATATTTTAATAAACGCTTGTTTATGGCAAGACGCGTTGGGTGTATTGTGTTCCCGAGTTCATAAACAGTGTGCGTTGTCGCCAAATTGCATGGAGGCACCGCATGCAATCGTGCGGTTAAGCTATGTCCTCTGTTATCCTTTAGCTGAGCGTTGGTGCTAAACATCTCAAAAGCAGCCGTGTCTTGTAAGCCATCCTTATGATCTTAGGTGCAAAGGAAAGAGTTAAAATTCAAAGATCAAGATTTTTAAGTTAATTATTTTATTTTTTTTGAGTGAAATATATTTTAGGTTAGGGAATTTCTCACGGCCTTATTCATAAACAGATTTAAAACCTATTTTAAATATCGAATGTTTTGTCTTCTTCGTTCAAACTGAATTCTAAAGTTTTTTGAAAGGGACAAAACAATCGATAACTAAAATAGGTTTTAAAACTGTCTATGAATAAGGCCGTTAGAGCTTAAGGGTTATGTGAAATGAAATGAAATGAAATGAAATTCGTTTATTGGTCACGTAGGCAATTAAATAGCTCTTATGACAAGTCAATACACATAGTACTTATTTTCTATTTACAAGATATTCGTTGTAATTTTTATATTAATTTTATTATATTAAGTATTATATTACTTATTAGTATTTTATGGTAATTTTTTTTCCCTTAGGAAATACATTATTTACGATAATCGATGTCTAAGTGGACCATAAGTATTAAATTAAGCGGTGCGTAGCGGTTTAATGTTACCACCGGATCTAACGCGGCCCTGGCTGAGAAGACCCGGCGAAACAAACTCAGTGGGCTTCCATTACCACTGGAAACTACGCGACGCGACCCAATTCTGAGTATATCCAGCGAATAGTACTCAGTGGGCTTGTTTTGGGTCCAATTGATTAAATAACGACCATGAGTATTTCCGATACGTCCCGTAATTTTAGGCTTACTGCCGGATCCAACGCGACCCGACTGAGAAGACCCGGCGAACAAACTAGGTAACTTAATAATAAGTAACTTAACTGTTTTTAAGTTACTTATTACGAGTACAATAATATTCAATTAAATGAAAGGTACGGTTTGGCTTAGATGGTAGAGATTAATGGAAATAATATTATTACTCAATCATCAGTTTGCACTGGACTTAATATGATAAGGTAGTATGATAATATGAAGAAGTGAATTGTACTCACTTTGTCTTGTACTGTATTTTGAGAAGTTTACTTTAACTTTGATTTTTGGTTTTTCCTTTGTAACTATAATGAAGCAGTACCTTTTTAATTTTCTTAGAGATACCTTAAAATAAAAACTAAATGTTGTCCCGTTTTAAAACTATGAAATGAATGTTAAAGTTCTACATTCTGTTTTACTAAGTCAAATGCATCATATTTATTCAATAATAAAAAATAAAAAAACTGTTCGTAACACATATTATAAAAATATTCAATTTTTAATTCATTACTCAACAATTATTTTTTTTCCAACATGCAACACTGCACATTTTAAATAAATTATACCACTAATATGCATAAAAACATTTTTACAGAATAAATATTACATTTCACTTCCGTAAGTAATCAATTAGGCCACCAAAGCTCCGTTGAATCAACACTTTTTAATGAACGTTCCCTCATAATGCCGCCGTAACATATTATACTCGTAACCAATGCACTAATAGTGTTTTAATAGTCTCGCTGACCTAGTGGGGAAATACCATTATTACCGTAGGTCATTAGCATGGAATACCTAAAAAAAGTAAATTATATTATGTTCATTTTCACGCTTTTGAAATAAGAAGAATATTTATAAAGTTATTACAAAAGAAATAGAAAGTCGGATGATGACGTATTACAAGTTGATATGAAAAGAAAATATTATGTGGTGTGTAATGTATAATTTTGAGACATTTATTACGAACTATATTAAAAGTTGATAGGACGAGAATAAATACGACTTGTTTTTAAAGTAAAGATAATATACATTTTAGGTTTCGATATATATTATCTTTTTTATGAAAGTAACACAAATCGTTTTATAAACCTGTGATTTATGTAGTTAGTATCAATAGTTTTCACATTTTTTTCATGCTGTTAGATAATTTGTTTTAAATCTTCTCAGTCACTACATAAATTATTACTAACGTAAGTAATCAATATAGAACACTACCTGTTTATATTATAATTTGTGTATCGTCAACGATTAAAGACGATGTATTATTTATGAATAAATTCTCTCGTCTAGGGACTAAGGTTTAAATTACAATCCTCACTAAAGGTTAAATGGTTGATAAATTTACCGGCCTCGTTATTTCCTGTGTTGTTAAGAAGCCTCATTGCGGGTACATTGTTAATTATTAAAGCCCACCGTCCCCCTTGAACCCGAAGCTAAAGAGCCGTTAACGACTCAAAGAGATTTCACTTTTATTTTCCTATTTTAACGTTTCCAAAATGAAAAATCCGCTATTTAATATTTCATCAAAATTTATCTCAAGATAAATAACAAACCGTCGGAACATAAGCGAAATATTCATTATACTTTCACGATGTTAATTTAGACTTCATTGTGGTAACTCATTTCGGTGTTATGTTCACTCGTACGTACGAAAATTACCACTAAATTTTGGGTGGAAAATAAATAAACAGGCGTACACACCTTGCCAATTTGATTGTTGAATTATTCATGATGTCTCACACGGGCTCACCTGAGGGTCGAGGGAGACTCCAAATAAGACTCGTGACTCGCGGGGCGTACGTAACGAAATGGGCAACCGAGACACCGCCTCATTTGAGGGTACAAGTAAAAAAAATATATGAACTTATCCCTGAAAGGATCGTAAAGTGTCATTATGATTAAGCGAGGGTGGTTATTGCTTCTATAGAAACCTGTGTTGGCTCGTCTGAACAAGTGCGCAAGTAGGTTTTATTACTTTGTATTAGATTCTTTTTGTTACGTTTTCCTAACCCTTTTGATTCCAAATACGGATTGTCAAAGTTTGTTTATGTCGAAATATATTTTGATCAATTGAGATTGTGATTGAGTTAATTTGAAGACCGTTCGTGGTTATGTATGGCTTCGGTAAAGCGTTTGCTCCCTTCACCCAATGAGTTTTACTCCGAATTGCAAGAGCGGGCAAACTTAGCGGAAGAACGTCGTCATAAAAGATTTCTTGCTGTTCTACTATTGCAGCGTTTTGCAAGAGGTTTTCTCATTAGAAAACACGTTGCGTGGCTCTCGCAGAATGCAACTACGATTCAATGCGCGTTCAGAATTCATATAGCTCGTAAAGCTTATAGAATCGCTCTGAGAAGAGCCGTCCGAAACAAACACGCTAGACATTATGACCGAGCGGGGAAAGTCATACAGGTATTTATTTTTATTCAAAAGAAAATAATAGTTAAAGCTGGTTGAATCCGATAAGTATGCTGCTTCAATATGGTTTTTTCTTCAGGCACTTTGGCGCGGTCATTACTCGAGACGTACGAAGTTTTGTTACCGTTCCTATCGGCGTTGGTTGGCAACAGTGAAAGAACGTGGTGAAAGAAGAGCGGCAGAAGCTATTGAGTTTGGTATCAGAAGCAGGGCTGACGACCTGAGAATTCTAGAAGAAGAAGCGCGACAGTGGCTTGCATTTGTCGTGTTCAAACTACACCATTTATTGCGAACGTATGTGTGTGCCGGCGTATATTCCGAGCCGGCGACGACACAGCTATCTGAATTCGAGAAGCTGCTCAAATCTATCCATTACACGGATTACATGAAAAGATTGAAGCGTAAATATGATGAGTTCGTGAGAAAACACCGACCGGGCTTTTCCAATAAGAGGTTATTTCCAATAATAGGGGACGGATCGGACTATTGGTATTTATCTTTGGCCGAAATGTATGAGCTGACGGCGCCGAAGCCGAGAAAAGAAGACACGCGACATTTGGCGAAGCACCACGGGAAAATACACAAAGAGCCGTTTTTATGGAAAATGGTTAGGGCTCCAACTACAATGGAAGGGAGGGGACCTTTTACTCCCCCAAAGTCTCCGAGGCCCAGGTCACCACCGGCCCCTGCCCCTACGCCTACTCCCGGAGGAGACACCATTCCAAGAAAAGATCCCAGATTCCATCTTTATGTGAAACACTACACACCACAGCCCGCATTATTCGATTACGTAGATTTTCATATAAACGTGTTACTCACTAGGAAATGCTCTGTAGAGAACGTCGATAAAGAATAAAAAAGCCGCACAATTCTGAACGATAACCGCGGCGGAGTGGTGTGTTTGAAATCACTTGGTTTTTACATGGTTGCGTATTATTTCTCCCTTTATTTTTCTTGCTCGGAAATCCGTAATCAGGCTGCTAAGTTTGGAAGGGTCGTCCGGATGTTGCGAGCCGCGAGCCTTTTGTTGTTCCGCTTTTGTTGTTGTGAATTTTACACTTGTAATTTATTTCAGGAAACGCCTTGGTGAGAAAGAAATTACGTTAAACTCTCCAAGGAAAATGTGTTTTGTAAATTAACATTTCTCTTGTATAGGTTTTGAGGTGGGCGGTATTTATTGTTATTTGTTGTGTCCGGGGCAATGATATGAAATAAAAAATATTTTTTGTGCCTTTAGGCTATGGTTCTATTTAACAGAAGCTGCCATATTAATGGGCATTACAGCACTTGGCCAGGGTTCTATTTGGCATTAAAATAATTCATAAGGAGCAATCTAACTTTTGTCGTAATAACTGCGTGTTTCTTAGAAATGGTAATGAATTTATGAGCAAGCTTGTCTCGAGGCATGTACTTTGATGCGAAATCTTCGATGCGTGAGTTGTACTCGCAAACAGTTCTTTTAATGAACTCGTCGAATGATACAGCCTGACGGGATAAATTGAATACCGCCAGTCTAGACGTCGCGACTTTACGGCTGTAAAGACTTTCTATCTGTATACGTCCCACTGTTGGGCAAAGGCTTTCACGCACGTTATTCACAAAGATTTAGAGATTAGTGCATCATGGTAGCTGAAGGAGGCTTGGTAGGGGTCTCAAATGACAGGCAGTTGAGTGTTTTAGCTTACCGTGCGACAGCATTCTTAGGGCTGTTGGTTATGACGCCGGTTAAGAATCAACAGGCTGCGAGTTCAATCCGCGGTTTGAGACAAATGTTTGTGTGATCCGTAGGTTTTGAATCGAGGTGCTGAGACCGAGCAGTCTCACGTAGTTTTTGATATCTATGATACAAAAGGTTTCAAGAGCAGTCAGTACCTACTATGCCTGAACTTGTTGGGTGTATTTTTAATTTTTTATGTCTATTAATACAGAATATAAACCCAGTTCAGTCAAGTAGTTTTCGAAATGAGAGGGATATTTATGTTAGTTTTCTTCGATATTTGATGTAGTTTCGGCCAATTGTGCTGCACTGTACTATATCAGCCCATATACGTTCTACTGCACGTGCCTGCTCTACAATTGAGAATACGATTGAGAGGGGTGAGGCCATATAGTCGACAACGCTGGACTAGTGCGGGTTGGCGAACACCTAATTGAATACAAGGCTATTGATGGTAAGTGCAGCGAAATACAAACGAGATATTTATCTCTCGCTGATTGACAAAATTATGCCGGCCTGCTCAATTACATCACAATAAAATTATGTAGATTTGGATATTAACAATACGATATACCCAGTACAATTGCTACACCGTACGTCTTCAAACTCATTTGTCTGACACCGCCCGTTTGACTCGGCAAATTTATTAGGGTCAGAATAATGCAGGTTGCGGGTTTCTGAACCAACTCCTTATTGCAAGCCCGACTTAAGGCGGGTACCCATTTGTTAGACGTATAATGGTTGACCCACTTTACTTATGTGCCACCAAGCTGCTGGAACGGGTGTGATTTGCAGGTCTCCGCCGCAGACAATTATTTGAACCCTAATATTATTTCGGCAATAAACTACGTTCAAACGTGCTGTAAATTTACGCCAGTGACTCCATTTTATTCGTACTTGTGTGCTAAAGTTTGAATGAGAGCGTTGTTCTATAAGACCTGAAAGAACTAAGAACTACAAAGGAGCCGAGAATTAGGAGTAGTATGCTTTTGCGATTAATATTCATTATTTAGGAAGAAAACCAAAATAGAATAGCCTATAGATTATAAAATCATCGACCCCGCGCATGTATGTTAATCATCATCAGCCCTTCTGCGTCCACAGCTATTCATAGGCCTCTCCTATGACACACTACGCCATGTATCTTAATTAATCACAATATTAAATACATGCATACATAAGTTTACTCTTGAATCCGGGAAAAGGTAGACGAAAGAGTCTCTAGTGCCACCCAAAAGTTACCAGGTTTATTTCCTTCCCAAGATCTCAGCAGTGACCAGTTATCGCCCTGGCGCAAATTCCCCCGTCAAGCGACTCATGACTATTTTTTAAGCCTCAATGCTACTTCTCGCTCTATGTTAATGCTAATGGTATCATTATTGCTAATGTAACGTAATCCAATAAAATATAAACACATATTTGAATTATTGCGTTAAACATTGGCCACATCTGCGTATTGTCTTTGCTAATTACCGCTTTAAGGCGCAGATGCAGCAGTTGCATAAAAAGCACACAAAGGGTTGCCTGACTTGGGAGTGATGACCAGAACCTCACCACTCAAAGCCGTTATCAATAGACCAATAAGCCGACTAAGCCAATCAAATATTGACTAAAAATTACAACAAGAATGTCATCGACCTTAACATGTGCTAGTTCAATCTGAATCTTAACCCTTCCGGTGTCCAAGAAGCTCATATTAGGCTCCCTGTTAATATTTAGGTGACGTTCTCCATTGTTCTCCAATTTTTCTCCAATCGTTCTCCACTGTCAAATGTGATCTGTCAAAAATGGACACCTGAAGGGTTAATACGAAATAAACTGTAAGTAAGACATTGACAGTCACAGACAAATTGAACATTAGACACAGTAGTCGTAGCAAAGGCCACAGTTAAAACATTTAGGGTTTATTTCTCTTTCGTTGAAGTTTGCATCGACTGTAACTGTCAGACGGGGGTGTTTGGCACATGAATAATGTATGGGGTAAATTTGCAAGTGTTTCAATTTACACCCGCCGACACTCCACCGTTGATACGCACCCAAGCAGTTGAAGTGCTAAAAGAAAACAACGAGTACAGGCACGCGTGAGGGGGCTACGCATTCACTTTATTACATATTATGGAATATGTTGTGGTTATTATTAAGGAGAGGTGGGGATTTTGCTGTTATTTTACTATTTAATATAAGTCATATTTGATTATATTCAGTCATATTAATTTGTAAGAGAACGGTATCTTAAAAGAATTAGGTCTAGTAAATCGCTAACAAAATACAATTAGTATTTTCCATATTTAATAAATAAAATATTAAAACTTTAATTTGTGCAAAAGCAGATAAGTAAAATTAAATATTTTATTTAAAGTCTTAGTAGTGCTTTTCTTCAAAAGCATTTGAAGTCCTTGTGCCGAAGTCACGTAGTCCGAACTAATATTTTTGTGGTAGTATAAACGTTTAAATAATTATTGTCAACCGTCACCAATTCGCAGTGGGACAGCGTACTGGATAAAATTATAAATCCCATCAAACTACACGAAGAAAAAACAAACAGTTGTTATCATTAGCAGCCCCCCGATCCGCACGCCATCAAACTAATGAACTCAATTCTTGATTTCTCTCAACCATACCTACTGAATTGCCCTGTAAAAGTTGTCACTTGACTTACTCAATTAGTATTTTTTCCAAATCCAAAGCTTTAATTTAAAGATACCAGAAAGCCGTACTTAAATTAATATAAAGAACATTGTTTGAAAAGTAAAAATATTTTGAGAATAACCTTATGAAACTACCGAATGTGACATTGTTTCGGACAGTTGGCAGTGAGGCTTGTAGAGACGCTCAGCGCTGTAAATAGGACAAAGTAACGCGAACTAGTTTTTGTACAGAATTTGCCCCCAGAGGTCGCGTAGGGCAAACATTTTTATGATACAAGCTCTTGTCATGAATTTGTGTTCTCCGATATTCTACGTTTATAAATTACAATCATGAATATTACTTTTAAATATGAATATACAAATATGTAGTTAAAATTTAGTTACATATATATAATGAGTATGAAATAAAGAAATAGATGCACATATTATGCATGCTATAATTTCCTTTTAATTGTAGTCAATCAAATTAACACCAAAAGAATGAAAAAACGGTTTTATTATTTATAGTTAGAGATTAATTTCCCAAAAACAGTGCTTTAAGCACGGTGGTCCTTTACAACATTTTTCCCACTTTTGGTAATATCACATACTATCAATATTTTGTTACATTTTTGAACGTAATCGCAGATCAAAACACTATTCTTGGAAATAGGGACATTTATGATAAATACAAGGCTTATTCTCCCAAACATGTAATACTTTTATGTTGGGTGTAATAAATTCCCGGAATGTCTGTTTAGATAAATCAATTTCGTTTGAGTGTGATGCTTCACATATTGCGTTGTCATATTTTGTTTGATGTATCGCTTTATTGTTTCACTTTGACAACCTTATTTGCCAATAGTTTTGTTGACTTTCACTCAACCTACAATGTTTCTTGAAACTTGTATTATGTTACTGAATGCTATCAAATCGCAAATTAAGTGAATAAAGGTACGAAAATCCGCTAACCCGCACTAGGCCAGCGTAATGGACTATATGGCCTAACCCCTTTCAATCGTAATCTTGGTTGTAGTGGCCCCTGCCCTGCAATGGGACGTACATGGGCTTATACAGATATGAAGATTAATAGATATTAAACGATATGTTTTGAGAAGTTTTTTTCAAGACCTATTCAGAACTTCCCTGTTTTTAATAAGAAATACCAGTGCCTTCTATTATGAATAAACGTATTCAATTTATTGGTTAACAGACTTCATCCTATCAGCTTTGTTTATAAAAAGTTTTTAAGTACTATTTTGTATCTCGATATTAAGCTCAATGTATTATTTTTTTACTTACTTTAGTTTACTTAATTAAGAGTTGGCGTCGTCAATTTGAATGAACATACGTAAAAACATAGGTGTGGTAAAAAGTGAGCCTATTTCCATGAATGGTAAGCGGTACGACCGCTCATGGACAGTAGAAAACCAAACAACGCCATGAATTACCACGCAATGCTTGGCATTTTACTGCGCTCGCCATCCTGAGACATAAGATGTTATATCTCAATATGTCCAGTTGTTATCTGTGCCTTTTACCATGGTTACATATTGTAGTTACGGAAAACTCATATGAGTTTTCAAGAAAAGAAACACAAAGAAGATTACCTAGCCTGCGAAACAACCCGGTATCTTAATTCACAAACTAAATGCTATGAGTAGACAAGATACGAAAATATAGACGTGTCTAAAATGATGACGTGTTTAATTTCAGATCACCGGGAACATGAACAGGTGTTTGATCACGGATTTCTTGTTTGGCTTGTGTTACGTGTACAAACGTCAGCCACGTTCAAGAATTGTTTGTGCACTTACACTTGGAAATAGAATTACCGAACATTATTATATTTATACGGTTCTTTTGAGGATGCAAAGTATCATATTTATGGATGTTTATAAAATTTGATTAATTCTATCATTTTAGTAATCATATTTATCAAACAAAAAATATCTATTAGAGCTAAGCAGACAAAACAAGACGCATTACGTATTTTTTATCTCGTTTTCAAAACAAACAACATCTCTGACACGAACTATACAACGAAGCATAAATTATCTTCACAATACCTGATCAAACAACACAAGAGCGACAATATTGTTTGAGTTATGTAATTGCGCAACCTTTTTCGAAGAGGACAAAGGAGCATTCCCTCACTGCATTCCGGCGATTCCTCTGCGGTACCGCAAGAAATTCCCCCAGAACTTTCCAATCGATATCGCTCGACTTGAGTGGGTCCGTGATCTGTATGAAAAATGCGGAAGGAACGGTGGTACGCAGTAATTAGTGATCCGCAGACGCTCGAATACGCGTCAAGGGCCGCTGGAGAGAGCGCAGTGAGACGCCGAGCCTGCCAACGTGTTACATATTACACGAACGAAATTGGCAACGGTTTATAGGGTGCTCCACCCTCAACATCGACTAAGGGCTTTACTAGTTAATAGTCTACACTGACTCGCTCCATTTAAAAACGCGCAGCGCATCTACTCAAAAATTCAAACTCAATTTAGTCAGTTCCAATAAAATGTATGAATATTTCTAATTCCTAATCCGACGGTCGATTTCAAACGGCGTTAGAAAAATACTCAAAATTCCATCAAATATTTGAAAAAATGCACGAAGTGCATGTCCACACCAATTTGGTTATTCAAACAAAAAGCAACTCAATTATTGATATGACATTAGGATGTGCAGGCTAAATCAAACAGCGGAGATTGGGCACCGCCATTTCAAACAAATAAACGTTCAGCTTTTTGATTGAAAAATAACTGTAACAGTACACGAAATAACAATTTCAATGAATAGTTCGCACTAAAAGCGGCGTGCTTAACGCGAGGGTTTTCAATTTGGTGAAATTTTAGTTCAGTGGAAGTGTTTTATCGGGTGCTTTAAAGGTACGAGCGACGCAATTCTGGCTCGCTCGTTCGCTGGGCGCGGCGCGGGAGGCACGACAGGACGTTCCAATCCACTGGATAAAACTGAATGTTGGACCCGCATTGAATCATTCGGTCAGCGGATCGTAACAAACGATATCACTCCAACCTACTCTTACAAACTTCAACACTCTCGTCGATTTTGTTTCTATTGTTAAAGCCGTAAAGTTTTGTTACGAATACTGTCTCCGATTTCAAACTGTTGTGTCTCCTCGAGCTCTGGTTGAAATTTTAACAGAGTGGTAGCGATTTTGGTGGTATCTGTAAAGTGCTTTATTACTCGGAATATTTTATTACAACGTGTCGTGTTTATACTTACAGATACTTAGGTTTAAAATTATGTGTACAAAGGGAGTACAATTTATCAGATTCCAGTTTAATACAATATGCTATAATTTTTGGCTGATATAACTCTAATAATCTAGTGTAATTATTCCTATAACCAAGACAATTTACTAATATTAATTACATATTAAGCCCTTAAACCATGACACAACTCTAAATCAACATAGAATTCTCAGTACATTAGCCAAATTAACAGGCGTCATAATTGCCAAATCCGCAGCGTAGTTAGCTTCAAACATCTGTACGTAAAAGCGATCCTTTACTACTCCACGGCGTGAACAGTACTCGTCTCGACACGTCGCGGCTCACAACGTGTGAAACGTACAAATAAACACGTATACATCCGCCACTGAGGTGTGAGAGTGGCTCGATGCCTTGAAAGAAGCCGGTGATGTTGCCGCGCGCGTTATGGCGCGGATCAACTAAATGCATTGCGGCTGTGCCTTTTGTATGAAAATATTTTGACTTTTCTTTTGGAATGTTAGGATTGTTTTTGCTTGAAATATGTGCTGTGTACTAAGAACACAAATATTGAAATTTATAGTTTTATTCTTTAAATGTGTAGTTATATCGTTGGAAAACCTTTTAAATAAATAAATAGACTATACTCTGAAATCGAATCCGAGATCAAAAATGTAAACAAACAATTGTCATTGTGAAAGTGACATATCTGGGCTATGAAACATTTTCTAATAAAAAATATTAGGTATAATTTTCTAAATAAATAGATTCAAATGTTGCGAGTACTATGTTTTCTAACTTCCTTTATATTAACATGGTAAAAATGAAAAGCACCAACAAAAACGAAATATATTTAGTTTGTTATCTAAAAAGTATTTTATCATCACACACTTATCAGTTCACAAGCCTGCTATATCATTTGAATCAGACGAACTCGTTGATGTCGGAATCATAACATTTATTATAAATTGATCTGGCACTAATTATCAATCAGGTGGTCTAATTTTCACATTTTTCTTCCTTTATTACATGTTTAACACATCCATTCCACCACCGCGGTGTCAATTCTTGTAAACCATCTTCATTAATCATTCTTTCTTCATAACAAATATTGTTTCGTAATTGGAGAGGCTAAATATAATAAAGTTTTATTTCAGTGAGCCAAATGTTACGAATTTCTGCTTATTGCCAACAGCATAAAATAATTTCGTACCATCTTTATCACATAATTAAAAAAAATGTTGAAATTGTAGTTTATGTAAATATTATACCAAAGAATTTTCTTTCGAATATGTTTTATACTTATATAACAGGTGAGAATTATTCTAACCTATAATTTTAACGGTTGTCGACAAACTACCATGGCAATTTATTTTATTGTATTGGTAACACTTTTGTTTACATTTTTGATCTCTGATTCGATTTCAGGGTATAGTAATGAGTGTCGCCAACTGGTATTTTTGATTTATTTTGGCACACATTATCATAAACTATTTAAAAAGGTCATAAAATAGCGTTAATATGAGTAATTAAGTCGTTCTTCTTTTACAAAGAAACGAAGTAATAAATAAGGTAGTATTTATTATTTTTGGAATTAAAAGTGGTGGCGTTGTGGAGACATCCTGCTATCTCTTTTGCATGCCCACGCTTTATTATCTGTGAAGTTACTATTCTTTTTGGATACTTTTTCTATTCACAATTATCCCCAGTCTCAGTTCACGAGTGGGATAATATCAGTTAATCGAACTGGAATAAGATAAATCAAATATTTTTTAATCCGATCGATCAAAAGTTACGAGCAATTTTTTTTTAAATTGATGTTTTATTTATTGTCTGTTTGTTTATCAACTTTACAAGCATTAATAAACGTTTATTTATTGCCTGCGTAAATATTAAATCATTTCAATTTTGTGTTACCTCGTAAAACGGCAATTTATTAGCTATAGAATGATTTACTTTGGTGAATGTTTTGCAGCAACTGTGAATGGCCTGAAAGCATAAATTACAAGGTCGTAACACCCATTTATCATGATATTTCTTATTTAATCGATACAGTTGGAAAGTTCGGGCACATGTTGTTCGGGGTACTGCCGAGAATTGTACCAACATTGTAAATTATTCGATATTCATTTTCGTACTAGCGTACTTTTGCTTAAAGAAATGATAAAATATTCCATAACAACTTAACAAGGTAAAAAATGATATTTCATACATTAATTCTAAGTAATTTTAATATGAATTCTCTTTAAGTTTCATCAAATTTAATAACGGTAAGGATAAATAATTCTTATTTCATTGTTTTGTCAATTTCCTTGTAAGAGAATGGAAATCTTGGCTTTATGAAATGTGATGCACGAAATGCGCTACGAACAGCAAATAATCGTAGGGGGCCTACGCATCTACGAAATCGCGTAGAGGCGTACTACGACAGTTTGGGTGTAATATTTTCCTCAAAGATATTGCTGAGCCAAAAATATATTGAAGCAGGTCAAGGGTATCATAATAAATTTTGGGAAATCGTCACCACAGCTTCTGTTTTGCCAATGTAGCGGAAGCTTTCTGTGTATTTTATGAGTATCGCAAACTGGTATTTGTGATAGATTTTTTTTATGATTAACAGATATATTCGTAACCGGGGCTAATACTTCTGACTTTTCTGAGAAACGTGTACCTCTTTAATAAAATAGCAATATTACCGGTAAATAGGAAAAGTGTGTGACAACGACCATGCAGTAATTTTTAGGCAAGTTACAGAATTATTTTGTTTATTATTTAATGACTGAAGCCTGATATTAGGCGTTTGGTTTGGCATTCTGATCATCCAATTGGGGTATTGTTCGCATAATTTCTTTCAGTTTTCAGTTTTGATAAATTTTTAACCAGGTCAAGGGTGATGGAGAATGTTTGTTGAATTTAAATCGCGCCGTTCTAGTCGCACTCGATCGTAATTAGGGCTAATGAGCCTTTTGAAATGTCAATTTTCCGCCGTTCCCTCAATTTTATTGATAATGAATATTAAATGACCATTTCATTTGATGCCGCTTCCGTGTAACTGTACCATGGAGCGTTTTGCATGATTTTATTTGAAATTGTATGAATTGAAGTTCTGTATTAGAATTTCAAATTTTAATTTTCTTAAGAATAAATTGGACTGTCTATTTTTCGGTGTTGCTGAATTTAAATATTTTATATATCACAGAAAGAAAAAATGTATAAATAAATTCTATAAAAAAGCTTAGTGTTTCATCCTCATGGAATAAGTATGATGGTTAAAATAAAAAAAAAATATTAAATAAAAAATTAAACCAAATCCGCGATAAAATACGTAGAAAATAGTTTTATTTCAATATTCGAATTAACTCAGCTGCTGGAATAAAGTTAAGTATATTAGATTAATTGAAATAATAATTAATTAAGGTATTAAAGCGCCGAGGCTTAAAAGGTTCTTTCAGTGGGTAACTCTTGTGTCCGAGCGAGCTCTTTCTGATAATATGGCTGATTTTTCATGAACATACTTTTACAACAAAACATTTCTTCGTACGAGTTCTTTTTTTAATTTACTAAATTAAAAGCTGCCAAAAAAGCTATGTTAAATAGCATTTTTAATAAAGCTAGTAAGTGAAGATCATTACCTATTACATTAATATGCGCGTAAGCTCATTGAAATCTTAATTAAATTGCCCAACCAAGGAATCGATCTCAGGAACTCTCTGTTGTCTTTTTATAAACCATGCATGCTGCCTCTACACCATTAAGATGACCAGGTGCATTATTTTCAAATCCAATTGCCGAAGCTAGGACATCGGATTCACCCGAATTGCAACCACCGTTGACAAAGGGGTAAAGAAGGCTTTAATGTTCGCCACCAGTATACAGGGTATATCCAGACTGCGGCCGAAAACGAAGGTATTATTAGTGACTTCAGACACAAAGCAACTAATAATTTTGCAAAATAAATTACGCAATAGTATACAAGGGTTTAAATTACTGTTTTCGCAAAAACTAGATATTTGCCACCCAAATACGATTATATTTTAAAAATGCAAAAAAAAAATCTGCCGCGTTTTTTCCTAAATTTTTAGTTGCATTGAGTCTGTAAACACTAAAACTACCACCTGGCTTCGTTTTCGGTCGCACTCTTGATATACCCGGTATAATATGTCAAATTCTGTGTTTAGAATTTCCATAGTGTCAAAGGAACGCGTAAGGCGTACGTGTCACAAATCCCGATTAAAAGTCTCATCATAATCTTATACGTGTAACATTAGTGTGTGTGATGTCATATTAAAGCAATGTCTCATCCGTTAGTTATTAATGATCGTAGTAATTATACGGAGAATGCGCCAGCTCTCATTACGCCGTATATGATTCTAAACACGGGATTAAACACGATTTATCATTATTAAAACTTCAATGTTATGATCCCCTGGTACCTTCGTGTTGTGATCTATTGTAGTTTCCAATTGAAGTGTTTTATTTTTATTGCGTTTAGATATTAATAATAATTGTAATATTACTACAAGTGTTTACGAAAATCTTAAGTATCAATCTATATTAATACAGTCATTTGGTTGTTGGAATATGTATATACTTTTATTAATACTGGCACTTATTTCTTCATTGCCAGGTAAAAGAACAAACATATTTTCCCATTTATTAATATAGGATTTCCATAATCACAAATAAAAATGTTGGCCTTTTATGCTACAATTCAGTAATATTTGCATAATAAGTCTGCGCCAGACCTATTGTAGTAAATCGAAAACGTTAAAATGGTTGAATCTATTTTAATTCATAAAAAAGAATAAAACTCAATCGGGTATTTGTTGGTTTCGACTTTGTGACACGTTGACATATTGTATTTTATTTTTATACTCACCATATACAGCGCTCTGTTGGCGACAACTTTGATGTTTAAAACTCAACAGAAGTTAAATCCGGGTTTGGACGGCGCGCCGCACAAATGCGTGTGTCGATACAAAATTCCCGGAACATCCAGTGATTAAAATATGTGTTGCGCGTATTTTTGTACGGTGGTAAAGCGGTAACCCAACGTGAAAAGGGTTTGTTGGCAACGTAAATTGCCGCGAAAACCGCTATCGCCCAACCGCCGCCACTCATACGCATAAAATATTCCGCGTTTCGCGTTCTTCTTACCCATAAATTCATCTTTCTGAGCGTCACGCGTGAGACAAACGCGCCATAACTCAAATATACGGGCGAGCTATAAACAAGGCAAAATATGTCGTTGCGTCACGGCCGTGTATGCAGGCAAGTGACGCAAAACACGCGGCCCATGACCGGCCCGGTGACGTCATTTGTCACTGTCACCCAGACGCAACATTCGGTATAAATCAGTCTGCGCGTCGACTGAACGCAAAAATTGTACCTGAGGGCCCTTTAAAATCATTCAATGTGTTGGCAAACTAACTCTTTTCGAACAAATATTTCCTTTGTGAATTTGTGCAGCAAGTTCAAATATTTAAGCAAACGTAGATTCAAAGTAGAAAGTACTTTCAAGGAGCTGCAAAAAAAAAAACAATGTAAATATAGAAGTTTAATAACCATCGAGGTGTTGGTGAAATTGTCGCCAGTGTTTCAGATGTTTCGGAATAGCTGGCGTGTTTTTAATTTCCTTTTTCACTCGACCCGTTTTTAGCACATCAATCTTGCGGCGCGGGCTTCAGTGGCGGTTCTTTATTAAATTTACCAAAGCACAACCCGTCATGTATTGGGTAGGCGCCGCGTCTCCAGATTAATTTTAAGTCATGTCAAATTTGCGAAGGCTTTAATATCGCAAGGATGTCTCCGTAATTACCTACGTGTCGCAAGTATTACCGCAGGATGATGGAGTAATAATTCGTGTGATTGATCCCGTTGTGAGCTAATGACAACGTATAGAATTCTGCGTTAACACCACATTTCACGTGACATTAAATTGCTCAAATGCGTCATTTTCGTATGTAGAAATTTACCAAAACCGTCGTAATAAACCCGGCTTAATGAAGTGACGTAAATGGGCTAATCAAAAGATTGTATTAAAGATTAGTGTGAAATTTTAAAGACTGTTTTATGTATGTAGTAAAACTTACTCGCCTCGTTAATTTCCTCGAAAAAGCCTCGAAAGCACGAGGTCCTGAGTACAAATATACGGTGTAAAATCCACTTTTTAAGATTTTTTCTGTTAGAAAAACCTCATCGTTGTCCCGGGCTTTCTTGTCTTTCTTTTGTTTTCTATAACCATCTTTAAAGTCGTTTGAAAATGTTTTTTTGTTATAATAATTATGATCGAAAAAAAAAATATCTATGAATAGTTCTAAAAATAATCCAAATGTAGACATAATTATTGCCCTGGATATGGGCGTCTAATTTACCTTAAAGCTTTGGTACGACTTTACGGACCTACCTATATGTTAAATATTATGTTGTTAAAAGAAATGCTTCTGAATATGTATATTCCTTTAATACGTTTCTGATAATAATATTTACATTCTTATACTACTATTACTAAAATTAAACTGATATATAACTCGTTCAACAGAAGATTCTACGAGTACGTAAACGAATTTATTTTGGAAGATGAAGACGTTATTTCCGGAGCGGTATGTTTCCCCCAGCCGATTCTCAAGTTACAATTTAAGTTTATAATATACTTGCAAGATGTATTGTCTGTAACGTTGTACATTTGCAAGATATTATATAACAGATATTATGACTACTCCGGTGGTGTAGTTATTTACAAGTTGATTACAAAGCCGAGGTCTTGGGTTCGGATCCCAGGTCGGGCAAAGTGTTATAGGATTTTTCCATTCATTATCAGCCCGGAGTCAGTAATTTGTGCCCGATATGGCGATAGGCTCGCCTCCTATCACATCGTGGGACAGGATATACGAGGTGAAATGTGGGTGTTCTGGTACACCTCCTGCTCCTGGGAAAAAGGCGTGAGTTTATGTATGTATGTATTTCGTGTATCTCTTCATTTTGATACTTTTCACTGTTGAAAAGTACAATGAGCTTTTGAGCTTGACATGTGACATTGGACATTGAAAACAAGAAGGAAGACTTTTTCACAGCAGTAGGATAGTGTGGGTTTACTAATATTATAAGTTCTTTATAGATAAAAGCCCTTTATAGTACCCAGGTTGTATAATGTGATAAATTGGAAAAAGTAGACGGCCACTCGTAAATAATGGCGATAATATGACTCATTAGACCGGCGGAATTCTGCGCTGATTGCGAATTCAAATGCTGCCTGGATAAATATTTGTAATGCGTACGGATTATTTTTCAGAACTGAGTTTGTTTGTTACGGATACGAATTAATTTTTACGGATATTTTCGCGATTTACTTTATTTTTACGTGTTTTAACTACCCGATGTTTCGATTGCTTCACAGCTTTAGAGGCCCGTTTTATTTCAATGTGTAAGATTTGCGTAAATCTAAGAAACTATAATTCATATTTGTTTTTATAAACGCACTCACTATATTAAATTAAACATATTGTTTAAAATTTCTTGGACAATATAAATAAACAAACTAAGCTTTTGATCTTTAATGATTGAAAAGAACGTTTAAAAACAAATACTGACCCAACGGAATATTTTAAATCAAGTGTAGGGGTGTCAGTATTTTTTTTTTGGCGTCCCCTAACAACGTCGTGGCATGCAGATTGCAAGTACGTGATCTGAAAGTCAATGGGAGCTGTGGTTGACAAGCCGTTTAGTAGTTTACATTCGGGCTTGACACCCAGTCACCGGACTTCCCCATATTCCATATTTAGTTTGGACTAGATTAAACAGTTTGAAAAAGTAGTTGAATATTCTTACATCATATTTTTTTTATTATTTTTTTTAATTACTATGTCCTTTATGATAATTTCCCGTTTCAATGCAGTCTACGTTTAAAAGGTTATGTATAAGCTTTAATGATAAAACAATAGTAATGTGTGGATGTATTTTTATTAATTACATTTTGAGTAAATGTTATTATATTTATGTATAATGTAAATTCACACTCCGAACACGATGTAATAAGCGTCATTAAATACTAAAATTAAACTATGATGTAATTAATTAATGAGAGTTCAGTAATTAACAAATATAGGAGTAAATCGTTGCATTGATCTATTGGCAGTATACCTATTCATTAATGAATGAGCTGTGATATTAATTTGGTTTGAGAAAACGATGTCAAATCGAATATCTTAAACTAATGAATCAAATCTTGTATACACAAGATATTTCTCTCGCTGATCTCACGAAATATAACTCGAATAAAAAACATACTATTGAACTCAGACGTTTGCTACAATATTGGCTATATACTTTCATAGCCTTTTATAGTTATTGTTCCATATAGAATAAAGGCTATTGCTATGCGCCATAATCTTCCTTGATGGTTCTGCTGAGTAAATAAGCTGATAATCTGAAGGTATCGCGTATCAATGACGCAATGTTTACTCAAACCTGCCTTTATTTTCTTAGATAAGTTATATTATATAGTGATGTGTCCAATGGAACTTTTTATCGGTAAAAATTCAAAGGCTTAAAACATTTGTCGATATATTTAACTTCAAAATTATTAATAATTATACTCGTAGAAACATTCATGTCATTATTATTCTCCTTTCAAAATATAATAATATTAAGTTTTATTTTAAAAATGTAATGCTTTTTTACGCAATAAGCTTGTATGTTTTTTACTCGTTCATAGATGATATGACATCTATGTTTACCTAGTCAGGCATAGAATTTGTTATCATATGGTTTAAAGTTGATATACGATACAGAATTTAATAGTGAATTTTATTATTACTAGATTGTCACTGATATTATAATACATATATATCTTTTTTATTTTATTATACGTGTACTTTTATACCCAGCACGACCTCAATATCTTCCACAAAATTACGCCCAATTCTCAGCAAACTCAATTAAACAATTCAATAAGTTTAATTCATAATTTACCGCACAACGGTCAATAGTACAAAATGATTTGTCAGCCCAACTTTGATAATAATTAAATACTCGTCAGCCAAATTTGTTTGGTGACAAGAATTAATTGATATATATGACGGCCGCCAGCGTCATCTGTACAGGACTTTAATTAAGGAGCTAATGTACTGCGCACATTTACCGGGCTCCGTGATTGATGACCTGCATATATGTGCCCACGTCCAAATCGACGGCAAATTATTATTTCATTTTGCTTCTGTCAAATGTTTAATGGATTGTGAGTTGTGTTTGCGATTTTGGTTTTACAATTTGCTGTTTAGGGTGTATTCTCATTGCTTATTATGAAGGAATAGCTGCGTGGATTACGCGGGAAAGCGGTGATGCATGGGACGATTCGGGCTAATTTGTGTGTCAACATTACGTAGTACCAAGATGACCACAACTTTACTTAAACTTGGCTACAGCTTTTTGGCAACAACGTTTCGCTGTACCTTCCAGTGTACTGGTTGGTACCATAGTCCGCTTTTCTACTCAATCTTCATCATTTCACTCGATCATTAACATCTTCGATAGAACGACCATTGGCTCTCATGTCTTAGCCACAACTATTAACACATAATATGGTAGGAGAAAACTTGGTACGGATATAAACACCATCTCTTAAGAATAAGTTTTCTTTGAAGAAATAAAATTAATATTATACCATGTCTTGCTTTAGTTTTAGACATGTGATCTTTGCTCAGTTTAATTAGTAATTTGTAAATGCTTGATGGAGCTAACACCTGAGCTTAATAATTAATTAATTATGTTTACATCTCTGCGTTATTTGAGGTCGTTGTTAAGTAATGAGCAGAATTTGTTGTATATATAGATTGAGGTTTTGTACAGATTCCCGCTAGAATTTCGGTAATTGATAGATAAATTTTCTTAGTAATTTAGCGCTTCAATTTGTCTTACACCTCGAAACGATATAGATTGTGCGGTTTCTTACTATACCTACAGTTTATATATAAAGTTGGTATCATTCTCATCGGCCTAGCGAAAACCTACCCGGGTTTTAATGTGCTATTGTATTAGAGTGCGTGGTGGTCTGATGATTACGGACCAGGCGCGACTGTCAACATGTTCACGGTGGTCGTGGGTTCAAATCCCAGGGCACTCATCTGACTTTTCAGAGTTATGTGTATAGAAAACTACATATCGTGGCGATTTTAAAGAAATTCTACGGAATGTAAAGTCCGCCATCCTGTTCTAGGCCAGCGTGGTGGACTATATGAAGTAGCCCCTCTCAATCGTAATTTCGATTCTAGAGGAGGCCCGTTCTGTGGGACGTATATGGACTGATACAATACAATTTTCGCATTATGGAATTACGAATTACATCCGAATGATTTCTCGCCTGTATTTATCTGACGTGTATCTATAGACATTGTTTGTAAATGCACAGGCAGTGCATGCTCGTAAATCATGCGTACGCGGCCAGAATGCGGGCGGATGTCGCGTCATGAATTATGACGTCACGACCGCCCGCCATCTCAGCCGGCCGATATTGCGCCTATTGAGAGCTCTTATGTTTCCGATGGATTGATTAGTGTTGTGTTATTGGGTTTTTGTCTCGATAAATCCCTGATTTTGCGCAATTTGTGCGTTTTCTTCTAAGCCTATTTTTAGATGTGGAATGTCGTTTGATTTGGTCCTTTTTGTTTAGTATATGTGAAAGTTTAGTATAGGTAGGATTATAAATCAAAAGTGTGGGATTTTCATTTTTCATGTAGGTACTTTGTAATCATTTTTTTCGATTGGGAAAAGTGGATTGAAAAATGAAATGTCTTATATTTGTCTAGAGAGATGTGTGATTCTAGATTCTAAATAAATAAGACCTTCCAATAGTCACTAAAATACAGAGTTAACAATGTCTTACATAAATACATTAAAGTAAGCTAGATCGGCAACATAATGGAAGCCATAGAAATGTTTTTAAACGCTTTTATACACGTCATCTTTGTGTCCTTAGATATCCAGGTAGATATTTATAGATTATTTGATGAACACGACTAAGCGAATTCAGTTTTATTTCAATTCAGGTAGTTTCTTATTGGTGAGTTGTGTAAAAAATACGTCCTCAATATGATATTATTGTTCTAAGACTAAATTATTTTTTAACACTTTTTACATACATACATAAACTCACGCCTTTATCCCAGAAGGGGTAGGCAGAGGCGCACCAGGACACCCACATTTCGCCTTGTATGTTCAGTCCCATGATGTGATAGGGGGCGAGCCTATCGCCATATCAGGCACAAATTCCTGACTCGGGGCTGATAATGAATAGAAAAACCCAATATCACTTTGCCCGACCCGGGATTCGAACCCGAGACTTCAGCTTTGTAGTCATACCGTAGTACAACTACGCCACCGAGGCAGTAACACTTTTTATGTCATATTTTTATCGTTCAAAAAAAAAAATGCCTAATGCGACGTAAAAGGGCAAAAATATTCTCAAAGAATAAATTGTTTCTTGATTACAATCTCAATATTATTCGATTGCGTAGTAAAAGAATGCGAGAAATGTTAGTATAAAAACAAGTCCTTTATGTAATAGTTACTCGTACAGAAGTAACGAGAAGTTTCGAGACCGTACGAAGAACTTCAAAGACATACCCAATAACACATTATATACATTAATGTTTCAATAAACTTGTGAAAACGTTCCCTTTTAATGTACATTTTATGTAATAGAATTGTTTTCGTTCAGTCGGCTGAACGAAAGATTTCTTTGTAAAGAAAATACTTATATTGTGATAAAGATTCATTTAAGGTTTCTAACATGCTCACGCATATATTTATATACATAATAGCATAGCGCATGTTCATGATAATTTGTGTCATATTTGCAAGCCTAAGGCCGACAAATAAGGAAGTAGCTAAATATTTTGTGTAAGTGGTTACCTCCGGCCATAAACACCAATACACGCGCAAATTATATGCAATGTCAGTGTTAGAAAGTAAACAAAGGAATAGAGGGAAGGAAGATAGAAAAGTTGTGAGGGATTTATCACCAAATTAAGTGGTTGTTGTTGTTTTACCAGAGAAGTCGTAAGTCGTCGCCGGCCTATGAAAAACGGAGGTAAAGGATATTGCAGAGGAATAAGTACCCGCTAATTTAGTTTCTTGAAAGGCAAGACACTGCACTAGTCAAGTTTGCATGCTGACTCCCAAAACTAGCTAAAAATGGCGCTACTATATTAAACTTACTGAACTTTACTATGTTAAAGTGCGTTGTGGCTTGTTGGTAACAGACCAGATGCGGCTGCCAACATGTTCACGGTGGCCGCGGGTTCAAACCCCGGCTACACGTCTGACTTTTCGGAATCATGTGTGTATTGATAGTAAACCACCACGCACTATAACAGTGAAGGAAAACATAGTGGAGAAACCTGCATAACGTAGCGATTATAAAAATAATTTCTACGGCATATAAGTCCGCCAACCCGCACTGGGCCAGCGTGGTGGAATATATGGCATAACCCGTCTCAATCGTACTCTCGATTGTAGAGGAGGCCCGTGCCCTGCAGTGGGACATATATGGGCTGATACAGATACAGATATTAAACTGCAATACTTCTGCATTTTTTGTATAGCTATTTTTCAATAGCTCTACTGTACGTCATGATACTCTTTCCCGTCAAAGGATATTAAATCAACGATCGACGGAACTACAGGGTCTTTATATAGCCTCATATCACACCTACTATATCTAGGGTCCACGGCCCAAAGCAAACGACCTCAATGAAGGTTCGCTTTTGTTCGCTCAATTTGGGATAAAGGAGGCGGATATATTTTCCTGCTTTTGCATTTAGAAACCAACTTTTTACGCAGCGACTGTACTATTCCCGGGGAATAAAATGCTCAAATAACTAAATAAGGATAAAATTTCTTGCCGAGTTTTGTGCTCGACTGTATTTTAAATAGTAAATGAAGATGTGGCCAAAACTTTAGTGGCCTCGGTCACACGATGCCCCTTTCCATTATTTGCCCCAGAATACTGTAAGTTTGCTCGGAATTTTTTGTTCTCTGAATATTTTGTAATCTCATTGGAGACGTTTTGCATATGTTTTGCTCTTTTTAGTGCTTTTTGGTAGTTTTTTGTTTAACGCTATTTAAGTGAATTTGTTTCCTTATCTGCATAGTATTGTTATTGGTCACTTTTGTAAATTGTATACAGAATAAATATTGCAATTAAATATGCATTGTTTGTTTAGTTTTGTTAACAGGAAAAAACCTGTATTACCTTTCTCTTTCTCATGTAACAGATGACAATATTTGAAATTCGTGTTAGAAAGTATGTTGAAACTTGGAACTAAATTTCTACATCCTATATTTTTAAGAGTATCTACACAAGACTTTATAACATAAACTTTTAAGTTGAGAAGTTTAAAGCTAAGTTACTAACTCGTCATACACTTGTACGTATTACTTGGATACGAATTTAGAAATGGTCCCAGTCATTTTCAAAAGTAACATTTTGGCATAATATGTTTGTTTGGCATAAGTTGATTTTTAATCAAAGTTTAAATACCTTCAACTTAGATTAAAAATCAATTGGCACCCGTAACAAATATGAAATATAATTAAATTTTTTCGCCCTATAATTCAAGTTAATTTAATATCAACCCTACTAGTACTTTACCATAACCCTTTGATCAAAGTAGGCGTATAACAAAATAGCATATTAGTTTACAGATAAGTTTTACATGTAAAACATTGCAAACATGTTTAGTACCCAGTACTGAAAACTGTCAACGCCGGCCGAAGAGCCTTCTAACAATATTACTACCTCGAAATGACCTGCGTATGAATAATCTCGTGCTAATGTCTGTATATAATCCGTGTAGGATCCTTCTCAGGACAGAAGCTCAATTTGTCTTCCTTATAGGTGAAACACTCCTTGCGGATTACTTGAGTAACACGGGTCATAGTTGGGCGTTAGGCGAGTGGATTTTTTTAATAAATGCGGTTTGTTGTTGATTTAGTTTGAGTAGCATTTTATTGAGGGTTTTGAAACATGATTAATTAATATTGTAAGTATAATATTCCACATTTTTAATTATACTAACAATACATCTTATCATTATTTTATTTTCTTGTCTTATACAAAACAGAGTAGGCGTGGATGGGTATGATTTTCCGCGAGGTGATAGTTTATGGTAGATTAGTAAAAAAAAGTATTTTTAAACCTAAAAATTGTAGCGAGAATAAATCATATACCTAAGTCTGTCTTCCCATCCGCGTGTAATGATTACTAACCTGTGAATATAATAAAAAATTGTTGTTGTATGGGCTTACTTATGTGTCTGTATCTGTAGATTAGTAAGCCCGTACAACTATCATTTAATGCTTACTTAAATACACGATAAATTGAAACATATTAATTTTCTAGTGTAATGTGCTAGTCTTCTAGTAGTTCTAGTCTATACTAATGTAGTTAAATGAATAAAATAATAAATACGCCCAACAGTCACTTACATAGGCCTGACCCTACAATAAGATCGAGTCTTGTGTCGTGGGTATCAGAAACTGCGAGAGACTTTTCGGTCTCACAAACACCCAGACCCGACACAAATACCTGTGGATCGCACAAATATTTGTCTCGGTGCGGGATCGAACCCGTAGCCTCTCGTTTCACAGCCGGCGTCAAACCAACTGCGCCACAGAGGCTGTCAAATTATGCATAATCTGATATGATCATCTATAATTTAATCTCTGCGATAATCAAATCATGTTATGAAATGTTGTGTGCTCTATTTGATAAAATAATTATTGGTTTGGTTGTATTGCCATGGAATTTAAATTTTGCAAACTTTTCTTGTAGATTGAATTATTTAGTACCTATTGCGTGCGGAGTTCAAATACAAACGTGCAAATAACAACAACTACGAAAAGAAATGCACTACATTTATTCATAAAAGATGTATGCTTGTAATCCATTTAAGAATACAAGAAAACACAACAATGCAATACAGGACTGCACAAGACTAAACAACTTTCAACAATTATACCCTTTGTGACGTACTTAAAATCTCTCTTCTTTGATACAAAACAATGTTATAAGTCTAGTTGCAGTGGATTTGTAATTCTAGTGGAGAGTTAGCCGTACTTTGTTCTCGAGATGTATGGCACGCGACAAAAAGTAAATTTTGTCTTCAACAAAACTGGGTCATCTTATTGTATATTTTCTGGTGTTAAATGTAGCTTGTAGACTGATATTTATGTAACATGTTGGCACGTGTCGACAGTTTTCTCGTTATGAAGATAAGAATTAAAGTTTGGCGAAAATCATTGTTTTGAGTGTTTTTTCGTACTAGAAATATTTTTGCTGCCGGGTGCGAATATTGAAAAAGTCAATTCAAATTTGATTTCTTTAGAAATTTTCGCAATACCACAGAAGTATTTTTGAGGTACCGGGCTTTTAAAGGTAATCATTTGATAAGCTCGCTTTTAATAAATATTATTAAGTATTTATTAAATAATCCTACATAACGCTTAGTTATGAAATTTAAGATAGCATAATTATAATTTATGATATTGGTAAGATACTTAACAAATTATTTTTATGAATTTACTTAGGTATTGTATTATTTAAACTGAAAAAAGCTTGTGAAGAAAAACGCCTTGACAAGGGCTTCGTTTGGAATTCCATAATACATTACATATACAATAGGTATATACCTAAGTCTCGGATTTAATAAAATAATTATACTGTTTTGACTATGTTATTTTAATAGCGATCATTACAAAATAAAATGAATATTAAAATACTAAGAAAAGAAAACCATTATTGAATATGCCATAAATTCTATATTTGAAGTTTATCAAATATAATCGGTTCAGGAAATATTATAATTCCGCATGCTTAACATTTGTATAAACGAATGCAAACACAGAACGCGCAATCAATAACTGGATATGTTCGTTCAAATTGATAACAGCGCCATCTATCCGTACGCTGATTTTCACAACGACATCTAGTGCGGTGAATATCCGTAAGATGGCGCTACTCCAATGCACGACGCTACCATTGTACCCATACGTTAGTTCTGTAAATAACCGGTAGATGGCGTGATAATAATAATTCGGAATAAGCTTTTGATAGTGAATTTTATAATAATCTGTTATCTTTTGAGTGATACTATGAATTAAAAAAGAAACAAAAAAGTTTCTATGCTTAGGTTAAAAATATAATAATAATACAACAATAACTATACAAATTAGAATATTTACGTTTGAAAACTTGTTTCCAACAGTTGATAATTATAGTATGCCAGATGTAGTACTCAAACTCATGATTGTTGGACATCAAAAATATGACTATCCATAGCTGATTACACCATAAAAAATGTTTAGGTAATTTTTGCCTAATGCCTAGTGCAAAAGTTTTGTTATGTTACTTTTGTTAACAATGTTAGCCCATATACCTCCCATTGCACATTATTATATGGTAGCATAGCGTATAATATTATCTAAGGTGGATTTTATATACCTTTGAAATTTTGATGCAGAACTTTTAGATGCATAGGGAAAGTTGTGTTTCGAACTCACGACCTTCTTCTTGACAGTCCGGACCTCTTCAATCTAGGCTATAACTCACTTAAGTTATTAATAGTCCACTGCTGAAAATGAACCTTCCCCAAGGATCTTCACGTTGACCTGTCATTACTATTATTAATTAAATTCCTTTAGTTACAAGCGACGTTATTTGTTACTAACATATCAAATTATAATTGTTAATGTTTCCGTGAATTATTTGCGCTTTAAACGCTTCCTCGTAACATTGTAACAGTCTAATTAAGTCTTTAATTATTTAAAAGAACAAGGCAATGTTATATTAATCGGGTAAATGTATTGTTTGCGGTCATAAAGCGACTGACAATTAAAAAAGTTAGCGCAAATTGTGGATGAATTAAAAATGTTTTACCAAGATAAGGTTTGTGAGTGGGTTGACACATAATGACTTGATGTTTACCAGTGCGTATCATGTTACACGCTTGTGTGAAATAATAATTTTAATTTGTTCAAAGCTTAGTTTATGTCAGTAACTATGCTGAAACTCGTCGGGAAACCGTGTGTCCACGTGTAATGTTAAATATTTTTATGGATTCTAATGTTTGTAGAGATTTGTGATCAGTCGAGTGAGAGCTGGCCTGGTAAACCGATGGCTATGTCTCAAATAATGGTTAAGGAAAACATCACAAGGCAACTTGCGTAAGTGAAACTTCTCTCTCTCTCTCTTAAGCCACAGGAAGTCCTTTGCTGAACATAGACCTCCCCCATGGATCACCACATAGACCTGATGGAAGCGGCCTGCATCCAGAGACTTCACCCCAGGAATAAGAACGGTAAATGAAGAGGCCAGCGTGGTGGGTCAAGAACTATCATGGTATGGTAGAAAGCCTCCGTGGCGCAGTTGGTTAGACGCCGGCGGTGAAACGAGAGGCCACGGGTTCGATCCCTGTACCGGAACAAATATTTGTGTGATCCACAGGTATTTGCTTCGGGTCTGCGTGTTTGTGAGACCGAAAAAGTCTCTCGTAGTTCCTGATACATACGACACAAGACTCGATCTTAGTGTGGGGTCAGGACTATGTATGTGACTGTTGGGTGTATTTATTATTATTAGTTATAATACTCGTATCTGGCAAGATAGGGACCCGTACATATTGATGGAATTTCCACCATATTAAGCACGTAAATATCCGACTGTACAAATCGTATTATTTCATAGGTGTATGTATTGTATTCACTATTTCATGGTTGTAAGAAAAAGAATATTGAGAATTTGAACAACTAAAATTATGAAATTTTTCAACTGTATTTCAAAATTCCTGCCTTTCGAGACACATTAAGCGTGCGTATATTATTACCACCCATAAAGAAAAACCCATGTTCTACACATAAGTTCATAATGCAAGTATGGCGTAAGAAAGTTCATTAGCTGTCCAAAGTTATTGTATAAAGCAATAAAAAGGAGCGCAGCTCCCGGACTATAAATATTGTTTAGGTTGTCGGAGGAACTTTATCGTAGCCGCACTGGAATTAAGCAATTACATGCAAGTCCTGAAACTTTACAGCAGAATGAGGAAAACAGAAAACGCCAAACATCGTTTTATTTCCTTACATTTGCAATTCAATTGGTCTAGCTACTTTAAATGACTTCTGAACGTCAGCACGCCGCAGTAGAATTATTGCATTCCATAAATGTTTAGGTTGTTGATGGATTTATGGCTCCAGTGCCTTTGTCAGGGACATAAATTGTTAGTTGAATGCGATTATAATCTATTAAAATTAAATACATAAAAGTCAGTTGCTACGTTAGAAATAATTACTACGAAACTTCGTAGAACTTTCGTAGAACCGTAGTGGTTCTACGTAATTCGTAGTACTACAACTAATTCTACGCTTACGAGTTTCTACACAATGCTTATTACGAAGTCAACTACTAAACAGCAAGTTAAATATAAAACTATAAAACGCTCGTCAGTGTGGGGTGGAGCAAATTGTATTATTTATATTTTGTACTGTCAGTCCAGCGGACTATGCTTTTATGTAAATATGATTATGCACGACGCACGGGCGAAACTTTCCCAAAATGAGTTTGTAACGAGTGTCCGCGACGCTACGAGTTTCGCATGCGGAATACCATTACGGGAACCACGAATAGTTTTAATCCTTCCTATTTTGCTGATAAAACATCATACACTGTTTCGTGCGGTGCGGTCGAATGTACGTCGGTAACCAAGTTCGGATTGCGGTACGATATCAAGCAATTTATTTATCTTTGTATATAAGGAGAAATATTAAATTGTATTTGCAAAACCAATCGTGTACGGATGAGTTAATGTTGAATTGGATTGAAATAATTTTGTATAATAAATAACAACATAATGTTAGCTTACGAAACCCATATTGCTTTGAATAAATTAAATATTTGCTTGCAATTAAGTGACTTCAATTTAAGTATTGTGTTTTTTTTTTGAGCTGGTACGAGAAAGTGGCTCCACTGCATTGGATAGGGGATGCACTAGATAATAAATCATTACGTACCTCTTTTAAAATACACCAAATCTTAAATAATACAGAAATAACAACAGCACAAATAACAATATCCAACACATCGTATATTCGAACAAAACCGCATAACACAATACACATTCACACAACGTTTTTGGACCGTAATCTTCAGACATACCTGAAGCAATCGGCAACTGCACCGCATTGCCGCAACGGGCCGCAACGTCCCACAACGAGCCAAAGAGAATGCAGTAGCCGTCGAATTGAAACTGGAATTGCTAACAACAGAAAGTGCTTGGAGAAACAATGGGGAGGATCTAATTGCGGTGTCCCAGGCGGGCTGGCACGCGGCTCGTGTCGGCTTGCATTCCGCACCGGTTCAAATCGTCACTCGATTGTTGATTTTTGGTTAGATATGCCTTGGCCTTTAAAGGGTTAAGCGTTCTAGAGGTTTGATAGGAGAAATCATGGTTGTCTCAATAGGGCAACAATTATTATAATCAGTTTTTTTTATTATTATATTCTTGGTATTAAACGTTATCCCGGCTAGTGACGGGGTACGTTTCATGCTCAAGCTTCGCCCTTTAGCATCGTTTGGTTATTAATGTTTATGATAACATTCCCGCTACTCGTCGGCTTTCTGGTTTTTTACTGTGTTTTTGACTAATATTAAACTTAAATTATGGTTGGTTAAATAATAGTTTAGTTTAGAAGTTCAATCAAGTTTTAATTAATAGAATTTAATTTTTTAGTTGTTTTGTATCTTTAATCTCAACAAAGGTAAAATACATAATCATTTTTTTATAAAAATATTACCCATATAGAGAACAGTATGCAATCCTTTTTGATAAAGGACATTTAGGAAAATAAACATCAATTCATAAATTCAAGGTTTGATTCTCAGACGTTTGTCTGTCATTTCACTTTAAATTTACACACAATTATTATCAACATTATAATCATCTTCAGCCACTGAAAGTCCATTGCAAAATATAGCTCGTACTCAAAGTTTTCCACAGCAACCTGCTGAAAGCGGTCTGAATCCAAGCATTTCCTACAAGCTTTATTAGTTCCTACGCGGAGCTTGTACGTGGTGTCCTGGAAACCTTTTGGCTCCATAAAACATAATTTCTTCATTTTCTAATCACACGAACTTAACTCAAAGACTAAACGGTATTGAGATACGTGGACAGAACAAACAAAAAGTAGAATCCAGTGAGCAGATTAATGTAATAATTCGTAGACCAGCCTAATTAGTTAACAAAAAAATCTCGCGCTTATCAGATCCCGCCGCCCATATGGGCGATTTTGCGTTCGACTCATTCAATTATGCAAAGCTACCATTTGTTAACAGATTTTAGGGTAATTCGGTGAATGTCGACTCGGTTTTATGCTAATCAGCTTAGTGTCCGTTATTTATGTGGTACATGCTTACAAACATTTCACCGTATAATGTAGCCCACTGATAACGTTATTTCGTGCAATTAATGGCAGAAACACTCACTGGCGCGAGTAAAAGGCGTATTAATATTTGGCGGCATTGTTGCTTTTGTTTAAATGTTATTTTGTGTTAATTCAATGCAAACGCGATAAGCGTTCAACAAACTTGTAATGTTTCGATACTTGGTTATCTTCAGGCTCGTATCGTTTATGGTCTCTTTGTTGTTGAGCATGGAAATAGAATCTAATAATGAATAATAATAATGTTACACGTGGGATAAATGTCACGGGTATGTGATCAATATTGTAATCATTTACTTATCTATGTGTGGGAGTGTATGCTAAGTTGAACGATTATTTTCATCACTATACTATTTTTTACAAATTAATTATTATTAAATTGGTATGACGAAGTAACATCATGGTATCTAATGTTAAGTGCAGTGATTGCTCGCTAGTCCGCACAATTATGCCAGGCTAGTCCAAACTGTTTTTTTTTTATTGAAATGAATGGCGAGACGAGCATGCCATTCGCCTGATGGTAAGCGATACGACCGCTCATGGACAGTAGTATAACCAAACAAAACCATGAATTACAAGGCAATGCTTGGCATTCCACTGCGCTCGCCATCCTGAGACATAAGATTATTTATGTGAGTCCGCAAAAATTAATATGACGGGTTTTATATCATATTATATTCAGTGCCTGCTTTACCTGTGTATACGAATATTTTATTCATAAATAGTTGATTCCTATCAAATATCTGAATTAGGATTCTATACGCAATTTCCATTGGACCGAAATTAAAAAAAAAGTATTATAATTAATATACTTACTAAAAATACACATTTTAAGTCGATTGTCTGTCTTTAAAATTCGTTATTGTATAATATAAGCCCGTACTGTCCAAATATTGAGTTGTGTAGGCAGACAGCGGCCTAGACCCCCAGGCCCCCTGGGGAGGACATTATACGACTTGGTAGCGGGACGTGACTACGTTTATGCGATTATTACTGCAACTTCGTCTTTTTTGGTTTTTAGTTGAATAAAATACCTATTAATAAATTCATTTTACTGTCAATCCTTAGCTAATCTATAGTGATACGGTAATATTATAAAAAAAGCTATGTATATCCCTAACTTCAGTACCTAATTACAAAAAATCGAATGTACTTCACGGATTATCCTACAAGACCCTACAATTTTAACGAGATAAATGTATCCTCTGTTACCTTCCAACCTTTTATATTATGACGATTCTTTGCCCAAATACTGCGTGAAACAAGATGTCCCACTTTGTGGAACGTTAGATATCAGGTGAAGTAAAGAAGTTTATATTAGAGGTCGAATGCAACTCCTCTCAGCGACTGGTGAAAACTACAGGAACACGTTGAAACATAGTAGTGTCAATGGCTCGAGGATGGCGTAAATATTGGCTTGATGCTGTCAATGGAAATATTCATAGATAAAATTAAAAATTAAAAATACCTAAGGTACAGTAAATGAGATCGACAAGGAAACCAGAACTTTGCCGGGATTACACCAGCTAAAAAAAAGATAAATCGCGTTGAATTTCCTTGCAAAAACCATTTAAATGTCAAACAATTGCGTAGAAAACAAGCCGCTGCGTCAATAGGGTGGTGTGCTAACTAGAGCACAGTCGTCATTACAACACTTGGCGCGATTGTAGTGGTTTCATTACAGGCACGACAGAGGGGTTTCCGCGTCGACTCGTCGCCACAAAAACTGAGCAATTTTCTGATAGTCATCTGACACGAAAATGGTTACATTTGACATGCCATTTATATTTCCATTTATCAAACACTACGTGACATGGGTGTGTGGGTAATGTATTGGCTAATTATATTAATGAAAATAAAATTATCTGGCAATCGTTTTGATTGCTTTTTAATGTATACGTTGTTTTTTGTTCTTTTTAAACGATTTTATGATTATTAGTTCTCAATTCCTAGTAGCCCCGCTTATCTCACAGTTATGGGTGTTAAAAATGCTTATCTAGTAAACTACATATTGATTGCTTGCTTGACGGCATCTTTTTGGTTCAACTAAAGCTTTAGTCTATGTCGGTTGGTAGACTTCAGATACTTTCAAAACTCTAGTGGAGAATCGAAGGTACCAAAGAATATATAAAACATAATGCGCAATAAATCTACTTTTACCCGTCAAAATACCATTTCTTGTAGTGAGAGATTACCCCTACCACTGAATATACTTATTCCATTACTATGCTAGCGCTGTTGTCGTTTTAAATAGAGAGGTGAGTTGGAAGAAAGTCAACTGAATGAAACGCAAGTCTCTTACTAAGGTATTACTTGTTCATGTTCATCTTCTGAGAGACTGTGGTATGGCGAGCCCATTCATAGTATACTATAACGAATCGTGAAGGGCATTTGGATTGCCCTTTGCACTACTTTATCTTTACTCAAAAATTAAATTACAATTTTGTTAATACCGGGTATATCAAGACTTCGACCGAAAACAAAGCCAGGTGGTAGTATTAGTGGTTACAAACATAATACAATTAAAAGATTCGCAATTTAGTTAATTTAATGTTTTTAAAGCCTTTATGTACTTTAAAAAAAAATTCTAGTTACATTTAGTTTATTTTACAAGTTACGTAATATTAATTAACAAATTAATAATCTTAAAAAAATAAATGAATATAATTTAATTTTCTTCAAGTAAAGTAGATAACTTAAACAAATGTAACTAATTTAGATGAAAGTAATTATTTATTTATTTTAATGATTACATAATAATATACTTTTTTGTCATTTCAGATGTGAAGTGAAGCCAATCATACTGAAAACGAGTAGGTATAATATTAAATCTATTAGCTTAGTTCAGTAATGGCTGTTTGCGGTGCCCGGCTGTGCCTAGCCTGCAATTACTTTTGTATTGTAACTGCTTATTAATGTTATCGATGTACGGAGCGGTAGTTGGTACACCGCTTTACGTTCCTGGTAAATTAAATGTAAATATATTTTTATAGTTTTATGTATTTTTTTTTGTTTTAAATGTTTGCTTTATAAACTTACTAATCGAATGTCAAGAGCTTTTGAGAAAATAACCTTCTAGTAAGGGGTAATTCTACCCTAAGATCTTGAAGACTAACAGACGTTTAATTTTAATATTGTAAAGCTATTTAATTGTAATATTGACAATGTAAACTGTATACTATTCCAGTTTGCGAAGCTAACCCAAAATGCGAAAAGCATGCAACGCAGAACCCATTTCTGCGATGTTTTGGTGTTGTTTCGCTCCCGAAAGCCTCTTGTTTTTCTTCGCTATGAACCAGTGGTGAACCGCGGCGCTCTTTTTATTCCGCTGTCAAGATTACAGTGTTGCGGCTTGCTTCAAAGTAATTATGTTGCTGAAAGTATGAAAAAGCCAAAAGTGAAGGAGAATTTTGGTCGGTTTAGTGCTAAAAGAAGTATAACGACTTTGATGAAGGCGGTCCCGGCAAGATCTCTTTTTAAGATCATTCTAGATGCTTTATGGGCGAACCGACAACTTTGCTTTTTCGTAACGGTGTTTGCTTTCATCGTAAATTTTGATATTAAGGCGTGTTTGGCGTGAAATTTAAATATGTTGGGTAAATAGAATAGAAACCGAGGAGATCGGTCTCATCAAATTGCATTGAAGTGGAAGACTGTAGGTTACGGTTGGAAATGGTAGAGCTGGATTAAGCGTGTCTCCAATTTCAATGGCATGGTCAGTGTTGGGCAATTTATATGGTTAATGTTTGATGTAGTGTGAATTGTGTTTTAACCTTTAGTGTTTATTTATTATTTGGTGTTATAAATGCTTAGTACATATTTAACTTTGTGTTGCATGTTACACACAAAAAATATTTTTGTATTTTGATTATAAAAGTAAAGGCTCGAAATGTTTTAAAATCAAGATTAAGAATTATTTAATCCGTAAAACATAAACAACAAAAAATATCAAATTATTTTAATTAATAATTGTCCGCTGTCTCACAAACATGTTCGTAATTATACAAATACATAAATCAATACGATGCTTTTTAATTAAATTCACGTGACTGAGACATGGCATTTAATTTATCGCTTGTTCAATAATCATCCAGCAGTGTATATCAAATTAGCAATCGCTTACTTTTTTATTAATAAAGAAACGCACTATCTACTTTAGTTGAAGGCAATACTGCTGCAATATTATATGCGAAATACGACATGTGGTAGTTTTTTTTATTCACTCTATGATCGCTATATCAATAATAAAGGTTAGATCATTCCGAGATCGTAAAAAGTGAATATGTCGTTAATTTCTCCGTTACAGCCTTTGACAGCCTCCGTGGCGCCGTTGGTTAGACGCCGGCTATGAATTTTGAGGCCGCGGATTCGATCCCTGCACCGACAATAATGTTTGTGAGGTCCACAAGTATTTGTCTCGGGTCTGGGCGTTTGTGAGACCGAAAAGTCTCTCGTAGTTTCTGATACCCACGACACAAGACTTCATTGATCTAAATGCGGGGTCAGGACTATGTATGTGACTGTTGGGTGTGTTTATTATTATTTATTTATTTCTGACTCAGATATTTAGGCTAACGCCCACGCAGGGGAACGCATACTTGACAACTTTTCATTTAAAGTTTGTCAAGCTTATTATCCACCCCAATGTGATTTATCGATTCCATATGAGATTTTCCCAATTTGGATAACTCACACAAAGTGGAAACTCACACGGCCTGGAATTGGAATTGAAAACCTCACGGTCCACATAACTGTACCAACAGCATGTATAGGCTTACATGCAACTACCATATTGCTATTATACCATGGAGGCGAGTAATACAATTTTTTTTCCGTATACAAACCTATATTCACACATCTATTACAAGTGTGTGCTCCGAACCAAGTTTTTTTGTATATGTCAGTATAATTTTGTCAAAAAAATTATTACAAACGTTTTATTTGGCAGTTTTCTGGCAATAAACCGTGTTGCAATGATTTATTTCAATTTATTGTTACCCTAACAATAGGGCTAGTTATAAAATATTCAACTATAAACTCGTCAAAACTTCGCTTCGGGCACTAAATCTGTCTAAAACTAGATTGAGCTTACATAACTGAGTGACACATTTTGTTTGGATATATAGAGATTATTTATAGCTGTGCCAGATTGTGCGTATTCTAGGTTATAATAACCGATTGTGAAAACCCGGTCAAAATGATACACTTCAGTGTGTGTTGCTTCAGGTTTTTGCTAAGTAATTCGAACGCAAGTCACATGCTTGACTTTTTTATGGTTGACTTGAATTGTTTATGGTTTAGGAAAACATGATAAGGAAATCCTCAGATCTACAAAATGTACATAAGATTTTAAAGTCTACTTAGTTTCACTTAGCCAACCTAACATAAGGTCTCAACCACCATGGGCTCATAATGTACAGCAAATATGGAGAGATTTTCCAATAAATAATTTTTATTACACTACTAGGGCTAATTTAATGTTCATGGTTAATCTATAAAATAATTATTCGCTGCATATTTGGGGTACCTGAAGCTTTACGAAGCATAAATAATATTTTGTTCTTTATTCAGAAAGACGATAAAATAATTGTGTAAATATAATTGAATTTACAACTGACCGAGGCTAATTTTATATCAGTTGTTGTTGAACGGTCTTTGTGACCGTTTCAGTTATTAAGTCTCAAAGGAACTCGACGGGTGTTCCAAGCCTTTTGCTGTATAAAGCAGGCCCGCAATAAAAGGTTAACTCTGCGTTTAAACCCTACCGAGTGTTAAGCACTCGTTTATTTTTAAATGACGCGCATAATTTCATTATACAATTTTATTTTTGTGAAGCGTCGTCTTTATTCAAAGGCGTACCTTGGGATTGATGTTTTATTAAGTGTTTTATAATACTATAAAATGTTTTTGGCCTTGAATTATTATCTGGAACGATTACTGTCAAATATTAGGTAAATTAAAAATGAAGTATTGAAATAAAATGTGAACATAATAAAAATCAATTATAAGATTTTTTAAGTAAATATGAAATTTTATACTTGACATGCTAAACCAAAGCACATTGTTAAAGATTTAACCTATAAAATCCTTGTGCATTGTAAGTACATTGAATGACACAAGATAGCTTATTCTCAGTATCATTTTTAAAATATATTTGTAATCATTGAAATATTCAAAGTATTTATTGATATAAATGTTCTTGAAATATTAATTCTAAACTTTTAAAAAGTTGTTATTCCACAATACCATTAGTTATATTAGTACTTATAAAAAATATGTAATATATTTTTGCACACAAACAAAAATCGAACCCATAATACTCCATTTGTCAACCAACTGCTAGTCCGATACTAAAAGATTATCGACGGTAATAAAACCACCGAACAAAAGTCTGATTACCCACCTGGAGTCCGTTCTCGCATGTGCGAATCAATGGTGTGGAAAAGGCTTTATCGATTTTAAACTACCCTTATGTTGCAGTTTGTTAAACTTATATTGTTATTGGCTTTTTAAAAGGAAATGTTCCTTTGGCTGGACCGTTTATTTCTGTGAACTTCAAAGATGTGCATTTGTTGTGAAAGGAAGGGAAATGTGTTTTTGTTTGTATTCAGTTAGCAGTTTTTCAATTCAGTTGTTTCAGTCTGCGGTCTGCTGTATTTATTTTATGAATAATATAACAATTTTAGCAATTATATTTTAAAAATAATTATATTCTGGTTTGGTTTTAAATAAACTAAAAGATGGGTAATATTATTTTCAACTGTTATTACTGACTGAAACGTGATATACTGTTCAATATTTAATTGAAATTAAATATCATATTTTTTAAAATTAAATATCAAACTACTCGTAATATAATTATAATTTATATACTCGTAGATATAAATTTACTATTTAAAGTTCAATTTCGAAGGATGTAGGGTTAGGGTCTGTAGGGTCCCACTACTGGATATAGGCCTCTCTTATATTATGCCACTTTATCTTTGCTCGAAGGACATTGATGTAGAAAAAATAAATAATATTTTTATACATCTATTTTCCAACCCCATGTAAGTGTCACTAATTACAGAGTAATTATAAAGGAATTACACATCGGAACCACACATTCAACTAACTATATGTGGAGTTTTGAATTTTAATACCGCTGTTTTATTCAGCACACTTCCTTTTAATTCGATAAAATAAGAACATGTGGAAATAGAAAAGAAAAAAAGGGTTGTCTCGTAACCGAAATTCAAAAGGTTTTAAGTTCATAAAGGCTCAAGTTACGTCGTTGTTGAGAGCTTCGTCATTTTTTCATATAATTTTCGTAGTTTTCACAAGGGAACGCCACGAGAGCCGTCGAGAGGGACTGAGGGTTCTAGCTTTGCTAGGAGCTAAACAACTTTACTGAACTGTTTTTGGGAAAATTAAAACAGGTAATAATGATCCCGCAGTCGTATGATTGTTTGATGCATTTACAGACTTTTTTAGTTCCAACGTGTTTTGTTGCGTACATTAACTCTGTTAGCAGCCGTGCGGAATTGCCCAAAAATAGGCGCACGTACAAAAACTATTTCAGTGTTTTGTTGAAAAATGAAAATTTTCCATAGGTAAATGAAACGTTTTTTTGTTAGTGAATTTTTGACAACTAAACGAGCTTTGACTAAACTGTTTCCTCAATGTTCTGGTACTTTATTCAAATTACAAAACGGCAGTGTATTTTGAGGAGATTTTTTAATATTTTATGATAAGACTTACTTCTTTAAAACATTCTATGCCAATGTTTAGTAGAGCCAGGGCTGAGTTTTCATTCTTCAGGTGAGGTTATGATACATTTTTGTTCAATTGGTCATTTTTATACATTTGTTATGTTTAATTAGTTCACATCTTCATTCTTTCAACTTAGTAATGAATATTACTTAACCACTAAAATATCCAAGACAAAAAAATACAAAAAATTAAATCAAAACATGATCGATCACCCTTACACAAAATTGAAATCAAAATGGACAAATACATCAGTGATTTGTAGTAAATAAACTCGATGGAAAACTGGCATAGTCGCACGTATAATCCGCGGCACTACCATCTCAACCAGATTAATATTTAATTACGTCCCCATAACAGACGTGATTGCGTTTCCTGCAACTGACGTACCAGTTTATTATTTTGCCAATTTGAAACGATATTAAATTCTTGGAGGTGCGACCGGGGCCTGTCTCGTTTGAAACTGGATTTATTAAACTCTCGCGTATGGATTTCGTATTAGAGACGTTTAATATGACATGTGGAATAGTTGGAGTTCGAAGCAGCTTGCAATATAGCAATGCCACCGTTATTTCATTTGGAGAAATAGTATTGACGTTTAATGTATAGAAGAGTAGAGATAGTTCTTAAGTAGCCAGATTTTTATGAAGTAGATGATTAACTATATCAGAGAAATTGTCACTTTAAAATGTTATGGTTTATTAATTACATTTTATTATACAATGAACCTGGCATCTGAAAATTACAAAGATTTAAACACCTGTATTTTACTATTCCCTTACTTCTTCCACGAGGATTCCTAAGAGAACATTACTAAAATAGTATAAAAATAAAATCTCTTTTATTGTTGCTAAAAGTAAATACATAAGATTAAAAAACATTGAACCGAGTAATCTGTCTGTGGTTCGGAATATTGTCGAAAAAAAATCGAATCCATCCGCCGCACGACTGGATAATGGAAAAGACGTGGTTTCACAGTACCCAGACGCGAGACAAATATTTGAAGATTATACAAATATTCGTCTCGATGTGGGACTCACACCTATCGCACGTACAAAGGCATTTTAATACTTTTTTCAAAGATTTTTATTTACAAACTATGTTTTATTCTGAAATAAATTAGGATTTACGTCGTATAAGATAAATATACAACGTGCGGATAAATAACTTTCTGCGCTAATATATTTTAAAGTTATACAAATATTTTGATTAGAATCTCGAAGATTTGGTATGATAAAATGTTTGTAAATTCACACAAAATAAATTATGTTTAAAATCACTTCTAAGTTATGGGAGTGCAGACACAGAAAAACTTCAGTACTATTTTTGTCAGTATAATGGATACAAAGTTAGGTAAACATTCCTTCAAGTACGGTTTTGGACCATCGTGCAAATGGAAACGTGAATTATGACCTCATGACGTCACATGAGATGTTTCAAGCGCATTATGATGAATAAATAATAAAACATTTTTATATAATGCATGCAAGTGCATGGTGGCCTATTGGCAACGGATCAGACGTGGCTGCCTACATGTTCACGGTGGTCGCGGGTTCAAATCTCTAACTTTTCGGAGTCTTGTATGAATGTATTAATAGTCAATCACCACGCACTATAACGGTGAAGGAAAACATCGTATATGGGACGTATATGGGCTGATACAATACAGTATAAATGCATACAAATACGTAAAAACTCATTTGAATAATAACATACTTATACTATTAAATTATAATTCCCTTGTAAGGGTCCATTGAAGAATTTTTGACCAAATGTGAAAAAGTTACTCCCGTACTTATACCAGCCAATTCCAAGCAAAGTATTTCCATCACAAATACATCAAATTGTTATATAGTTATTTAAGTTTTCTATTCATAACAAACTTGGCTATCTGCTTCAATAACGGAGCGAGTGTGACTCCTACAGACGTTCAACTTTGTTCAACTCGCTGTTGTGTGCAGTTCTCGTCTGACGTACATACGTGAAGCCACGGGTTGAGTTATTTATAAGGTTTTAGTGTGATTTATCTTACTATAAAACAATAATATTAAAATTATTTTATAATAGAAACAGAGGAATAGATATTTTCAAATCAATTGTTGTAATTAATATCTTGTAGTTCCTTTTTTATTCTATTAATAATGCACAAAGATTAAGCGGGGCAAATAAAATGGTGTGACCATCATTATGATAAGTGAATTATTGAATCACGAGTTCGTTATTATTCATTAAATATTATAAAATTCACATTAGTTACTAAATTTGAATTGAAAAGGAATCTAATGTTGCGCAGTAAATGTACTGCACGAGAAAATAATGATGAATTTAGTTGTACAAATCCATGGACTGTTCAGGTACGTCCATTGAAGTCGAGCTGCTCTCAGGCAACTTTTCGATGAGCGGATTCAAATATTTTCCCTAAGTGCAGATCCTCGGCGTCCGTTTGAAGCAAAGACAACTTTGTGCTCGCCTCTTTCGCAGAATATATTTCGGTAAATACTACTCCTCAGATCCATCGTTAAGCCGGTGATTTTGCTTTGATTGTATGAAAATATGTGCAATTTGATTGTACTGTTTTAATAGATAAAGAATGAACGTATAAAAGTGGGATAAATGCATGTCAAATGAGTATATTGAGATGTGGATGTACGAGTATTATATATAAGGTTCAATAGAAAAAAAGGTAATTGGAACGATATAAAAGCAATGCTTAATCAACAAGGTGTAATGACAATATTAGGTAAAATAATAAATGATTTCACTACTTTAACGAAATTTAAAAGCAGAATTAGGAACATTTGTAACGTTAATGATAGTAGTGGCTCACAATATGTCTAATGATTTACTATGGAAACTATCGAATTATTTAAATACATAAATACACACATAAACTCACGCCTCACTCCCAGAAGGGGTAGGCATAGGTACCACCAGGACACCCACAATTCGCCTTGTATGTTCCGTCCCACGATGTGATAGGGGACGAGCCTGTCGCCATATCGGGCACAAATTCCTGACTCCAGGCTGATAATGAATAGAAAGATCCAAACCACTTTGCCCGACCCGGGATTCGAACCCTGAACTTCAACGCTCAGTATCATAATATAAATATTTTTAGAGATCAAATACAGAATTTAGCACTCTTACGCCCAAATACTGGAACGCAACTTAAATATAACTTGCGCTTAACTACGTTAATCCCGATTAAATGTACTGGCTAAGTGAGCCGTGCGCTGTTAAGAGCAACTTATTATTTGAATGTCGTTCCAGTATTCGGGCGTTAAAATATCTTTAAATTCTTTATGAAACAGTCTTAAATTTATTAATGACTTACTTGGAGCTGGTTAAATTAAGAAACAAAGAATACTCTCAGCAACTAATGCTGCTTCTGCTTCCTCCTTTTGTTCGCATAATGTTTTCGGTATTTAAATTGTACGCAATCGTAGTTGCTTTTAACTTTTCAGTTTATAGAGCGAAAGAATAAACAAAAGTTGCGAAATCCACGCCAGCACTCCGAGTTTGAGTTGCTTAAACGTTAAACGGGATAACGCGAAATTCTTATGAACCAACTAACACAAGTAAAACATTACAATATAAAGTTTTGAGTTGTAATTTGGACGAAAGCCGCCCTGAACACGCAATTAAATGTTTGAAATAATTACGGGGAACAATTACCAAAGTGGCAGCGGAATTGGGGACGACAGATGTTAGCTTTGCCGAGTGAGACGTTCCTTTTTAGCCTTGCCAGTGGACGCGGCGCGGCGTGCTCCTTGCTCCGAACACGTTAAACTTGCAACTTAGGCTTCTTCGTGGATAATTTCCAGCTGGCTGGGATTTTGGAATATTCGATGGTGCATTTGACTTCAAAGATGTTATTTTTGGTGATTTGTGTTATCATAACAGTGATTTTAATATTCATTAATTCTGAATTTAATTTGGAGTAGAAAAAAATAATTATCTATTACAACTTTATTCAAGTAAAAAAATATTGTTTTATCAGCACTAACAGTACATACTTTTCGGAATATACTCAATCTATCACTGTACTTGTTAATTAGTTAATTTATTGCGTTTTTGCTACGAGAGCAAAGTAATACACTTTGCATTTAACATAATAATGCAATTGACTTACGTAAAGAAGCAGCAATGCTGTCGAGTTTTATTTATTACAATTAATCATCAACCTTTCAACGAGTTTAATACTCTTAGAATTATTAGAGCTCTAGTTTTTATGGCTATAAAAATAACATCGGCCTTATTCAAAGACTATTTTAAAATATATTTTTGTTATCGAATGTCCCTTTCGAACGACTTTTCAATTCAGTTTGAGCGAAGAAGACAAAACATTAGATTACTAAAATAGATTTTAAATCGGTCTATGAATAAGGCCGTATTGGAATTAGTGTGTCGTGTGTAGAATGCGATAAGGAAAAAAAATCAATTTCCGATGGTGATTCGGAATAGACATATTTCCATTGTTTGAAAATCGAGTTATATTCGGCTGTGCGCTTATCATTATGCTGCTCCGGCGGGTCGGACCACGCTTTTTGTCTCGCTTCTATCGGACAACTTTCAGCAATTCCACTTTTATGGACCATCTGCTACCGTTATAATCATATTCCATTGAAATAAGATTTTTAATACCCATTTTGTACGATGAACATTTTAAAAAAATATTTTAATTTAGCTTCAGAAATAAGTCGTTTTATTTTGGATTCATTTAAATATTAAATATGTAAATGTGATTTTAAATGGTTTCTTTGTTTGTATTTTGTAGAGTTTGATAAAATAAATCAGCTTACTGAAAGAAATTTGTGTAAAATATAATATTTTATTTAATAGTTTCGCTTAAAGAAAAAAAGAAGAAAACGTGAAGATTTCTTTTGACGGCCTTAATTAACAACTGGGGTTAACTAGGTTAATTAAGCTAATTTTTTTAACAGATGCCTTTATAAATTAAATCAAAGGTTAAATGCCTACAATTATTTTGTAAATCATAATTATAGCCTTAATTAATTTTGTATTTTCATAAACTACTGTTTATTCTTTCTCAATTTTCTTACTCTGCCTGACCTTATCTTGTTCGTACATGGATTTGTCGCAGCATTCACCTTAAAGCTAACAGAATAAAAATATATGTTTTATTTACGGGGATATTTTTTCTGACCCGTCATGAAAAATATGATAAGTACTATCGCCTGTCTTCGTTTTCGGAAGCGTTTCCCTCACACCCAGTATATTATTTTAAAATAGTTATTCAGCATTCATCGAAACATACTAAACAGTATTTACTCGTTTCTATGAAAAATATAACAAAGAAAGCTGCATATAAAAAGGAAAAAAATATTTTCATCTTAAAGATACATGGTAGACGTTAACCTTAATAACGCGCAATAGATATTTCATCTAAGTTGAAATTTGACGATACGCCAGTATTAATTAATGCCGTCCATTAGCGTCGCTTGCTTCGTCTCTGAGAGCGCTCTATCGCTCTAAATGCAATTAGTTTAGCGCGGTACCGACACCGCGCGACACCGAGCTCTCAACCTAAATATAATTCGCACTCTAATAAGATTATACCATGGAGTGTTCATAAGAAAATATTGTAGTCCGTAATGAAATACGCGATGAACTTTTAGCTCTACAGCTAAATTCTCGAGCTTAATTTTACACTCATGCGTTTTTTGCTTTTGTATGGTAAAGTATTTCCGTATTGTTGGTTAGTTGGGTGAGGTTCGTGAATATTTTTATATTTCGTTTTATAGCTTTAGTTTTTATTATGACTACAGTAAGGCTTGGTATTTCTTTATGTGTTTAAGAATTTTAAGGTAACGTTAAGAACACAACTCATTTGCGAAAATTTATTTAGGTTTCCATAATATCAATGTACATTTAAGCTTAATATATTATTATAATGCCCTTAATACTAATCATTTTAAACGCAAAGTTGTATGAACATAGTCCTCAATAACCTAATATTACCTTTTTCTGTTGAAACACTTAAAATGTTGTCTGTTAAAATTATTATTTTTTGACATCAACTTTAACTTCTCTAGGGAACATCAAGGTTAAAAATAATTTTACAAAATAAATTATACCTTTGAATATTAAATAGATCATTGATTGGGCTACTACCACCCAAAATATAAAATATGAAAAAAATACCGAATTAATAACGTCAATTTTGAGGCATTTTAGTAATACTTCTGCTATAAATTTTCTATGAAATTTTTACGTAGTTTTAAATAGTATGGATAACACCAAAGTTAAAACGGTTCGTTCGTTTCAAATGGAGAATTACCATCATGAACATTTATTCGCTAGCCGAGTGGTTTTGTTAATGATTAGTGCACTTTATGCGGTTTTGTTCATAGTATTTTAGATATATCATTTACTTGCATGTGTATAATCTTTTTCCACGTAATAATCGTTAGCATGGAACTGTATTAGTGTTTAAAGAGAGCCGAAACTGCGCAATTTAGATATCTAATAATTTATTTCTATCATGTAAAATATTTACCCAGTTTTTAACCAGATATAAGTAGATATCTTAATCATTTAGCTTATAATAGAATTATTAAATGCCCTAAAACGTTAATAATTTGACAAACTTGTTCATACATGTCGGCACAATAAGATTGCAATTCAATTAATAATAATTTCAGATCATTCTGAAAAAAATATTGCCTGTCGAGAGATGATTCACTTGTATTGTAATTACCCCGCCCTGCTCGATGCCTGATATTCATATCAAATGAAACGTTTTACACTATGATTACTTTTCAACCAGTATGTACTGTGGTCCGTTATCCGGGCGTTTACTAGGATCTGACCCTGTGTGTTTTAACACTCACATTTTTTAACATTATAGATAATTTATATTTAAATAATATCTCTTGAACATTATGGATAATTTATATAGTGAAATGTTGTTCTGTTCTACTTATTTGTACTATTCGAAACTACTGATTTAACCAATCCTTGCAAAATGTGAACGAAGTTTGCGCGGTAAACAGATTTCCGGAAACTGCTGCTTCAGTGCGAGCTAAACGGAATAAGCTAATATTGATAATTGTACGTTTTGCAGGCTACGTCAATACTCATCGATGAATCCTTGATACGTTATTGATAACCTACATCTTATTAATAACTTCAGCTTGAACAAAAGAAATAAGGCAGGCAAGCAAGCTCATCGTCGTTCAGATTTCAGATCCAGACAACTCACATGAGATTTTTACGAAAAACTCAAATGTATAAAGTGGATTGCCGGATTCACGAATCGAATTGAAGGCTTTTCATTTCAGAGCCGTCAAAAGAAGCAAATGGATCAATAAAGCAACAGTTCATTTTAAGCTAGTTACTTATAAGCAAATTTCACACCACATAATTCAATTCAATTTAATTGTTTACGCACCTACCTCTTCTCATCTCTGCATCACCTTAGGTTCGACTGTTAGAGAATGTTTCAGGCATAAAGCCCTCCTCTACAATGTATAATGTATGAAGTGTAAATAAATTAATAAATAATTCCCAAAAGTCGTCGTGAAATCAATATTTTTGTTTTAACCACCCACGCGACGACTAATAAGATTCAAATTGAATAGGTTTTAGAATACAATGGTTGTGTTTAGCTGTTAATATTATTTGAGCCGTTGCATACAATTTCGTCGTCTATGCGAAAGTTCAAGCGAGAGTAAACGGCATTAGACATCTACGGCTCAATGGTTCCCGGTATGAGCCTCGCTAGTTAATGTTTCGAGTGTCGCGGCGTATTTAGAGAGACATCGTTTATTTAAACTTGTTTATTTACTGTTCAAGGAACTTATACAAAAGTAATAAAAGGTATTGGTCTTCTATCACATGTAATGTCATAGATAATCTCTGCGAGAGACTTGATTTTTATAACTGGTCTAAATCTTGGGGCCAAAGAAGCCTTAGCTTGGTGTCGCCATGGGAGGTGTAACTCTATTGTCTTACGATAGAGAATTATTTTTGTTGACAACTTTGTGAAGTGGAGGAGATTAAGCAGGGAAAGGTACCCTGACTACTCGTAGTAAAGAACTAACTAAATTACTAATTAAGTTTATAATGTTCAAACTAGTCTTTCATGCAGGGCTTGTAAACGATACCAATTCACATTAAAAGTACCGGTAAATACCAGTATTTTCATAAAGATACCTGTGTATCGTTAAAATTAAGTAGCGGTAATTGAGTATCGTAACGAAACACAATCGTTATGATACCATAACGTTAACAATTATCGATATTTTTTTACGTCGATAACGTTAAAAATATCGGTAATTTCGTATCGTTACTTTATGCGACGTTGCTTGTAGTTTAAATTGTGAAGACTGCCCGTTATTTATTTGGTGCTTATTTAATCACAAACGAGTGCCGATTGCCGCCACGCTCTTCGCATGGATGTGGTTGGTTGGCAAACGTTGCGAGTTGCCGGGAGCGAATGTAACGAAATACACTCATAACGTTAAAAGTATCGGTAAGTTTGAGCGAAGGTAACGAAACACACTCATAACGTTAAAAGTATCGGTAAGTTTCGTAGTACCGGTATTTATATTTAACGTTAAAATAACGTTAACTTGGGTATCGTTACTTATGAATTTACCGATACCTGCTTCTAGCTCCATTAACGATACCAAAATTTTACCGGTATTTCAAGCCCTGCTTTCATGAATATAGTTAGGAATTTGTTTCTGCACTCTTCAAAATTCTCCTCAATTACATACGGTGTTTTTCTCCATTAAAGTAAGTAGAATTAACTATGGATACACAAAAACACGACTATATAAATTAAATAATAACATACAATTTTAAATGAATAATTCTGTTTAAGCGATCGTTTCGAAATTTATTTAAACAATATCAGAAATAGAAGCATTTATATTAAATCATTAATATTTTGCCTAATGGTTGCCTAGTCAAAAGGCACTAACGATGAATTGCTAATAAAGATGAATCAAAATATTCGGCATTTATTCATGTTCTTAAGACACGTATAGTTTTTTTCCCAATACCTTATCTCTGGTCGGATCTTTATCAAGGAAGGAAATTGCTTAATCTTCGCTCCTTAAAATCAAACTCTCAAATATTTACCATAATATTGCTAACGACTGTAGGCGTGAACCTCTCACGAATAGCTTGACCTTTCAAATCAAATTAAAAAAATATATTTTTTAAACACGTGCAAATCATTTGCAAATGAATTTACTGGTCTAAAATTAGAAATTCGTTGAGATTCTTTAGTAGGTATTAGAGGTGATATTTGCGATATTTGCCAGGCATTGGTTATTGTACTGTTCTCCTTTTACTGTGAACTCTGTGCTGGGTCTAACGCAAATTATTAGCACAACTTTAACCTCCCCCCACTCCGCTTTTCTTTCACGTCCGGCTTCGCTCCACGAACCCTCAATAGATTCATTAAGACTCTAACGAGATCTTCCCGGGAGATTCATGAATGCTTTGTTTCATTAAATGCGATTTATTTTGTTTGTTATAATACATTTTCACTAGATATTTGTTTATTTCCGTGTCGTCTTTGGCCTTGGGGTGTAAGACGCCATATTGGCTGTGATGTCCCATCACAATGCCGACTAGACATTCCCCCATTCATAATTATATCAAGTAAGAAAACATTTATTTTTGTAGCTTTGGCAAAATACTTTCATTTTTTTCTGGTGATGGTAGGTTTTCCAAACGTTATTGACTTGTAGTTCTGCTGTTTAAGGAACTAAGCATAAGCCTTTGTAATTCTTGTTTAGATGGAGTTTATATCTACGACCAAAGTAAGTGCCTTTTTTAGCTTTTTAACATCGCATGAATTCAATTTTCTTAGCACATAAAAGATACATAAATTTCAATACCTATGCGCATTGTGATATACTCACAATTTTAACACAATAAATTTATCAAAATATGGTGTTATCTCATTAGAATGTCCTAACAGGTTTTTAAATCAAATTTAGAATTCATTGTTAAAAAAATATTTTAAACTTACTAGACATCGTACTCGTTGCGAATTTTGTCAAAGGGTTAATGAATTCCATCAAAGTGAGTTAACCCTTCCCGATTAAATTTATTACATCGTTAACTTCAATAAAAGCGACAAGTACATTCAAAATTAAATATAAGTCAAAAGCAAACTTACAATGTTTGCTTGTATGCTTTATATCAAAATATGGTAATTCCTCGCCGATCGACTTCTTAATATCTCGCTTTAGAGAAAACATCAAGAGTTATCTTAAATATTCCTAAGATTTTCAAAGAAATCTGAAGTCGGACCTTGAACTAGGTCAGCGTGGTAGACTAAAGCCTTTTGGACCCTTTCAATCACAGCCATCATCCGCAATCACTTTGTCAGCCATCATCCATACACCATTCTTTCTTATATTTGAATTGCAACATCAAAGAACAGAACTGTATCTATCTGCATAATATTTAAGCTTTAAATCAATAAAGAATTTGCATTAAAATACCTTTTGATGAAATCCAACATGCGACTGAAATGAAAGAGATTAAAAATTCACCCTCCATAAGTTACTTTACCGACAGCTTTGATAATTAGGCAGCTACGACCGCCCGGCTTCAGCTTATTATATAAATATAGCCAGGAATGTGGTCGTCTGCATGTAAATAATTATGCGATTTTGTATTGAAAATGTTGGATGTTTTAGTTACACTTTTAACCTTTTCTGTAATTTCCTTAACAATTATGGGCTATTCTTCTATTCGTTAGTTATTGTAAATTTATGATCTAGATGATTTTATAAATATTGTATTGATCAACTCAGTGGTTAAATTGATATAAAAATACTCTTCAAAAACTGTGATATTTTAACAATCATTCTATTCTGCTTTTTCTATATCTTCTGACTGACTGCTCGAACTAATGTCGTGAATTTCGTATCTTCAATATTTACATTATCATTTGACATTTCTTTTGTTAATGCTATTCCAACCGGAAAATCATCCAAGGATTCCTCGCAGAGCGAACTTTATTAGGCAAATCAATGTACTGCGAATATTTTTGCCAAATTTACTATGTAAATGTCGACATTAAACACCTTTATTGTCGCACTAAACGCAAATCGATCGGAAGCGGCGTGTCGTCTCAAATCTGGGGAGGTATTTTTCAAGGCGACTGCAGGCACGCGATAAGAGCTTTTCGTAATGTGACCGAATTTCAATCAAATTTATGAGTTATAATAATGATTATAGGTGCTTTATCTGCTCCGCTCATAAAATTTTCCCAATTTGAATGAAAAGGTGAATTCTAGTGTAACAAATTCGGAATCGCAAGGCGTTGATAACGTTTGCTAAATTAATCTTGAAAAAATTGTACAGAGGGGAATTGCTGGAACACCGATTGATCGCACCACGTTTGTCAATGTTAATATTTATTTTAGATACAAATGAATGGTGGGGTGGACTGAATATTAATTGAGTCTTGGAGGTGGAATTGTGTACTGTTATAAATGATGGCGGAGATGATAAAGAAGTAAATATTGAAGAGATAATTTTTGTATATTGTTTTGTTTACGGTAATTTAATTATAGCCGTAATATAGGTCAGTAAACAAGATATTTATTCAACGATGCTTTGATGAGTATTTATACCGTTGTAGTTTGTGGTAAATTTTGAATAAAGACAGCTAAAAACTGCATAATTCTTAACAATCACTTCTTTACTAAAACTTACTATACGAGGCTGATGAGTTATGGTTTCAACTTACATAAATTAGAGTCAATCTAAATTATGATGTTACACGTTTTCCTGCAGACTGATTGTTTATTAATTTTGTAACTAAATCTTAAAAGCAAATTCTATTCAAACAGTATTCAAACATAAATGTAGTTATTTCCTTTAAGGCCTTGTAGTAAATCTTGTATAAATGGTACTTCGTCATCCAATAAAATAAAATACAGCTTCATCAATATTAAATCGTAAATTTTCGATTTTATTTGAAATCATTTTCCGATATAATAAGTTATTATAACACTTAGTAAAAGTCGTCGAGTGAAATCTTTGTTCCTCGAAACCCCGGGGAGCGGGCAGACCGCTCGCAGCGATTGAAATTTAAAATATTGTACCCTTTGCCATTATGCGAGCTTATTCACCCTTGAAATATCCCTAGGGGGCGCCAGGTACAACGATTGGGGAAAATATTTTACACTTGTTACTAAGGATGTCGCTTTTAAGTCTGCCATTACCCTTCCAATTGAACACGACTTTCAAACCTAATACTAAACTCATAGAATTCAAAATTCTGCACACACGCCCGCGATTTCATGAGAATATTTATGAAAAGCACTTAATTACTGTGTCGAGAATGAAAAATTGTTATTGAAACCGAGTTGATTGAACTGGCGATTCATAACTATGTCATTTTGGATGCGACGCTAATGAAAACACGATTAATCACCAAGCGCACTCTCAGTGAAATGTTATGCGACGCGTGATTCTGCAATTTGTTTATTGTGTACTATTTTTGTTATTAATGACCATTCAATTCATGATGAACGTTCCCTTTTTAATCTAGATTAAAAATATATGCAACTTATTTTAACATTTTTAATGGGTTTGACTTTAGTTTGTCATGTTTCAATACATTTTACTATTAAAAAGCAATGGCATAAACCGCTTATTGCACAAAATCGAAATTGGATTTTACTGTCCGAAAATAAAATTGTTCCACATTTTAATAAAATAAAATAATTAAAAAAAGCGCACCATTTAAATATTGTTTTTAAAATGGTAAAATTTTAAAGCATACGCATTAATTACGTAGCAAAACAAAAGATTTCGTGCATTTTGTGAGGCTTAAATTCCGTCGGTTAATTAAGCGCATTTTAAAATTGGAGCCACGACGAGCTCGGCCGACCTGACGGTTAGTGTCATATCATTGTTTGCTCGAAGCGTTTTTGTTTCGCATCGGCTGTCTGTTGCGTCTCAACCTAGAGCGGTCTCGAAACAATTTTAAATTTGGAATTTCTTTTCTGAAATTGATCCTTGTTGCGTGAAATTTGTAGCAACTTGGAGCCCTAAATTGAGATGCACAACCCAGTGCACATAATTAAAATTTTCAGTAAACCTTGGCAGTACGAAAATAATTAAACGAATAACTCCACTCATTAGTCGTCATTGCGGTACCTCTAGGTGCACAGTGAGGGCGTACTCTGCCCGCATTACTGGATATTAGCTCCGGCCCACTGGGCAGAAAGCGAACGTTTACTTGATAAAATAAATTTGAACAAAACAAACGCATCCGCTGCGGCAATATGAATCCACCTCTCTGAAGTTGTGCTAAGCGGCATGGAAGTGGAAAAATGGTAGCCCGTTGTGGGCTAATATGCGAATGCTTGGAATACCGCCGTTAGATCTGTCATCAATACCTGAGCGATATCGATAGTAGCAGCAACTTATCTTTATGTCTTTCGGATTTCGATGGGGGAGAATTGGCATAAATCACTCTCGACTACAAAAGTGTTTGATGGCTTGATTTTGTACGTGTCTTAAAAATAAAAAATAATAAGCTTCTTTCAAGTTGATAAAGTGGTCATTTTAGTTGACATTTTAGTTTTTTAAGGTTAGATAAAGAAATAAGAAATATAAAAAATAAAATCAAAGAATCTCTCAAAATGTTAAAACGTAACTGCAAAATAAAATCTCTTTTTCTTTTTTCGAGTTTGTTTCACCGGGCCTTCTCAGGCAGTGCTGCGTTAGACTCGGTGGTAACATTAACCCGTTTAAATAATACTCATGATCCATTTAGACACTAATTAACGTGAATAAAATATTTCCTTGAAAAAGTAATGCCATAAAATATATTATACTATATGACTACCGAAAAATAGTAATTATTATATAAATATTATTGTAAAAATATTTCGTAAATAGAGAATAAGTACTGCGTGCATTGACTTGTCATAAGAGCAATTTAATTGCTTCCGTGAACAATATACTAATTTCACTTAATTCCTTCAATTTTTAGTGATATTATAATTTTCAGTTACTTTGATTCTCAATTATTTTTCAATATCATAATACTAGGATATCGAACTGGATAAATTAACTCGTTAAGAATAACCATACCAGCTCACTCAACACAAAATTTTTCCATAAAAGTGATAAAATTTGTAAGAGATAGCGTGTCCTTTGAATGTTACTTTATTGAAATCAGTTCTTTTTAAAATAGCTCAACCAAGATCCGCACAGACGCTGCCGGAGAATTTAAATTCGTAACTGAATTTAAGCCGAATTGAAGTGTCAAGCGTAACGAGAGACTCACTCATGCCCTGTAGGGTGGCCATTCGTTAGTCTAACTCTTTTGGTAAAACGACCCCAGGATAAGCCGGGTGCACTGTTAACATTCTTTTCAATAATGATGGGAGGGGAGACGTGAGTACCCCGTGTCTTGTTTATTGGATTTTTTGTTGCAATCTACATATGAATAGCGAAAGCAATCTGTCGGACGTTGGAGGGCGTCGAGTCGGGCTTGTTTTTGTTTGCTTAATCTGCACTATATTAAAAATAATATTTTGTGCATTGCACGTTACCATTACAAGCTTATTTAATATTCGGATAAATATTTGCTCGTTTCTCATAGGTTGTACAAATATTTAAGCTTATTTGTAAATGCAAAATTGAGGGTCGCACTAGCTACAAATTAAATGACTGTACGGAGTAATTTATTTCTCGAAAGATTTGCTACTGCCGAAGCTGTTCATAAATTACGAGCAAGTATCGAGTGGTCCGCACTCGCAAACTATTCGACTCCAAGTTTTCCATATCCACTTTAAAGTTTCGCTGTAAAGTAACAACACGCGTGTTGGCCGCTTTAATAAGTCCCGCGCATGATAAATAGGATCAAGTGCGGGAACGAATGAGAGCCTTTTGTCTCTTTCTATGGCCCACAAAGTGTTTCTCCGCCCTTGTCACACGGAGCCTGAGGGTTGCGGATTTAATACAACGTTTGTGGACTAGAAAACTTAATGAAAGTGTGGCGGGTCTAGTTGTGAGCATCATTATCGACGGCTTTGCTCTCAGATAAAAAGCTTTTCGAAACGTTATGAAAACGTATGCCGCTTTGGGGTTAAACCAAGCGGAGTGGAACGATTCGAATGTAGCCACGACACATGCCTGTTTTATTTTATTCTGCGGTCCAAACTTTGATTTGTTTTATTTCCCGACTGTCCAATTTGCGGATTCTTATTAGGGATTCGGATTTAAATTGCGATTTGTATATCATTTAACAAACGAATTCGTGGGAGGAATCCTTTATTCCATGTACGTTATTTCGTTCAATTGACGAATTTTGAATGATATGAAATATGAAATCGAAAAAGATTTTATTTTTTCAATGAAACCGGCAAACGAGCAAAGGGGTCATCTGATGGTAAGTGATCACTGTCACCCATGAACATCCACAACGCCTGGATGCGTTGCCGGCCCATCAGATCGAGGGAGGAGCGGGAAGGAAAAAGGATGGGAAAAAGAATGGGGATTCGGCATCCACCAACCTCACTTACCGTACGAAACGCTAGCTGTCGCTTTATGATGATTTCTTGTGAGACAATAGTACCGCCTTGGATGAGTCCGCCTGCTGCTGATTCTTCACTGACAACAGCGTAGTTCTACAACTTCCAAAATAAATAATTTATTGAATCTATTAAAATGTTCAACATCATTTAGACTCAGTATTTATTTATTTACCTCCCGGTTTGGGAAGCGGTATTCACTAGAGAAGATTGAGCCTGCCACGGAACGCCTATGTCATAAAATAATTTTAATACATGACTTTAGATGCTTTGTTAGTGATCAAAACCCAGCTCACTGTAAAAACATTGACGACATCAAAAGGCGGCAATAACGTTGCTACCTCAAATTCATCACTAGAATAGTTCTCGCTGTTGATTACGCGAACGCTGAATTCTTCAGCAAAGCAGATGTAGGCCACAAACAGACCGCTATTCAGGGATCAGTAATTAACTGCAATAGTTTTATCAATGCTTAAACTACAAGCCGAGACCGGCTCAGAATTAGTCACGCCCACGTGAGTTTGATGAGGGGTGTACAGTAACGGGTACAATCTTAATTTGAATTTCACGTGCCTCAGTAATTTGTTGTCAAGTGTTTAGCAAACATCTTTCTCTTTATTAAAAAGGGGTCAGGTTAAAACAAACTGAATTTATTTTGTTAAACTATTTTGTTCTGTAAAATTTTAAATTTCGGCAACAAAAGTAAATTGTTTTAAGTGTATAATGTAATTCGATTGAGTGATAAATGCTTGCGCATGAATAAAATCTCGCTGTTGTGTCGGGTGGGCCAAAGAGAAGTGCTGGTCATTCTCACAGTATTGACGAAATTCCAAAGGGTAGCTTGATGAATTTATTGGCGATATTGATACAGGTTCACTTGTGTCACGGATTTTTTTACACTGGTACGGTAAATTGATCAAACTGCATCTGTTTATAAATGCAGTTTTGACCAGATATCGAATAGCAAGAGAGGGTTAATTTCTGCATTCAAAAGAATTATGCCGACTTAAGTTATGCATATTTATTGAGGAATACGACAGATATGTGTTTGTTATACCATTTTAGTAATAGCACTGAGCTGATCCTCTAGACTACCACGTCACAGCGTGGTTTCAAATATCAAAGAAACCACTTGAGTTTATGACGAGAATGTTACGCCTTTCCTTACTTTGATTGTTAACTAAAGCACGCAACTCATAAGTTATTACCATTTGGGAACAGCATTAGTTGTTTAGCCAAGTCTCATTTACCATATGCTAAATCACATTGCCGGGTTGGTGACTCATCACTAACAACTACTTTGAGATGGAAGATAGAGCACGTGGCGTCATACCACGTACAGAATAAGGCGCTTGTCACCCTGGGTTGGATTTCCAAGGAATATAGCCGGTATGTTGGTGTAGAATTTACAGAAGATTCAGCCGATCAAAATATCCGTAAACGAACCGAGCAGCAAAGTTGATGCTATACCTCTATCACCCGCCGTCGAAGTATGGGAAGGGGAGATTAACAGCTTTCGTCCCGTAAAAAGAGACTAAGTACCTTTACGTAATATTGGTAGAGGACTGTACCTAGTGGAACTTCGAATACGTGCTGATAAAACTAGGTAATAAAACCTATGTCATTTTATTTCGAAATATCTTGCGGGTACTAATTGTAACCCACATTAAAAGGGAAACAAGACAAATAAAATCCCTCCAATAAACTTGCAGTAAACATTAGTAGACCATCACCTAACACACTGCGAACAGAACAACTACCGCGTGATTTATGTCCTTTGGATCCAAATTACACTCGAATCTCCATAGAATTAAAGCAAGACCCCTTCGGCGGCCATTCGGAAAGGTCGCATCCATTCGCAACAACACGTTAAAGTTACACAGACGAAATGGCCAAGCGACGTAGACAAAGCGGGCTCATCAATATAACTGAGTTTAGTTCTGTTCGCCAGAGGGCACGGAACACCACATTAGTACGAGATTAATACAGTCGTATCGAATGGTTATTACCCGTCCCTTATTGGAGTCTTTCGATACACGCAACGCCTATTTGACTTGACTTGCTTCGTTGAACACTTCCGCGATTTGAACGCGTATTTTTGGAACGGAACCTTTGGTCAGTCAGGCAGAATGTTTTTATTGCGCACCACATGGTTATTGTCAACATTTTAGAGTCTTGTAGCTGTCTTTCATTATAATTTTTACGTAAAAAATATGATTTTTTATTACGATGAGGGGCGAGATGAGCATGCCATCCGCCTGATGGTAAGCGGTATTACCGCTCATGGACAGTAGCAAAACCAATCAACACCTTGAAATACAAAGCAATGCTTGGCATTCCACTGCGCTCCCCATCCTGAGACAGAAGATGTTAAGTCTCATATTGTCCAGTAAAACAATGGCTACAATGTCCTTCAAAAAACACACATTGCATTGTTTGCATTATTAATATTACTAACATATTCTGACACTATTGTTCCCATGCTTCGTTTATCTATGGCTATTGAATGGCGCGTCGATTGCACAATGCCAACCTGACGCACGATAGTCAATGTATCGTTTGAATAGAAAATAAACATTAGCTGTCATTTATTGAAGTTGGTTTCGCGAACACATCATTTAATATAATTTATTACGGTATACTAAGTTAATCACAAACGTGTAATAATTAATTTGGACAGTATCAAAGCAAACTGAAAATTTAATACACGCGAGCGCAAGGTACGGTTCATTTGATCACATACAATGCCTGATTAAGCTCGTACAATGTGATCATTTCGATTGTTTCATGCAAATCATTAATCTGTGTAAATTAGAGATTTTGTATCTCATTGCTTTGTGGTCGTCATATCGTCAAATAATTTTGACAGCGGATTAACTTTGTTATTAAAATAACAAAACCTTTTTATACACTTAGATACATACGTCATACTATTTACACCGACCTGCTGTAATTTTTCGCACATGCACTTCAAGGTTAACCTTATTTGTATTATTTTACAATTGTTTTATAAACGCACTTGACACAAAAACAATAAATTACCATAATCAATTTATTATCTCTCTATTCAATAGCATTAAAATTAATTTATTTTTGCCGCGCTTCTGTATCTCCACTTCAATGCAGATCAGAATCTAATAAATATCGAGATCGAGTAAACGATTTGTTCAAACTGAATTATTTAAGTGCAAGTTCTAAATGAATAGGTGCCATCAATAGTAAACAAGTGGTTTCCTTACAAATGTCCCGGGAGCGAACAACACGTATTACGACTAGATAATTTACAACCGACCTCTCTTTGCTATCTGACTCGCCAATCTACAAATTGCTTACGATCGTACATTCAGACTTGTTTCAACATGAATTTTGAAGTATTCGTAGTTGATACAATTGCTCCAAGCTGTAATATAGGCTATTGGATTTATCTTCAAGGGATTATTTCAGGGCAGTGGCACGGTGGCACTAAAACAAATGAGTAAAGCTTGCGTGTTTTGTCTGGGTAGTGAAAGAGCCTGATGCCTTATTACATCTCACATCGTTCGCCTCTCTTTCTGCAATTTCTCCTCTAAAACCGACAACGCACGTATGATGCCTTCAAGTGAACTGTTTGCTTGTTTTATTTCATCTTCTTTTGCCTGTCCGTATCTCACGCTTAATTGAGGTTGACACAATATGATTTTATTTTTCGTTAAAGCCTGGTTCAGATCCCTTTTCAGGGCATGTTCATTCGACTTTTTAGTTCAAGGCGTTGGAGCGTAGGATTAGTTATCTTATATATTTAAAAAGTATGTTCTTGAGTAGTAAAATTACAAAACTACACAATAAAATAACTCTAATAAATTCAGCTTGATGGATTTCAAGTTTCACGGGAGAGTAGATTAGCTAACATTAATCGGAATACCTAGTCGGTGTACCTAAACTTTATATGGGTTGATTAAACGTCAACCACAGGAAATGCGGTATATGATAAAGCAGCATTCACGGTAAACAATATGGCGATTCGGGAAACAATATTAATCGGTATATCATGAGCATCATCAGTTGTAGGCACTGCTGATTCGTTCCTTATTATAGACCTCAACGATAAATTTTAACAGCATATCCTAGAAGTGGTTATTTCTAATACCTTTTGTATCTTCATCAGCTCATCTTTCTACCTTAAATCTGGATAATGTACTTTGAAATATCGTTAATTTCAAAATGGCGACATTATTTTCCATGTAGATATACTGGTGACAGGTCTCTCATATGTGAGAGGCTGCCTGGGTAGATACTACCGCAATATCTGTTTCTCGCGCCAAACATCAGTGTAAATGCACTGTTGTGTTCCGGTTTGAAGGACATTGTAGCCAGAGTAACTACTGGACATAATGAGACTTAACATCTTATGTCTTAGTATGGCGAGCGCAGTGGAATGCCAAGAGCGGAGATTAAAAAAAAGATACCCCTGTTAATGACTGAACAAATCAAAGTTTTACTCCAGGGTAATATCGTTTAGTAACCATGTTCACAGTTCAAAAGAGCAGTAATTTTGTCAAAGTACTAACGAATGAGGGGAAGAAAGTGAATTCGTTAATTACTCGAAGTGCGTTCTGCAATTGGGAGCTGGGCGCGTTGATAAGTAAAATTACAAAGTCTCGTTGCTTCAGCTTATGTTAATGTACTTGCTTGTTGATTGCGCTGGTTTGAAAATACAGCGGTGTTTGGAAACTAAAAAAATACAAACCTACATCAATCTTATCAGCTCAAGTCACATTAAGTGTAGTCATGGTGATGCTACAATAATTATCATATAATTTAATTTACTATGCGCACAGACTATGCGTTGATGTTGTTGATTCAGTAACTTTATTGCGCTATTAATTAGTATAAATTCGAATGTATAGTCTTAGTTTATTTACCTTACCTATCTTTCTAAATAAAAAAAGGATTAAATCAAGTAAAAGACTTAGTTATTTTAAAACATGAAGTGAAAAATAGTATTTGTTTAGCTGAAAAGCTTAAAAATTAATTCACTTTACTGCTTTAAAATTGGTGAAACACACATTTTTTAATTAAGGTTTTTTAAACGGACGTTGGTTTTCGTTTTTCATTATTAGCATGTGTTTCAATTAACAAATGCATGCGAACATTTCCTGTGTTAACTTTCACCTTGACACGTCTGAGTCGAAAATTAAAGTGAATCCTTTGAAATTAAATCCGGCGAATACTCAGCGAGTTAATTCAAACATAAAGCAAGATTATGATCAGAGTTGTGGAGTTTTTGCCCGCGAGAGGGCGCTTCGTATCTTTCGCAATCACTAAGTTAATTAGAGTGAATCTAGAGAGCAAATATTCAAATAAATTAACCGGCTAATTCAAGCAATGATGCCAGCTTCTTATATAATTAATAACTCGTATTACTTGAACTAGGGGAGACTGTCGCTTAATTGAAAGCGCGTCAATTACTACGGAGTAAATAAGGTCTCATTGACGGATTAGTGCAAGGGTAAACAAAAATTTTTGTCTTGAAATTGTAAATAAGATTTTCTAATTTTGCAAATTATTCCTGTGTATTTTTGTAAAAAAGTATTACCTAACTTTAGGATCTGTATGTATCTCTATCAGCCCATATACGTCCCACTGCTGGGCACAGGTTTTTTTTACAATGGAGAGTACGAGCCTTAAGATGCTATCCATAAATGTTAAATCATAAAGTAATTAATTTAAATAAGCTTCGACTCTACGGAACGATAATTGCTTCTTGCACCAGTACCCGTTTTATACTACAATAATTTGATTAATCCTCCAAAGCACTGTTATCTTCGATACCTTGTTTCAGAGTACATCAGCTAACAACACAGTGAGATAACTTCGCTCCACTGACCTCGCTCCGGAGCATAAATGGAGTGTGTCTCGTATTGACTCAAATCTCGAATCCGTTCGTTCAGAGAGCACGTTATACTCAAGCGTCGCGTTGGCCGCTGTTATTTTTAAATTACTGAGATTGTTCTATGTGTGAGTTGATTTTAACGCTTGTAATTGTTTAAAGAATAATTCTGTAGAGACATAATATATACACGTATCCGAATATACATAAAGGACGACTATGTCCCGAATGGAGTAGCTAAGGTGATTGGCACAATATTTTGTCAAAATTATTTCCACCCCAAATATGTCAGAGGGTGCCCATCCCCTCTTAACTCTTACATGTTATGTAGGTTAAAATAAGTACTTGAGCCAAAAAACACTATCCTTCACGTTTTAATTTAAGAAGTTATTTATAGCATAAGGTACGTTAGAGTTAAAACACGGAACTAAGTTAAATTTAGAATTAATATTTACATCAAAACGTCTTAACAGAGTAGTTAAAAGAGGTTCAATTATACTAGAAAAGTTTAGGTGAGAAATAGCTAACGTGGAAATGTTTAAAAGGGAACAGTTGTTTGGCAAAAGTTTTACGATTTCTATGAATTAGTAATCGAGTTGGCCGGTGTAGTTCATGAACAATTTATATCACCTAAATTGAAGGACCCTCCTAAAACTCTTGTTTAATTATCACGAAATATTCTTCGCGCGTAATGAGACCCAATTTTTGGAACACCTGTTTGCTTCACTCAAGTATTTAATAAGTTATTCGTGGCAGAGGTGAAGTATATATTTTTCAATATTTATTATTCATTTTATTATTGTAGTTGTGACAGTTTTAGTATTCTATTCGGCGGAAATACGAGTCTTTTTCTATATAATTATTATATTTTTCATAACTTAAATGACAGAGTTTTTTCCAAATGTTTATGCAAACAACAGTTTTATTTTATGTACTAAATTGATCATACGGCCAGGGAATGTTGTTATAGTTAAATAATACTGTTGTTTATAAATATTCCACAGATTAAAATGACTGCCAATCTTAACTATCACAATAAAGAAACAAAATCTCCACAATTTAAACAAACCTCCAATGTCAAAACTAGTTATAATAAAAATTTAACCAAAAAAATATTCTCAAAAATTAATCCTCACTATTCATTTTTGATTTTTTGTAAACAACTTTCAAGCGACGGTCGACTTTTTATTTATTAACGTAATCAACTTTGAACGTATCGGACTTTGTACTTAAAGCTTGTTTAAAAATTTAGCACCAGTTTCCTTGGATGGAGTTTGTTGCCCCACGAGCCTTCACTCTTAATTATTACTTTGGGAAAATTAAGACTGTCGTTTAGCCCGGAGTGCCCAAACGGCTGGAGGATGCTACGCTCTTCCATTTATCTAAATGTACTTTATCTTACAGGGGTGAGAACGAGCCGTCAATATGTGGAGACGTCATAGTGTTGAAACATTTTCGGGTTATTTTAGTTCTGTGATTAATTTTTTGTGTAAACCCGGCTGGAGTTGGGGTGTATTGGTTTTTACGCATATGTGTGTAAATTATATTTTATTTATAATGCTTTAAGGCTTAAACAATTTGACAGATTTCAACATGTGAGGTGTTATTAGATAGTCTCCGCCTGTTCTAACATTTAAATTACATTTATAGCATAGAGCCATCTCTATTTAATGCAATCTATAATTTTAGTAATGATAAAACATAATGTAATAAAAAATAATGTGTTTTTGGGAATGTTTCGGTTCAGCGCTGAGCGCCAGCGCGCGTCTCCATTAATTATTTATATTTTGTTATTATATTTATACTTCTAGTAACTAATTTGATATTTTAATAAAGACAAATATAGAATGAATGTACAAAACAAAAGGTTTATACTTACCATCACTTTTAAAAAAAAGTAGTCGAATGTCTCCACACACGTCTGTGTTCTGTTTGACGCCTCAAAGTAATGACGATACTAGGCACTACCGCGCGTTAAGTACATTACCTATTGTAAGTGTTCTTTGAGATGCGTACACACCGTCGCAAATCTGTGGGACGCTTTTACTCTAATTATGAGCTTTACCATTTATACGCGCGTATGATGAACCTTTATGAAAGGACACGTATATAAGTATCGGTGTAAAGGAGAAACGTGACATAATTCTCGTTCGTTCTTTTCCGCCAATTAAATCTCTCTATTGCTTAGTATACGTTTGTATTGACACAGTTGCCAGGATGTCAAAGTGAGTCTTAATAATAGGCGCTTGTTATTTTTAAATATACGTATATTATATCTTTAGGTCAATTATTGCAGGGTTAAGTGAGGTGATAATAATAATCGTAGCCATCAATAATACAAATATACTCCATATTTTCAAAGTTATGCGTTCCTATTTTTTTACATACATATATAAACTCACGCTTTTTTTCCAGAAGGAGTAGGCAGAGGTGCTACCAGAACACCTAAGTTTCGCCTTGTGTGTTTCGCCCACGATGTGATCCAGGAGCCTATCGCCATTTTCACCTATTAATATTATGTTTATTAACTATTAATACCGTTTTTATCTCTCACACATAAGATATAAGACTATTTTGCAACCATTTGTTAATTAAATCTCTTATAGAACAGATAAGCAGAAAAATCCATTTAATCTGTATAAATAAGTTCAATGAACTCAGTAATCACGTAGATGGGTTTTATTTGAACGAAAAACGTTTAACGTCTTGGTAATGTGTCATTGTTAAAATGGTTTTAAATATTAACAACGAAATTGGAAAAGTACAAAATCTTATTTGCTGAAAAAAAAGCCCTACAGGCAATCTTACAATAGATTGTCTTTTTGGTTAAGTTTTTTTTTATATTACACAGTCCGTTGGTATGACGCAATGTAGATAGACAATCAATCCAGATCAATCCAGTAGCAATTAATACAGAATTTCATATATATAATAACTATAAGGCTTGAACTTTTAATTGTAATAATATTTTTTAAACCCGAGCCAAAATGCTTACATTGTATTTAATAATTTTGAATTAAGTGTCGATAAATTACATACATACATACATAAACTCACGCTTTTATCCCAGAAAAGGTAGGCAGAGGCGCCACCAGGAAACCCACATTTCGCCTTGTATGTTCCGTCCCACGACGTGATAGGGAGTGAGCCTATCGCCATATCGTGCACAAATTCCTGACTCCGGGCTGATAATGAATAGAAAAATCCAATATCACTTGCCCGACCCGGGATTCGAACCCGAGACCTCAGCTTTGTAACCATACCGTAGTACAACTACGCCACCGAGGCAGTCGATAAATTAACATCATTATAATGTCGACCAATACTAGCACCTGTATTAAGCTAACGCCGACCTTCAACATACTTATTTGAATCATTATTACGATGTTTCATCATCTTTATAGTACTCTTTATCCAACTAATTTAGAAGGCATATTAACCAACTTATTTAGAAGGCATTGTGATCGGAAAAATAATTACCAAATTAATGGTTAACCAATTTGGCAAAGATTTCATTTGCAGCGCGTAAATTGTGGTCGGTTCTCATTTTCATTGTTGTTGTGAATAACAAAATTTTAATGCAGCGGTCGACGGGATTTACGCTAAACGTTGTTTAATTATACGAATCATTTGATTTAATTAAAGATAACAGATGGTTAATATTGCGTACATTGTGCAACCAAAATAGTCTTATTTTTGTGACAGAGATTTTTTCGCTATTAAATTAGTTTAGTTTTTAACCGCTTCCAACAGGGCTATGTGAAGATCCATAGGGGAGGCCTATGTTCAGCTGTGGACTTCCTGTGGCTGAAGAGAGAGAGAGAGAGGGTTTTTAAATTGCCACAGAGCTGTATTTTGGTTGGACTCTATCTAGTTTTATTTTACACTAATTAGTTTTTGTGTCTCAAATAAATTAAATTAGTACTTACAGTAAAGAAAAAAAAACTTTTATTTTTAAGGTCTGACGTATCCTCTAAAAAATAATTACGGAAAAGAGATTACCTCGGATAAAAATATATCAAACTCTTTGCTACATCACATTTTACGACTTTTTACTTAGAATTTTTCGGGAAAATTCGAAGCACGCCGCTAATAGACCTTTTAAGTACAAGCTATGTAGGTGTATTTATTTAAGTATCCAATTTACCTTGTCTGCTCTCCATCAACAGTAAAATTTGATTATAAAGGGCGGAATTAAAAGTTGTTGTGCTATTAAAATTTCCACAGGCGTCCAGATTTGAGTAGAGATTAGTTTAATATTAACAGAATTTATCAACTTTGAACTAGGCTATACCTCTAATTCTACAGTGGATTGACGCGATCTAGTGGTCTTTATCTCAGGGAAAACCGGGGCCAATTATACTACTTTCTTTTATGCAGGAAGGGTTAACGCCGGGAAGTCTGTAGTCAGCACTCTTTTGTGACATTTCCTCTTAATACATTAAATGTTTACAACGTATATTTCCCAGAAGTTGAAGTTATTCAGAGTGATGAATAATTTTAACTTGACGATTCGCTTGCTTCTACAAGTAAAATAGTTTTACAAACAAAAATGATTATACATTGTGTATTTGTACTTTTTCTTTTAACCAATACACCCAGTTTAAAAATGTCACCGAATGCATGTACGGGGGGAAATAAAAAACAATCGCATTACTCATAAAGAAGTCGTGTACTTACAAAACGGATACATGTATACGTTTAAGTCGGTACGTTGGGTATTAGCGCCAAGTACGAACAAGAGAAATGTTATAACAAAGATAAACTGCGGCTTCCAGTTGTAAACGTAAGGTTTTATTTTAAGTGGTTCGTACGTGCATTTTTTTATTTTTTCCGTATCGTCGTGTGTTTCGGAGTGGCTGTCACGAGCCGCCGCGAGCCCCCGCCGTAGATTCTTAAACATATTTTACACACTGGCGTATAAATATTTATGAAAAGGCTGTCCGAATTAAATCCAGTCTAAGCGTTTACGACGTTGTATTGTACTTCTTTTTTCACAGACGTCTGCGCAATAAAACGTTATGTAGTCGTTGACGTTGAATGATTAACTGTTTGTCGGTTTAGTTGAAGGCCGAATGCGCTTGCCGCAATAAAACATACCACAGCTAACTACTCGTAAAAGTGGACGAAATTGCTTTTTGAAAATATTCATTTCGTTTTATGAAGGACGCTTAATATAAATGCTGCCATTTGCAAGCTTCCGCGCATGTAGTAAATATTTATTTTTGTATTAATTTCCCTCTCTGCGCACGTTTAGTGCTAGAAAAATTTTTGCGTTTTAAACCATAAAATTTGTTAAATGCAGAAAAATACTTTATTCTTGGCAACATAAATAAATGCTTGTTTCTTTAAACATATTCTGCTAAGTATAAATAATTCAATTTTCAACTTCCTGGTTGGTATATATTTCCTTATTAAATGAGCAAAACGCTGCGGAGTAGTTACCTGCCGGATACGCGACGTATTAGATTATCTCTGGGGACTAAGATAATGCGCCTACATACTTCAGGCGGCGTCTAGGGGACTCAATAATCCCATAACACACTATCCTTCGAAATCCATTTATGATATATCACATAAACCAGTCCGCGGGCGAATTTATTTATTCTTACTCGAGCGGAGACAGAAAAGATCAAATAGCCTTTGTCCTTACCCTTCTTTACTTATTCAAACAAAATTACATATGCCTGCTTCTGGATCGACATTGCCCGAAATTTTACGTGCTAGAGATAGTGTCATGAATATAAATCTATCGTAAAGGACACCGTGGAGAGGTTAGCCGAGTTTACGGCGTAGCTCACTTTGCATTCTTTGTATGCGAGCCCTTTATGGCCGCTTTATAGACTAAGGTCATTTTGCATAAAGCTTCCACACCGAAGGAAGTTTCCTCGGCCGTTGTGTGACCATTCGCCCTCCCTACTGAATTTTGCATTACTATTGCGGTAGACATGATACCCCGCCGTTGCAGGTGCTTGAAAGAATAGTGTGGTCGATGTATTGTTTCATTATTAACCATGAGAGGTATTAGTCTGCAGAAAGGTCGTCATCTGAAATACCTTTTGGTTAGACATCGTGATGTTTTGATGGAATTTGGAAACTTAATTTATACGGAAACCCCCAGATTGTATGGTGTTAGTAAAATCCTATTGTAATTTAAAATTATGAAGAAGACTGTTTAATATCTATATATATAAAAATGAAACCCGTTTCGCGTTGTCACGGCATCACGTGTGAACGGCTGAACCGATTTCGATAATTCTTTTTTTAAAATGTTTGTGGAAGTCCAAGGATGGTTCTTACGGCGAGAAAAATTCGAATAATTGCCGGAAAAACCCTAAAAACAGCCCTTTTCTTTTCCCCATACAAACGTTTTCTAACTAAAACGAGCTTTATTGCTATTGTATAAAGTTCATATTGAATTACAAACACAAATATATATAAAAATGAATTGCTGTTCGTTAGTCTTGCTAAAACTCGAGAATGGCTGGACCAATTTGGCTAATTTTGGTCTTGAATTATTTGTGGAAGTCCAGAGAAGGTTTAAAAGGTGAATTTGGTCCACTGGAAAATGTTTTTTTAACTATATTTTGAAGTGAATCTTCTTCATACAAAATGTTAATAGGTTTCGCAACTGTCAAACATTTCATGTTCAGTAAACCGTCGATACAGTAAACTCTTCCCTCAAATTAAAGAACGTATTTAAATAAAGGTTTCGAATCGACAACATATATCCACAATATTCGAATAATGGCGTATTTTAGATTTTAAATATGTAGAATAATGTCATTAATGAAAAAGGATTGACATTTAAATTGGCTGTCAAATGTTTATGCGTGTGTTCAGAAATGCATTTTGTGTAAACAAAAATTCTTTTTAAAATCGGAAATCACTTTTATCACATTTTTTTACAATGTCCTATCCTTCACCACCATTATACGAGTATAATTTAAAATCACATAATATCATAATCCCCGGAACTACTGAATCGATTTTAAAAATTCTTTCACCGTTTAAAAGATGAAACATCCCTGAGTGTCATAGGCTATAATTTTTCCAAAGTGGTTGAAAAAAGGGTTGGAATGTTGTATAGAAAGTCAAAACCAGTTAAGTTATTTCTATGAAAAATTATATTATATTATATTTCAGCTCTTTATTACAAACGAAAAATAATGGCAACCAACAATTTTAGAAAAGAAAATTATTGATGTGAAATAAGGAATGACATGTTGTATGGAAACCAAAATCACTGAAGCGTCCGTATTACTCATCCGATTTTCCATAACCGCAATCTTTGAAGTTGTAATGTCAAAAAATTGTAAGGCACACTATTTGGGTATATAGCGATGGGATAGAATAGAGTGAGAGGGACGGGATAGGATCAGATAGTTGACAGATTTCATTTGATGGGATACGACGAAATATAAAGGCACGGGACGAGACAGGATGGATAATGAAAAGAAGGACGGGACGGATCAGGAAGTGACTTGACTGACGGGACGGGACGGAATTGAGGAGGACAGGTCATAGTCAAAAAAGAAGCGACAGTAGGGTAGCTACGTCAAGTTTAGGTTTCAAGAGGTTTAGGTATACAAGAGTTTGTACGAAAAATAATATCTATCTGATGTGGAGTTGAATCAAAAGATATCTGCACCCAGGCGAAGCTGGGACGGGCCGCTAGTAATAATATAATTCATAAAAATATGTGAAAAATATATTCATTCACAAAGCAACTTAAATGAAATAATTTATTCTATTTTATATTTTTTAAATATTGTTTGCGCTAGTGCTTGGTGGCCTGTAAGTGCGTGGTGGCCTGTTGGTAACGGACCAGACGCGGCTGCCTACATGTTCACGGTGGTCGCGGGTTCAAATCCCAGGGCACACCTCTGACTTTTCGGAGTTATGTGTGTATTGATAGTCAATCACCACGCACTTTAACGGTGAAGGAAAACATCGTGAGGAAACCTGCATACCGTAGCGATTTTAAAGAATTTCTACGGTATGTAAGTCCGCCAACCCGCACTAGGCCAGCGTCGTGGACTATATGGCCTAACCACTCTCAATCGATTCCCTCGATTGTAGAGTAGGACCGTGCCCTGCAGTGGGACGTATATGGGCTGATATAGATAAAAATATTGTTTCTGTTAGGTGATATCAGTTAAATAATAATATAATTAAATAAAATGCTATATTATGTTTGTATAATTGTACAACATAATTTTAAAAAATCATAATATTTATCATGCCTTCATCATTTTTTTTCACAAACTAAAATAATACTACACAATTCAACTCCAGTAAATTGGGCAAATAGGCGTGGTGGGTACCGGTCCATAGCATTTAAACGTTGTTTGGCGGCTGAAGCGATCTCTGTTAACTATTAATCCCATTTTCTTTGCTGGAGATAACGAAACTCATTTAAGATATCTCGCGAACGCCTTTCAGACGTTTTGGGGTGCAGCCTTTGGGACGGCTATAGAAGACTATGGAGTCGACTTATATTAAAATTCGTGAATTTCAAGTAAAGACTTGTATAATATTCGAACAATAAATAGATTTCATATTGTTATCTGGTAACGAGGTGAGTATTTTCAGATAGGAAAATATACATGCGCATAGTAGAATGTCAATATCAAGATTAAAATATTCGAAAGATACATTTTGTTTGAGATTTCCTTATGAAAGACTCCTTTAAAATTGTACACATGTGGCGGTATCGGTAACAATTCTATACAGATTCTGCAGTATTTTTCTCTATCTTATGAGTCTCAAGATTTAATATTTTCAACGCCCAGCACGACATATATTTATATGCAAATCAATCAAACCAGCACATTTTTATTAAATAATTTTCAGACTTAACCCTGTTCATACACTTCAAAATCCTAATGATGTTATTTCTAACCTTTTAATACAATAACGACTCCACAGCACACCTGCGCTTTAATACGTATTTCGTCTTAAAAGACCAAAGGTTTCACTTTATGTCTAATAAAATTTTCTTCAAAGTATCCTTAATTGAAAATTCAAATTTATGCATAAGCTCTGATTGTAGAAGCGCCGTGCCGTAGAGGAACACCAGCGGTCCACGACAAGACACGTTAAAGAGATTTCATGCCTTTTAGAGATTTTCCGGACGAGACTGTTAGCAAATTGCGTTGATGAAAATTACGTTACAGATTAAAAGGGACAGTTTAATTAATTCCTAGTTAATCCGCGACAATGACAAAGGTGTATTGTGTTATTAATACGTCATTAATAATTCGGATTGCGTTCACTCAAGATATCAATTACAATTTTATGGTTTCGAAATATTCGTTGGAATGTTTTCTTTGATGTACTAGAAATATTAATTAATTATACTTAAAAATCTTAGATATTTGCTTTATTGTTAAAAGTACTTTTATAAAAAAAATCAGATCCAGAATACACATTTGCGGGCGATACCTACAATCATATTATAGGAAGAACTTTTATTGTTTGAATGTAGATAATAATATTCTTTTAAAACGTTACTTCAAAGGAATATTTGTTTATGATGTTACTTCACATTTTCCTTCAGCTTGAAAGATTACTCAGTCGATTTTAAACTAAGCAGAAAATTAACGCTAAGTATACGGGCGATTAACTTATTTATAAAGTTACTAACAACAGTGTTTAAGTAAAACTCGCTGTTCTTTGGCTTACTTAACTTGTCTGTCGTTTATAAGTCTATAAATGTCAGCAGACAATGTTTGTAGTACAACGCTTTGAGTGATGTTCAAAGCGTGAACTAGTTGCTAATCCTTAACGATTGTTTGCTTCTATTATTGATTACTTGATATCGAACTTTTATTTATTGTATGTAATATTTTATTCCATATAAGGTTAAAGTTAAGTTAGAGTTGAGAGAGTTGTAATAGGTGGAATAATTTCAACATTTTAGTTTTTTAGTATTTCTTCGTTTATTTAGTGCAGTACTTTATTAGCATGCAGTAAAAGCTAGTTTTTATCCCGGATTATTCACAATTTCTAGATATTTTTTAACAGGACGGAAATATTCAAGAATTGAATAATGCATTGTACCTACTTTGGTCAAAAATATTGATGTGAAACTCAGACAGAGTATTTAGTCTGAGATGTGAAATGACTTACACTGGATTTTCGCGGTACCCACATTAATGGGAAAAAGACATTTAACCCGTAATAAAATAAAGGTTTTCAGATAGCCGAGAACAATTACATGACCTTCTCAATGAATTGAGACAGTGTTAATTCTATTTAAAACTCCCGCGTGGTATGACAAGGGGCTTTTAATTGGACGAGCCTTCCCGAGGTGCAGCTAACGGGGTGCAAACGAAACAAATCGTTGCTAAATGATAATTTAGCTGAGTTCAGCAAAATATCTGTTTCATTGGGGCGTCACAATCGGATGCGCAATCTAGCATCGCGCCCTCTTCCGTTCATAAATAAAATCGGATGACATTTATTTCATAACGACGGAACAGTGATAAGGCGAGACTTCCTATGTTTCCGTGAACTTATCTACTGAGTTTGGAATTGTTTAGTTTCACTACACTTCGTTCTTGCCGTGTGCTAAATTATTAATATTTATCACTACGGAATTGCGCAAAACATTCAGCTTGTACTCAATGGAAATTATTTTATTTTCTTAAAGTAGAGGAAGCACTCCGTAGAAAATTGTATTCAGATATAAAATGACTTTGACATTAGCCAAGTAAATTTTAATGTAAAAAATATATCCGACACAGGCTACGTTATAAAGTACAAAATGTAAGAGATTAATACCAAAACCATCCCATTAAAATATTAAATTTTAATCACGACTTAATACATCCAGTGAGTAGGAAACATCCAGGGACTGACCGCTTAACTTTATTAAATTTGCGGCATCGTAGCCTTAAAATAAATTAATGGGTACGCCAAACACAAGGCGAAAGAGCTTTTAAAATCTCGGCCGGTGTCCACGCACGCAGGTGAGGCCAAACATTAGCTAAATTGTTAGGATCCACGACATAATCTCTTTAGTCTCTGTTCTCGTTATTTTTACCAGAAACGTCCGTAACAGTTACTTGTAAAAGCTGAAATAATTTAATAAAAGCGTTATATCTTTCTCGGGTCACGTAAGAGGGCCTTCGGGGGGAAAATTACATTTTGTTTGGCCACGTCCACGACGCGACATGGGACAACTCAGTTAACGAGTGTTCAGGATTCTTGGTATTCTTTCATATCTCGTACAATCTCTTTACAGATATATGAGTTTGCGAAATCTCCCGACAAATCAGCAAATAGCTATTTTTTGTTGTAATCGTATTTGATAGGTCGCGTGGGAACAATGCTTATTTATGAAAGTAGGTTATTGAGTTTGCGTTGGTTTAGAAAACAATTGCTTCGTGTCGTATTTTTATTTATTTTAGGTGTTTTATTTGACTAGTCTGAAAAGTTTTGAAGTTGAGGCTTCTTATGGGGCAGTGACCCATTGGCTGAACAAGGTTAAAAGGGGTAGAATGTCATAGGATGATGGCTGCCAAAACTTTTTATTTAAATCTTCAGACAAGATTTACTGAAGGACATCGAGTGGATAATTAAAATCGGACGATAGATCTTTTACTAACATTTAATTACTTTATTATTACATTTTAAAACATTACAGTTTGTGATTTTATACCTCTTGTACATTATGGTATAAGAAACTGAACACATGTACATACCTACAACTAGCTAAAACACAAATCATAGTAAACTGGTCCAGCCGACTCATTATAGCGGTCCATCGTACATAGGACATTAGAGGCCGCAACTAGCCGCATACATGTGTGTGGCAGTCCGCTGCCACCGCCTTTGCCTCACCGCAGAGAAACTGAAGCAACGCTATGCTTCCGCCTCCGCCCGGCGCACGAGTCAGTGACGCCCGCAACCTCGCCTACGCAAGACCGCTGTCGTCCGCCCGTCCGCTCCGCCATTACGTCTTGCTGGGACCACGCTGTCCTCCGCGCCGCTTACTAACTGCCTCGCCGAAGCACGCGCTTTATCATAATTAATTTGCCTACTAACATTGAGTGACAGTGCATGTACATAATACACGTATTAAACAATCGTATTGTATCGGATGTTTCATTGGTATATAATGTGGATAGGAACCCACATGTGGTGACCCCGACGTGATCGCCAGACAGAAACGGTCACACCTACGGAGAAAAACAAGGTAACGAAAATGGAAGAACATTACACAGGCGAAAAGGAATCGGTCGACCGCGTGGCCGTGCGCCTGCCGCCATTTTGGCCGGACGATCCGGAAGTATGGTTCGCGCAGGCCGACGCGCAATTCCGCATTTCTGGGATCAAAGAAGATACCACTATGTTTTACCACGCAATCGCCCAGATAGACCAGCGTTTTATCAAGGAAGTCAAGGACATCGTCAAGAATCCTCCTACCACTGGTAAATATGAAAAATTAAAATCTGAGTTAATTAAAAGATTATCGGTGTCGCGGGAACGCCAAATTAGCCAATTGTTATCCAGTGAAGAATTGGGAGATCGAAAGCCGTCTCAGTTTTTACGTCATTTAAAGACGCTCGCGGCGGACGGCGTCACAGAAGAATTTTTACGAAGTCTGTGGACAAGCCGACTACCACCACACATACAAGCCATTATTGTGTCGCAAACATCGAGTAATTTGGACGCCATCGCGGACTTAGCGGACAAAATAAGCGAGGTAACACCATTTCCCACTCATATTGCAAGTTCAATTTCAAATAACGACGATTTATTAAAGCGCATAGACAACATGGTGACTGCACGCATCCGGGCCGAACTGAGTCAGCAGATCTCAGAATTGAATTTAACCGATCGCGGTCGATCGCGATTTCGACGTTCGAATAACGGCAGGACAACCAGCAAGAACCGTTTTAGAAGTCGTTCACGTAAAGAAGCACCCGGTATATGCTGGTACCATAGCAAGTTCGGCGACGACGCTAAAAAGTGCTCGCCGCCATGCACGTATAAATCGGAAAACTACAACGGCAGTTCGTAGAAGCGGCGGACGACTGTCGTAAAGCTTCCAGCCGCCTTTTTATCACAGACAAGAAGACTAAGGTACAATTTTTAATTGACACTGGTTCTGACCTTTGTGTGCTACCACTAAGCTATAGTCCTCACTGTAGGAAACCAACGGATTACAGCCTTACAGCCGCAAACGGCACCACTATTCGCACGTTTGGTACAACGTCACTTAGTCTTGATTTGGGTTTAAGGCGTAATTTTTTTTGGAACTTTGTCATTGCAGAAGTCGAGAAGCCCATCATTGGCTCTGATTTTATGGCTCACTACGGGTTGTTGGTCGACTGCAAGAATGGCCGCCTCCTGGACAGCGTCACTACACTGTCGACACCCGGGACCGTGCGGAACTACGGTTACCCTAGCGTAAAGGCAATAGCAGGTAATACAATTTACCATAAATTGTTAAGAAGCTACCCCAGCTTGACTACGCCTCCTGGCGTGTTCCGAGAAGTCAAGCACGCGACAGTACATTACATACGCACCACACCTGGGCCTCCAGTTTTTTGTAGGCCAAGACGCCTCGCCCCGGATCGCCTCCGAGTGGCTAAGGAACAGTTCGAGAACATGATTCGAGAGGGTACAGCACGACCATCTGATTCACCTTGGGCTTCAGCACTACATCTGGCTCCAAAAACGAACGGCTGGAGGCCCTGCGGTGACTACCGCGCTTTAAATTCAAGAACCATCCCGGACAGATATCCAATCCGGCATATTGAAGATTGTGCCCACAGATTAGCCGGTTGCACAATATTTTCAAAAATTGATTTGGTAAAGGCTTACCACCAAATACCTGTGGCACCAGAAGATATACCCAAAACTGCCATAACGACACCATTCGGGCTATATGAGTTCCCGTACATGACCTTTGGCCTCCGCAACGCAGCACAGACTTTCCAGAGATTCCTGGATGAAGTCTTACGGGGGTTAGAGTTTTGTTTCTCATATATTGATGACATACTCATATATTCCAGAAGCAGTGAGGAACACCTGCAGCATTTGGAGGAAGTATTTCAACGCCTACAGGCCTACGGCCTGATTATAAATAGTGCAAAATGTGAATTCGGATCAAATGAGGTAACATTTCTTGGTTTTAAAATTTCTCAACATGGCACATATCCACTTGAAGAGAAAATCAAAACAATTCAGCAGTTTCCGCCACCTAAGACTGTCAATGGCCTACGTAGATTCCTTGGAATGCTCAACTTCTACCGTCGATTCATACCCAGTGCTGCCTGTGACCAAGGACCTTTACATGGTATGATAGCCGGACCAAAAGTCAAAGGTTCGCAATTGTTGAGCTGGACACCAGACTTAATACAAGCTTTTGACTGTTGCAAAGAAAGCATAATACGCTGCAGTCTTTTGGCTCATCCCGTATTGAATGCCCCACTCGCCCTTGTGACAGACGCGTCGAATACTGCCTTGGGCGCAGTGCTTCAGCAGTTAGTCGACCAAGAATGGCAACCCTTGGGATTCTTTTCAAAGAAATTAAGCAAGTCACAAAAGTTATACAGTGCTTATGATAGAGAACTATTGGCTATCTATGAAGGCGTCAAACATTTTCGACATATGGTCGAAGGTAGACACTTTGTGATATACACTGACCATAAGCCAATCACATATGCTTTTCAACAAAATAAACAGAAGTGTTCCCCAAGGCAATTCAACCATCTTGATTTCATATCCCAATTCACAACAGACATAAAACACATTTCAGGAAAGAGTAATATTGCAGCAGATACGCTGTCGCGCATTGAAGCCGTCTCATCGCCGCCAGACATGACGAAGCTAGCTGAATCACAGGAAAACAACGCCGAGCTTCAGGAACTCATCAACAAAACCTCATCACTGCGCTTGGAAAAGGTACCCATACCAGGTACGAACATAACATTATATTGTGATGTCTCTCTATCGACGCCTCGTCCTTTTGTTACCAAGGACCTGCGTCGTGAGGTTTTCAACTCCATCCACTCCATGAGCCATCCTGGAACAAGGTCAACTATAAAGATGGTCACGAGCAGATTTATTTGGCCCTCCGTTCGAAAGGATTGTCGAGCCTGGGTTCGAACATGCGAAGCTTGCCAGAAAGCAAAGGTCCAACGACATACGGCATCGCCTATAGCCGAATTTAAATTGCCCGGGACACGTTTCAGTCATGTCCACATCGACCTCATCGGACCACTACCGTCTTCTCGCGACTATACCTATTGTTTAACTGCCATAGATAGGTACACACGATGGCCGGAGGTACAGCCACTTCGAGAAATATCAGCCGAGACCGTGGCGAGAGCCTTCAACAAAATATGGATATCCCGCTTTGGATGCCCACAGACTATAACGACAGACCAAGGTCGCCAATTCACATCCAACTTGTTTAAAGCACTTACAGATTTTTGCGGGACTCAACTTCGTCATACCACTGCATATCACCCGGCTTCTAACGGCATGATTGAGAGGTTTCACCGGACATTGAAGGCTGCTATCATGGCTCATGGCGAGCAAAGGTGGACAGATGTGCTTCCTGTCATACTACTTGGCGTAAGAACGGCTTGGAAAGAAGACATCAAGGTATCCGCAGCTGAAATGGTGTATGGTGAGCCCCTAAGAATCCCTGGTGAGTTTTTGCATTCCAAACAACTCAATGAAGTTAAACCAGCTGATTTCGTCTCACAACTACGGACATATATGGCGCAGTTGAGGCCGCAACCCGCATCACGCCATTGTTCTAAATCCGTATTTGTCCACAAGGATCTGAAGACTATCCAGCATGTTTTCGTACGGAAGGACAGTTTGCGTAAGGCGCTGGAACCACCTTACACTGGCCCTTACCGTGTCATAGCACGAACAAATAAGACTATGACCATAGAAACGAGCACAGGCCCAGTGACAGTATCAGTGGACCGAGTGAAGCCAGCATACATCTTGTCCGACGAACAAGATGCCAAGCCACAAGCCATCAAGAAATCATCTGATCTATCTCAAGATGACAAACGACAAGAGATGGGCAGAAATACCGACCAACGGGGTGGCATAAAAACTACCCGGTCGGGACGCGTAGTAAAATTCCCTAACATGTATCTGTTCACAGATTAAATCTCCAGCGGGGGTGATGTGGCAGTCCGCTGCCACCGCCTTTGCCTCACCGCAGAGAAACTGAAGCAACGCTATGCTTCCGCCTCCGCCCGGCGCACGAGTCAGTGACGCCCGCAACCTCGCCTACGCAAGACCGCTGTCGTCCGCCCGTCCGCTCCGCCATTACGTCTTGCTGGGACCACGCTGTCCTCCGCGCCGCTTACTAACTGCCTCGCCGAAGCACGCGCTTTATCATAATTAATTTGCCTACTAACATTGAGTGACAGTGCATGTACATAATACACGTGTTAAACAATCGTATTGTATCGGATGTTTCATTGGTATATAATGTGGATAGGAACCCACATGTGCAATATATGTAAATAAAAACTTTACCTTTCATCAGCGGTACATGCGACCTACCTGTGTACATTATTTCAACATTAGCGAAGTTGCGGATATCCGCTCTCCCTAACTTCGCTGCATGAGGGTTGCCGTGAATAAATGCCGCAACAAAATTTACAAAATGTTAATTTTAACCCTTATAACGACGAATGAGGTAATTTTGACACGATGTGCGCCGCAACGAATGGTAATTAGCAAGTTTAGGGTACAAAGATATTCGCATATCGGTTTTTGTTTGGTACATTGCGATTTAATTTTATGTGGCATCGAATTCGTGTATTTTTATTATTTATGATATTTGTATAACAGATTGCATTATTGTTTTAATTGCATTTATTAGAAAAATAATCGGTGCAATAGTTAGATTTAAAAATGTACCAACATTGTCAGTTACAAAATGCCATCCTCAAGGATTTCCACAGCGACCTGTTGGATATCTCGAAAAATATGACCATAAATTAAAATATATGAGTTGTAAGTATAAGTTACGTTAAAGATTTCTAATATAATTCTCGAAAAACCAAATACAAATCCTGGCCAAAATAAACGCATGCGATGCTAAATTGATAGCGAATTTTCACAATTTCAGTACGTTGCACGATTAAAAAAGCTCCATGACAATTTGAAAACTTGCTGTTGACAACTATAAAATGTCAGCAAATTATTTTATTAAACTATGAAAATGGCGCACAAAATAACATGGAGTATGTTTTTAAACATAGCCTGGTAGTTAGGTATTTTGTGAATATATTTAAATATGGAATATTTTTTACTTATATAAGTGCGAAAGTGATATCAGTGTTGCAAAAAACAAAGCGAATATATATTTTTTTATAATATCTGTTGGTACTTCAGATACTATTTTATTCTTGAAATCCGGTAATTAATCCCATTGCTTGTTACTTTAATATGTTTATATACGCTTTAAATAATTTTGAAATTTTACGCACGAATTACGAATCAAAGTTTTGTTTGAACCCGTTTAGGCATGAGTTTTGATAGTCAAAGTAGATTTGCACCGCGACCGCAAACCAAATACTCGATCTGATAGCGGTTTGAAATTAATGTTTGGAATCTTTTGATGTGGCCTGCAAAGAGAACACACTTGCGTGTGTTACAGCGCAAATGGATTTTTGGATTTAGGAACGCTGCAACACATACTTGCTTTTATTCTGTCTGGAAATTTGAATAGTATTTGTGGACTATTTTACGAATAAAATTGTTAGTTAGTAGTTAGTTTTGAACGTACATTGTAGACGCAACAAGACAACACGGAAATCATATCCACCACACCGCATGCAAGTTGTTTTAAAGAGGGGAAAGTAATCTTCTATAATGCCTCGTTTTAATTTCCAACCGTAAATAATAATTTGGTCAATTTTCCACAATTTCGGTTGCGTGTTCAAAGTTTTTATTACAATTTTATTGTTATTTAGGCGTGTTTGTTCCTTGTTTCAGATTACATCGGAGGTTTTAAAGGAGCCGGGCGCTAATGTGAGTTTCCGAATTTTACTTTTGTTTATTATACGTAAAACGTAATTGAATTCCTCCATTTTCTTCCCGGGCAGTAAAACTGAGCGTACTTACACGTAAATAACAAAGTTTCGTGTCCGGCGCGTTCAGGCCGGGCATAATAATAAAGTCCCAAAGCAGATAGGCCGGCGTAATGTGAAACGAAAACTAGCCGCCGGAACTTTTTACAGAGGGAAATTTTAGTCAACAGGAAGGCGGCCCCAACTATGAGTGTTAAGAAACTTTTATGAGCGGCCGAGTCGTTTAAGCGCGAGTCAAGAGTTAATCCGGCCGGCCAGCCGTGGGAGAGCGGTGGCGCGGCGGTGGCGCGACGCTGCGGCCGCGGCTCGCCGGCGACGCCGAATGGCGCACCTGAGACCCGGATTTTTATTTCTGTTTCACATTTCCACCTAATTTCAGCCCGCAGAGGCTGCCGAGGTGGGCTGAACTTTGTTGGGCGTCATAAATTTATTTAACGGCCCGAAGGCAATAAGAGGCGGAGTGTAAAAAGAAAAATACGATACCAACGTGCCTAGCCGTTATTGCAATTAAACAGAGGAAGTAAATCTTTCAATACGAGCGGCGAGCGTTCGCCTCCCGTTTCCTGCCTTAATTTATCGCTTTGTTTTATTCAGTGGCGCGTCCCATTGACGGATTGCGATGTGTTTGATTAAAAAACGCAACTTGATCTTTGCCACCCTTTCTGGTTGCAGCGAGGAATACTAATCTTGCTACAATTCGTCGAGAGCGGTTCGATAAATGCTTTCGTGTCGGCGGTACTTTATTGCCGCTGCTAACTGAAACCGAGCACCTGCCTACTGCCTAGAATGTTGCTATTATTCAATGATTCATGCCCTGTTTAGCATTCTCCTAAGCGTACCTATTAAACCAGACGTGTGCACACTAGGGAGTTTTTCTTTAAATAAAACAAGTCCGACAAAATAAAAACAAAAATAGTTACAGAAAATTCTAAGGTACATTTCGCGAAAATTGCCAGCAATTTTGTGCTAAATGTAAATGAGTTTGAATACAAAAATCACTACTCTAAAGGCGGCCCGTTTTTTAAATATATATTTCTCGGTAATGTAATTGGTGTCTAAAAGAAAATTTGCTTCTTAGAATACAAAAAAGTCTTACAGTACTTATAATATTTTTACTGCAAAAACACTACGAAAGTTTATTACAAACGTTTCATAAGAAATGGAAGAGTTAACATCTGCGTTAAGCGAATTCGAGGCAGAAAGATTGTGCACATTGTGTCGTTGATTTTTCACTTTTATTTTTATTTCCTCGAAGAAGTTTCGATAAAGCGTCGGATTGGCTCACATCCTACAGCGGCTCAATTGCTCTACACACGTATTTAATTTGTTCTGTGTTGATTTATTCCACTTCGATTACTTCATTTCTCTTTGATCCAGACGGTCGGCAAACGATTTCTGCCTTTTTTTCGCAACGTGAATTTTCGATTGCAGACATATTAAACGAGCCCTTAAATTTTCTTTGAGCAAAGTTTGTGATAAAATATTTGACCTTGTACGAAATATCTCAGTTTAGATTAATATTTATTTACAAGCGGAATAGGCTAATTATTTTCAATTCAGTATGAAAATGCTAAGTATATACAAATAAATATTGTAAATTCCCTGAAACTGAATAGCCGTATTTAGGGAAATATTTGGATACTGGGAATTTCGTTTTGAATGAAGTTTGTCTTTATCCATTGAAACAATTGTGTGTAATGTAGAGGCCTAATTAGTTCGTGGGCTTTGAAATGCGTCATAAGATTTAACAAAAGCGGGATACAATTTACTTAGAGCCCCGTCAGTCTGAAGTGCTTATTTTGTTTTCTTGTCAAGTAGTACCACTCGGAAGGGCTTGCAAATCCCGAAATTTCTGCGGTAATAGGAAAATGAAGGGACGAGTGTTAAATTCAAATTGCTTAATGGTTCGGAAGCAGGCATTTCATTTTCCATTCGAATTGTTGCGTAATTTACTACTGCGTGCGTAAACGACGCGGGACCTTTCCTTTTGTTTGCGTAAAAATTTGAAAAAATATATTCCGAATTTATGTGTGAATATTCAAATGAGTGGATATGCCGACCTCCGACATTACATTTATAGGTCCCTGAAAATATTGCGTAATTTTCCGTGCGTATTTTTACTAACAATATTTTTAAGGCACGTAATTTACAAACAGAAATATGTCGCAGAAATTTAATATACCCTATGAGTGCTTATATAATTTGATTTTTAAACGACGTAAGTAATGATCTAAAAACAGTTTTAATTAAACTCAATCCATAATTACACTATACGTTTCTAAACACATCTCAATCATACTAAATTATAGTGCGGTTGATAAACAAACTATTTCAATTAGGCTGATAGTCTGGCGCGACAAAAGTACGGACAGCACAAAAAGCTTTCAAATATTCATAGAGCGCGGTAATTCAGGGTATCGATTCCCCTTGCTTGTGCCACGGCATTAGGGCTGCCTCATTTGACCGATTACCGACATGCGTCACCTTTTTCGTTCTGTTTTAGCTCTGGATTACCGTATCTAATGAACATTAAGGGAAACAAATCTAAGCAATTCGAGGCACGTTGACAATTGTTGAAGTTTTTGTTGTTTATGAATGGTTAGTTACACAAATGTAATTTTAAAGGGAGTTTTTGGGTTCGATGAATTAAGGTACTGAAAAGTATTAAATGATGTGATATTAAATTATCATCGGATATTCCTGGCAGAACGGATACTTGAAGATCTTACATCTATATATTCTGGCGTCACAGGTATAATATAAAATAAAATGACAAAAGACCATCTAGGTATATTTAAAAATCTACATCAAAAATAATAAGTACAATAACATGTTATGATTAATGTAATAACACAAAGATTTTGTCACGAATTTCTCATATTATATTATATTCCACCAATCCAAGGCGGGGAAAATGGACTAATGTTTTATCCTCTCTAAATTATAGTGGTCTTTGCTCAACGTCGGGTCATGAGTGGGTCATTATATTCATTTTTTTTATTAAATTGTATGGCTTTATATTTTATAAAAAAATATATATTTTTCCCCAACCCTGGCGCACAACACGCCCCTCCAAAAGATGCTATCGGACACTGCACCGTACTGTTGTGGACGGACATTGAAAATATAAATATCCATCCATGAATTTAGATATCATTGTATAAACAATACAATGTAAATTAACTTTCAATGTAGGAATAATTGATCTATCGCAGCAAAAGTAAATTATTAAATAGTTAAACGTGTATTTTATGTCAAGTAAAATCATAAAAAAAGTACAACCTATTTATAAATACAGTATAATTTTAATTTAGATAAAAATATATATTATGTATTAGTTCATTTTCTATCCTGAATAATAAAAGAAAAAGGTCACTTTAGTATTAGGCGTTTAATAATTATAATATGGCTATGAATATGAGAAAACATGAAAAGTCTGAAATACGATATGTGTGCTTAATCCCGTCATGTCCATTACGGCAAACCTGTCACGCTCCTAACTGGGCTAACGTCTACTGAAAAACGCTGATATACAAAACGTGGCATTATGTTTGCGAATTCATTAATTGATATATTACTTATTCGGTGTATATCGTTAAATAACAACTTACATCATGGTGCGTTTTGCGATTTGCAACAAAAAAATAAATAAATGGTTAAAATAAGATTCTCCTAGCTATACGTCGACACGATTATGCCGGCCTGGCGTGACGAAATATACATGGGCAAACCTATTTGCGAGCCACTTGTGTATGTCACTATGCAGTTTTACTAACACCATGTCTTTTTGTCATTACCAGATTGAATACGTCATATCCGACCACCACCTTGAGGTCACTGGTCCCTCCATGAAAATTAAATCCTTCTGTTTTTCCACAAAGTGAGCCAAAACATGTTTGATAATAAACTATTCTCCGTACATAAACGAAAAAGTTAAGCTCCAGCATTTTGCGGAAAACTCGTAGTGTGAAAGGCTTGTTGGCTCATTAACAGTAAGCCTTTGGAGCATTTACTTGCAAAAAACAGAGCAACTGACCCGTTCAGAGTGAAAGAGAAATTATACTGAAGAGGGTAAAGTTATTTACTACTTTATGTTTACAAGTAGGTCATAGGTTTTACAGAATGTATTTACTTGACGGAGTAACACGGCCTTCGAGAAAACCCGCGTAAGTTAATACTTATATTATCCCGTTTTAATTATTTAGTGAAATTAGCGATAAAATTTATAAATACCTTAGCTGTTGTATAATTTGTGTTATTATAATATTGTCCTCCCAGATTGCGACCATCGTGCGCAATGGTAAAAACTCGTCCTAATGACCCACGCGAGTGTCGCTTTTCAAGTTTAGTCTGTATTTATCACAGTTCATAGAAAATGAGTTGATCGGCGAAAGATAATCCTCTTCCAAAAAACAAAAAAGATAAATATATAAAGATAATCATCTCCCGCCGCTGGATACACTATTTTGATCCATTACACATAAAAAGTTGTATTGTAGTTATTATCATCCCTGTATTAGTAAAGCACGAACATTTTATACTTAATTTACTCTGTGGCTAAGTCCATGCTCGCATTTTGTTTTTAGGCATTCATTTACTATAACCTATGGCTTACTGTAAAGTATAATCCCCTGTGAAATAGAAACCTGTAACATAATCCCAGGATATAATATACATAATTTCCCGCACTTACACGTATAGGCAATCTAGTAATTCGTGTATTACAGAACACATAATCTGCCCATATATCAAGCAGTAATAGTTCGAGACGACGTAATTGACTCGGACCAATCCGATAACGCCATTACATTATAGTGATTTACGTGTTTATAATAATATCTGGCAAGCGGACGTTGATTGCTTCTTATTATCATAATCTGGAGTTAATTGCTTCCTGACCTACATTAAGAGTATTGATGTGATTATAATAATGTCCCTTTCAGCCGTTAACCAGGCTGAGTTGAAGGGTTAACGGCCTTAATGTGGGATGAGTCTTTATTAAGATTGTAACGTGGTACCACCTCGCATTGTCCGGGATAAAAGGCCACATGGCATATTTCAGTGCTGACTTTAAGAGGCTATCATCGCTTTTGTCTTTTAGAGAAACGCATATTGGATAGGCATCACTAAACAGTATAAAACCTTATGGTCCCTCAACTCCACTATAACAAAAACATATAGGTGGTAGGTAAAGAGATCTTAGGTTTCATTTGCAGGAAGAGCAATCCAAATTATTAGTAGAACTGGGGATGGAATGAATTCTTATATCAAAACATAACTTGCAGCTGACCACTGATCTGAATCCAGCCATCTCGCATGTGGTCAGCGGGTACAATGGACCAAATTCCCTCACGTAATGCTAGGGGAGAATACAACCCTGCGTAGGGAATGTGCTGACCGATAAGATATTATCTAACAATTATATAGGGTTTGCGGTTGTACGACTGTGGACTAATAGTTTAGTATAACGACTAGGAAAAATCATTCGAATGTATGCGAGACGATTAGAATACAAGAAAAACTTGTCGACGTTATGATCAAACTAGGCTTATACAACTGTGTCATGAATAACCAGTAATCTTGAGTAATTTTAATACAGTAGCGGTATTTCTAGACAAATACGACCTGGCGTCCTTCAAAAGTGAGGCCTTGAAGGCCTTAAAGGCCGGCAACGCATCTTCATACCCTATGGTGTTGCAGATTGTCATGGGTAGCGGTGAACACTTACCATCAGGTGAAGCGTTTGCTCGTTTGCCCCCTATAATATATGTAAAAAAATTCAAGAGTGAACCGAAACTCTATATTTTAGTTCTGAAGCGTGAAGTGAATTTCCAACTAAAGACGTGTATGACTAGAAACCGTGCGACTGTCGAGCGACAGTCGGTTACACATTTAAGAATATGACAAGACATCGAGCACATTTCAGATCCCACTGTTTGTACAACTGTTCATTTAAACGCTAACTTTTCACAATCAATAGCATGTTTGCATACGTGTTATTATCTCATTACGTTTGTAATGCGACTGATAGAGCGGTGTTGACAATCGCCGCCGTTTAGCAACAACTGTCGCGTTCCCATGTCGCCCGTCATTACTCGCTGAGTTATGAGTTGATGCACTCCATTTACGGGTCGCGAAAATGTTTGTGACGAGTCGATGATTGATTTATTAATCCCTCGATTTTGGTGTTATAATTAACGCAATAGTTAATTTGTGTTTATTGATGATTTTAATTTGTTTTTCAATAAATATATCGAATCGCGGCGGTATAATTTTTTTATTTAACATAGATAATGTTGTGTTACACAGTTCGTGTTGCTGAGGGAGTTTCTTGCGCCGTTTCTTCTTCACAGCTACAGCACGTTTCGAAGCGGTGGTAGCAGTAATTAATGTTTCAAAAGATCTTGTGAAAGACTATTATACTAAGATTTTGAAATATTTACGATAGAAGTTCAAAGTTGAAATTTTATCGAATGATAACAGAATTATGAATATTTTAAAATTACTTTCTATTTTAGTTTCCAACAGGTTGACTAGTATGTCGTGTTATTATTCTAGTGATACGGCATATAGGCTGGAAATAGAATCTAGATTTGAATTCTTGTTAAGGTACTCGTTGTTAATTTGAGCAACAAATTTTATACAAAAACATAAATATATACACCCAGTAGTAGGGTTGATACCCATAACTTTTCGCCTCAGTGAGCATAACCACTTAAGGCTCAAATTATTTGTCACCTTCTATTGATAGCATCTTTTGTCAATTAAGCCACTTCGATAACTCCATGGGTTGATCCGATATCAACCTCACGTTATGTGAAATTGTAATCGATAAAATACACTCTTTGGATAGTGTACATGCTTGTCTTATAATTCTCTGAATGTGTTCACTAGTAGACCAAAATATATAAAATGCTATATAAATAATAACAAACACATGACAAAATAAACAGCGAATCAACGTAAAATTACACAGGCGACACGTCATCACAAAGTTCCACACGTCAGATGTATTTTCGCGTAATATAATGAGCAGGTACATTTTCATATTCCATTATAATTATGCAAATGACAGTGGCGCCCCTGTCCGCGTATGCAAATCCATCTCGACGCAGGTGTGTGCTGTTTATCCTATTGATTTAATAACTGGGCTCATCGCGAATCGAATGAACGCTATTGTATGTGGAATATCAATGTTCTGTTACAACGCATTAGCAGAATAGGCATCAAATAGACCAGGCGCGGAATAAGAATAAGCTTGTTTTTAGATCCATATTAAAATAACTTAAGATTATATCGTATAAAAATTATTTATATCACTTTACAGTCCAATTTTTTTTTTACATGTTATTTAAATAAATTACAATCACTCCACTATTAAAGAAAGAAAAAGACACAAGCTCACCTTTACCATAATATGTGTATATTATTTTAGTAAAACTATTCCCCCTTACGTACGAACCATAACAGAAAACAACTAAATTCACACGACGAAGACACGATAAAAGTTTGCAAAGGCATCTTGTCATTTCCTAACGCCCCAGTTCCGCTCTGTGCTCACTATTCGCCACATCAAAACTGATAAGGGAAGGGTGAATGCACGAGTGCGTCCAGGTACTTGGGGCTGCGAGGGGAGAGCGGGGAGAGTGGGGCGAAAGCTCACTGTTCAGGAATACCGACGTGATTAATGGATTCCGCGCGGTACTATAATGATAATGACCCGGTCTGGCACCGCATCATCGGAATCAATGCTGAGTGCACTGCTTGGTTAGTTTTTGCATAGTTGGCGAGCCATTCGTGCGTGTGCGTTGATGAGGGTGCGTAATTCTGAATCAGTTTAGGGGAACACTGGCTATTCCGTTTGTTTTTGCCTATCCATCCGTAATGACGAGTCAATGCTGTTTAAATTTTACGTATACGTTGTTGAATCTTACGGGCGCGGTTTCGCTCAAATGTATTTGGGTTTCCTATAATTAGATAAGGTAAGATTAAATACGGAATAAAAATCATAATATCATATTTTAGTTTAACAAGTTTTAAATTCTTTTTTAAAATATTAGAATACTGCCGCTTGTAAAATCATTTTAATAGTAATTCATGTATACTGCCTCGGTGGCGTAGTTGTTCTACGGTACGACTACAAATCTGAGGTCGCGGGTTCGAGTCCCGGGTCGGGCAAAGTGGTGTTGGGATTTTCTATTCATTATCATCCTGGAGTCAAGAAATTGTGCCCGATATGGCGATAGGCTGGCCTCCTGTCACATCATGGGACGGAACATACATGGCGAAATGTGGGTGTCTTGGTGGCGCCTCTGCCTAAAGGCGGAAATAAAGGAATAAAGGCCTGCCTTCTGGAATAAAGGCGTGAGTTTACGTATGTATGTATATTCATGTATATAAATATTATGTACGATTAAAATGTCTATACCTTTTAAATTATTCACTGTACTTATTCAAGTATCATACTTAACACCGAGAAACACACTTATAATATCATATTTATTTTATATCTTGGACGCTCGGAAGTACCAAAGCAACAAAGATGATAGTATTCACAGAGATCGTCTTCATTCTCGATTTGCACCCACATCATTTCACCATAATACCTTGTATAATACGCTTCAAAATAATGAAAGTGTGAACAAAAATCGCTTGCAGATAAACACTAAGCATCATTGAAAACGCTGAACATTTGTCTGACACTATTGTATGACAAAGGGTATGTTGCAACAGGCGCTTTATCGCGCAGTCCCATAAATGATATGAGCCTAATCGCGTGTTGCCAAATGCCTGTTTTAAAAAAGGGTTTCCACATCGCTTCGTTCCATTATCGGTATACGTTTGAATGCATCCGCGTTGGAAATAAAAAAGGAATTGTATTCAAAATCAATATGCGTTTTGTTTCAGGAACATTCCATACGTGGGTTAATTTTTTGCAGTTGGCTAAACCTTGTTCATTCAATTGTTTCTAACTGGTCTAAAAATAACATGGCGTGAGTCGCCTATACGGCGATTTTTATTTTATGTTTTAGTAGTCAATTTATATTGTGATTTATGTTACGACCACTCCTGTCCCTTAATTTATGACAGGTATTTGCTCCCAAAGCTTTTCTCTTTACAGGATCTCCTGGATCCCTATAAACTAATCTTGCGCAATCGCAGTCGTACCGGAACGAATTTATTTAATGTAAAATCAGCTAAAACCATCTAAGCTAATTCAATAATACTTCGAACATTATTCTCATGATGTTTTAAGTTGGTTCGAATAAGTTCACCCTGATATATAAACTTACTTAAATTGATATGTAGGCGGTAGGTGATTAAGTATCTAATATACATTTAAGAAAGAACCATGTAAAATTCAAGCGACCTTTTTACAGCTACTTACCATCGTTGAACTTGATAGAATTATATTTGTAAAACAACATTTACAAAAAGCTGTCGGCACGACGGACCAGACAGCGTTTTATACTGCATAAGTCGAGCGAAGGTGGGATAAGCCGGTAGTAAATCATCGGACAATGAATACTAGGTGTGCGCGTCGACACGATAGCGGTTAAATATGGCTCGACCGCTCATATTGTGTGTACTTAAAGCGGCACATTGCAGTATTGAGAACCGAATGTATCTGTGTGCCACTGACTTTAGCCGGATAATATAATTTGTTCAGTTCAAACGAGACTTAAGGAAATTAATGTTAGTATTTTTTATACGTTTTTTTTTGACGGAGTGACGACTTTATTGATTTGATGTTATTCCTTATGGATGCTACTCACACATCTATTATCGTAATTAGTACGACTACTGCTTTAAATAAAAATATTTTATATACCTATGTATTCAAAGCAAAGCATTGGTATAGATATGGGTAAAGGACCCACTATTAAGATCACTTTAAAAGTTTTTCATTATTTAGTATGATTGGAACTGAATATATCGCTCATCCAATAGAACAATGACTTAATTACGTCTTAGCTATTTTTCAGGAGAACTTTTTAAAAGTTTGAGATTTAAAATATAATGTATTTCCAATCATTCTGATGAAATTCTTTTAATATTAATGTAAGTAACTGTACTATCAATGATAATTTACAATAACTTCATGAGAAACTCAAGAAAACTTTTCAATAAGACATTCAAAAGTCATTTTCGACTTTTTTGTAATTACGTCGTTGTTCCATTGGATGAGCGATATATTTTATTGTTATATCTGTAATATAGAATGCCCTGTTTTCAGTCTGTTTTTATTTTGTCTGTTAATGATGGGTAAAAATCTACTACTGTCACAGGAATAACCCGTGAATTTCATTTTTTTAACTATTTGGAATTAGGTCTAAATTTTTTGTTCTTAATTCTGATTCCAAATTCAATTACCCACATCTCACAAAGAGCTCAGTGTGTTGATAAACATACTTTTTATTTTCAAAGTCAACACTATTTAGCTACTTCAAGTTCTCTCTCTCTCTCTTTAGCCACTGGAAGTCAAGAACATAGGCCTCACACAATGATCTCCACATCCACCTGTTGGAATCAGCCTGCATCCAGCGACTTCCTGTTACTTTACCAGGTCGTCCGTCCACGTGGCATCGTGGCATTCACTCCAGAACCTTCGGTCCCGACTGCCATCAGTTCTTCGTGCTATGTGCCCGGCCCACTGCTGCTTCAACTTCAAATTATCACAAACATATCCTGCATTCGAATCCCCCACAAATATTGGCTATTAACAGAATATAAATGTCGCGTTGATAAATCGGCGCGTCGTTCGCTTTAACTGCTAAATAGCGTGACACTAATGACATGGTGGACGCGGCACTGCATACAAGTTCAGTGTTTGAGATAGCTGTGCACGTTACAACTTCTTCTTCATTTAATATTTATTATTAATGACCGTTGCCGTCTGCGTCTCTATGGATGCCGCGTTTTGTTTTAACTTCTTTTTGTGCGACATTGCACTTCCTTAATTACATTTTAAGGTATTAGGTAAAATGTTTGGTAGTAAACTGCATATTGCATCATATTTTTTAAAATGTATGGCGTCACAGTGAGCTACTAAGGCAAAGCGCTGATTTTTTAAACAGATGTGAGAATTGGCTGTGGGGTGTATTTTTACGTCTTCTTATAAGTCTATAGAGGTTATTGATAAAGACATGATTAATTCATATTTTATTGACCGTTATTAAAATTTTATAACTACAGTAAAGTTGGTTGAGTTTAGATAAGTGTCTGGAATGATGATGCTTTCAGGTATTCCTAAATGTTCTTATAATAATTGTAGTGTTTCAACAATTGTCAATTTAGGTTCAGACATACTAACTGTTGTAACATTTCCATTGTCTGTTATTTGAATCCCAAAGGATCGTTACGTTACCTGTCATTTATAGAAGCTCAAAACCAAGGAGACGTGGTATGTCTCAACGGGATTTTGATTCCAGCCAATCTCTTAGGAAATAATCTTAGAGATTGTTGTCTGAGTTAAATATTGATGTTAAGATGTTTGATGTTAACCGGTATAATGCAGCACATTTGTTGTTAATGTGAAAATACCTAAACATTAGTTAATTAGTGATATTATTTAAAAAAATTAAATGATGGATAACTTACAAAAATAAGAGATACATATAACGATAAGATTATCATATTAATGAAATTTAATATATTATTTACACATTTATGTACTCAAACGAATAAATATAAATTGTCACGGAAAATATTGAATATTTTCTGAATACATGCAATTTACATATCATGTATTATCCCCGTCTCCCCCATTGTTATTTATTTGTTTTGTTTTAATAAAATCCCAAAAATGGGTAGTTCTCATAACATTACTGCGGCGTCTGTTCTTATGGGTTGTTTACATGCAACCGCACCGTAATCCTAGTTTATTTGTATTCTGGGGTTTAAGATATTATTACGTGATTATACTTGCCGTAAAAACGATAAAATTACATAGAACGAGGTGATAGGACGTTCGCACATTATAAACGTAATAGGTTTGTTGTTTAATAATCATAAATTGGATTAGAATGTTTTTACTCTGTGTACGATTGAATATAAAAAATATATACCCATTCTATACGCGCTTGCTTCTGATCACTGGACCATCTTCAGTGGTGAGGTCTTTTGTGAAGACTCAGGTTGCGGGCCTTGTGCGAGTTAGCGAATAGAAAACTGCGTATTTAAAAGTGGTAAGTGGTAAAGTCCACTGTAGTAAGGTAATACTGAGGTATTTTTTTTTAGGATTCTGAAATGTTAGAGCAGATACGCTGATACTGTTGCTTTATCTTCTGTTGTAGGACTTTAACAATTTTTCGACTGACAATCCTCTTAATTTTATGTTGTTCGTTCCTTTTCAAAAGTCAGTTGACTAACAATTACCTCAATATTAATTTCGTTCTTCCCATTAATTTTCAAAAGGTGTTGTTTTCGTGTGTGAGGATTACAAAAAAATATAATGTGATTTATTTTTTCATATTGTTCACAGAAAATTGACAGCCTCCGTGGCGCAGTTGGTTAGATGCCGTCTGTGAAACGAGAGGCCGCGGGTTTGATCCCCGTACTGAGGCAAATATTTGTGTCAACCACAGGTATTTGTTTCGGGACTGGGTATTTGTGAGACTGAAAAGTCTCGCGTAGTTCCTGATACCCACGGCACAAGACTTGATCTTATTGTGGCGTATGGACTACGTATGTGACTGCTGGGTGTATTTAAAAAAATGCTTTTCGTGATTAATATAATACAATTATTTATATGTAAACTGAGTTCACGTGGGGTAGAACTGGTTAGGACCGTTTCGTGCCAAGTCGCTATTACTGCATCGTATTGTTCACTTTCATTATATTGATGCATTCACGATACATTATTTCCCTTTCGATAATATTTTTATGCCGGCTACGAAGGGGTAAGGCAATTTTCTTGTCGTACAAAAAGAGGAAAGCAAATATTGCCTCTGCGTTAGTGGAAATAGAAATGACTTAGGTTCTGTTCTTCAATAATATGGTGAATATTTTGCATGATATTCAATATTAAAAAGTTATTTTTTAGGAAACAACCAAATACGTCTTAAAAGGATTACTGTCAAGTAAAATTGAGCCATGCCCCGTTTGTAATATTATACATAATAATGTTATGTTGCTCCGACACCACGTAGATATGTTGAAAATGAAAAATACAAAAATTTGGTTTTTTCACAAAAAAATCTGATTTTTTTATATTACCTACTTATTACTTAAAAGTACAACGATGATTCTTCAAAATGACATGTCAAGATAAAGATATTGTTGGATGCATCCAACAATACATCTTATTCTCAGAGTGGGTAATCACTTCCTTAATCCCATTTACCTTATAATAAAGAAAACATTTATCGAACATCAAATCCCATAACACTGGTTGTGTGAGCGTCAACAATAAATAGTTTCTGGTTGCTCGCACTTCCAACGTTAAACACTTTAGTATTGAGTACGCTCGACTTGGTGTTACTAATCTCATTAGTGAATGTAGACACAGATGCTGCCGTGTAATCCTGTCCTACTCAACGGATTTGCATAAAGAGTTCATGATTTGTTTCAGCTTCTACCCTTCTACCTTTTTCACTTTATCCCCGTGTAATTGCCGGGATGTGGCGAATTTTTATTATTGTTTTATCTGTTACGTTTTTGTAGCATTACCCCCTTTTGAGGGTTGATTTTTAATTAAATCCGCTTAATAGTATTTAAACGCTTTAGTATTTTTTTGCTCTGAGGATGATTTGGAGTGTTATTTTTGTGCTTTTGACTTTCATCTTAGCGGTGGAGTTCGTCTGATGATTTTGTATGTTATGAAATTCCATTTTATGCATTTTTTAAAACATGTTTTTTAAGGTTGCTCTTACAACTACCTAATTGGTTGTTTTTTTTTTTCAATGGAATTATGCAAGGCAATAGAATTTTTGTAATAAATAACCTGACGAATAAATTGAAATAATAATATTATTAAAATAAACGACACAGCTTGTCTGTTATGATACTGTGTGGTTTTTGTGAACAAGTATTGGTTAAAAGATTAAATGTGAGATGATAGCTATGATGAAATTGATCATAGATCGCAAATTTCTCCTAAAACCGGGTAAACAAACCGATGTACCGATATTTAAACCTGAAATTAGCGATACGGACACAAATTTAATTAATTAACCTATCGCCAATATCTAATAGCGGAGGGTAGAGCAAATACAGGCAACTAGAACTCAGGCACATTGGTTTACCAAAGCGGTGGGCAGTGTATGTAGTGCACACAATACACCACGATATCGATAAATTAAATTGGACCGACCGCAGAGCCCATACTGTATGTTAATTGGTAAATAACTGAATATGGACGCAACATCATGCGCAGAGGACCTAAGTCTCGTCTAATAGATTTGGGAATGCATCGAGATTCTGTGCGTTAGCTTGATTGGTTGAATTGTGTCGAGTGTATTATGTTAACCTGTGCGGTTGTGGCGATCTATAGGGTGTTTAAATTTATGTAAAAATATTTTATGTAGTTTATCCCTAAATATTCATCCTAATTTTATCTAATACCCTATCGGTCTGAATTCTATTTGTTGATTCTTGAGAATGACGATGAATTTTTAAAATGAGAACAAATACACAAAAGTAAAACAGTGGGAAAAAATGTATTGAGATAAATAAATTTGTCTAGAAATATTATGAAATTGCGATTTGTAAAAGATATTACGCAATTCTTACTTCATTACAAGATACGAGATTCGAAAACGAAAGAAACGGTTGGGGCATTAGCTCTTGAAGTATGTTTATTCGCTGGTAAATCCAGATAGAGCAAACACAATACTACTTTAGTAAACCATACAACAAAAGCATACGAGCACTTGTTAGGATTTCAAATAAAGAAAAGAGCAAACCCCTTAAGTAAATCAACGTACACGGGCACGAGGCACGGCAAACATCGCGAGTTGAGAATCGATTGCACGGACGTGGCGGGACAACCCTTATCTCGGCAGTGCGCACGTGTGAACCCAGTTCAATTTTAATTTCATGCTCAAACAATGACGCTATCGAGCCGGCTATTATTTTGTATAGTCGCCAAGGGTTCAGTTCATCTAAATCCGCCAGATAAGCCGTGAGCTCTTTGTCGCCGGCTGTCCTGATAGCTAATTTGGGAGCGCGCTCTGTACCTTCGGGACACTCTGTCTATTACACAAACACATTTATTTGTCATTAGAATATCGAATTTATTCAAGCTGAGTCATTCTACGTAATCCCCTCATTAAGTTTATCAGGTCTCACATATAAAATTAAATTACACGGCACCGCGGTGTTTTGAAACAACTTCAATAATTTTTGGTACAAATTAGATTTCTTCAATTTGCATTCAAATCACAAATACAATCGAGGAGTCATGAATATTGCGATTGAATATTTTTCTGCCTACCTGGTATCTTTTGCAAATAGGTTAGTAGAATGTTGCTTTTAAGCGTTGAAATTGTTTGGCAATCTATTTCCGCGCATTGCGGTTTTAATTTGGATCTCGTTGATGTTAATGTGATTTCGTGTATCGCTATTAGTATCGAATTGTGTACTAAAACAACACTCTCATTTTATGGATGCAGATAAGCATACCTCCCAATTCAAATCACTGAACGTGCTTCCCCATCGGCGATGATTTACCAAATTCCCAACTGAATCGCCTCATCGCTAAACCCCCTGTGTCTGTGTTTATCAAAACACTTAACGATTTAATATGTTCGCTGAACTCTGCCCTCCCCCTCCGTACATTAACGACGCATGTGCCAATGTTCACGTAGATTATGATTATTATCTGGATTCTGATGAGTTTGAAGACGAGTGTTGAATGCACGTACAGGACAAATTATTGAACAAGGATTAGTCAGTACAAAGGACCCGTATATTTGATGTTGAAAGTGACGGCCACAGCCGGTATTGGTCGTATCGATCGGCCTAGCCATAGTCATTATTTTATATTAATTAACTGTCTAGACGAGTGAAGTTAATTTAGTATTGCCAGGTGCAGAATAATTGATTTCTGTACCCAGTCAGAGATCGATCTGTTTAAAAATATTTATTTTTAACTAGTAAAAGTTAAAAGTTACAGTTTAAAATATTTATACAGGAGAAATACATTCATCATTTCGCTCCGAATATCACAAACTTTAAAAATGCAGCAAATTAAATTAGATTCTAGTTTTGAAAAAAATACGGAGCATATTGAAGTCGCATTAGAATCTGCCATGGCTAAGTAATGAGAAATTCAGATCAATATTTAAGACAAATTCAAAAACCTTTTAGCCGGAATTATGTACTCATTAAAACTACACCTAAGTAACGGTTATCATTGTTCCTTTATAATATTTAAATTTTTTGTTCGATGTTAATTTCAATGATAATGCAGATCTAACACAAAAGCTGCAAAAGTCACTTATTTATGTATGCATAAAAACGTTACTGCCAAATATTTTTTTATTAATGAACGATCACGTTGGCGCCTCTATGCCATTTCACGGTCCGCAAACTTTAAGTGATCGTTAAAACCGCGTCTAATGTCGTTTATCCGTTTTAAACAAAATTTCACCTTTATAGCAGTATATTAGTTGGCTCTTGTTATAACGTGCGCCAGTACAGCAGGTTTTCTGATTTTTATCGATCGTGATTTTCAACATCTAGACAAGTTGTAATAGGGGAACTTCTAATAAGAAAACTTCTAATAGACTGTTTGAAAGTGCGATTTTCTCAGCGATATCGGACTAATGAGCTTAAACGAACTGGTGTGAGATTATCGCATGACGTCTGGCAAACATAAGTCAAGAGTTTACGACGACACATAATATAGCCAATTACTAAAGTCTCGTACAAGTACAACAAACATTCGATGTTGATTGACTTAACAATCTTGTCACGTTTTTCTTTCATAGTGCTAACTACTTAGCAAGCTATTTTGGTCCATAGCGCCCAGATACTCAAACGCCATTTAAATATTAAGTTGCACTTAACTATCTACATCCCACTTAATCAGTACATTTAAGCGGCACTTTCGTAATTAAATGCAACTTAATATTTAAGTGGCGTTTGAGTATTCGGGCGTTAGATTTGCAATTTTTGAGAAATTTGTGTTGAGATTAATCACGCTGGTATGACTATTCGTATTATAAATACATTGAATATTAAAGACTATTATTATTATTTTTATTTATTTATTAGAATCTCAAACGAAGATAACACATAACATATATATAAAACTACATATTTATCCTTCTGCGTGCATCTTCAAATTACAGGAGAGTACAGCTTGCACAGAGTTAGTTAACAACATGAATATTACAACAATAATAACAATTCCATTATGAATAAGGATGAACAGTCTGCTACTAAATTAGACTTATGGGCTCTTTAATAAAATAATTACATAAGAAAAAAGAAATATCTCTAACAATAAGAATAATTTTAAAGAGTACCAAAAATAATACACAACAAAACAATAATAGACTCTTATAAACGAAATTAAACAGAAAATATTATTAACCTTAATTTAGTGCTCTCAGTCTTTTATAGAGATATTTACAAATTAGAACTAGACTAAGTTGTCGATTGGCTAAAAAAATCATATTTCCATTAAAGTAGTTTTAGTTAATATTTTAGAATACTCTTGGTTATTTAAGAAATATTTAAAGCTTGCAGTAGCAATCTTTCTTTTAAGTTCAAATAAGAAAAGTTATTTTGTTCTTAAAAATTAAATAATGTCTAATGTCTAATGTCATTAAATACGTCGTAGTGATAATTGACGCCAAAACCCAAATGAGCGGAGTCATTTAGATGTGTCAAAAATATATTTAGTCGATATTTTTAACTATTCATACACATGTTTCAATTTACGAATTCATAAGGCGTGGTGACTACTAAATATTATTATGATTATCATATGATTTAAACTTCTTTATCGTTTGCGTGCATTTTCATTTTGTCGGAAGCAGCAGTGTGGATTCAAATGTAGTATAGCAAGCAACTGTCATTAATGACAAAAATCTGCAGTTCTAGCGTGTTTAAAAAATAAGTCTTGTGATCAGTCCCCGTTGTTACTTTATGCATAAATACATACATAAACACACGCCTTTATCCAGAAGGGGTAGACAGAGGCGCCACCAGGACACCCGCATTTCGCCTTGTATTTTCCGTCCCTAGATGATAGGGGGCGAGCCTATCGTCATATCGGGAACAAATTCCTGACCCCGGGCTGATAATGAATAGAAAAACTCAATAACACTTTGCCCGACCCGGGACTCGAACCCGAGATCCTAGCTTTGTAGTCGTACCGTAGTACAACTACGCCACCGAGGCAGTTACTATACGTTATATAAATATATAAATAGCTGGTAATCCGCATCAGTAACCCTAAACTTGGCACTGCAACTCGTAACTAGTCAATTAAAACTATCTGTTCAGTTAACCGTAGAAACGTGTTCATTAGGGCTCAAAATTCTCTATTTTATTCAATGATCATGTTTATTTATGTCTTGTATTTTATCTATTATCTGTTCAGAATGATACAGATAAGCTCACGCCTATATCGTAGATGATAAGCTAATAGGGAAAGACTTTAAACAAAAATATTTTCCCTACTACAAACCTATTTTTTTACGAATAGCGTATATGAATACTACAATTGAATAATTGTTATATTTTTGATAATCCCGCCCTTCCCCGTTCCGGTGTCGATATAAATATCCGTTCCACATAAACAAACAAAAGCAATGCATCGTGCTGATATCTGTTCCGACAACTGATGGGAATCTTTGTTTACACTATATCAATTAAGTCTACGTTTTGTTTGCATTTCACGTTCTGTATAAAGCAGCACTTTGAAAATTTTGTTTGCTTTCAACTCTTGCATAATGCGGTGATTTACACGGTTCCTGTGTAGTTGTTTATGTTATTGTTTGGTTCTTAAAGGATTAACGTTTTTGTAAGATAAATAAATTTTATTTTGTTAATTGATTTAATGGCTTATGTACGGAATGTCACAATGTATATGATTTTTTTTTGTAAATGGTTTTGAAGCAAGCAAGTATTGAAGATTAGTTTAGAAACACTAAACACGATTTATTACAAAACTGTATTTGCGTCCAATATGGTCTTTTGTCTTAAAATTACGTAATAATGTATAAATACAAAAATTCAATTTTTCAAAATAATTTTCATGTTTAGCTATTCAAATAAACGACTAATTAAGTTAACTAAACATCCCCAGCTTAAAAACTAAGCTTAGTTTTCAATTAATACTCAGATAAAACAATTTCATACACGGATAAATCTAATTTTAATATCTACCTGAGAAACTAAAGATAACCGGGGGTAAGGCTGGCATAAAGCACGTACCCCTCCGATAGAGGGCGTTAATTAAACTCAAACAAAGATTAGCCACTGATTGAGTGGGGATCGGCGCGCTTTGAACCTACCTCGTTTTTTTTAATGTTATTTCAGACTGTTATAACGTATGGTGTTTTTAGTGTGGAAGCTTAGTCACGAGTAGAATAAATGTTTAATATGCACAGAATTTGCCTGTGATAAGCCCGCTTTTTGTACTATAAACTATTATTATTATGTCTTTACTGTAATTATTTATCTACATAGTGAAAAAAAAAGGATTAAGTAATAATTAGTTAAATAAAATAATTGAATTTACTCCGTGGCGCAGTTGGTTAGACATCGGTTGTGAAACGAAAGACCGTGGGTTCGATTTCCGCACCGAGACAAATGTTTGTGTGAACCATAGGTATTTGTTTCCGGTCTGGGTGTTTGTGAGACCGAAAAGTCTTTCGTAGTTCCTGATATCTACCATACAAGATTTAGATAGATAGGGTCACGTATTTATTATTATTATCTCAACTACTTTGATCACAAAACCCACTTATAAAAGTAATAATGTGAAAGCTGCGTGAAAGTTGTCCTGAGGCTTTAGTTTGATTTCCCTGATAGTAGATTTAATAGACGTTAATTTTTGAAGTCATGTGAGTATAAAATAGCATGTATAGAATAAGAAATTTTCTTAAAAAGAAAAAGAAAAGATAATATTAAATTAATTGCCTTAAAAGGTCTTACTTTTATTTTAATATTTTGTTATATTCTTATAGTGTAAGCAAATTTGTAACCACCACTAGTTGTCCGAATTAACAAATAAATACATCAATATTGAAAACTGGCAGAGCCACCCTGTTGTTACCATCGACTTCAGTAGGAAGGCATGATTGTAGTAACACTATCTCACACAAAATAGATGTGAGGCGACGGCTTTACTCTCGTGTTTCGTTTGGTGAGCGAGATTGTCGAAGGTCTAATACCCTTTTTCTTCCCCCGCTTTTTTGTTTCTCTTTTCCTTTGGAGAGGCCGGCAACGCACCTACGATCGGATAAGGTTTTATTTTATCATGGGCTACTATGATAATCAAATATTGTTACCCAGTGACCTATGCTATAAAAATACTTTCAGTAATTGATTCACTGTCCTAGTCTATTGCTAAACTATAAATACGAATAAAATGGCACAACCGTATGATCTTAGAAGCGATCTTTTTGTATTCCTTTGTGTCAGTGTCCCATCTGGGTGCGCGCTATCGCTATTCCAGGCATGAAATATACAGTTTTATTTTAATAAATAATTTTAGTATTTTATGTTTGAATTTGTTCACGCTTACTGAATTTAGTTTTAGTATCAATTTTAAAATCAACTGGTGTATTAGTGTTGTTTAAGCAATATATAAATAATAAGTTTTACAGGCACAATTTGAATTAGTTAATTATCACCTCAATAACAGCTTCAATTTCAATATTTCAAATCTCCAAAAACTGAACGCACCACAAAATAATCGGAAAAAAAATCTGCAAAAAATTTAAACAACTGTGAAAAATAGCGCACAATTTGCTTACATATTCGGTGGCGTGTTTGTTAGAGATACTGTACACTGGTACGTATCCCGCGCGACTCTATATCGGCCAGTTTTATATGAATCGAGGAGGATTGCGGCCGCTCTTTGTGGCGGACACGTTTTCAAACCAATAGTCTGTATCGATTTTTTTGGTAGCACATGTGAAGTAGCAATTGGTCAGCAATTCGTTATACCGCATGTGGAATATGCATTGAGCCTTTCAGTTTTTATTTATTCACGTCCTTTATCCTGTGAAGTATCGCAGTTGGTTCTGGGTCGAGTTTTGGCAGGAGAAATTCGTTATTTTGGTTGCTAGTACAACATTGGTGGGCAAAAAGGAGGTAATAATATCATAATGAATGAGCCAAAATACTTCCTACTCTTGAGCGCAGGCTTCTATTAAAAGACCTTTAGGTCTAAAACTACCTCGCTGATCTAGTACCGATTATATGATAGCCTTTACATATCTTTGAAATTCTTGATATCTCTTAGGTAAGCAGGATTGGATGTATGGCGAATGCCATGGACTTTTGATTGTCAGTTCCACTGTAGAATAGGATATCGTAGTTTTTTTTTACCAAATTATGCCAGTATGTACATGTTATTGAAAAAAAATGCCGCATCCACCATATATCTAACTTCATGAAAACCCCTTTTGGTTGCCTTATTTTAATATTCCCATAGATAGTTTCCACCTGACAACTGAAAATTCTTTGGTTCTTATCTTACCCTCTGCTAACAGATTAATGAACCGGAATAACATATAAAATTATGGATATCCACAAACAATAGTTTGTATTACAGGAAACAAGTTAGTTAATCAACAAGCGGAAGACTTCATTCAGTGTTATCTCATTTTATTAGCTCCCTCCGCCTGAATTTATTACGTAGCGGTAACTCAAATAAGTGAATTCGCTTTTATGTAAAAAACTTAGAACTCTGGTCTACTGGAACCGAACAATGGGTCATCATGAACGCTGGTCACGTTTCGTCGCCTTAAAAATGTGGCGCTTAAATCCATAAAGTACTCCCAAGTATTACTATTCCTTCTCGGTATTTCTTTTGACGAGTACATTATAATATTAGATTCCCCTCGAACATGCTTCCTTGAAAAATCTCTTACTGTTATGGATACATGTACCACTCTGTTAGAAATCGGTTGACGTGGGATGTAGCGTCCGTGATTTATAAAAGATTTCTTTTTCGCATTGTGTTTGTTATTGGCCTTTGATTTCTAGTTCTTTATTTTTTTTGTGAAACCATGTATAAATGCATGAACATTGTCATACTGAACCAACCAAATTTAAAAATCATTATCAGAATTTCGATTTGTGTATTTAGTTTTGGCCAAGCTGCTACAGTTGTGTCGACCAGTGGGGCATGGTTACTCTGGATTGTACTGGACTTACCACCAAATACGTTGAGTTAAAAAACCTATAATGTAAATTAACAAATAATTATACAGATTAAGATTCAACAAGCCAGTACAACCATGTTATCATGTTATTATGTCGATCGATAATAATGAAATCGACAAGGTTGCACCGTGAATAATTCATCAAACAAAACAAACACTCGATCTTGGTACACTAACAAAGGTACACAGCTGCCAATAGGGAGTAGAGACAGCATGCCAATTGCTGATCTGCATATTCGAATACCTAAGTGGCGGTATCCCAAGTATTTCGCCATCGCGCCCCCCACATCCGTCTATAGAAACTGATACATAAAATCTGTGGAATGCACATAATGGCCGCCCGGGCCGCCGCTACGCAAGCCGACGTGTCAATGTATTGAATTTCAAAGATGATTAATGGGATTACTTGAATTCCCGATTGGAATCCCATTATTCCGTTTGCATTTGTGCTTGAAAACTAAACGATGTTTGGAAGTGGAACAAACGAAGAACTGACCGAACTGAAACCATTATCCGCCTCTGGGACATTTCATAATTCACGTTATGTTTCCAATAGTTTAAATATATGGACCTAAATAGTGATAAATAAATGGTGTTGTTCGTTTATTGTCTACAATATGATAACTAGATTTGTGCTTTAGTTTCGATTTAAATATACGAGGATTACAGCATCTAAGTGAATAATGATATTTTTGCAAAGATTTATATCAAAACATTTTTTGCGAACAAAAACCTTATTTCACACTGTGTGCACATGACGGTATATCTTGTCTGATTTCTCAAGAGCGTAGCTAAAAATATTTTTCACGCATTAAGTATTCGATACCACTTTTACGGGGGAAGCATTTCAGTTTTATTCATGTGTACATTTATTGGGTTATTTATTTAGGCAAACAGGTTTGTTTTGTTCCTTTCAATAATTCCTTTTTTTGGTTTAGTTCAATTGTATTCTCATATCGGTAACTATTTTCAACATGAAAATATTAGTTTTACAGAAATAACCCAGTTAGAAATTGTTTGTAGAGGCACCTGTCAATAACAAAAACAGGATATATTGTTGAAATAAAACTATATTTTACGGATTTTATCGCGATTTGGTTTAATTTTTATATTTTTTAACTTCCCGACGTTTCGATTACTTTACAGCTTTCGTGGTCACGGGGCGGACTGAGGTATTAGTCATCCGCTCAGTGACTGTTACAATTTAACTACCCTTAATTTACAATTATTAAATTAAAAAGTTAATTTCAAAAGTTAACTAGTATTTCAACAACATTCGCGTAAATCTAAGAAACCATTAGGATATATTGTCATTTAAGTAACAGTTATGACGTCACCCCCATAAATAAGACGTCAAGGTCCTCTTCCGCTGCCCTTTTTTTTACGGGTTCAAATTTTTTTCCTCATTTTAAAACAAACTTTGATGCTGTTTTCCAACAAATGTTTTTATAAACAATACCCCACTGACCATAACACAAAGCACGATACCAAACCCATAAACACCCGTATTCGCAACAAATTCGTAAAGTTTTCACATCACTTTTTGTGTTGTGGATGGTCAAAAGTGTGAAAACGTGTAGAACAACTAAGAGGATCCGGGAAAGGGGAATGTCTCCCATATGACATCGCCGCGGGCCGCGCTGTTACCGCTTACCCTTACGGCAAAGTGGGGACAGAAATTGGGCCATCACTCAGTACCGGAATTAGGGGCACGCACAGATTGACGTGTATCAAAATTGTTTTGAAAGTTTTAAAGCACAATGTGTGTTTGCCTACTGATACCACGCCCAATTTCTTCACAAAGTAAAAATAGGTTAATAATTAAAAAAATCGTCTGAAACCTACTTTCTATTTGTCGTTGGTGGTACCTCAATCATGATTTAAAATATTTTGTAATAGGGGCCGGCCCGGCTCCGCCCGGGTGTGGATAATTTTTGAGTCCAGCCCACATTACAACATATTATTATTTGCCGTACTATTTTATTTATATTCAAACTCAATGCCGTATTCTCTACTTCTTTTCCCGTCCCATCCCGTCCGTGCCGTCTAGCCCCACTATATCCCGCCCTGTCCCGACTCATACTCACTCAAGGCATGTAATCCTGTCCCATCCCATGCCTTTCAAGTTGAAAAAGGTAACAAATATATTTGAATTCCTTACTCATCCCATGGGAACACTACATTTCGGGATAAAAAGTAGCTTATTTGTTAATTCAGGGTGTCAGCTACCTCCATACCAAATTTAAGCGAAATGGGTTCAGCGGTTTCTGAGATTAGCGTACACAAATAGTTTTTACCTGGTTTTTACTTAAGCTTGAATGAACCATCTTGACTGGATCAGTAACACTAGTTACTGGTACTCCATTGTGGGGTAACAGCTTCGCTGTCACTTTTTTTATTGCACTGAATGGCGAGACGAGAAAACCAAACAACACCATGAATTACAAAGCAAAGCTTGGCATTCCACTGCGCTCGCCATCCTGAGACAAGATGTTCAGTCTCATTATGTCCAGTTGTTACCTTGCCCTCTGGCTATAGTATTCTTCAAACCGAAACACAACAGTGCATTTACACTACTGTTTGGCGAGAGAAATAGACACAGAAATAGAAATAGCGATCTGCCACCAGAGATCACCACGTTTCGTATGATTAGTAATATTATATGATATCGAATGATGTTCTACTCTATCTTACTTTTCTTGATTTTGTAATTTTCTGGGTATTGTTCATGGACAGAATTAGTTACTTATTAGCTGAACCATTTTTTCTTTGCTAATTCATATATTGTGTATGTAAATATACTTTGTTACCATTTAAAACATCCATCGGCTATTAATTATCTAAATCTACAGTCTATTAATTCGAAAATTTTAACTCATCTAATAGTTGGCGGGATATTTCAAGTTTAATTTGCAAGGTAAATGGACGTTCAGTTTGAGAATTTCCTCATAGCAGTGGCTAGCTGGTCACATGAGCCTCACCTCCATATTTCATACTTAGTCGGAGAATGTGCGGCACGCGTCGCCGGCACGGTGAATATTGGTCAGTCAGGTATTCTTGACTAGCTTCATTATTATTTTATGAAGGAACTGCGTTAGAAAAGTTATTTCAATTTAAAAGATTCCGCGAAGTCTAATGCTGACGGAGAATTTCATGTACATGTTTGAGAATAAAATCATAACTACCATTTTAAGTTTCGGTAAAAGTAATTACACCACCTAGTGTATTTATATTTCGCAACCATGTAGATTAAAGCCACGATTCCTTTCAACGGCCGGATATGTTGTAATAAAAAAGGAAAGAATTAAAGTGTCATAAGCGAGATAAAAACGTTAATTGCACAATAGCATACGAACGGAATACGTAACGCGACACCACGAGAAAGCGCACTGACGTCGGTGCAGAGAAGTATTTTCATAAAGTGTGAAAAAAGTAAGGTTCTGTTGTTCAGAGGTGCGAACCGAGTCTCATATTACCGATAGACAAAACGATACGACAACGAAAACTATACACTGTATTTAACAACATCCACCCTTTACAGCCAAGGTGTAACCAGATTTAATAGCACCGTATAAGGTTTAATTTTGAAAAATACATTAACTCGGTTGGGCTCTGTTACATTCGAATTATGCTTTATCCTTGAAGACCCAGAATAGACAAAAGTCACCCTGCTTGGCGTGTTGATTCACGCGATTTTAAACTCAGTGCTTATGGTAATAGATTTCACATTTTTTCGAATTAATATCGTTTCGCTTCCATTGGAAAATGTCATCGCGACAGGACTAGGCGTAAGTGAACGCGTCAAAGTGTAAAATGAGGGGTTTAGCGCCGTGTCAGTGAAAGTCATTAGGAATGGAATGGATGAAAATTGCGTGCATATTTAGGTAGCTCTTCGAGTTAATATGAATGACGTGATGAAATGAAAATATCTCTGAATTTTTCGGGTAACAGCGTTAACGATTTAACATGCTTAGGAGAGGGATAATGAAATATCATCTATCTATTCAAGCGTTAAATTGAATTTGAAAATATCAATTGCTGTATCCAATATTATTTTCCAAATACAACATAATTTTGTACTAAATCCCCTTAAAATTTTCAACAAAAAGACATCCAAACCAATCTTTCCGATAACACAAAACACACAGATACATACACATGCAGATTAGAACATGTATACCTCACAGAGTAGGTTAGTGACGCGCAACATACTGCGGTGGCTAAATCAAAGACAACAATAGCAGGCTCGGATTGTCTGCCGGGGCTATGAGCACTTCGCGCCACTTTCGCTACTTTGTGGATATTGTGAAGAGCCTAGCGGAGGAGCCGACTCGCGAAATTAGATCGTAGCGTCGGAAAAAATGTTTACCGCACTTGATTGGATTTTATATTGATGGCTCGCTGTGAGATCAGATGTATGCTCGTTAAAGCAATGTACATTCCTCCAATGTTGGCTTTCTGATTTATTATTTAGGTCTAGTATTCATTTATTTTTTTTGCTGGAAGTAAACAGTACAATTACACTGTTTAACAACTAATGTTGGTAGTAATAATTTGTACTCAATTAAGCACAATGCTAGGTTTAATTAAAATAAGCAAATGTACTTTTAGAACGGGACGAATCCTCGCACGCAAGTATGTATAATCCGAAATAAACTTTTCAATTTGCACCTAGACGGGTTCTGAGTGTTTCTGCTGTCTGTCTTGCTAACCAGACCATTAAAAGCGAGGGTGTGAAAATTCGCTGCTTATTTTCGCAGAACGCAGGCAACTGCAAATCCATACTTGGTTTTATATTCATATGTAAGCCCGTCTGAGTGTGAAATTTCAGATGCAGTGTGTTTCAATAAAGTCCTAAGTCCCGGTAATATTATTAGACTGAGTGTCGGGTAAAAATGTTGGATCTGAAATTTCTTTACAATATTTAACATACACATTGCACGTGATGTTAGTGTTGTTTACGTTTTTATAGACGCAAAGTTGTTTAGAATTTAAAGTGGATATAAATAATAAATTATATTTTTATTTTGGTGTAGGATTGTTTACTGGTCCTGAAAATCGATGCACGTATACTCGTAGTACCAACTGTTCGAGTATCATCGCTGAACCCGTATCACATTTTTTTATTTGTCTGTTTTTAATTGAAAATGGGAAACAAAAGCAATCGGGGGTCGACGGCGGCACAAGCAAATCAAAAGGCAAAAATATTAGAAGTGCAATGTCGAGCGTCGCCGCGCTCTATGTCGTTCCGCCATTTTTATCTGGCAGTTTCTTTTGTGCCTGGCATGCCGCTATCTGGCAGTCTGGCAGACTGGCTGTTAGTGAGTTGACTATCGGAATAGCAATGCAGTGCCAAACACGCAAACTGCTATCTCGTCCAGGAGTTCTGAAATGGAAGGAAAGAAAAGTGAAATAATTCAATTAAAAGAAAAGTTTTATGAATTTAAGGACGCCGAGCACAAAAACCGATGGAACAACAGAAGCCGAGTTGGAGCGTTCCTCCTCTTTATTCTTGTAAGCGTTTGTACTCGGGTATGTACATAGAAACTTATCCTGTCGATTCACCTACTTAACGCTCTGTTTATTTTCTTAGTTCTTGATGAATGGATTTTCTGTGGATATACCTGGACAATATGTTATACTTTGACCGAATTTTGCATGGTAGTTAATAAATAAATACATCCAACAGTCACACAGTCTTAGCCCTACTTTACCACTTTCGGTCTCACAACACCCAAACCTCGTAACATGGCCACACAAACTTTGGCGATCTCGCTGTGGAGATCGAACACGAGGCCTTTTATTTAACAGCCAAAGTCCTAACCTACTAGATCATGTAGATGGTTTTAATCTCAGGAAAACAATCACATCCTTGATTGTTCTCTTTTTACCGAGTACACAATTTACTTTTAATTGTCATTCCAGCAAAATCTTAATAGTCTGACTAGGCTCGTATGGCGTGTAAATTCTGACACCTGATCAGAGCGGCGTCGAGTCACAAATAATTAAATAAAATTTTCGAAGTTTGAAGTAATAACATTAACATTTAAACAAAATGTTTATATTTGAAAATTTTACTTCTTAGCACGGTCTCGCTATATCTGTTCGCGAGTAATTTGACATCTGTTACTTAGATATCTGCTTATATTAAATATTTATTCCATTTTATTATTAAAGGTCGACGTAAAGCTCGACGCAACCTTTTAATGAACTTGCCCCGATTAATGTAAATATTTAAAATATTTATTAACTAAAGTTAAACATTTGCGGCAAATACTTAGGATTATATTCTCGAAAATTTAATAACTTACTTTAAAATAAAATATTTTAAATATCTCTGACAACTTCGACCTGAATAACGTCATAAGATTTCTTTAAAATTATTGATTGTCATGAGATTTAAGAATCACAATTTACCACTTTTATTCATAAATGATATCAATAAAATCAAATTTAACAATAACAAATGAGGAAAGTCAAGAAGTCTATGAAATCCCAAACTAATCCCATAAAACAAAGATAGATAAAATAATAACATGAGAGTAACGTTGTTATACTGTTCCAGTACTAAAAGGAGCATGGTCAATATTTCCTTCCACTTATGTTGAGATTCGCCAATATTTTGTAATAATCCGTTTACTGGACATGTTGGTCAGCTTTTCCCGTATCGCTCGCTGCCTTACACGCGGCGTTTCGATGTACGGAAATATTGGCTGGAAATTCAGCTCTCGTCTACTAGAAAATACTATTAGAAGGTGCTTTGAATATTTTTATAAAACTTTTTATACGTTGGATAGCTGACATATGAGATTAGAATTTTCCATTTTGAGTCTTTAATCATAATAAATCTTGATTCAAATCAATTTGCAAACACCTCTAATATTTTTAAGGTCGAATGAGTACTTGTGGTAATTAATACTGGGTGTTACTAACATTCAAGTGCATTATAACCTATTCACCTTGAAACGAAATATAGTAGTTAAATGCCTTTTAATCAGCATTTTTACCGCATACCATTTTCGTCTTTATCATACAGAATGATTAGTTAGATCTCTGTCAAATTCGCTTGCTAAAGCCCCGCTACAACAAGACAGTCACTGAATTCACGTCAGTTTCTCTAAGATAGTAAGAATTCGTTTTATCCAGCCCATGCATACCATACTCTAAACAGTCCACTGGAAGGAACATATAACATTGTTACTCTAACTTATGCTCCATTAAAGATTTAATGCAGTAAAACTCATTTTTGTATGCAAGCCCGAAGCTTAAAGTAATTTTCTCACAGGTAGCACCAGTGACCGTAGCTCCCGCATGTGTATAAACCACTTTGTAGCCGGTGTCAGGCCCACTAGATTTCTTTGTACAAAGAGCGGTGTCGGTGCCACCTGCATTTGCCGACGGTGGTTCCAACGTTCTGCCTTTGTGCATATCCGGACAACTTAATGAAAATCGCCGATTTTACTTTGCTTACATTGAAAATTGAATATTTTATGTTTTTAATTAGAATATAATAGATGTTGTAATTAGAACTGGATGGGTTTCTTTTGGGTTTCTAGAATATATTATGTCTAAGTGCAGGGTAAAATAATTTATAATTAAAAAAATAATAATTAAATATACGTAGTTGATTTTGTTCACAAAATTATATATATATATATATATATATATATATATATATATATATATATATATATATAAATGTATTTTTAAAGAAACCAGTAAAGATATTTCAAGAAAACTACAGTCAAAAACTTCTCTACAATTCATACGTGCTATTAATGAATTCATAAAGTATCCCTAATTTGACCGCTACGATATCACAAACGCACGAAGTGATAACACTCATCATTCACTTTAACAAAAGGTTAAAGCCAATGGTGAATTGAACACTAAGTTGTATTAAATATTAATTTCAACTGACATTTTTAAAGCAAAAATATCACTATGAAACTTGCGGTTGATTGATGAACGAGCCACTGATGAGTGTTTTTTATCGTAATTATGTACGAGATTTAAAAAGATTTCATCTCGATAGCGAGTACTAATGGCGCTGAATGGATGTACGTTTCATCGCAATAAATCATTTATAGCAGATAATTACACAGCGTTGATATTATTGCGCGTCGATTAATTTTATTCTGCAAAGAGTTTGTACAAAGACTGTCTTTTTTGTCACCTTTTTGATAGTAAACTTTACTAACGTGAGTACTACAGTTTTTATAAGACGACTGGACAGCATTACTACTATAAGTGAGATCTTCAAACCCTCAAAATGCATAAGAAACCATTTCACGCCGTAGTTCCTGCTTGTTGCGATATGAGAATAGATGGCACTAACCCGTGTCGATACCCTATAAATCGCTTGTAAATTCTGACTAGACTAGAATAATCAATTCCTTCCCTTCACCAGCTGTATTGGGCCGGCGAAGTTGGCATAGAACCAAGACTCCTCTTATAATATTAAGAGTGGCCCATGTCCAGGATAGGTACGTAAAGGGCTGATAGATTTATCAGTACTTTTAACAAACCGAGTTCTGTGTTCGATTCTTAATAATTACATACATACATAACCCTTTTTCCTGGGTAGGCTGAGGTGCTACCAGGACACCCACGTTTCACCTTCCGTTACACAATGTGATAGGAGTCGCGCCTATCGCCATAGAATAGGCATTAAAAATCTAATAATATAATCGTTTTTATGGATTCAAGGTGCAGAACCTTGTCACAATTTATGCTGAATACTGGATCCAATAGCCAATTGAGAGCCTTTTAAGATGTTAGTCCAGACACTTTGGTATGAACTGTTCTCAAAAAAACGAGAATCGGGTCAACGATTGCGAGTCCACAAGCCACATTTGAGTTAACTCAATTAGAATACTAAAGTGTTTCAATGATTATAATATTATTAATCATGTAAATAAAGTAGAAAGAATAATTCAGATTTCGGCGAAATCTATCAATATATAGTTTTCTCCGATATCTGCTTAACGAGTGAGAATGTTAATATTTAGTTTTCTAAATGAGTATATTTATATTTAGAAAAAAGATGCATTAATCTACTCGTCTGCCAAACATAAATTAATCTGCTTGTTTGAAATGCCTTGTCAATTATGAATATCAATTAACGACTTTATCCGACATGATATCACTAGGCAACGACTCATCGATTTGCAACGATTTAAGACCTTCAAAAGTATAATTCGTGTTCACTGTGCCGTAAACTTCTTACAAACAACAATAAAGACAAAACGCCCACAGCATTATTCCGTCATAAAACGCAATCCACCTCTTGAGACGACGCAATTAAAATAAGACATAGTCGAGTGAAGACCGGCATTGTCTCTCGACGTCTATAATTTTGATAATAGGCTAGAAAATATTCTTTTGTCTCCAGCAGACTATCTGCTTGTAAGGCCGTTCGATTATTCCTCGAATACGGCGCCACTGTCGGCTTTGATCGGGACTCATTTTTATGGCGTCGATAAATTGACAAAAGGACCAGACGGTCTTGGATTTAATGAAGAATCATAAGGCTGCTTGTGGTTAAATTAATTCAAATTTTGTGCAAGAAAGAGGCTGGCTAATCTGTTACATTAAGATTTATTTAAGCGAAACACTTGATTTTGGTTTAATTGTTTATATTCTGATTCAATTATGATATGAGATATGGCGGTTTTTAATAATCCTAAGAATTCCTATATATACGATGCATACATACGTACATAAACTCACGCCTTTTTTTCAGAAGGGGTTGAGAGAGGTGCTATCAGGGCACCCACGAGGCATTGTATTTATACAAAAATTGACAATACATTGGACACATTTAATATTCAAATAAAAGTAAATATAAAAAAGTTTTACTAAAAATCTTAGTAGCGACATCTATTGTTGACCCACATAACTAGAGTAATAAAAAAAACACAAATAATTAAATTTAATGAATGGCTATAATAATTGCGCCCTGAAATAATTATGCGGAACTATAAAACAAAATTAAAATCAGCCAACACGGTCCAACAACGCAGCAATGCAACGGTGTGACGAGAGTCGAGAGCTACCCGCTAACTATTGTAAACGACCCGACGAGGGTGTAATTACATTTTTTCACACTTCACTAATAGCAACTTCACTAATTTCAACGGTGACGTAAAAGGACTCACCTACTGAGTTATTACAAAGAACTTCGGAACGCTTTGGATATTTCATTGTTTTCGTGTTTTTAAGTTTAATGCCCGGAGTAAACGTTTTACTTCTAGTTTTTTTTAATTAAAGTTATTTCCGAAAGCATAAACGTGTGTATATATTATATAATTAGATAGAAGGACAAAAACTTAATACCAAATTACCGTTGACCGGATTAAATACATTTTCGCCTTGATAAATAAAAGAATAACGTGCCAAAAATTATTTTGCTTCTCAGAACTTTTCAAGGCATTAGTAAAAATTACATGAGTATTCTGCTTACACGCCTAATTTAAAGAAATCAAGAAATAAATATATCTTAAAGCGTGTGAATAAAATAATGTTTATTTAATTAAAAAATGTGACTTCCGAAGGCAAGGAGAAAAATTTATTAATTTTATTACGTCTTACATTATTTAGGTCGTTCTGAATATCTTTAAAATATTGAAGTCATTATTAAAAGTGGACGAGTGATGATGATGACGAAGTTTTATATCAATTAAATTTTCTAAGGTCCTAGGTTTTAGACTTATTGTTGGTTTTACAAAAGAGCACAGCAATATCATTTCAAACGTCAAAGGCTATAAAACAATAAAGTGATGCAAAAACAACATTTGTAATGGCCGTGCCGCTTCAATTAAAAATAAAGGCTTTCGCAGTAATCTTTACGACACAAAACCCAGAATATCAGTTAAAAAGCGTCGCTCAACCTGGCTCAATTACGTTTTAAAGATAGACGAGGCTTTTATAACTTTTCTAGGGTGTTTCATTAAAAATTTTCTTCAAAGGGGCCGGAGCTTGTCTCATTATTATATGGGATTTGAAGAGCGCGAGGTGCTCTGGATGAAGAAAATGCAGAACGACACTCCTAAGGCGAAGTTTTTGACTGAAATGTATTATATTTGAGCGATTCATCCTTTGGCTAAAGACACGTTCCTTTTTGAAGTATGTGTGTGAATTAATCAGTGTATATGTTTTAATAGTTAACATTGTGTTAACATGTTTTTATAAAATACGTTCATAATTACGGAAGATGGATTTTATATAGATAGTAATTTAAAGAAAAAGTGCAACTTCTGAAATCGTAGTGGTATTTGTTTAGCTGCAGAGTTACCAATAATTTTATGGGACAGCATTCGAGACGAGGCCACCTGGGTTGGAACCACCGCAATGTCTATTTCTCCCGCCAAATAGCAGTGTAAATGCACTATTGTGTTCCGGTTTGAAGGTCATTGTAGCCAGAGTAACTACTGGACATAATGAGACGTAACATCTTATGTCTCAGCATGACGAGCGCAGTGGAATGCCAAGCATTGCCTTGAAATTCATGGTTATGATTGGTTTCGCGGTCCATGAGCGGTCGCTTACCATCAGGCGAATGGCAAGCTCGTCTTGCCATTCACTGCAATAAAAAAATCTCATAGTTGTTATATTCAACATTACCTCATCAAATCAATATGTAACAACAAACATTCCTCAGCACACATAATAACCACAGCACAAAAGCTACAACCCAGAGCGGACAGAAATAAAAAAAAACTGCTTCTAATGAGACGTCAATTTCGCAATGAACCCTTATTTGTACCGAGCTGAATACCCCTTCGTTGTATAAAGGTGACACACTGAGGCCAAATAATTACGGAGCGGATCCAGGGATCTTTGATGCTTTAATCAGGTGACGAACGAACGGACACGCCTAGCAGCGTAATTAGAATGTCTTCGTGTACGGAATCGCTCTCCAGACGTGCGAATGAGCACCTAAGTGACATCGAGGGGAATCAATTTTCCAAGGAGATGCTAGTGGATCTCTTTTTAAATTAGAATTTTACGATGAAAATAGCAAAAGCAATGTTTGATGAATTTGCATGATTAAGTAAAAATATTAGTAATTGTAGTTAAAACCCCTGTAAATTGTAGTAATTGGGTAATTGGTAAAGTATAAATGTATTTTTTGATTTGCAATTAGATGGTTATATAGAAGATAAATTAAATAATTTTCTCTAATGTAAAAGGCGAAATGTGTAATACAATTTGTATCTTAAAACAAAGAACTTGGTACACCACATCACCACTTACATAGTATTAAAAACAGCATAATTAAAAATGCAAAAATAATTTCTAGTTACTAATCATGCGGTTCCGTTCTTTTGTATCCAAAGCCTAGAGCAGACCAAAAGTAACGTCTGCGTATGAGAGGGAAAGACTATCGCCTCATACAAACTACCACCCTACTAATGATGCATGTTGCAATTATCACAGCTTACCCTGGCGCACAATTAGGAACACTCATCTATTATTACTGACTTACGCATTTGCTTAATTTTACCTAGTGTATATTGAATAGAAGACAACGTCTTTGCCCAGTGTTTGGTCTGCTGAAGTAGTGTGTGGAAATTGTGACATGATGCATAATAATATTTGATGATTACTAACACATACATACGTGTATTGTTAGTTTTAAAATTAATTTTTAATATAATAAAAATAATTTAAGCTAGCTTGCGATGAAACAAAATATTGTACATAGGCATCTATAGCCCTTGGATACAGATAGCTACTGATTATTAGTATTAACAGCCTCCGTGGCGCAGTTGGTTAGACGCCAGCTGTGAAACTAGAGGCCGTGGGTTTGATCCCCGCACCGAAACAAATATTTGTGTGATCCACAGGTATTTGTTTCGGGTCTGGGTGTTTGTAAGGCCGAAAAGTCTCTCGTAGTTTCTGATACCCACGACACAAGACTCGATAGTGTGGGGTCGGGACTATGTATGTGACTGTTGGGTGTATTTATTATTTATTTATTATTATTACTGATTGCCATAAAACTCTTGGAGGTGGCTTAGTTTCAGTAGTGGGCTTCCTATGGCTGAAGCAAGCGAGAGGACGTTTAAGGTTTTAAGCTCCTACATAGGTAGTTAATGCAGATTCACATACAACATTCAATGTCAAACGGGTCTCCCAAAAGTAATAGATGTATGCTAGGATTCTAACGCAAGACTATTCTCTCAGTAGTTCATATCTGCTGTATTTCCAACACGCTACCACGAAATTAAGAGTTATATCAATCGAATCTTTATTTTGTCTGTCATCAAAAAGGCCAACTATTCGAAAGGTTTCCTCGTCAATCGTCAGTGTTTATTTTGTTATAAAAATAGTAACATTTTGGCGGCGTTTGGGTTTGAGGAAAAATAACATACCTGTATCAATAAATTCGTAGCGTAGTTTCATCATAAGCTTTTATTTAACTTGCAACGTCTATATGTATTTCCTGTCCAAACTATATGACTGTGTTTTTGGATTTCATGTTTCCGATGGAGATACAATTTTAGAATTTGGTTTCAAAAAACTAGAAAATATAAATAGTCAATCACCACGCAATACAACGGTGAAGGAAAACATCGTGAGGAAACTTGCATACCATGGCGATTTTTATGAATTTCTATGGTATGTAAAGTCCGCCAAACCGCATTAGGCCAGCGGGGTGGACTATATGGCCTAACCCCTCTCAATCGTATGCCCGATTGTGGAGGAGATATGTGCCCTGCAGTGGGATGTATATGGGCTGATACAGAACTAGAAAATAAAAATTGTGTTCACGACCGAGATGTCATTTAAAGCCTTGTTTGATGAATCACAATTACGTCGTTTTATGAATCTCATAATGTAAGAGATGGACAATGAGATTCTTTATTACAATATACTAGGAAAGACCGATTTTTGCTAATTAAAGTATGATTATTTTTCATTACGTGAAATAAAACTGCAGATTAGTAAAAAAGGTCAAACTGAAAACTTATTTTTTAAATTCCAACTTCTTATGATTGGTGACGCCACATTTGAATATCAGACACATAAAGTAGAAGTGAGATCAAATATTTTATTTCCAAAAGTTTGTTCCCATTATCATTTCACTTGACAGTTAAGGTTTGCAAAAGAAACTCAATATTTTTGAACACAGCAGGTACCGCCTTAAGTTCTTTTCTTTATTAGTTTTCATAAGTTTTAAAATATTGGTATTTCTTATTCCCACTTATTGAAACTTATTTGTAATTTATGGAAATATTGTAGATTCAGAAACTAGTATAAATCCACCTTAATGTGAGCGTAGATAATTTATATTTATAGAAACTTATAAAAGGTTTTAAAATTATTTATTGTAAAAGAAGAAAAGAAAATAACATATTTTAAATATAAATTAAAAATAAAAACACTTAAGAAAAATAATACAAAAACCTTTAACTAATAGATTCGTGGATTTGATTTTGATTTTTAGAAATAAATAACTTATGTAGCTAGAACTCATTATGATTTATGTGGCATAGCTACAACTTTTTAGTATATAATATAAAATCCATCTTAGTGTTTTGGTCTCACATTTAGGGAGGAAATTAATTCCACGAATTGTGTATGGTTCCAGCTCACTGCGTCACCTTCGGGAATATAGGTATAAACTTATAAGAGAAACGTACAAACAATATTTTATGCTAAACAAAAGTAGGTACTCGTAATCACGAATTCCAGCCCACGCTTTTGTCTAAACCTCTAGGAATTATCTTCAGCGCCAACGCACATAATCCCATATAAACTTACTCCCGAACAAGTAAAAATGTTTTTCATATTCCCTTTGGCCTGTAACCTTTCAAATTCAACAATATTCAGACGGAGGCGGATCAGTGAGTTTAACTTTTTCTAGTTATTATTCATAAATGCAAAGGCGCTAGATATTAGGCGAAATCACTTCAGAAGTTGAAGGATTGGATTCGAGAGTTGAATTGAATCTTGTCAATATTACGTCGAACTGTGCCTGATACGGCTGATGCGATAATGCTTCGCGTTGCCTATTTCATATTTCACTCGATTCGATTTTCTTAACGTGGGGAGGAAGTGTAATTCTGTTACGGATCAGACAGTTTTTACATTTCAATTACGGGCAACCCGTTCTGGATTTTTTTTTATAACTTGGCTCGTTTTTGAATGCTAGCGTTTTTATTAAAATTATATCACGTTTGTCGAAATGTATTTTTTTACCAGGTACCTGTTATTTTTCAAATTCATCGGTACAGTCGTCTTCTAAATTACAATATTTGCTGTGTACACCCACAGAGGGAAATCTTATAAATTTAAAGCATTTGTATGTAAATTTTAAATCCAAAATACGAAATACTAAAACTATAAATGCATGTCAGTCAACATTTTACTTTTGCAAGCAATTCGTTGCTTGAAATGAAATTCGTTTACAACCGTTGTTACTTAAAATAGTTATACTTAAATCGATACATAGCGTAATCTTTCTTTTAATCAAAGATATATTTAATGCTACTTAAATTCCTTAAATGAATCCGAAATATTAAAAAATAAACGACATTTATTTAATTTTTTGCCAGTTATTTTTAATTTTGTATTTGCACACTTAAGACTCGCAAACCAATTTATATTAATGTTTCGAATATAAAAACAACAAGAAGAAACCAAACAGAAAACATTGCCGACCTGAATTTCATACCTAAGCATTCATTGTTAACATCACGTTATCGATAAACTAATCAAGTATCAAAATTGTATTAACCACAGAAATGTATAACAGATTTACAAACATGATATTAATGAACACATTATGATAACAATATTAAATTGATTTCATTTATATTTATCAAGTTCACCAACAAAATATAATTCAATATTGGTAAAACCTGAGTATTACGTATATTTATCATCAATTATTCTCTTTGTTTCAGAAAAGCGATGTGGTATACGTAGCTGAAAATAAATCAAGATGGAAGAATTGCCACTCGCTTTGAGACGCGCCATGGTTTTTTTGTGGATTTTGTCTGGATTAGCTTCCGTACAAGCTGTCAAAGTCGTGATAGAACCCCTGCCTAAAGGTAAGTAATTTATTGCAAACGATTAAATGCCCCAGTGTTTAAAACACCTCAGGCATGCAACAAACAAAAAATATACTATTTCCCTGTCGTTTGCAGCAAAAGTAAACGGAACAGATCTCCCTTTCTTAATTTAGTGTTTTTTTTCCGACTCAAATCCGAAGAAACTCCCCGAAGTTCGTCCCCCAGATGTTGGCACGACTGACTTCGCTTTAGTTTCGTTTAATTTCCTATCTCTCTTGTCGTGACGTTTATTACGGAGTTGTTCACCCACACTGACTCAACACAAACCTACTTTTGTTCGCGGGTACTAATAACAATTTGGAATTAATTTTTATTCGCTCTTCGCTGTCTATTTTCGGACTGTGCCACTCCGACGCTTTATTGTTTTCGCATTAATTTACAGTCCACAGCTGCGGGTAACGCGGATTTCTAAGGAGTTTTTATCCTGTGCCTTCAGTATTCTTTCTTTTGAAAGTGAGAGCTCCTATTAATATTAATTAAAAAGTTTGAATAATTGAATGGATTCGGAATTGTTCTCGGTTTTGTTGGTTTCTTCGACAGTGAATCACGGCAATAATTAAAACTTTACCGAGTTTATTATTGAATGCTTGCAAATGACAGATTCTGCGCCCTGTACCGCTGCAGAGAGATGTGTGGTTTGCATTGTTTGGGAGGTTGAAAGCGAATATTCCAACGTACATTGCGACTGCAAATATTTTTATAAATATGTAAAAAAAACTTAATCGATTTTAAATATTTTATCACAATTTTAAAATTATTCCGAATTCATAAAAGCAGTTGTTAATCACCAAAAAATAATTCCCGTCTATAAGCGAATCTCGTTGCAAGTCACGAACTAAAAGTACAATTAAGAGCGCGCTGTCGGCATATAAAACACGTAGACGCATTCCTACAACGATCAAAGTAATTGCTGAAGGAAAAACGTTTGCACATAAAATTCCTTATTAATTCACTTAACGATTGACTGCAATAAACACTTGAGTTAAAATTTAAATTCTTTGTAGACAATTAACGGAGTTAAGCTTTCGCCTTTTGTCGTTGAAAAAGAAAATTTATATTCCGAAATCTTTTGTTGGGAGAAGCTTAAATGATTTCTTACTAGGCAAATTTAATTCTGTGGCTCTTGTTACAAGTGATATAAGTCGAGTTGTACCCTTTTTGAGTTTTTTATATAGAAATGATCAGAAAAAAATTAGCTTTTTTTTGGTCTAACTCACGATTTTCTATCTGCTATAGTTACGGAGATAATTTTGTGTAAAGTGATACAAGTGCTGCTATTTTGGCGAAAATTACGTGAATATTGATATATTTCGAGTTGTAACTCGTTTTTGTAATCGATTAATACGCAGTTGTTGTGGCTACTGGTATAAGTACAATTATAACTATTTTCACATATATTTTTTTCAGTGTATTTAACGTGAATATTGATATATCTAGGGTTATATCACTTTGAACCATTTTTTTTCAATATTGACTAGGGTACAACTCGACATGTACCTACCAATTCAAATGTGAATTTTTGCTTTTGATGTGCTAAGTGATACATCTCGACATATATCATTCTACAGATTTTTTGATTTTATGTTCAAACGAATACAAATCAAGTTGTATCTAAAACTCAAACAAATTACAAAAATATTTTATATCGAATAAGATGTGCTAAGTGAGACAATTGTGCGCGGTAATACATTATTATATTGATTTAAACACAACAAAACCAATAATTCAAATGTCCAAATATATCATACTTTTGTACAATAAATATGATTTATTATAATATTATGTTCTATCATCAGATACAATATCCAATGTAAATATACGATAACTAAAATTTTTACCTAGCTGTCAGAAACATTATATTATTATTCTATATTTTATTGAAAAATGGCAGTTGTCAAAACGGTATTGGTACATAATTTATTTATTTATTTAAAAATTCTTTATTGAACACCACATGCATAAAAAATTACAAATAAAAATCTTATTTATCAATATTATTGCTACTTTACTAAATTTATCTTTGATTTACATTTGGAAAGAAACTCCTTATTCTTTTCCAACTGTTCTGGAATGATTTTTACATGTTTTCTTAATTGTAGTATTTGTATAAGACTCATCTGTGTTATTTCTTAGTTTAAAAATATTTGCTTCATTTTCGAACCTTTGAGTATATGACACGATATAATAATATCACTTTGCCCGATCCGGGACTCGAACCCGAGACCTCAACTCTGTAACCGTACCGTAATACAACTACCGAGGCAGTCTATGATTTTAATAATTGTGTTATAACTGTGCCTTAAGAATTTGTAATTTAATTATATTAGTTTAATCAAAATTTCATTAATGTTGATTTATTGTAATTGTGTTTATTTTGTAAGATTTTTACATTTTTGTACATTAATATTACATATAAAAAAAAATACATACAAAAGTATAAAACAAATAGTTAACCCTTCGGTGGCGAGACTCAAGACCCAAGCCACCGGTGGTTAGGGATCCAAAGTGAGGAACATCCTCACTATGCGTGCCATGTCCAGCAATACTGCCTTTTGGATCTGATTCTTGACCCAACGACCGACAAAGGCTTTTGGAGATGTTGGTCTAGGCTCTTTGGTATCAGTCCATGTGCAGAAACAACAATTGGGACAATAATTGTTGGGTCTACATCCCAAATGTCAGTAAACTCGTAGGCCAAATCTAAATATTTAGACAATTTGTGTTTTTCAGCTTTAAAGAGGTTATCGTCATGTGGTATGGTAACATCATCAAGTATTGCTCGGCGCGTCAATCGATCTATTATCGCAACATCAGGCTTATTGGCAGCAATAGTCCTATGTGATAACAGACCGATCCCAATTCAGCGTTAAATTACCATTTTCAAGAACTGGTTGAGAAACATACCGGTAATATGGCACTTCAAAAGTCACAATAGTCCATATCGAAGAGCAATTTGATAATGTATGATCTTGGCTACTAGGTTGTGTCTATGCAAGTACTCGCCGTTAGCAAGATACGAATAACCGGAAGTTACGTGCCTGATTGACTCGCCAGGACTGTGGCATGCCCGACAAAATATGTCGACTGTACCGTCCTTTAGGATGTATTTCCTATAGTTGTTCGTCTTAATAACTTCGTCCATAATTGCAAAGGCAAAACACTCAGTTTCCCCAAAGAGGTTACCAAAACGTAGTCAAGATACAGATTCAGGCCGGTCCACTTCAGGCCCGTGGAGGGCCCGATAGAACGGACCATGCAGCTCTTTGCTCTTCCATACTTCCTCGCGATCTTAAACGCTCATCACCAAAGGTTTCCGCCAGTTCTCATTCGCCAATGAGAGCTGGGTAAATCCTTTACACACTATAACTACAACCTTATGCATATCCACGTCACTGTGATGGAAATATTCCCTTTGATTTCACACCTCGCGATTATGCAGGTCCTTAGCATTAAGAATGCTTCGGCCCTCTCATCTCCGCGGGATGCACAACCTCATCACTGACGAACTTGGATGATGCATACGATGTGCAGTTGGTAGAGTCCGGAACTTACGATCCAGGGCGTCCAATTCCGTCTGAGTCCATCTGAGTTTGCCAAAAGAGTACATAAGTACAGGCATAACCCAACCGTTAAACGCGCGAATCTTGTTTCCACCTGAATAAAAACAGTTAAGAACTTTTGTCAGGTGGCTAAAGAAACGCTCTTGCATTGAGTGTTTTACGTCTGCACCCATAATATATGGACCCTCAGGCATACCCATATATTTGTAGGTTTTCGTCTGCTTAAGGGATCTGAGTCTTACAGTCTCTGAGACATGTATGTCATCAGAGACCGCAACCTCGCCTCGCTTGACATGGATAACCGCACCATTATCTACACCAAACTCCATATTGATTGAGTTGCTAAATCATTTAGTTATATTTGACTAAAGTTGTTTTATTGTTATTATTTTATTCATTAACAGTTAAGGGATTTTTATACTATCCAGTAATATATGGCAGACTCATCGTACCTTTTATTTATTATTATAAAAATCGCAACAACAAAGTTGATTATTGAATAATATTAAACTTGTACATCTATTTACACAATACATAAGCATTTTAACGAGAGATATAACTTGACTTGTAGCATTTAACACATATTTTCAATAGACTTGAATATTAGCAAACCGATACTATTCAAGTAATTTATGAAAATAGGGGGTTGCTGATTAAAAAAACATAAGCTTACGGATTATACCTTTATCTTTTGTTTGAGCAACATTATGGTAGGAACTCATACAAATTATTTATTACATTTTGTAAACTTTTGTATATTAGTTTACACGAAAGCACTTTAAACAAAGTATTTAGGTGCGCAGTAATATAATTATACTTATATCATTTATCACAACATTTTTGCACATCTTACTCATTAGCCGGGGTATATCTCACAGGTTTCTCGTGAATTTCTATTAAAACATAATATTTATCAAAAAAACTAAAACGCACAATGAAAGAAAACATTTTTACCCACAAAATAAGGTATTCAAGTTTAATCTAGCACATTTAGTTTACGAGCGAGAATTTTTTAAATCTTGTTTTTGCTCTCCTGTAAAATGATGATTTTCGACTTGTATCACTCATCACAAGAGCCACAGAATTAATTGCGAATATCTAAAATATAATTATTGTTGTAATCTTTTGTTAAGTTAAAAATTATGTTTCAGAAATATTCCTGGCTTATTTGAATTAATTACGTGATCATTAGTGATACAGAGCGCATCAAAACAATTAATAAATAAACGTCAAAACAATCACAACTTTATAACTTTTCATAGGTCTACCAAAACAAATGAGTACTAATCTCATTTTTTATCATCGTTGCTTGTTATTTTTAAAAAAGTGAACTGTACTCTTCATAGAAACAGTCACTTTCCTTTGTAATCTCACGTTTCACCTAGCTTATCTATTAACCCACAATAAAGTAGCGTCATGGCATATTCACTGGCTGAAAATAAACTCCAAAGAGAGCTAATGACGTAATCTTCCAACTGCAATACAAGTCATAAGCACCCTAACAAAATGAATCAAGCACGCTCGATTACAAACAGAAACGCGGCGAGCGATAGTCCACTCGCAATTATTGTTTTTGCAAATGTCCGTGAAATATAAATGAAGCTATTGGTTACACTTGCCACAATCATGTCATGAAAGGACTTCGCGATATTATTTTAATATTATTGGCTTTCTTTTGTGACGTATTTTGACTGGTTTAAATTCATTAAAATAAAACAAATTTTTACTGATTTTATCGCGATTTGGATTATTTTTTCATTTTTTAACTTCCCGACGTTTCGATTGCTTTACAGCTTTCGTGGTCACGGGGCAGACTGAATCCGTAAATATTAGTTTTATTTCAATGTGTAACATTCGCGTAAATCTAAGAAACCATTGTGGCTTAAATTCATTTCTACTGTTATTTGTGTATGTGAAGGCCATTTATTGGTGTGAGCTACTTATAAGTGGCTTATTTATACATATTATATGGATTGCGGGGTATGAAGTTTTCAGATAGATTATTAGAATCGGAAATAGTTTCGTAGTGTTAGTGTTCTTGTGTATGTATGATCTGAATCAACTAATATACGTCCCACTGCAGGGCACGGGCCTCCTCTATAATCGAGAGTACGATTAAGTGTCCATGTACTTTTACGTAATCTTAAGAGAATATAATCTGTATCTATTTTTAGATATCAAAGTTTAGAGCTGTACAAACAATTGGGTCAAAGGATTATAAGTTTTTAAAAAATACAACACGGCAAATAAACTACATACATAGATAGATTAGTGCAAAGATAAATAATATTTCCATACAGCAGTGGTTATTATCCAATAATTAAAATATTAATTTCATAAGCTACCCTATAATTCGCAGTGAATTTTAATTCAATTGCAGTCGCATTTATCCACACATTCAATAAACGACTCCGCAACAAAACTGATAAATGCTCAATATTTTCCCTATTGTTTTTGTACGGTGAATATAGCCAAACAGAAAAGCCTTTAAAAAAAACGTTGACCCATTTGCCGTGCAACAATAGAGCCAGAATATTCCAACAAGATAAATCACAATGCCGGCATGAACTTGTTCCACACATCAACATGTCTGCCGCCTGCAGGCGCGTAGATCTACGACTGCCAATTAAAAGTATAGATGGTAACATGCGGACGACGAATGGCCGAAACTCACGTTGGCCATGGTCAGGCGTTTTATGCTGTCCTGTCTGAATTAAATACAGGGTGTTTCCAAATAAAATGTGGATTTCCAGTCAATTCTAAAATGAAACTTAGTGACTTTCTATATGTAGTTAGGGGGGTCTATAGGGGTGATACATGTTACTTTTAATAAAATACGCTTGATTATTTTGGATTGGATTGAATAAAGCTTTTTACTTCATATTTTAAATATGGAGAGTTGTGAAATAATATGCTTGGGGTGTTCAATAACAGATAAAAAAGAGTTGATCTATATAAATTTAATGGAGAAAACCTATCTTGTTACATAAGGGGTTAATTCTTGTCTTGCTTATGTGAAACAATTAAAAAAAATTGTACAAATTTCATTATGATTTTTTTACCAGATTGCGTTAGCTTTGACGTAGATCGTGATATTATTTTGTGATTTTGAGTTTTGTAAGAACATTTCCTGATGACGAAATTATCTTCTGCCAATCGTTAAACATAGGCCCAATTACACCATTTAACTTTGACAATATTTTATAGTTGACAGTGCCAATTAATAGTCGGCATCTCAAATGTATAGTTGAACTCAAAGTTAGTTGATACAACTGCGCCATAGATTATAGGGCATCGCTCGAGCATTATTGGCCATCACTCCATGTCGCAGAGATGTATGAGAGAGAGCGAAGTTGGTGTTTAGTGGCGTCCAAGCGATGTAGGACGATGATTATCATAAGATTGCACTCCTATGAGTGGATTGAGGTATGGTAAATTACTTTTTTTTTTGAATAAAGTAAATACCCTACCGAATTCATATAGCAGGTTTAGTCATTGTTCTTCTTCTTATTTGAGTGCTACTTCTGTGTTGAAGGTTGGTCGTCAGCTTCTTGTATTCTTCCTTATCGTGGCCAGGTGGAATAGTTGTTCAACGGTGCTGATACCGGTTCATATGATATTATGATTATGTTATTTATCAAAATATATAATAAATGTTTAATTTATTTATCCATATTATATGATTTAGTCATTGTTGGCTTTTAACAAAAACAATGTAAGAAGTCATGTACTAATAATAATATGGGCTTATTTAGTTCAATTTTTATATTTAACTGCCTATATTTATGCTTTACAAAAAAGAGGTCCAATCTAATACCGAACTCGCCTTACAAGCTCGTTCGGGCGTGGCCTTTAATCTGAACTCTATTTAATGAAGCCGCATAAAAAGGGATTAATTTTTAGTCCATAAATAATTGGTATCTAATTCAGAAGATATTTAGCTTGGGTCATTGGTTTTAATTAAGCAGATATTGGCGAGGTTTTACTATTAGTCTTGTAAAGTAAAGAAACCTGAGCAAAACGCTTCGTTTATCATTACTTAACGTTATTAAATTATTCTCGGTTCGTTCTTTCACGAAACATAAAACGTAAATCTAACAAAGATTCTGTGGGGCTTTTACTTAACTTTTACGACAACGCCTGAGTTTAACGGTTAGCTTTAATTACATTTGTACTGTTCTGGGTAATTTTATGCTTCGCTTTCACATTTTGGTTACATTGTTTTAAGTTAATATTGGGTATTCGCGTAAAAGATACGGCCACTTGACTTCTGCTCGCCGAAACTAATTTGGGCAGCGGACATGAAAATTACAAAGTTCCTCGCGTAGTATTGTATTTGTGTGACGACACTGCGCTCTGCAACGTTTTTATTGTACGACGTAGAGATTCCTAGCTCAAACCCGCTTTATACTTTACATTGTACCAGTATCAAACTATTTACTTAATATTGTGATTCGAGAATAATTGTCAAATTGCCAGAGGCGTGGGCATTCTTACACTTCCCTTAATTTTCTCATCCATTTTAAAGCATGGGCATCTATGATTCCAAATTAACAATTTGTAGGTTTTGTTAAATTACCATTTTACGTTAACGTTGACCACTTACCATCAGATAAGTCATTTGACATCACCACAATTATCCTTAAATTGGTCAATGTTTGCGTCACCACAACCATTACCTAACAACCAACAATCCCCGAACACATCGCAAATATTTTCTTAAAATCCGATACACGAAAACTTTCAAGAAGCTTCGATCAAACATCGCCATGTAAACAGCCACAATTTGATACGATTTTTTTCCGTTAAGTAAAACAGTGTACTTGTTTAGAAACACTCTGTTTCCATCGGGGTTGCCCGGGTGGGGAACGATTTGTGACACTAAAACAAATGACGCCCGCCCGCCCCGCCCCGCGCCCCTCTGTCGCCGTCCCGATGACAGTTTAACGCTGTCCCAACTCTAGTAAACTAGCCGAATTATTGCAGTTTTTAACAGACGCTATTGTGGATTCAGAGGGTGGTTAACTGCGCCTATCGTGATTAAAAGGAGAATGGTTATAGGCCTATTAAAAGCAGCGGTACATGTAGTTGATATAAGAAAAAAATACGTTTCCATCAAAATTATTTGATTTTAAAGTTATTTAATTCTTAAGAAAGCAATTTATTAATAATATTATTAATGTCATTAAATAACAAAATTTTGGGATATTCAAACTTTTTCTCAAATATTAAATTTCCGTTTCACCTCAAAGGAAACCCCTTTATTTCAAAGAAAATCTAAGCCTCCATGTTGAATATGAAAAAAGTATTTTTTCTTTTCACATTGTGTCAACGCCATCTTCTGATAAACAGGGCTGTTTACTCAGGAGTCGGAAACAGAAAATGTTTCAGGGGAAATGAACGCTATAATGTGGCTGATGAAAAAGCTCCCATGGAAGACATAGCCGAGATGATTAACGTTCTTAACACGAGTTACTTTTATACGTCACAATAACACGTAAACAGCTTTCACTTGTTTGTTACCTCTGGATGCCTCATAATAGTGTTAATAACAGACGGATGACGCACAAAGAGGTGAATTAACTTTGTTGTATTTGTACAGGTTCTCATGTCCTGGGTGAAAGCAGATTTTCTTTAGTATTATTGGATGAAGATTGTGTTTATTTATATTAGAATAAGGATGACCCGATTGCAGCTGATTACAGCCGCACATGAACGTCTACAAAACTTGAATCGACTTTCAAAATGGAAAGGATAAGGGTAGGAAAAAGCCAGGATAAAAGGGGTATTTGTCTTCTCGTAATTTGAGTCCGTTTTTCTTTAAATTGTCTTCTCATTATTATACCTAGTTAAATATTGATTTTCTAATAGATTATTTGCGTATCTACAACATGAAGGGTTGTCAGCTTTTCAATATTGGAATGAGAAGTTAAAGCGCTCTACAAACCAAAGCCACCGAACCGCCGGCTTTTGTCGGCAACTTTTTGCTGGCGAGCTTGTTGGCATTTTCACTCATTGCAAGTCGGAAAACTTTGACGGCGACATGTCAGCGACCCGACACGACATGAGGAACATTTTTTAGACGTTGTTGAGTGTAGCCGAGCAACTGAGCTGAGCGCTTGCGCCGCCAACATGTCGGCGGGCAACATGTGTGGGTGGTAGTTGCCGACATGATTATTTTCTTACAGGCCGCCGGGTTGAGTCGGCGGGCTGTGTCACCGGGCTGGCGGCTATGGTGTGTAATGTCCTTTAGTTGACAATATTAAAGTAAAGTCAAGATACGTACAGCGCAAGGAACATTATTCTTTCAGCACATTTTCAATTTACGTTCTTATATTTTTAATAAAAAACCTAATATAAAAGTAAAAACAATATTTGCGCATAAAATTTCGCAATAAGAAAATCTACAAATGTATAATAATATTACAATGAACACAAAGAAAATACCTTCGAGACTTGAAGAGGCAACCGAAAAAATCACTGACAATCTTCTACGGAGAGATAAAGACGTCTATAAAAATAATACGAAAAGATCTCATTTCAACCCAAATACTTTCTCGATATTCAATAAAATACCTCAAACAGGATTATATAGAACTCTCACCTAAGTAACTACTTACTTATAAGAAGCTCTTCTTATGTGGTTTAGGTATGAGAAGTCCACCAACGCGCATTTGCCAGCTTGTTGGAATAAGATGTAAACTTTTCATAATCATAGAGGTTGCCGTTACCCTGCAGTGAGAAATATGTGGGTTTGATTATAAACCCATTTATCTATATAATCGACACGTCAAATCAGCGAAACTAAATGTCTTTCATATTATTATCTCTAAAAATGATTTATTAAATACAACATTCATGTAGGTTTCTATATTTAGTTTAAAATAAATTTGTTACTTGTTTTTGTGTTTTCAATAATAAAGTACCATCAATACCATTGAAATGGATAAGTGTAATTTATTTGACATTAGTCTAGTACGTTAATTACTTCAGACTGACCTTGAGACTTCAACCATCGATTTTATGAAAAACCATATGCGTACTGTTGAATGTGTTGCTTCGCTAGCTTTATATCTTTACTTGAATTTATTTGTTCCCATAGAAAAAAAATGACACCTCTTTTACAATTTTCTTTTCATGTCACCTTTGCCATTAACTGTGTGGGTCTCTCTTAACCATATTATAATAATATTATATTTTTGACAACCTCCGTGGCACAGTTGGTTGAACGCTGGCTGGGAATCTTGAGGCCGCGGGTTCGATTTGTGAGACCGAAAATTCTCTCGTAGTTCCTGATACCCACGACACAAGACTCGATCCTAGTGTGGGGTGAGGACTATATGAGGACTGTTGGGTGTACTTTTTTATTTATATACATACATATACTTTATGTACTAATGCATTGCACTGCACTTACCGTCCTATGCATTACAGCCACATAGTCATGCCATTATAAAAAAAAAAAAAGTTTTCTGAGCTTTCCGCTTAAGTTTTTCTGCATTCTGCTGCTTTTGGTGCTTGTCCATCGATTTAAATTCACAATTTTTTGATCAAATACCATTTCACTTTATGTAGGTATTTTTGAAATTGATAAAATAGTTTAATTCATTCATTTACTGTAGAATAATACTGTCTAGTTGTGTGAGGAAAAATATCGTAACCTATTTCGCGACATTATTTTTTTTCTGTCTTTATACTTGACCTCGATTCCCTCATATTTTATTATATCGCATAATATCAAGGTCTCATTCATCATGATAATGTATTCTCGATATAGACTTAAGATTTATTATCATACTCTTCTTCGAAGGAAATAGGTTTCGCAACATTTGTTTCCAATGTTTGATTTCAATCCTTTCCAAATCTTCGCCTTCATCTTAATTCAATCGCGTTGGTTAAAAGCCTGATTCGCAACAATAGAAAAATGCGGCGTTAAGCCAAATCCTCGTGGGATTGAGAAAACATTGGTTTTCTTTTGACGCTTCAACGGGTATTTCGTCGAATAATCTTTTTTCGTGCATGTAGAATGTTTATCAATTGTGTTGTAATATAACTGTTTTTATATGTGTTTGAATGTGCAAGATAAGGCAACACTACAATACAACACAAATGTATTGCAATCAATATAGCCTTTTTTGCTGTGGCATGAACAAAATTATTGATAATATTACATATTATTTATTATAATGATAGTACTGCCTCTCAAACATCGATGAGTAATATTTGCTTATTTATTTCTTTCTTTCTTTGTAAGTATAGGATAAACTTATAAGTAATGTCTTGCAAAACTGTACTAACAGTTGACTGCAGGATCAATTTTTGCGGTTATTTATACGTTAGGTCAAGATGGCTAAAAAGTGATTTTTAAGTTTCGAGCGCTACTACGAGAGCGTAGGTCCAGTAGTGATCTTAAAGTACACCTTGAGTCCTTTAATTTAACAAAATTCTTAAAAGTCGGCATTAGCTTATAATACACACTCACACATAAAAGCACAAACTTTAAGTAAAATGTACACATTATCATATCAAAGCCTCGAGCAGTGACGGTTCATTTTCGTTCACTATTTACCAATACTTAAGCTTAGGAATTTCAACTACCTACGTAAATATAATGCAATGTTTCTCAGAATTACCTTATTAAGGTATTAACGAGGGCATCAATCTATATGAAACTTAATTCGGTATCGGCCCATAATACCTTACAGAGGCCCAAATAATACACGAAATGCTGACATTTGATATTTTCCCCGTATTTGTTGAAATATTATCACGTTGTTAGAGAGACCTATGAAATGTATTCGAGTTATATTTATTTCACGTTCTTGTATTTGTGAAACAGGATATTATAGTATTTTGATGTAGGTTCAAACGTCCCACTTATTTACGGAATAAGACGAATATTCATGATCTTACATTTATCGACGTGCCATAATCGTTTTCATTGCTTATATTTGAATGGTTTTCTGTATTACTTATTTGATTGGCTTTATATTACTCGAATGACGATTATTGCTTGACTGTATGACTTGAATAATTCATTTCCTAAGTTGTATGAGATTTGTATAGTTAATATTATCAGTTCTATGTATATTTACGACTTGGCCGGAATATAATATGTAATTTTCGTGTGTATTAATGTTAGGCACAAGAAAAATGAAACTATTAGTAGATATCGCGTAAAGGTGTTATTGTTCTTAGAATATATTCTTGAGTTGGTCTCAAGATTTTAAAAATAAAAACGTACTATAAATCTACCGTGTTCAATAAACCAAACATTAATTTACTTTCGATTAAATTCTAAATCTGCCTTTCAATTGAATGCTTTACGTGACTTTCAACTTATTACAACTATAGAATACATTGCGTCAATTGATATGACCAGGTTAAACAATATAGGCGGCTTCTAACATATTATTATTATATTACTGAGGAAATCCTTGTACCGGCCCTAAGTTCAGTAGTGGACTTCTATGTCTGAAGTAGTGATAATCAATACACGCGTTGGAGTACACAATGACAGATTTATTCAATTTCAACGTTCATTGTTCGCCGCCCATCGCCCAGGACATCTATCGCATTTTAAGCTATTCTAGACAACTACCTAGGTTCTGACCATTCAATAGAATAAATAGCATTTCGTGTGTGGAAATAAGAGAAATGGTTAAAGATAAAGATTTCAAAAAAATATTGCTTTTCTAATAATTCCTTAATACAATCAATATATTATTTTTAATTTCATTCGTTTTTTTTTTTAATCTATTCTATATAATATTATATCACCGTCCACTGCTGGACGTAGGCCTCCATAAGTAAGCGCCCACCATACCGGTCTTGAGCAGCCCTCATCTACCCGCTACCCGCAACCCTTTTCAAGAAATTGAATTCTATAATTAAATTCACATTAAATTATATATTTCTGGAAAATTCTTTATTAGTACAATTCATGTACATTGTGAATGTTGTGTGCTTCTACACACAACACAAGGGTAAAAAAATTAATAAATGCTTTGCTGTTTGGTCTTGTACCAGCAAGACCTTTTTATCTCCTTTAGCCGTGCTTCACGGAATATGACGGAGCTTCCTTCCAGCGCATCATTCAGGTGAGATTTTTGGCTCGTAGGGACATCTAGTAGACCAAGAGTCCGGGGAGCTCGTGGCTTTGGGTATTGGTATTGCGTTTACTAAATCAATATATACGTCGTAAATAAGATTAACATTTCCTATTCAAGTGCACGAGCCTCATCTACAATTAAGCTTGATTTAGACATCACGAATAAAATAAAAATATACACCGTATAAAAAAACACCAAATCAGTTCGATGATAAAGCTGGGTAGAGATTAAAGTCGGCCGTGTTTACAGTGAGACCCGCCCCGTGTAAACGACCCTAGTAAGACAAAATATTATTTGGCATAGCTTAATGGGCTCTGAAGAAAGGTTACTTTATGACTTCTTATTTGGCATTCGGTAATGAGTTTTACAACGAGAGGGGTCCGTGAACGCTTTATCCACTTCCTTTATAACGTGATTAGGCATGTATTCCTTATTTTTTTATATTTGATTCGGATAAGTACGGATAAAATTATAAAAGTTCTTATGTTTTACACTCATTTTGTTTTTATTTTGGGAAAAAAATACTCACAGATATAAAAAAATATTATAGGTGGTTAGGTTAATATATAGTTTATGTTTCTTGTTACTAACACGAACTAGTGTTTCAATGTATGTGCAGTGCCAGCCATATAGAACGTATAGAAAAACCTATATAAATATCCAATATGATCTAATGATCCATCTCTCGCTGGTCGTCACAATTATGACGCTCTGACCGAAATCTCATTCACGTATACATGTGGATGATATTTAGTTTGGCGAATAAATTGCTCAATTCCTACCAATATGATATGCCACATTATTGTGACATTTATGACGTGAACCACTGTACCATTAAGGCATTATGAGAATAAAAAAGAAACAAAAGAAAGCGTAGAGTTCTTGTTGCTGAGGGAGTTTCTTGCGCCGTTTCTTCTTCACAGCTACACGTTCCGAAGCGGTGGTAGCAGTAATAAACGATTTAAAATAAATTCTGAAATAAAAAATACTTTGATTTGATTTTGATTTTTATAACATTTCCCTAATGGGTGTTGGTGAACAAAATAATATGAATACTGTTAAATAGCCAACTAAACCTCATAAAGTAAAGAGGTAGCTGACTAAAATTGTCAGGTCGGGTTCATGATCATGTCGCCGAAATGTCACACTTCATTCCAAAAATAGCTTAAATGTTATGCGAACCGTATTACCCGCACGAGGTTAAAGCAATAAAAATAACTTCATTTAATTATTCCTTTAATCAATGTAATGGCTTAAATTTCATTGAATTATTGATTGAATAACCTACAACCAGGTTATTTTTAGCCTCCCGGACAGCAACCACTGCTTCATATCCTGGATAGTCCGTTAAAAGTTTTTGCGTTTCGGCATCGCCTGTTGTATTTCTGGTTTCTTGTGGATTTTCTGACGAAGGTCGGAAAAGTGTGTCGTCAGGATAAAGATTACAAAAGAAAATTTGTTTATTTTTTTCTCGTTCTAATTAATTATAAGACTAAATATGGCTTGAACTATCTGTGCGAAAATTATCTAATTGTGTCAATGTGCCCCAACATTCCAATAAATATTGAATTAAAATCAATAGACCAAAAGGAAATTAAAAAAAAAATGTTGATACTAGAGGATTTAATTTGATGATTTATATAACTGTTGGTAGTACTAAATTAAACGAATAATCCTTACTGTTCTGACTTCAAAATCAAACAAGCAAATTCCATAATAAATGCAGCGGCGAATTTTCCTGCCTTAAAATTTCTTTAAAAGTACCACCAGCAAACCAAATAAAAAAATCATGAGTCAGCCTTGGCCCGTAGCCGTCCAGATAATCCTGTCACTTTGAATATTCCTCCAACGGTATTCTTACCTTCCTTTACGCCACCAATACCTTGCCAAGGCTTACGACAATGCCGGAAATAAAGGTCCTTTTTGTTCCCCTTGGAATTTCATTTCTGTATTCATTATTTCCCCAAATTAGGTGGGCCACCTTTATAAAAAGCAAAATTAAGTGACGGAATAAATTCTAGATTTTTAATAATACACGTTTGTTATTTAGAGAAGGGCGTGACTTAGGAGCCTATGTTATTAAACCTGCCACTACAAATTGTTAAGAGAAAGATGAAAACAGGAGGCAGAAATATGTTTAAAACACCTTCAAGAAAGTTTAAGAATTTTGCTTTTTTTTCATATGAGGTAGGGAAGTGTTACTTTCTAAAAAAAAATTTTTTTTTTTTTCTAGAAAAGCGAAGTTTGGTTCATCTAAATATCTGTGTTTCAAATAAATGCAAACAATTTTAAGGGCATCGTTAAAATTATACGCGATCATAGGTATTACTATCTACTGCGAATATAAGCGTAGCTGCACATTCAATATGTCTCAAATAAATATAAATAATACTAGGGGTAAAATTAAAAACATAAGCGATCATACACGTAGCCATCAAGCTAACGTGGTGTCGGGACTGGAAGCAAGATCCCGTGCCTCCCCCGGGACACCGACCCTAATTGGACGTGGTCTGCCTCCCCAATACATCGATTATTTAATCTATGATACCATGAATTGCTCGAATTTACTCTAATAGATTTATTTTACGGGCTATTGTAGTGATAGATTTTTTATTAATTTCTTTATAATATGAAATAAGTGAAATATTGAAGGAGAGTTTTGGGGATTTTAAAATAACATTAACTTAACTAACCTCTTACTATGATTAATTACTTTAATTTTGATATTTTACACCAATTGTCTATAATAATACCCATTTGAGTTGTATTCGAAATTGTGTATAAGAAAACTATTCTTGTATTATCAAAATGTGCAAAAATTCCAGACAAATTAATCTTACATTAAATTTCTTCCATAATACAACATTAGCTAGTTACGAGCCCTGCATCAATAGCTTCATAATAATTGAACATTGACGGACCTAGCAACGTCGTGTTTAGTTTGGGTATAAATGACCGCCAGACAATTTGGCCACAGTGCGACCCATACATACTATTAACTGGACGGCGGCTCGCGGTGTCAATAATCTGTGTCAATCCGTCATATCGGCTCCATTATGTAGTGATGTATTGTTATTTCGGTGCCTACTACACTGTTACTTTGTGATTCTCGTACATGCTCATGTATAACATTGTTTTGAACATTGTTGTTCTAAGGACTATACTATGAGTACTAAAATTCAGTTGTATAATAAATTAATCATGACTGAAATGATTGAAATACGTCTTGTATTAAATAAACTTGTTAATTTTGCTTATTATGAAAGAAAACTTTTCGTAGTGTTCTGCACAGATGCCGTGTTTCGAGTTTAGACTGTTATCCGGTATCGACTAAGCCAACTGATATTTCTGATAAAATTTCGTCAGTGGATGCGCTATTTCGATTGAACTGCGCAATCATCGCTGATAATATATTAGTCCATTGCCAACCCTTATTTGTGGCCGTGTAAAAAATACGTCACACTTTTATGTGTCAAGAGGAAAAGCTCCCTTTTCGATACCGCGGGGACACGAAAGAAGTATGTCAGTATCACTGGCGTACCTGACCGGCACGCTGCGGATATTGCGGCCGAGTCGGTTCCCTAACAAAACCCTACTAGTCACTAAAAATACTGACTAAAAACCCCGCGGTGGCCGTCGCACGCATTTCGGGCAGCACTGGAAGTTTCAGGACGAGAAGCGCCCCGATGATGCCCTTGTGATCGCCCGGCGCAGAACCAGTACCCAGGCTGGTCCCTCTCATTGGGGAACAAAGTTACTTTCCACTTACGTCTAGACGCCCTTTTAGGGTTTTATGGGCGTCTGCGACAGAAGTGAGGCCACGCGCTCGTCCGTTTCGGAATTGCATTTAGTGGGGGTGCACCACCTCTGCAGTACGCCCAGCGACTCCAATGACCCTTTTTGGTCGCCTTCTACGACGGGCAGAGGATACCGTGGCGGAATTCTTACGACACTTACGCAATTGAAGTAATTTTATTGAGTCATACAATCAGTCCCAAATAAAGCTCCATGGAAATGAACAAAATTATTGCAAAGTTATCTTAAGAATATCTTTATACATTTTATTTTTACATTTTACTGAAAACGTATTATGTTACAATTATGTTTATTAAATTAATGAGTAAAGTTGTACTACAATGTTTTATTTGATGGACATTATAGTATCAATTAAAATGATACAAAAGCGAGGAGTGTTTTATTCCAGTGACCTATTTCACCAATAAAGTTTGGAGTTAAGAGAAGGGTCACAGTCTATAATTATCAGTCTTTATATAGACTTCACGCCTGTTTAATTAATTTGGAACGGTTATATTTAGTCATGATCTAACTACTCCCGATAGGCAGGATTAAGTTTAGGATGCAAATAATAGACACCAAGCATTGTAACCGTTAATGCAAAGGCTGAAGCCAAAATCTGACATACTTGCGAGTGTTAGTAAGTCGGGTTTCAACTATGAAAGAAAGAAGAAAGAAAGAAAACTTGTTTATTTGCCATAACAACAAACGACATACATATTCATTGTGTACTAACAGAATATCTTAAAGCTATAAAACTACGTAAAAAAAAATACGAGTGTCGTGTTGTAGCTTTGACACTTGAATGACCACTAAGTAGGTAGAAGTAATACGAGTACAACGCTGATTTTCAGTGGTCACCCAGAGTGACATACGGACGTCAGCTACTTTCCAATAAATTATTACCTATTTATATTATTAACAATAATTCTTGCTATATTGTAAAAACTATCCTAAACTATCCTATTGTGATCGCTATTCGGGAAGATACGAATATTTTTAATACCATATATTGGGTATAAAACACAGTGGGGTTGCTGTAGAAACGAAACGCAACAGCGAAGCTTTTACTTCACGTCAAATCACTCCGAGCTGGTGGTACCATCCTAGTCAATCCTACCCATTGATACTATAGTTTTAAAGTCATACAGCTAGGCTTCACTCATATCGGCTGATGTTGGCAGACAAATGATAAATGAGGCGACATATGATTTTATAGATTAATAATTGAACATTTCGGTCTGCGCTGATTGGTAATTATTATTATTCAGATACTTCCACGGACGCTTCTTTAATTAGGTAACAATAAATTAGCGATGCGAGTAAATGCCAATTGTTCCAATAACTCGAAGCGAATTGTGGCATAGGATTAACTACTCAGTAGGAACTGACGAAACTTTGTCTTCGCTTGACTCCGAGATCATTCCCTCTAATATTCAATTTAACTTTGACACTTCGCCCGTCCAACAAAACCACTGTCAGCTTTTTGTTTCAGATATCATTTCTCACTTCTCGGATTAATTATAATTTGAGACAGAATAATAATTTTCACTTACAAAGTCTTAGAAGCTCATTTCAATGTCTTATGAGTTGAAGTGTCTGTGATGTGAAGATTGTACGAAGAGTTGTTATACGTGTACATCTTCGAGTGTTATTGAATGTTGTCATCTCATCTACGTCATAGCGAAATATGGATTTAAGTATTTACAACTTTAATCAAGCAAAGTCTGTTTAAAAGCAGCAAGTATTTTTGTCGATAACTAGAGTTCTATTTTTGAGACAATGCTTTTACTTTAATTCATCATTAATTCAATAAATTATCTCACAATAAAATTTAATTTATGATTTACAATCTCTTTAAAATTTTATTTCATCATTTTTATAGTAAAATAACTCATACAATGACTTGCATCGGGAATGGAAACCAAAATTTCGTAGTTCACTGATCATGATCGTTACCACTAGGCCAATAAGCCTATGCCTTTCATAATTCTATACCATATAATGAAACTTTTATGCAGCAGCGTGTGGAGAAAGCTGTAAATCGTGAGGTTCTAGGTACAACTTACGGAGTCTCATGATATGCTGATGGGTAGAATTTGTACCCAAAATGAATAGATAGAATAGAATATGAATCTAAGACTTTATTGGACTTTGACGATTCCTAATATGTGAAAGGCCGCCTGGGTAGGTACTACCGTAATGTGTATTTCTTCCCCCTAACAGCAGCGTAAATGCACTGTTGTGTTCTGGTTTGAAGGACATTGTAGCTAGAGTAACTACTGGATATAATGTGACTTAACATGTTATGTTTCAGAATGGCTAACGCAAGGGAATGCCAAGTATTGCTTTATAATTCATGGCTTTGTTTGGTTTTGCTACTGTCCATTAGCGGTAATTTCGCTTAACATTAGGCATGCTCGTCTCGCTATTCATCGCAGTAAAACAAAACTCGCCTCCATTAGGTACATTTTGTGACGAAAGTAATTTCTAACAACTTTTATGGAATAAAAGGCTGTGAGCTTATGCATGTATCTGTTAACGGTCACAATATGCAATTTTCCTTCTTCTAGATGAGACCCTTATAAAAAAGTAGAAATCTCACATTAAACTTCTTTATTTGCTTACTGAAAGGATTGACTGTCGAGTTACAAAAACTTTTTTACATTTCCCAAGAATTTGCCACACACACGCAAATGCGAAGTAACTTTGTGTGTTAAAAATACAATGTCTTCTATTTTTTTTTTTCTAAAATAGTACGCTTTGTTTTGAAAGTTAGAACAACGCACTTTGTTCACAGTGAGGAAATTTAGTTAGCAAAGCAGTGTTCGTAATTTAAACTCCTCTAGGCTAGAAATCTAGCGTGGTACGAGTGGATGATTGTTGCTTTAGGATATTCAATTTAACAGCAATTTTCCCAACGTAGGTGTGTATAATTTTCAAGTTACCAGAGTAATCATAAACTTATACCAAGTAGTAACGTGGCGTAACTTGGAAACAATTTCCAAACTGTAACTTCGTGTGAGCATTCCTTTGAATTGAGATGTAAGTTTGGGAAATGGATTATCAAATGAGCTCTATTAACCTTGGAAACAGCACATTTGCATAATTACCCTGAGTTTGTTCGCTTTGTGTGCAATGAATATAATATTCAAATAATTTACACATTATTGACAACCTCTTTAAGGGAAAAATATCAGCTATGAAACGAGAGGGCGCATGGTTCTTTCCACTCTGAAGCAAAAATTTGTGTGATACATATTTTTTCTAGTATGAGGGTTCCGTTAAAGAGAAATTACTTCGTGATTTTAAGACCAGTGTCTCAATGCGTAGGAATGTGGCTGCTGGAGTCATTACAGAAAACGGGAATGGCCTCGCTATGTCTACTAAAAGTCTAATCTGCTCATGTTGACAAAGCCAATGTTCTACTTCTGAGTGATGTATCAGGTAATGTTATTAATTAATACAAGAACGTTTATATCAGTTTATTATACATACTTCTATACCTGCTGGAGATGTCTGGCAGTGTGTCGATAAGGCACGCGAGGAGGGCAGCCTTCGTGGCTAGTTAGATAAGAATGTTGATGTAAAACGACAGGCCGCAAGTTCGAGCCCTGTGCGGAGACGATTAATGTTTGGGTGACTTACAAATACTTGTTTCGAATCTGGGTAATGTGAGACCACAAGGTCTTGGCAAGTTTCAAACACCCACTGCAAAAGACTCTGCATCTTACTGTGGATTTAGAACTAGTGAGTAACTGTTACCTAACAGTATGGCTGTATCTGAATCACTAGTTTTACGACAGCCAGTTTTACGGTTTCTTATTAGGCGATGTCGGTAATTACTTTTTAAGCATGAGTCACAGACTTGTAGTACGTTCAAACCGTTTATGTTTATACTAGACACATACGGTATACAGTCAAAAACAAATTTTCATGTGTAATATGATTCTGTCTACTTCAAGTTAAATATGACGTGAAGCATTATCGTCACCACTCTTAAATTCTGACACGTGAAATAGAAAGCATAATTGAAAGAACTTATTCGTAATATATTATCCCAACTCCTTTGAAACATGGCATAATAAGCGTCTAAACAAATTTCTATAAATTCGAAGCTTGATTTTAGAAGGTCCATATAGAAATTTACTCCGTTATTAAATTAGGTTACTAAGGTATATTTTTGCGAATAACTCAAGCTAATATAATAATCAAGGTCATACTCGGTCGCTATATTACTCAGCATCAAAAATCTGACATAATATCCATAATGTTACGCTTAATGTGCCATATTCCTAAGATCTGGAAATAGGGTAATAGATTCTACTGCCTGCTTTATTTAATATGTTGTAGTCAAAAGTTCAGAATAGGTAGGAGGTATCTACTATAGATTTTTTTACACAGTAAGTCTGGCAAATGAGCGAACAGGTCACCTGAAGGTGATCACTGCCGCCCGTGAACATCTTACAAAGCTTGGATCATAAATGTGTTGCCGGACCATAAAGTAGGAAGGGGAGCGAGAAGGAAAAAGGATGGGAAGTAGAAAGGGGTATTGTTCATCAGGTAATCTCACTCGCAGAAACGCGACACCGAAGCGGTCGCTTCACTTCGATCTTCAGTGAGACAGGGGTACCGTCACTGACGAGTCTGTCCATTTATGTTAAGTCATGACTGACAACACCGTGGCTATACCACTATTAAAAATTTTAAGTTTTTTTATATAGCTTGCTCAATCGATGGCACTGTATAAGAGTTTATGCTATGTAGCGTAGTTTGCCTTATCTAACCCTCTACTTATAAAAATATAGAATACTTGTAGGCTTATGGAATATGTCCACCCAGTCATTAAGTTCAAAAGAAATTGGTCAAAAACTTCAAAATTTCACACCTTTTCCACAATACCTATTTGTGAAATGATTTGTCAGCCCACGTGGTTCCCCATACTAAAGGGTTAATATAGCAATAAGAAGATTGGTACTGCACTTAATATCAAGTAATGTGTAGTTATACTACCATTCCAGAAAATTCCATTCCATTCCATTTTAGAAATAATACTGGCATGAAATGATAGCTTAGATTGTTACCTATCGTATAGTGAATGAGAATGCCGGGGGCTCAACATTCATAGGTCAGCTATGCATCTTTAATCCTTTGCAGATACATCTAATGGGTAGTATATGCGCTTCTAGAAATGTTTTTGTATTATAGGCTCAAGTACCACCATCTACTTTGATGGAAAATCTGTCATATACCCATATGTGAATGTATGTCGCGTTTTCAGTTCAGCCTATGTATATCTGCATTCTATTGCGCTGGCGGAATTTTGTCGTTAATAAATAACCAACTCCCGCTCTTAAACACTATATTTAAAATGCACTAATTTACGCACCAGGTATACTGCATTCTTTTTCGAAAAAATCAGATTAGTAGCAAATGTGGGTGTCTGCTTATTAGATTAGAAAAGCAAAAACCCTTCTTTATTCTATTTTACTATTAGGCCTAGAATAAAACTGACTACAAATCATTCTAAGTGTTGAATCTAATTAAGCGTACAAAAATGTATTTCTTAAAAGCATATTCTCTTTCTTTATCCTTTGACCACATTGTAGTGCGTCTGACAGGCAATTTTCTTCAATAATAAAATGTGTTTGTTCTCTGTTATGTTTGTAACGAAAAATACTTTTAAAACACTTTCAATATACTTCAGTTTGACACCCCGAGTTAATTTATTTTATCGATGAGCCAAGAGTAGTAAAATAAATTTATTATATTGCAAAATACATAATATCTGTAAAACTACAGTGAACAATTTTTATAAAATTATCGGATTTCATTTTATGGAAAATATTTTATGTAATGTTTTGAACCAACCTCAAATAAGAATTCAAATAAAATAAAAAATATTTGAATATTGTGATTTTTCTACTTTTTATCTATTTTAAAAGCAATGCATATGGCCTTTAAGTGTTAAGTTCCAAGGTTTACTTAAGAAGTTCAAAATCAGGTTTTTAAAAGTATTTTTTCCCCGTAGCAATAAAGGTCAAATGGGTATATCGCGTCCAATCAAGTCATTTCTATTGGACAACTTATACGATAGTAAAATATGTTGTCAAAAAACCATAATATTCAAAAGTTTAAATCATTAAAAAATCAAAATGCATTAAGGCAAGCAAGCTTTCATAAAGCTCTATATTAACTGTCGATAATTCACAGCTTCAGTGTCTAGTATCCTTTCCAGTTGTTGAACTCACCTCAGATGTTCCGCTTTTCTGCCTCGGATTACGGTTTCATTGTGAATCACTGTTTCTAGCTCGTGGCTCACTCATCCAATGAAAACGGCTGTTTTCTACGATTGTTCTCGAAATCTTATAAGTTTTAAACGAAGGAATTTTTTCTTTATCCTCCGGGAATTTATGCAGTAGGTACCTAGTGGTGTTTGTGTAGTCTTGCCATTGATTTTATAACTGATATTCTTATTTTAATTTTATCACTAAAAATAGGTGATAAAAAATTATGGACAGGTGACGGCATTTCGAACGCGAATTATAAGTTTACATAGCTTGTTAACTTATTTTTTATAGCTGAGTATTATGTAGCCCAAATATTTTTCTGTCTAATATTATAGAATGAGATTCTGACAGTAGTCGTCATGCTGACGAAGTGCTGTTGGAAGACTTTAAATTCCTTTGAAATTGATATAGGACTCCCTGGTATACAAGCCTCAGATTTGAACCCTCAATCCCTGTCTTTGCGGTTCCATCCATACCCAAATAGGCCATTCCCGTCTATCCAACAAGTAAATAAATAAAAATGTTGAAGCAGCCACATCCACACGACAACGGAGATTAAACAGAAATTGTATGCGCAGTTTTATTATTTTCACAGCAATAAAACCGACTCTCACTAGTAAATCATTCAAATGCAACCCTTTCGGGGATGTTAATCTCGTTAGCCCTTTCAATGTCACTGGGTACGTAGCGACCCTCGTGCACGGAAAATTGGAAAATCTATTTCTATAACCGAATTTATAAATGTCGTCATCTGATTCTCCTGTCAAAACTTTACATGGTTAACCCGGTTTTTTAATTGCTTATTTTTTATGTAATATGACAAAGTGTTGCTGATTACGAGATCTGTTCAAAATTATACTATTATAGGTGGGGTTATACTATAATTCAGTCTGTGAAACAGAATTTTAGTACAAATCCAGAGTAGGTACAAATATTTCTGGTAACAATACAAGAGAGTTAAGCTGCCAGTAGTACTGCCGTAGTTACTCCTGCTCAGCAATACGTTATTCTTGCCATAGTCTCAGTTCTCGGGACTAAAACGTAAAGTTTATTTTATTTAAAAGGGTACACCAACGACATGTATATTAAACATTTTGTAGTTCTAAAAGTCTAAAAATAAACCTTTCAAGTTACAATAAAAAATACTTTTTTCTACAGTATTTTGTAAAACTGGTAGAGCCACGCTGTTATCAGTCTACTCAACGTGAATTGGCAGGCTCGTGCGGGGCGGTACCACTGTCTCATAGAAGATCGACGTGAAGCGACAGCTTTGGTGTCGCTTTTCGTCCGGTGAGACCCAATACCCTTTACTTCTTCATTCTTTTTCCCTCACACCTTCCTCCCCACTTGTTATTCCAGCAACACATTTGTGATCCAAGCGTTGTGGGTGTTCATGGGCGGCAGTGATCACTTACCATCAGCTGACCTGTTAGCTCGTTTGCCGGACCTATAGTATAAAACAATGTGACGATAATATCTACCTAACTACCTTATCTTATTAATATAGTATCTCATTAGCAGTAAGATCATTATCTTTTAAATCACATAATGACCCATCGCTCCTAACAACACAAACCAACAATATAAATCTCTCCCCAGCATCCTTGGTAACACAAACGCGTTTGTCTTAAGCAATCACGTTCTCAATCTCAATTAGTATATGGAGGCCATTTATTTCGCTAACCCGGATGCAATATACTTACTAGCTACCAGGATAATACCAGGTAAAAGTAACCTTGGATACAAAGGTGTTCTCAGGCGCGAAGTGCATTGCGGTCGAAATCTCGGCTATTGGCCACGTATCAAGATATTTTCCGGGGTAGTACTTACGGCTACTCGATCGGTACGGGCCGCAGACTTAAAAATGCGGAGAGAAGACACATTTACTTTTACAAATTTATTTTTTGTATATATTTGAATCATGTACTGTATGTATAAAATAGGGATTATTATTTAAAAATGTGAGTTTAATAAAAAATCATAAGAACACTATACCCAGCGGCGGTTTCCATTCAAGAACAATAGTAATAAATTTTTATAGGCTTTTAGCAATCTCGTTTCAGACAATAGCAAATAAAAATATCAAAATACAATGGACAATGTTACTAGGTATGCCAAATCGCTTGAAATGTTGTCTCAGTAAAGCCTTTATGTATACAAACACACTAGTTTTTGTTGTAGTCAAAAATACCTAGTAGTTTTGATTTTATAGGTATTCAAAGTTTTGAAAAATATCGAGTCCCGCTACAGTCACGTGATCGCCTGTGACGTCATTTCGCAACGCGCCGCACGGCCCACGACTCGCTTCGTATCAAATCGCCAGCGATTATATTAGTTGTAATAGCTTGCGCAGTGTTTTGTTGTTGGTTTTCGTTCGCGTATTACGTTAATAGTTTAATAATAGTAAATATTATTCGATTAATAAAATGGATGAAGGATTCGAAAAAGGGCAATCGGATAATCTACCTAAAATAGATGGATTAATGGTTGCGCATTACTTATCAAATGGCCTGTTGGTAACGGACCAGACGCGGCTGCCTACATGTTCACGGTGGTCGCGGGTTCAAATCCCAGGGCACACCTCTGACTTTTCGGAGTTATGTGTGTATTGATAGTCAATCACCACGCACTTTAACGGTGAAGGAAAACATCGTGAGGAAACCTGCATACCGTAGCGATTTTAAAGAATTTCTACGGTATGTAAGTCCGCCAACACGCACTAGGCCAGCGTGGTGGACTATATGGCCTAACCACTCTCAATCGATTCCCTCGATTGTAGAGTAGGCCCGTGCCCTGCAGTGGGACGTATATGGGCTGATATAGAGATATAGATTACTTATCAACAAATAGTGATTTCGTTGCCGCCGAAATGCGAGGAATAAAAATGCAACGGTAAGTGAAATTTCCGTGCTACTACTTATGCTTAATAGTTTATCTGTTCTAAATTGTTTTATCAAAACAAAATACTCAACTAATGTCGTAATGGAAGAATGCAACTCAAATAGTAGAACTACCTACCTACCATTAAATTTGTAAGTTAAAGACAACAAATATGTATGTATTATAGTTTTGTAGCTATTGGTAGGCACGTATGTATAATATCTACCTATATTGTAACGCTCTTCTTAGTAAATTTAAATGAATACATACATACCTATATTGATTTATTGCAAACTAGCTTCCGCCAGCAGCTTCGCCCCAGTTTCCCTCAGAAGCTGTACATTTTCCCAGTATTAAAAGTAGCCAATGTGTTATTCCAGACTTCGTCCAGATCCTTTCAGTAGTTGTTTTTGTGAAAGATAACAAACACACACACTCACAAACTTTCGCATTTATAATATTAGTAGGAAGTAGGATAGGTACTTATGTAGATGTAGTGGGTTGAACGTTACAGATGTACTAAACCTTTTTTAGTTATTTGTTTTTTTCTACTAATAAAATACGTAAGGCCATTTATTTTTATTTGAAACTTATTTCAGATCGGCAAGAGACAGCAACAATAAACTGTACTTTTATCTCCAAATGAATCTAACCTCTTCATAGACTTTATCCATTTTTTTCGCATTTTAACGTCCTTTGGAACTATAAAAAACAACTTTTCTGGCGAATTGTTAGTTGTGTTTGTGCATTTAGGCACAACACATGATTTCCTAGTATTTGGATTGGACATTGTTAAAAGTCTTTAGGTATAAACGTAATATTATAGTACTCTGTGGGTATAAATTCAACGGCACGGGCGCGCGACCACGAGCGGACTGAGTGAGCCAGTGAGCGTGTTGTGGTATGACGTCACACCGTAACCGGCAGCCCGGGTCGTACGGTTACAACTTGTTTTACTTCTAAATCGGAAACTAATTGACATATCGAAGTAATTCCTTCACTAGTATTTTTTATTTTTGCCGGAGAATACGGAGTGCTAATAATCAAAATTAGTTAACATTCTTCATTCTGTGATCTCCCATTACAATTTATTAGAGGCGATTTTGTAGAAAAACTCGAGCAATATCATTTATCACTTACGGTTGAAAAACAACGGTCAAAGGCAAGACGACCTCTGTCTTCATCTTATATTCGGCGCTAGACGAAATTTCGGTGGTACGTGTTTGTTTTGTAACGTTCAGGTGTGCTAAACAAAATAAAACTTACGAAACGGTAATGAAATTTTACTGCGAAATACACGCCAATTTATTTTATTTATACGGTTTATATTCACAAAAACATCTCACGTGGGTTTTTAAGGAATGGATATTACATGAGCATGACAAAGTGAATTTTGAAATGGATTTTTATTTAATAGTCGACTGCTATGCACTAAAATTATATATATATGGAACAAAGTATATCAGTAAAATCATATTATCACTTTCAGTATAAATCTTAGATTCATATTTAGTTTACAATTGATCCCATTGACACAAATTTATGATCATCATATGAATAAATCGAAGTGAGTGCCAATTATAATTAATCGTAAGAAACTAGAGAATTATCTCTAATGTGTCTCTCTCTAAATTTAATATTTGACAGTCCTCATCTAAATGGGGATCCACTTGGTGACTTATATCTCAAAGCTTCGCGACTCACTCGTGTTTTAACATTTCCGAAAATTCATGCTTCTTTGACGAGCATATTAAATAATAAAATATTATTATCATCTTAATTTTTATGAAATTGCTGACCCATACTACAAGAAATAAGGTCGAGTATCTGCCGTACTTTCCTCCTGGTTTATAAATTCACTAACCTATATTCAGCCAGTGTCGCTATAATAAAAATACTCCTTATGAAAAGGTTCCGGTTTTGTAATGGGATATGTATAGGCCCATTATGACGTATTTATCATTCCTGCCTTTGTGAAGTAATAAAGCTTTCACTCGCTTTGTTTTCAAGTATGATGAAAGGAGCATCTGTGAGAATATTCATAATTAATATTGTGTTTTACAATTATCTATATCAGCGTATGTATGTAGCTCAATGCCGGTGACTGGCCTCTAATATATTGTATGAGGAGTTTAGTTTGATTCCACCATTCTTTATAGAGGCTGGTGTAGAAATTAATTATATAAGACCTGCCGACGGAAGGCATTAAATAGATTTAATTGTTTGATTTTTTTTGGACTTGCCTTAATTTTTAATTTATGATGGTGGAAGGTGCTGCGAAACTTTCCCAACATTAATACGGCAAAAGATTTTGGATCCTGAAATGTCACAAGACAAAAAGATACAAAACTAATCCCGACTTATATTTAGAATCGGGATAGTCTAAAAAGTTCTTAACGCATAAAACATCGAACTGAATTCGACATGGGAGACAGTTTTGGTTTCGTGATTTCATTGCTATTAGGGCGGTCGAGCCGTTCCACGTTTATTGTCCAAGATACGAGTGGATTTGTGGAAGCAATTTCCTTTATACATTTTGTTTTGTCCTTTTCCTGCAGTTTGATGGTCCACTCGGTGAGTTGTGGCCCGAGTTCGATTTAGCAGGACTCTTTCAATCGATACGATACGCATCTCGGCTGCCAGTGGAAACAGAAAAATGTAATTATACAACCCGATCACGTACACCGTATTGGATCGAAACTAATTTAGCTTCGTTGCTATTTAGAAAAGTAAATATGTCTTTGATTTCATGGATGAAACTGATGGGTGTTGTGGTTTTATGCTCAGTGCCGAATTACAATTGCTGAAGTTGCGAGTGATATTTAAAATGACTTTATAGGTCGTCTGAACTGAAATTTGGCAGACTTTGACCTAGAAATAAGTATACGCACTTTACTTCTAATAGTATGATAATTTTCTTTTCGTTCCAGTAGCATATACCTGAAGCAAAAATTTATTTGTCTTGGTATATAAAAGATACAAAAAATATTTCTTTCAATGTGGAAATAACAGCTGAGAACAAAAGTTTCTTTTCTTTTCTTCTCTTCCTTTGTGTTTATTTTTCTTTCCCAATGATACATGGTGGTGGGTCAGCCTTCTTCGTATTCTTTCTCCATTTCATCACATCTATCATGTCGTAATTACAATCATTTCATGACACTATGCTCATTGTAACAAAATTGTTCTCGTAGTTTTTGATATTTTCTAATAAAAACGAATAAAATAGAAACTATTAATATTAAATACCCTTAAAACAAATTGAAACTGTTGCACCCACAATCCAGCGCAGATCGTACAAAAGTACATTTCATTGGAATAACAACTGCAAACATTGCATAGGGTAAAATTTTCTTCCGAATCATGCCCCTTAAAGACTCACGTCTCCTCTTCAACGTCACATGCTTTTCAAGGAGGGAGCTTCTTTATACTAACATAAGAAAGTACTTTTCAACGCAAATAAACATGACATCGTCATTCAGCTCGGCCCGCGCTGGTCCGTCACGACCTTTCCTTTATTTGGCAAGTTTTTGTCAATTCTACCCGGTTTCACCCTCGCCTACATTTGTTGGGGATATCGTTTGGACGGGACGCGTTTACCTTACATTGACATTGAAACGTCGCACCGTGTTTGGGTAAACAGTTTATGTCCGTCTAATCCATAAGCAGACGTTCCTTTGTGGGCTTGCAATTAGGTGGCTTGCAAAAAGGTTTCAGTGTATGTTTTGACTGTGGAATAGGAAACTGTAGCTTGTAAAATGTTTTACAATAGGATGTTGTTAGCAACAAGATAGGTATGTATTTGAAGGTTTAGAAACATTTTGTTTGAACTGGAATCTGCCATTTTGATCATATTGTGTTACGCGACGAACTAAACATGTTTGTCAATGATCAAATCTTTAATGAATTGTTCTTTTTATCCGTTTGGGGGCTTATGTAAGTTACTATAATTAACGTTATAAATGATAAAATATTAACATATATATATGCATAAACTCACGCCTTTATCCCAGAAGGGGTAGGCAGAGGCGCCACCAGGACACCCACATTTCGCCTTGTATGTTCCGTCCCACGATGTGATAGGGAGCGAGCCTATCGCCATATCGGGCACAAATTCCTGACTCCGGGCTGATAATGAATCCAATATCACTGCCCGACCCGGGATTCGAACCCGAGACCTCAGCTTTGTAATCGTACCGTGGTAACACCACGCCACCGAGGCAGTCTTAATCTTAATGAGTCTGAATGAATTAAGTCTTAATGAGTCACCTACTTTAATTTTATATAATAGGTATATTAACAAAATACATAGTCCACAAAGTAGTCCATGTTATGTAGAAGTAATGGAGAGCACTCTAATTCAGTCGTTATCGACGAGAACTTAGCTCGCACATGTGAATAAGCAGCAATACATTCCGTCTAGACCTCGATTGATTTATATGTCGCTGGAATAAAGTCAAGTGAAGAAACTGTGCCATTGGAAGAATCAATCAAAGCCAAACGTTCGCACAATCAGCGTGCGTGGTCCGGACGAGCTAATCAAACTAATGGCTACCGGAGGGCCGCTCGATTGCCGCCGACCGATGCCGCAACAAATCACAACAATAACACCCACTTCTGATTGATTACACTCGCCAACCGACTCAATTCGATTTCTGTTACACCTGATTGATTGCTCATTAACATTTACAAATAAATCTTGGCCATGGAAAATTGTTGATCTACAATTGAATCGTCTGCGTATTTTTGGGAGTCCGATCAAAATATAACTGATATATAAAAATTGTGACAGCCCTTCGAGCTCGTTATTTCTGTCTAAATTGCCGTAATGTTAGTTGCCAATTTTATTTCTTTATGAAAACGATATTAATAGTCCCAAAATGTCTAACTGGATGAGAATTCGTACCGTGCTAACAATTTTCGATACTAACTAAATTAGCAGTCGAAAAATCCAAAAGAAACATATTATCATTGATGTTGCAACACTAGGTTGGAGTAACTGCATCATTTTTAGCCGAGCCGAGCGCCGTCAGCCAGCTGTCAAGTTAGCGTCACGCCGCGGCGTGCCTCGAGCGGCGTTTGCTGTTCCGACGTTTATTAAGTGGGAAATACATACGTACTGACCAGTCACACAATTAAACTTATTCTACAACCGATACAGAATCGTTTATGTTGTACCGCTGTTTCGGCTTTGTACCGACGTAATTTAATTTACTAGCTCTTGAACATTACTGAAGAACAGTTTCCTTTGTAAAAATTGTTTCTGAGTAAAAGTATTGCACTATGTAAGAAATAGTCACATGTGTAAGGAATTAAGACAATAAGGATTTAAGAAGCTTATTAATTAATTAAAATGGCCCTTGTTTTTTTTACAATAAACAACATAAGGAACGCAAGACTAAAAAAATAGTTGAACAACAAATATTATTTAAACATTTATTCTAAAGGTATCGATAATAGGCTTATCCATGGACAATACCAATCCATCAAAATAAAGTATTAAAATACGAATGACATAATATCCATTGTTTTATCATAAACTAAGAGCAAGCTTTAGATAAAACAAGCAATGTTTTCGGCTAAGTTTATCGATCAGCACACGCTTCCGTAATTTTAACCGTCACTCAAAACGTCCGTTGCAAAGGGCGAATAAAAAATGCAACCAGTATTTGAGGAACAAGTGCGAAGTTGCAAAACTGATAAGTGCCAGGAATAGATAGAACAATGAAAATAACACTTAATATTCACGTGTCGAGCTGAAATAATACCTAGGGCTTCCCATTGAGCGCGTCGTGCATTTTGAGTGACATCCACTGACCAGACTTTCGGGCATGCAACACAAAAGCCCTTACTTTTTTTGCTCGCCCAACATAAAATCCAAATCAATGGTTAGCTCGGCTCACTTTTGTTATTGCTGCCATTATATTCTGGACGGTCGGCGTTTTGCACACTATTCTCGGCTTTTGACCACTCGGCAACATGCCGGCCCGCCAATTGCTTGTCGCGGTTTCAACATAAAAATTTACAGCGACTCCTGACTGATGCGGACGAGCTATCCGTAAAGTTTGTTCGGCCAGTGGTTTACTCCCTTTTAGAACTGTCTGCGTTTTTACCTTGAAATTACGTTAATAATATGAAGTCACCTTTGCTAGTAATACATCCTACATAATATTATGATGTACAGGGTAACAATACAACGTATGAGAATCTTAAAGACGAGCTGGGGACAATATCAGGGGACACAAAAGGTAAGCACGAAAGACTACAAGTTAAGACGACATCGCTGTCATATTTCCTTTATCGAGTCTAGGAGGCAGGTAATGTTACCTCATCTCCTGTACGTCTTGCACTGCAGCTTCAACAAAATAAGCTAAATACAGCTGCTTATTGTATCGCTGACAGGAAAGCTGCGCGGCGCCATTGTGAGGCGTCTTCAGAGAAATAAATAATAGCGACTTACTTGATCCTACGAAGCCACAATGCATTGTCATTATTTCGCGCTTATGGATCTGGAGGCCCTCTTTTCACTCCATTTCCACAGGCCGACGGCGCCTTATGTCAAAACAATTGAACGTTATGTCGTCGAGTACTTTACGTCGGCACTGCTCTAGCGTTTGTAAAATAAAGTTCAACACGCAACTCATTTGTTGCCCGCACTTTACAAATTTATGTGAGCATTAACGTCATAATTAAACTCTTTACAAGGGTTTTGTAACAGTACAAAATAAATACAAGGGCATTTAATATATAAAATCTTATTAATTCGGCATGTAAGTTGATAGTGAAATAGTACCTTTGATTAGTGATATGATCAAAAATGTTCTAAAAAGGGGAAAGAATGCAAATTAATTCTACCAGACGCTCATTAAAGCATTTGGTTGTAAAATATGTTGTTAATTGGGCATAATGAAGCAAAAGTTAAATAGATTTTAGATTGTGAGATAAAGTGCAGGTGTAAATGAGCAGGAGATTGATGGAGGCGCAGCGATTGGGAGTGATGTGAAAAAAAGTATTGCAGACTTTATCTCGTTAGGAGGGACATGCGATAATATCCACATATTTAAAATAAAAGGTCTTTATTTGAAATACGCCTGGCTCGTGGTTCGGACAGAACCATACAAGCCTAATAGAAAATTATTGTTTATTCTTTTAATACATTTTATACATACAAATATACAATATACAAATTATGATCATAATCATGACGAACTACCAAGTAAATTGACTGTTATAAAGCAGCGATCTAACACGATATGCAAATAAAAATGATCGAGAAGCAGATGTGAATAAAATTTCTTCCAATTAAAATGTTCTTATATCAGTAACATCGACGACAGATACATCAAAATAATATGATATTAGCTATTGAGTTCATTATAATTATGTTGATTACTATAACGATGTATGGTATACTTGATTATTGTAATGAGGATACCTTTAATATAAGTCAGGGCGACCTCATTGATAGATAATGAGAACACGGTGACTATATTAACAGACATACATAACATGATTTGATCGAGAGACCCACGTGTAATCGCAAAAAAAACGACCGAAATCCGGAATACATTTTTTTCCTAAAAATTCCTCGTTCACACTCAGCACTGTAGGAATACAAAATTTAATGAAGTGTGCCAACAACAGTACCCGCGTCAAACTGTCAGAAACACGTCATATTTCACGTGTTTTTTGTTTTTTAAGTGCTCGCCACGTCGATTGCGATTAGGAGGACGGTGTGATGCAGAGAATCTGAGAGCTTCGCATACCCATGTTGGTTACGAGTGTTGTCATAACTCGTGAAGTTTGACAAAGGTATAAAAAATAAAGGGCGTAAACATTATGTTACACTAATTTGTATGTTACCTGCACGGGAACGAACTGTATATTGTGATAGCTTGTCTCGGCGCATTAGCATCATGGCGGGCCGTACCTCCGTCGGTCTCCAGTTTCGCAGAAGTGTTTCGCTTGACGTTCTACGACACCCGCCTGAGACCCTCGCCGGGTTTTTTTGGAAGTATTGTGTTACTAATGCGTTGCTTTAAAAAACTAATAATATAAAGATACTCGTACTTTGTTGTACAATGTACATGTTGCTTGCTTTCCTTGTCTTGAGATCGATTACATTTTACATATTATTTTTAAATCTTTCTTAATTTATTTATACTAATAATACTGTCTATCTGAGTATTATTTGAACTATTAAGGGAAAAACTATGCAGCAAGAACGGTAATTCTTTTAACTTTAAGTGATTACGTTATATTATTAACTCGGGATTGAAACAGCATTGAGAACAGTTGCATCTGAAATTATTGTAACTTTACTTGTGTCATATGGCGATCAGATATATTTGTGTACACAAAATATTGAACATCGCGATAATATCATTCTCTAATAAACATAATGTTATATAACCATGGTTATGGCGATAGGCTCGCCGTCCGTCAAATTGTGGAACGGAACGAGGCGAAACATAGGTGTCCTGTTAGCACTGCCCACTCCTCCTTGGAAAAAGCGTGAATTCATGCAAGTATGTTAAATTACTAGAGAAACAAAAGAATCAGAACTGAAGCATTTTAAAGATTTTACAATCTTCAAATAAAATCTAATAGGATTATCCTATTCATGACTAGCGGTTATAGTGTGGAAAAACCTTACTTCGTCTCTGTTAATCGAAGTTGGTAAATTCCTTCCCAATCTGTTAAGATTGTTCTATATTTGAGTTAAAGTAAATACTCGTTTATTCTCGAAGGTTTCCTTATTGGTTAACGGCAGCGAATGGTTGCTACTTAATACAATTCTATGGTTTGGTTCACAAACTAAAAATAATACTTATTGTATAGACGACAAATCATGATTTTTTTATGATTTATCATCGATTTATGAAACTTATGAATCTATTCCGTATGGTTGCGCAAAATAATATGTAATAGTTTTGTCTACCCAGTAAAATCTAAAAATAAAATATATTTTGAATTATTGGACACTAATTATTATATTTATTTATTTATCTTTTTTTGCACCATACAAAGAAGTAACTACAATAATAGTAAAAACATGGATATGTATTTTTTGTCAATTATAATAATATGTTTTATGGTTTATTGTACTTTTATTGCTATTACATGGTAATTACGGTCCACGATACTAAACAAAAAATCATATTCCGTCGAGTAAGTTAGGTAATTAATTTAATGACGTAAATTGTCTGTATAATTCATTCAATTCAACACAAAAAACTACCCTTAAATGTAGACATAATAACTATATTCATTTCAGTGTAAATGCTTAATAACACATCAAAGACTTACTTAACAAAGCCCGCATTTAGAAGGCAGATGTCTTTATTATACAATGTATGTCGGGAACATGTTAAAAATAAAATTGTAAAGTGGGACATGCAAAAAATAACCGAAATTTAACATCACATGTTAGATGTACTGGCTTCGCTACCTGCTACCTTGTGACGTCTAGACATAGGGTTACCACACAGTCATCAATAACCTGCATTATTAATATTTTATTTATTAAAACATATTTTTATATCTCAAATTAACTTTAGTATCACTATTATATAAAAGCATATTTTGTATAAATTGGGTCCTAATTAGTTTTATTATTAATAAAAATTAACTCTGAAAAATATTTTTTATTCTCTTAAATATTTTTTATTATTTATTAATGATTGCACGTGTTTATTGTTCTTTAATCGTCCGATGACGTAAGTGACATCCCTAAAAGCTTCATCTGGCACTTGAACGATCGAAAGGTACGACAGCGCGCCGGTATCAGGAAGGAATGTACAGTGGGTGACTTGAACATTTCCTGTCCCTTTCATTCGCGACCGGCTTCCCCTAAGCTAAATTCGTGCGCCGTCTCATTCGTACTCACCAACATTTTCAATACTTACCTGCGTAAAATGATATACATCTGTTGCGGTGAGTGCGTCCCTCTCGCACGCGCGCGTCCAAATGGATTGTTGATATACGCGTCCCGCTCGTACGTCTCATGAACAGGGGGTAGACGGTGTTGGTGCACGTTTGTGTTGGTGTTCGTTTATTTAGTGAACTTGGAAGTTCGCTTTCGTGTTTGTGCATAGGGTGTCGGACGTGATTGTGTGTGTGAGTTGTAGAGGCGCGACATAGCTTTGCCGTCTCCATGACTTAAAAGTTTTGTTCGGAATGAAAGCAGCGAGCTAGTTGTCCGCCGGCCGGTTTGCGTGACGCACGCGTGTGCAGCGCTCGGGACGAACTTCTCCGCGGATATACGACTTCAAGCGTTTGTTTTCCAAATATTTTCAAATAAAGTTGAAGTTTTCTACGTGTCATCGGACAGTAATTGTCTGCGATTAAAGTGAAACTGTATGGGATTATTATAGTGTTGTTTATGGTTTTTTTCTGAAACTGCAACGTGTTTGGTTCAACGGACTACAGAGGTTGGTCGTCGTATTCTCGTGTAGGCTATTGTGCACCGGCCAAATAACTCCGACATTTTAGGGACCGAAATGTCTTTTATATTTCTGTATATTTTCATGAGCGAATATTTGGAAAGTCGAAGTAAATTTGAGGGAAAATTGTATTCGAATACCGAAAGGCCGTTCACAATAGTTAACGTATTTCATAAAATGAAATAGATTGAAGCTCTGAATATATATTTTTTAGGGGGGTTGTTTTGTGAACTGTTTAGGTAAACTGTTTTTTATGACAGAGATTCATAATAAATATTTGGGACCACTTAAAATCATCAAAACCACATTCATGTTTAGGTTGCTTATACAAATAATAAGGTTGAAATCTTAAATTTCATATTCTTAATATTGAAAATAACAACTCAATAAAGTATAATAATTATAATATCATCAGTCGATTAACAGTAAGGCTTAAAACGCATTTTATTATAAGTCAAAATATCAGCGGTACATGTGGTGGCGTTAAAGATATCTATACACTTTTAGTGCCTTAATTACCTTCATAAAAAAAACCTTACATACATAGTAGTAGTAATTATTAATAGTAAATTTTATCTAGCAGTTGATACGAACATACCATTAAAATCTTGTATCCTGGTCCTACCCGCAATCTTAATTAATCGTTAATAAGCTTATTATAGCTGTATTTTCTATGATATTAATCACCTGATGTTCGAAGCTTGCATCTGTCTTGACGGGTTGAAGAGTTGAACAACCTTAGAATATAAATAGACACTATACACAGCCGGTGTACAAACACAGAAAACGTCTGCAACACGGCTCCCCTTTAAGAATCATTATTAGGCCCTACTTTACTACCAACTCTTGTATGACCGCACTAATGTTTCAAATACACATTCATTTTGTTAATAATCCTGTTAAAGTTTATAAGACAATACTACCAGATAGTGCCGCGAATCGAAATTTAAACGTGGTTTAGAAAATTAAAGAAAGCATATTTATGAAATTATTACATGAGCAAAATATTTTATAACAATAATAAATATTGCAATAATTTACCTATTCTTGTTTTATAAAGTCAACTGTCAAAAAACAAATTCTGTTTTTTGTTTGCAATGGACAGTAAAACGTATACAAATAACGTTTTATTTTATTTACTAGTAAAGATAATATTATGTACATTGTTTCTGCATTACTTCTGTAAATAAATATCAAGTATTACATTATACAAAATATTCCACTGCTTTCCGCACAATATTCTTAAAAAAACAAGCCGCAGTTTTCCTATAATATACTAATATTATATAAAAATTAAGCTACTTTTATTAATTTAATTAATGGTATTAAATCGTTGATTGGCATACAATGGACAAAAATGTGCAAAATATTACCCACTTGATTGCTTTTAGATGGGAAATGTTCATTAAAAGATTTGCTATATATACCTAATAATAATGTCAAGAAAATAAAGTATGTGAATGGGAACTATCCCATTCATATCATTATTTACTAAAATACAACAAAAAACTTAATGTTATTCATATCTATTCAGACGCAATAAATTGTATGCTAAGGATTCGAGATTATTTTTCTTGATCATTATTGTGTGAATTGAATAGTAGGTACCTACCTATATGATAAAATAAATTATTAGTACAACAAATTATTTGACACGAAGTTCAAAAAAATAAATAAACAGCAGAATTAATGCATTAAATAATTTTAAAACATTTAGGGCCTCGTTCACTATCCTCAAGTAAACCGTTGATTACTTACTTTTTGATTGACGTTATTTGACAAGCATATGTGCAGAGTATCTTCCGTCGATTTCACAAGTGAAAATAAAGTACAGTACTAGTTAAGTGAATGACATAAGAAATTGAACGAATCAGTCGTTCAATATTGCGTCAAATGTTCCTCACCCTGCCTTCCGCTAAAGTGTCAACGTGTTTTTTTCTTAAAAAATAAAAAAGGAGGTTGAGATTTTAACCTTATTATAACCATTAAGTAAATACGCTAATCGGCAGACGATGCAGCCAGTAAGTTACTTATTAATGTAATCATAGGATTAGTATTACTGGAGCATGGTGAAATCGACACATGATGTTACGGATGACTTTTACTGATGATTAGCCTAATCAACGATTTACTTGAAGATGGTGAACGAGGCCCTAAAAGTAATTATTTAATAGATTTCGTACCTGTTAAGTTTCATGAATTTAAAACGTTCTGCATTCAATTAGGTACATATTTTTGTTTTTAATCTTTTAAAATTTACGTGTTTTATTATAATATTGACAACTAAGCTGGGCTTATAGCATTTAAAAATATGTAATTTGGTATTCATAAATTGGTGGTATTAATAACAAATAATTTAAGGTCTATAATGGAATCTGCATACGTTTTTTCTAAGGGAATGAAATATTTTACTATAGAGTGTATAATTTAAATGAATTTATTTATTACTACTTTATTGTATATTGTATAGCAATAAGGATGAAATGATAATGTTAATTTTATGTAAAAAAGAATTGAGAAGGCATTTTACAGACACGCGCTTTTTAATATTATTTGGCACTAACTTTAATTAAAAAAAAATCGCTGATACAACTGATATACTCATTATTATCAACACTACCGTAATTTTCATCTAGAATTTACGAGACAACTTTGTGTTCCTCAAAGAATTTTCAAAATATAATGTTTGATAGCGTACTTTTCTATGATAAAAACATAAATAACACCTGTTACTACTGTACATCAGCTAAGAAAATGAATTTTGAATTCTATGACTGAAGGGATGTTCACAGCCAAAAGGATTTGATACCCAGATGATATCGACGTAGGAAAACGTATTTGCTGTAAGCCTCAAAACATGAAATGTTCAGGAGAGCCAAAAAACTTTTCTGAAATTAGAAAAAAAATCATTACAAAAAAACTATACATCGTAGGAACATAATTTTAAAAACGTATTTTTATTTTCTCTTGTGTTACATGTTACATATAAATATATCCTTCTAAGTTAATAAATAGCGGTGTTTTTGTGGCTTACAGCAAACAAGTTTTTTTTCACGGATCTATAGAACGCTGTAACCATGACGAATTTTCTGTGGCAACAAAATATTTCTATTATGTTAAGAACTTTTAAATGCTGTGAATGACATACATGTCTTATTATGTTAAGCTAAATAGATGTAAGCCTATGTGAAGAATTTTCTTGATTTGATCTTACTGCTTTAAGTGAAGGGAATGAGAAACATGTTTTACGAATAAAAGACAGTAAGTTTAGAATATTTATTTAATGTAAACTTTCAAAACGTAATCATATTCACTGCTCCGTGTAACAAACGTAATTAGTACAAAACAATTAAATAGGACTTTTCTTTTTGAAAATTCCAACACATAAAGTAGAAATGTTAGATATATTTTTAATCGACTTCAGAAAAAGGAGATTATCAATTCGATGTGTATGTATGATATTTTGTCAGTATTGAACGATTTTTGGATATGTTGGTCTATACCAGCTTCTGAATACGTGTGCCAAATTTCATAAATGTATGTATGTTTGCATGTTCGTCCGCGTATAAGTTGGATTTCAAAAATTCTTTTTGTATCGTCCAACTTAGGAGCTGTGTAAGTTTCATAGAAATTAGTTCAATAGTTTTTGAGAAAGAGCAGGGGTATCCTATCTTTTTCAGTCTGCGACGCACATAGTACATGTTTATTATTTTGTCGCGGCTCCCTGATCTATCTCCTCCTTGGGCTTCTCCAAGACCGATCGTGCTGGCAGAGCTGCCCATGCATTCACTCTGACACATGACTTGACACAACTGGTGAACCAGCCCACCAGGATCCCGCATGTGGCGAGTCATGCGCCTTCTCTGCAGGACCTTCTGCTGGCGAGCGGCTGGCTGATCAGTGACAGACAGTACGGATTCCGTCACAACCGATCAACGGGTGATCTTCTGGCGTTTGTCCTGCATCGCTGGGGTGAGGCGATAGACCGGCGTGGCGAGGCTCTTGCTGTTAGCCTCAACATAGCCAAGGCGTTTGAATCTTGTCATTGAGCTCAATCGGTCCTTGGAACTCATTTCTACATGGGGTTCCAGGAATATCATCATCATCATCAGCCTATACTAGTCCACTGCTGGACATAGGCCTCCTCAAAATTGCGCCATTTCCCCCTGTCATTGACTTGTCGCATCCAACATCTGCCCACAGTCCCACGCTACGTTTGCTAAGGCGCGGTCTCCACTCAAGAACACGTTTACTCCAGCGGCAGTCAGTTCTTCGACAAATGTGGCCAGCCCACTGCCACTTCAGCTTTCTAATCCTATGTGCTATATCTATGACATTGGTTCTCTGTCGGATAAGATCGTTACGGATCCTATCCTTAAGAGAGACTCCGAGCATAGCTCGCTCCATAGCTCGCTGAGCGACTTTAAGCTGGTGGATCAGTCGTACTGTGAGTGTCCACGTCTCAGCACCGTAGGTCAGGAATATGGTTGAGTTCAATGCCACGAAAACCCAGGTGTATGCGTTCACGTGCAAAAAAATCCCGTTCTCTCCTCTCCCCAATCTTCAGGGTATTTCCCTCTCAATTCGGAATGACCTGAGTATCCTAGGTGTGGATATCCGCTGTGATTTTAATCCAAGGAATCACATCGAGGGCGTAATAACTGCCACTTCCCGCAGGGTTGGGGTCCTGAACAAGGTGCGTCGGTTTTTCACGCCCGGTCAACTCCACCGCTTGTATAAAGCGCAGGTCCGGCCGAGTATGGAATACTGTTCTTATCTCTGGGATGGATCCGCCCAGTACTTGCTCGATGCCTTGGATGGATTGCAGCGGCGGGCCATCCGCATTGTGAATGATGCAGACATCACGGGAAACTTAGAGTCGAAAGAAATATTTGTAGGCCGCACAAACATTTCTCTTGGTGCGGGGATCGAACCCGTGACCTTTCGTTTCATAGCCGGCATCTAACCAACTGCACCATGCCATGCGAGCCGCGATTTAATGTAAACGTGGTGGAGTAGCGAGTGCAAGGATGCAACCAACAGCGTATGAGCATTTGTTGACAAGTATTTATATTAACATTTCAGTATATTTCTACATAAACTTTTACTAGGTACCTTTTTTCGGAAAGTATTTCATCATAATATGTCAGTTACTACAAACAAACAGCATTTATTTTAAATATAAAAACGTTTTAAATCGTTTTAAAACGTTGCGAGTATCATGCGGTTGCGATTTAATTTCCGTTAAAAATGTGTTATGTTCAATTTATATTTAAAATAAATGCTGTTTGTTTGTAGTAACTGACATATTATGATGAAATACTTACCGAAAAAAGGTAGTAAATATTTTTGCTGTTTATTAGAAGAACCAATAAAATGATGTCAGTGTTACTAAAAAAAAACAACTTGTCCTGTCAAAATGGCGTAAGCATCTCTTGGAAAGTATTGCTGACCGCAAGAATAGCGTAAGCAACAAATGCATCAAATTTACTTGTTTTTGATAGACTTACAGCCAAAAAGATACTAGTATTGTTCAAAAAACTTACAGCGTAAGTGATTTTTTTTTCGTCGGAAAAATATGAGACTCGGACCAATCGACGTAGTATTTTTTTCTGATAAAAGTTATGTAAAAAAAGAATTTTCGATTTTTTGAGGCTTACAGCAAATACGTTTTCCTACGTCGATATGACCCAGGTGAACGAATTGAAACCAAAAATATATTCAGTTCGATTCGTCATAGTAGATCAACTGGAAATAAAACTAAGGTATACAAAGCAATATATTCCAACAACAGTGGTCAAAGAGTCTTACAGTCATTTCACAATAATTTACTATTAAAAATCGTTGTTTGTACAAAATGTATTTACTGCCCTTTTACAGTCTGCCATCTTCACAAACTTCTACTAACTTCAAACAATAAGGCCTTGGGTAACAATCGCATTTTAAAGAAGTCACATTGAGATTTCAATTAATAGTTGGCGATTTGCAAGAATTCAATAATTGTCCAAAAAGGGGTAGACTGGCAGCCACTCAAATATAATTATTAGCCAAACCTTTGTAATACATTAAAAAATTTAAACTGTCTTGGAAAAAAGTAGGATAAACATAAATAGTACAAAAAATATGTACCTGAACAACGAAAACTAACGTAAAAAATATAATATCCCAAATTAACTCTGATACTTGTATTAATTAAATATAAGCCTTCAAAGCGTTCATTTTAATTAAACAAAGGAATATTTATACATTATAAACATACAATATCAGAAAAGCCTTTACAAATTAATTGCGCAATGACTTTTAAAATACAACTTCAATAAGATAACCATGTTTATTTAACGCAAAAAGCAACAAGATTACGAGTAATAACATTTAAGTTTTATCTAATGAAACTTCAAACGAAATTAATTCCATTAAGAGCTCGTTTTGTGACCTAAACTAATTAAAACACTAGACACTGGATTTATATCGAAATAATTTTACAAAGGGCCTTTTGTTTGAAAATTGAAGAATCCTTGACTAGACCACTGGTATTATTTTTAAACATATATTTCTTGAAGGCATATTTACTTGTAGAATTTAGAACGCTATTAACACCAATTGTTTCAAAGGATAAGGTTAAAAATACATGGACATAAAATGTTTTGGCGTAGACGCGTAATAATGAAAAATATTGGGGTATGACTCGTTCAATGTAAATGATAAATGGCGTGAGCTTATGAATTATACAATTAGACAATACATATTCTATAATAATTAGAATATTAGCTAAAACATTAAAAGCAAAGAGATTTTCTTTTTTTGCCAGGTTTATCAGGAGAACTGAGGTCAGATTTTGGCTGGAGGTTGTTGGTAATTCTCTTGTAGGTAATTCAGGACGTTAGATGCAGGCATTCTCTAAGTCATTAAGAAAAGCTTTAAAGACGCCAATGTTTAGCGGTAGCGGTAGAACTTCTGACTGATGATAAAATAAATATTGACAGAACGGACACTGGTTTTCTATAAATTCTTAATTTAATTCCGTTTAAATAAACCCAACAGACACATACACAGTTCTGACCCCACACTAAGATCGAGTCTTGTGTCATGTATGAGAAACTACGACAGACTTTCGGTCTCACGAATACCCTGAACCGGAACAAATACATGTGGATGTTTATATATTGATATTATTTATTACATAACGGATGTTATATTACTGATTCCCATAAACAAATAGTAAAAATATACTCACCGTCCGGCCACAAAATATCAAGTTCTGCAATAAAATACCGGTTTTTTATATAAACGTGATAATCGCATCCTGACCAGAACGAAACTCGGTAAATATGAATCACATTTGTGGTTATTACGTTGTAAAATAACTATATATGGCGATGTAATGGTCTATTATCACTCATTTTAACTGTAAAAGAATATATCGTGAAAAAACATGGATACTTAAGAATTCCCCATGAGAAATACAAAGATAAATGTAATTTCAAATCGACCAGCCAGTGTATGAGACTGAGATTTTTATATATAAGGTCATTAGTTTTTAAAGCCTATTTTAGCTAACGAATGTTTTGTCTTCTTCTCTCGAACTAAATTCAAAAGTCGTTGGAAAGGTACAAAACATTCGATAGTTAAAATAGATTTTAAATCTGTCTATGAATAAGGCCGTAAATGATTACAGGACTAATATTGTTAAATATACTATCATTCTAATCTTTAAGTATGCTTTAAGCATGATTGGCTTGGAGTTTTATTTGCGCCCGATATTTCAATGAAATCAATGATACATGTAGATATGTATAGATTCTATACCTGTCCTTCAGACGCAAAGGTATTACGGTACGCTAAGTTTTTAAAGCAATAAAACGGCCGTGAGAACATTAAAGTTCATAAACATTTATGTTAATGAAAACATGTTCTAAAAGGTTTGCGACATAAAAAAAATCTATAACATTAAACTTCATAGTTAAGCCTATTAGATTTTTAAATTATTACACATAAAAAATACTATCAGAATATTTTACATTTTATTAATTCTCCCTTGCGACTATCATCATTAGTTGCAATTCATATAAACGAAAGCAAAATTAAACTAACACAATTTCATTTCCTATTTTATTATCACAATATTATAATTTATTTTTTAATAGATCCCTCATAAAAGGTAATTGTATTTGGATTAAAGCACCGCATTTATCCTCAAATTACCCATGAATATAAGTTGAAAACCAGACACATAGCACTGCTCGTGACTTTGCATTCTACGTGAACTATTTGAAAGTTTCACTTCAGAGCTCGTCGTGGCTTATACTAAGTTGATCTGCGTCTATTGATTGGTAAAGTAAAACCCTGTGGTAGAAAAGTAAAAGAAATTGAAATAAAAATGTTAATGCGGGAAGTGTAACGAAGTTGTTCTAATTCAGAAGCTTTTTAGATGATTGTACACCTCTGCCTACCCCTTCTGGGAAAAAGGCGTGAATGTATGTATGTATTATTAAGCCCTTTCCACAATGTCACATTGTGTTAATGCGTTTGGTAGGTGTCGCTTACCTTGGAAATTCCTCATGTAACCCTTCATTAAAGCTAATGATAAAGTATCTAAACACACCTAAATTTGACAAATCTAGGATGTAAAGTGTAAAGTTATAAAAACAACTTCAGTTAAATAAAACATTAGACACAAATACCCAAAATGCATCCAAAAAGAATTGGAAGTGAAGTTGAAGTGGCAATGGGCGGGGCACATAGCGCGGAGAACTGATGGCCGATGGGGCCAAAAAGTTCTCGAATGGAGGCCACGTAGCGGAAAGCGCAGCGTAGGACGTCCACCCACAAGGTGGTCAGACGACCTGGTAAAGGTCGCAGGACGTCGCTGGATGCAGGCTGCCTCCAACAGGTCATTGTGGAAATCATTGGGAGAGGCCTATGTTCAGCAGTGGACTTCCTTTGGCTGATGGATGGGTGGATGGATTCAAAAAGAAATCACACATAAAAACGTTTAACCAATTAAAGCGCTATCATAAAATATTGTCCACAATTAAACAAATAATTTACCCTCAAAAGGATAGGAAATACGTTTAAAGTAATTAGGATTATCTCAAGCAAGACGAATTTAATGGACCCTTAACGAGGCTCGGATGTCGCCGGACACCATAGAAGGTCAATAACATTACGACCGTCCCGAAACGCGTAAAAATCTCATTCCATAATACAGTAAAGCTAGCCACAGATATCCAAGTGTCTATAAAGATCCCTTACATGTCCAGAGAATTACTATCATTGCCACGCCGTTGTTTTGCCTTGTCCTAAACAATTGATATCTCTATTTGTATCAATAATACGAGAGGCAGACGTTTACGTGCATTTTGTACGTGGTCGGAATGTAGTGATCCTCCCCCGATGTGGCGGACTTCACGTTTATTGAAACTATTGATGTTTATGCTAGGATTCCGGCTTGTTCACCCACCGCACCTATATTTATAATAACGATTGTTTGCTATTGTTTCTGGATCAATTTTGTATGTGGGATTTTAGTTTTGAAGAGCTGCTAATAATAGATAAATGTATCGTTTAGAAGTCAGTATTGATTTTAGCATCAAAACTTTCTACATGTTTAATCAAATTCAATTAGTTTTTTTTAAATTAGAATGCTGTCGATATAAAGTCAAAACGTTATGTCAGTATCATCAGATTATTAATACGAGTGTCATTTTATGACGACAGTTGACAGGCCGTTGATATTAAATCTGTCATATGAATCCTCTGAGAGAACCCTATAAAAATAATTTCGTATGCGTTAAAGTTTTGATATAAGAAATGATTAGAACCTGTTTCTGTGCGCAGCTGAGAGCTAACTTCAAAGTATATTAAAATAATCTTCACTGACCATGTTATATTTTTTTATGTCTTCAATAGAATGCTTTCTGGATGTTTAGTTTAAACTCTTTTGATAAAAAGTGCAAATGGAATGCTAATAATGTAAGCTTTGAGATGGTTTTTGATAGCAGTTACAACAGTAAGACTTGTTTCTGGGTTCAATATATAAGAGTCCGCAACGAGTCCCTTTAAGGCGGCGCACTACAATTACGAAGTTTAGCAATCTACAGTAGAATTTAATAACAATTTGCAGTTATTTCTCGATAGATGTTCGTGCATCCCCTTTGAATCCTCTACGAACATTTCTTGAGGTTGCGGTTAGGGAGATCCAATAGCGCCGTTAGTACCATTTAATTGATTTTCTGCTACAGAAACTAATTAGACTTGAGGTTTATGTAACCGAACAGTATTAATAACTTATCGTGTTGGCCCTCGAATAATCTCGTCTCAGTAATCCGTCTTGGTTAATTGAATAAATTAATATTTGGGCCTATTACAATTTATGCTGACTAACTGGCTGAAAAGATTCTTTTGAAAATATTTTTTTGATTTATTTGTCGTATTATTTAATGCTAGAATTTAATTTAAAATAATCATAAAGTAATAAAAACACACTATACGTAAAATCATAAATAACTAGAACATAAAATCATGAATTTAGATATCGGTAAAAAAGTAGATTACTTTCAATTCTGTTTTAGCTAGAAGTTCCTTCATTACTCCTACTAAATTGACACACGTCAAAATAAATATAAGGAACTAAATCATTAGTATAATTGTAACAAAGTACCGGAGTGCGTTACTTATTATAAACGCGAGCTCTCTAACGAGATCAGTCACAGAAACCTACAAAGCGGATAAAAATAAACTGTGCTGGTGATATGTCACGTTTTCTTCGATCGTTTATTTTAATTTCTTGTGATTTATTACGTATGCTTTTCTTATATTGAAAGCAGAATCATCGCCTACGTTTTCATCTAATTATAACAATCACGGTGTTACTTGATTTTAATTTCCTACATTTCAGTCGACATCATCAGTTTGTATATTTTACAGCCGATAATCACTATAGAATCACTATTCTATAGTAGCTTGACGATTGCTAGCATAGGCTAGAAAATATATATCCATTGACCAATAATGTTCGAAATACGATTATTGCCATCAACAGACAAATAATACTTATTGCGGAAGTAGATTTCCTCTGAAGACTTTCAGATCAGCATCCTATCTAATTGTTTTAATTAGTTAATTGAATCTACACTGATATTTAAAATTAATACAATACTTGGCTTTAGCTACGATAAACCGTTGTTTAACACAAATCATTGAAATAATCTGAGACACCATATTAACCTCTTTCATCGATAACAATGTAAATTTATATAAAAGTTAAAAACAACTCTAGGCTCAAAAAAAGGTTATATGAATGCAATCAATAGTAAATCTGATAAGAAAATCAATTTATTCAACGGGCATTGGCTCTGTGACAATACCAGTACGGTTCTGTTCTTTCGTTTTTATACGTTATTGTTTTTCTACCCAAATAATAATAAAATAAAATAATGTTTTGGCTACTATTACTATCGGCTCACCGATATTTATTCAGTTCCCTTCCTAAGCAGCTTACAATTCGCTGTTACTACAGAATTGTATTATTAATGCAAAGCAAATTTCCTGGCTTGGGTACTGTATCTTCTCGACCCGCCAATTCGTTTTCATGGATTACTCACTTCATTTACACAACCCATAACATACTTAAGCATAATATTATTTAGAACTTGTAAACAAAAATTGGTTGGTTATTGCTCTAGACGCGTAATTTAATAACTAAATATCATTTTCTGTCTAATCTTGAAATAAAAATCCTTCAAACATGAAATGCAACGAATGGTATATTCTTATTGCAAGAATAGATCTTACTGAAATTCCTAAAACAGTCAGATATAATCAAGGATTAAGGGATAAACGTGTACCTTATATTTTTGATGATAGGAAATTAAAGTCGATTAAAATGTTTATTCTATTGTTAGGATATCACCATGAAAATACACAGACGGAGCTGATAATAATTTTATTATTGAAGTTACGAACGGCTCGTCTCATAGCTTGTGAACACCGATAGCCATGAACGATAACAGCGCCATAGATATACTAAACTTATCGCCTATCGTTGAGAATGGAGGAACGAATAGATAGGAAGATGAATTATAAGTGCCTATGTTAACTACGTCACTTGCTATGACTTTACTATGAACGTATAAGAAAAATAGTATTCTTTGTATAAATTACTATGGAGCGTCACTGGCCGGCGACGGAACGGTCTAGTAGCTCTAAAGATTATAAGCATCTTGCAAATATGATTAAAATGCACTACATAACCACTTGTTATCTGAATGTAATGCGTGTTCTATTTGGCTTTCATTAACACCACTAAGTGACAATAAGAGAAAAAGGCTTTGAAAGTTTACTTATTCATACCAACAGAGCTGAAATAATTACTAGAATAATTAATTTTTCCTTTAAACATGAAGTCACTTTAGCACCCCGAAGAGGATGAAAGAAAACGCCTTTTTACCAAACGTGTTATTGTAAGTAATAAAAAGAGAGACCCGCATAAAACTGTCCAAGTTTTCATCTATTAAAACTAGCACCCGAGCCCTCGAAATAATTATACCGAACCAAAGCATTTTAATTAAACCGCACGCAATGTTAATTTACTTAACTAAGATGTGTCGGCAGATATTTTTACTTGGTTTAATGATGTGTCATGGATACGGGTTGAGGAGGAAACATCGAGTATTGTGTTACGAGGCTCACTGGTCTTTATCGAGGCGAAATTTCATTATAATCGTACCCCCATTCCACCTACCCACCATTCAATTGGAACACCTTCGCACAATTGGGAGGGCTGCCTCAATGGGTTGTCGGATGAAATTTCTTAACATTCTTCGTTCATTGTGAGCGGAGCCTGTCGTGCAATGGGCAGCAGTAACGGTGTAATTGTATTGCGAAACGAGATCGAAAGATATTAAGGGAGATTAAAATCCACTTAATGAACCCGAGTTATAAAATTAGGATTTTAATATTTCCACAAGTCTTGTGATTCGCCTTTCAATGGCACCGAGATGAATTTTGTAACGACGAAATATATTTCAGTGTTCCGAGAAATTTAAGATTTTATACACGAAATAATTTTAAAAAAGGTTTTAGGTGAGCGAGTAATAAATTAAAAGATAAAAATCGGTTATCAACGAACATAAGTGGTCATGTTGTGAATCAACTGGCGATGAAGACATCATCATAAAACCGGTTTGAATAATTGAGTGCCACATGTTAAAGACGTTCCGTTCAAGTTTTTCGGAAATGGAATCATGGCATTACCAACACTTATGATTATAAATATAACATGTCTTTTGAAAAAGTAATAACGGGGCTCCAAACACAACGATCCCATTTAAAATTTCATAACCCAATACTTGCGATTTAGAAATCATTTTTCACTTCCATAAATGGAGCACCACATCAGCTTTATCCCGCAGGACATAAACAGAGTTTGAAACGGGCTTATTATTGATATGCTTTAAGCGTTATTTAAAATTGAGGGGACGTTTCAAAATCCTGTTTATTTACTCCGAAGGATCTACTGTCAATTGAACAAAAATCGCTCAAGCGTCTAACCAATGTCATTAATCATTCGAAATAAATTTTTGAAACCCCATCCCCATGCGATAATGTAAAGCGTACACGTCTAAGGCATGGGAAACATTTTGTATGTGAGCAGTAATATAATTTTTCGATTACGATTTATTTGAAAAGTAATATAATTTTAAAAAAAGATACGATTTAGCGTGGAGTATCATCTATCACTATCGATATTCCCTTGGTGTTTGTGCGTAATCCAGAACAACATTCAAAGTACTAATTAAGATAGATTCACTCGTTAATCACGCAAAAACAGCAATGAATCGAAGGCGATACATTCTGGCTGGATAGTTTTCAAGTTATCGATCGGAGTTGGCTCAATACTTATTATGCGTCCCTTTCATATTCCTTTTTTGACGGTCCTATCTATTTAATTCATCTCAGAACTCTTTCAAGGGGCGAACCCTGACCGCATTCAACGAATGATATCGGTCACATGACGAAGGCTCCGGCCTAGAGATTGGAGTTAAATTTAGTAGAAGACATTTATTTACTTATTCACTGATATGTGGGGTAATCGCCTCTGAGGGTAACTGAATAACCTCAGATCATCGTTATGATAACCTAATGGATTACATTTAAAGTATTCAAAAGTGTTCGGTCATACGTAATTTGTATGGGATTCACCGACTGATTTGTTTAGATTTAGTATCGAAAACAGTAGGTATGTGATCAAGGGAATAAGTAAGAGTTTACAATTCTAATTAATCAGGTATAATGGCTTGAAGGCAAAATATTTAATTAATTAACAACACTTAGTACATATTATACACCTTGGATAATGTAATGTTTTCGATACAAATATACAATAATACAAAAACGAATATAAATATTTATACGTTTAAAGCAATTTGAAAATGTATAACCGTTTTTGAGCAACGTGGAGAACCAAGAGCAAAAAAATGTGTTGTTTATTATGCTCGACCTCCCGTACGTTTGGATTTAAAATTGCTATCTTCACAATTCTTTTACACGTTATATTCAAACAAGCGTCGATCCCTAGGCGACTCTGCAACGTTTAGATAGACTTTTAAAACAAACGATACCAAAACGGCAATTAAAAACAGAAATAATTTCCTATGTGCGACATAAAGGGAAGCCAGTGTACCCCTGTTGCATATCGCCATGCGGTTTCCATTACACGAGGTGTGCTTAATGCCATCGGGTCGCGTAATGGTCTTTGCCACCATTAACTTACCCCACAACATGGTATTTTTTAATGTTAACTCAACAAGGAAAATTGTCATTTTTATTGTCAAATAGGCGTACGCGATGCCGTTTTTTTACTTTCACATTATTACGTTTTATTGTCGTCATTATATTTCTATTCGGGGTACGGTCGTGATGTGACATTTGCTGCTAAATTTGCTTTGTTGGGTTTCTCTTTGTACCGGTAATTGGTGCTATAAATAATAATTTTATTAGCGGCATAAATATTGTCGGGAACAAAGTTTGCAACTCATGAATTCAGCCTAATCAGAAATTAAACGTAACTCTAAAACGATTTCGGGTACATCGTACACGTTAAATTTATTTATTCAGAGCTTTAATTTAATGCCTTTCAAGGTTGGTACTTACATGTTAATTAAATTTTCACCCGTCGCCGTGCGCTGTATCACAAGGGGCATACTGAATTTAGGCCTAAAATCTAGGCCTAACTGCCGCTTTATAAATTCAAACGTTTTCAACCTCGGCTCGGATGTTTCAATTCGTTCTATCGATGATTAAATGCCGGAGTTAATTGGCTGGGTGGGATTATCAAAAATAAATTTTGACAGGTAAATTTCTTTTCGCAGATTGACTGATAATGCGGTTTGGTAGGGAAGTTTAACTGTTCGAGTTCTTTGTGTTTGTGTTGTGATAAAAAAAAACACTATGTATCTGTCGAGTGTTCGGACTATCGGCGGCTTAGCCGTGGTCGTCCGATGGTTCGTGTTCCTGCTCATCGGCGTGGGGTGGCAGGTTCGATCCCAGACTGTGCAACAGACGTCGGAAGTGGACAGTTCTTATAATTTTTACTACGAACAACCGTGTTGTTCCGGTACTGTCACCAAAAGCAAGTATCACATGAGGCATAGACGAGGTGAGTAATTTATGTATTTTAAGATTTAAAACATTTGTTAAATTATTTTATTTATTTGTAAAGTCTACACTCGTATTATGAAACAATACTCGACTAGGTCAGAACTTAATTAAGATTTTACGATACCATAATACTACGAATAATTTTATTCCCACATATTAAAACGCTTTTTAAATTATTTTATATTTAAAACATAACTACTTTTAAGTAAACATTATTACTGTCTCCAATTCACATTTTTACATTCGAACATTCGGTTTGAAATTCTAATGTCACCTGCATTACGAAGAACATGTACACCGTTACAACAAAATCTTTACTTATTATTATCGACATTGTGTTGAGCGATTTACGAAATTCCACAAATTGTACCTATGCCTTTATGAATCATGATGATCATGAATCATGGAACACAGCGCACACACACTAGTGCATAATGTAAGTGCTCCTATCACTAACACATTCAAAGTTGAGACGCTGTCAAGGGTACATGGAACGACATGAGACGGAAATATTAATTTCAAAGTGTGAAAATGAGACAGTAGATACCTTTTGTTTCATTGCCCTCCCTACAATGATGTCGAGAGCGAAGATTTTTAATACAGTTGTAGTTAATACCGGTGTTCCTCATGTTTTCATTCTTCTTTTTTAAGTACGGATGACACATGTATATTATTTCTGTTTTTTACTTTTTATTACAATAAATTTTAATATGAGAATGAAGTTTAGAAGGCCCGTTTTCATACTTGCAAAAAATAAAATTCAAGATTTATAATAAATCTTTCTTTATGAGTTTATAAATCTTAATAAAAGTAATAAATTATACCTATATTTATGTCATGTAATAATATTATAAAACAAAGAAGTAAGGTTTGTTGCTTAAAACTTTTAAAAGGCATTAATTTGTCTTTACTTAACAATACAAAGTTTGATACTTTAACTAATTTTAATGAAGTTAACTGTGTTGCTAGTAAAATTTCTAAATTTATTTCAACAATTATAATAATTCGCAGAATTTATTCCAACTTATTTATGTTTATGTTTAAGAATATTCGCGCTACAAATATGAATATTATACACAACAACTACACGATTTATAAAAATAATTCTCGCATAGAAATTTCGAAATAAGCTTGAATAAGCCAATCATTATTCGTTTAATGTGTCACTTTAGCTTGGGATTAATCCCAGAATAATTTACAACTTTTCAGCTAAATTGCATATGTCAGTTTTCGATTAATTATTGTTTATTAGTGATGTTTGGGCGAGTGGGTGTTCACTACTCCGATAATAATAATGTTGCTTTCACAAAATCATATTCATTACATGTTACCTCATTAGTGTGGTCTCATTTTGTAACAAAAAATAATATTTCCTATGTTAAATATTCCGCCATTTCATTTGTAGCGGAATGAAAACATAATTATTGAATGTATTAATTGAAATATGCACTAACAAAGATAATTTTGTAACCAACAATGCACAAATAGGTACAAAACATATCAGTCCATATACATAAGTTCACTGCAGGGCACGGACCTACTCTACTACTCTGTACTATTGAGAGTGGTTAGGCCATATAGTCCACCAGGCTGGCCTAGTGTAGGTTGGTGGACTTTACATACCATAGAAATTTTTACAAATCGCTATGGTATGCAGGTTTCCTCACGATGTTTTCCTTCACCGTTACGGGGCGTGGTGATTGACTATCACTACACACATGACTCCGAAAATTCAGAGGTGTGCAGGCACCCGCGTCTGGTCCGTTACCAACAGGCCACCAAAATATTTTTAAATCAAAGACTCGTGTTAATTACATCTTTAACTATATAAATAATTAAAATCACACAGAAAATAGAATCAAACTTTGTCAAATAATGATACACGGTACTTAGTAGCAACGGAAGACATTAGTAAAACTTATGACGTTAGTCCGTTAGCTGAAAAAAAAAACAACAGAAAAAAATAAATAGTATTTTGTTGCTTGATATGTGTTTAACGCACATACACAAAATATCAAGTATTTAAAATGTATCTTTAGAGTTATCTTAATAATAAAAAAGGCTTCACCATGTATTTTTATTTCGATAATTTTATGAAGGTATACTCGCTCTTGCTGATGTTAATTTTCGAAATCTTTTAATTTTCCCTCGTGTAATATGTACCTACCAGTCATTATTAATATACGTGATTACATTGAAACTTTATTACGGGTTATATAGGTGAGGGGAAGCTCAAAAAATACATTATATTACCCGTAAATGAACACACAATTTACAATTAAAACTTGCTTCACAATTCACCACACACAATCCCGATCGAAAATTATGTTTGACTTGGTTATCACGTTCAACCAGACTAAATATTAACTTCTTTACTTATGGTATTTTTCATCAAAGCACTCATTATTGATCTTGCACTTATCTAGCAGTTTGCCCAGTGATATCATTAGGCACGTAGTCATCTATTTCCTGTATGGATCAGTCTGGTTACCTTTACCCTATTATTCATTGGCATATCATTAACGGTTACATAAGTAATGCTTTCAACACACATCTATTCACCAAAAGGTCCAAGGTATACGGTACAAGTTTAAACATAGCCACTAATGACAGGCCAAGCTCAAAATGTGTCCTTTCGTTAAAGAATTGCTCCAAACTTATTCATCCCTTTCGGCCCCTGGTCATCGTCCAAGGCCTTTATTCTTGTAATTAGCTGGGCTAGTAATTTAGTCGGCAATGTATGTGTATAGAAGGTACTGCAGTTTATTTATAATTGGAATGTTTACAAATGTTATTGGCTTGTGGGTGAGTTTTATTTTACTTTATTTCTGTTCTAAATCATGAAGGAGTATTGATATGTATGTATATGAGTATGTATATGAAGGAGAGATTGGTATTGCTGTCGATTTTTCTATAAGTGGAAGTAAATGTAATTCCATCAAATTACAAAATTTAAAATGTTTTAATTGCTATACACAATAGCGTATATAATTATAATATAATATGTATACAGACAGATAAAATTAATGATACCAATTTCCTGATGCAATAGAACTTAATTTGTGTGAAGTAAAAAAGCCAATATGATCCGAGTGTGTGATGTGTGCAGCTGACGCCAAAATATGGCTATATTATGATGTCCCTAATCTACTTCACGGTTGGACGGACGGGAGGCCCTGTCGATAACAATAAACGACTTAATACGCCCGATAATCGGTTTTGCTATTTGAAAACATCCGTGATTGACACTTTTGATGACGTTTGAGCTGAACCGAACGCCCCTGCGCTCGCAGCTTTAACCGTTTTCCATTACGCCCGACCACTAGAGGGAAAAAACGAGTTTACTTTACGTAAATAATAATATTAACATACAATTTGCAGATTTAGAGGGTTTGTGTACACAAACTAACTACGGTTTACGTAACAGCTGTTTATTTTAATACAGGCAGATTTGGAAATATCAATAATATTGTTTTGGACAAACATTAGATTTGCTTCGCATAAAGAATTAATTATTTTAAATAAATATTTTATGTTGGTATTAAAAAATACGTATTCAATTAAGTTGAAAATATAAAGTATTGCAGTAGGTACAATGTTAATAACATAATAGAGAAACAAAAACTGAAGCGCCTACAATTTATTATTAAAAATGTGATTATACGCTCAATGAAAATAAAAGAGACGTCGCGATGAAAAGAAACAGAAATATAGCTCAATGTTGCATCGTTAAAAATTTAAGTGACCATGAACTGAAACATTCAAAGCGATCCAAGAGTAAGCTGGATGAGTCTGAGAGGTAAATGTCCACGCTAGTGGAGAACAAACAAAAAACGCACGGCCCGAGTTGAAAGACAGAGCGCACTCAGCCGAGCAAAAGTGAAAAAGGTAAAAAAGAATCACACAATAAGCGAAGGAGGCCGACCGGCGTGCCACGTCCGGGGTAGACGAAACTTGAGGCACAACTCGCTTTGACCGCTGACTCATTGACCACGATTCATTTGAATAGTCCTAGTTCCACTTGCACGCTGTTTTAAAATATTTGAATTTCAAATTGACCATGAAACCTCGCGCTCGCTCGACTCTCGACTTTATCTCCGCGAGAGATGTTAAATTTATAAAAGACGCGCGCCTTCGTAACAACTTTTTGTCAGCTACATATTTTTACAAGGTAGCGGCTCTTTACGGGACTTGTATTTATTTCAAACTGTCTCGTCCTACCATTGTGTTTCGGACGCGATATGTGATATAGCGAAAGGGATGACGTTACTTATTTCAAGCATAGGTGTACCACGAAACATTTTGCTCAAAATTTAGTCACGTAGCTTTACGAGGGGTGTCCCCTGTCGCATCTTCAAACCATCGCGATTGTCCATTGTATTCTCTGGAGACAAAGGGTTGAGGACGTTTGGAGAAAGCTTACCTTCGTCAAACCGCTTTTTAGAACCAAACATTCAGGTATTTGGAATATATTGATCGTTGCCTTTTTATCTAGAAATTTAGCCTATTGTAACGTATGCAAATATCACAATAATAAAATGGCATTCGTGTATACACATTTATTTGAACAAGAAGGATTCTGTTTAATTAATTAAATTAATTGTATTAATACAATTAGTAGTTCATTGATATAGTTATCGGCAATCAAGTACACAGTTTGCTTTTACTGAAGCTTCGCACAGTGTCCTGGATGAAAGGCGAATGAGATAGTAAAGTGTCAGCAGCGGAGTCAGTACTGCAAATAGTTGTTAAAGTCAGTATTCTTTCGCAACCACTCCCATTTACCGGACAATGTGTCCGAGTGAACAAACTGCATACATTTCGCGTAGTCACACTCATCACGTATTTTATGGTCTCCTGCTTGAAGCTGGCCACCGACAAGTAAATATAACTCGTGTTTATCACCTTTACGAGCACATTACTGTTGGAAATTTTATGTAAATGGAATGTCAATGGCAGAAATATTTCACTTGGAACTTCATATCGCCAGCGCTACCAACGAATGTTTGACGTCACATAATTCAATGAGTAAGTATTCATACACGGCGGCTGATATAAATATTGACCTATTAATATGTCAAGCATTTTTAAGTAATGAATAGCACGCACATATATTTGGCTTTTCGCTGATTATAAAACAGCCATTTTGGGAAATATTGTCGATGAAATTGCAGTGATAACGCACTGTGAGCTCATATGAAAATAAACCATGAATCCGGAATATGCTTTACGTAATGCACTCGCGCATATATCACGTTTACTGCAGATTTGCAAATTTTATGCTTTTTTGATGCTCAGTCTCGTTGCGGATAATGTTTATTAGTAATATCAGTACATCACAAACAAATTACGAGTCCAACTACATCAGCTTTTATCTTTCGCATTTTACATACAGTTCGAAAGTAACTTTGCGAATAAAATACGATGCTATTACGAAATTTACTTATCACGAGAGTATAATATTTACATAAAATGAACATTTCAATCTCATACACACGTTCGGCGTTACAATATTAACTTTGTTTATGGATATTTTATGACAATGTAGTAAATGTAGCCATAAATTAATACAGAGTTAACTTCGCGTACATAAATGTACTAATTAGTAACAGAGAATTTGTTTCGTTACACGGACCAACAATAATAATTGCATTACGCCCGGGGCGTAATTTCATCGATAAGTTCAATTTACGCGAAACGTTATTGCGAACTAATTAATAAAATTATTTTAATTTCACAATCGTAAACGTAAACGATGCATTGGAAATTAACCACTATTCGTTAGTGCAAATTTCACGTGTCGTGACAGGAAACGACTTCTTTGAGGCTTGTAGTTTTTCTGTATAATATTTTTGAATAATGTATCAGTTTTATTTTCCAATAATTGTTAACATGCAGCTGTAGTTTTGCTGATAATATAAGGTGTGAATGACAATTTTCGCTGGAATTAAATGTATCGTAAGTAAATGTCTTATGCATATTTTTTCCCTTTACATAATCAATTCTATTGAAAATGTCTAGATTATTTCAAAATTCACAGCTCATACTTTAAAAATACCTTTTATGCAAACATTTTCCGTTGAAGACGGTGTGTAAAATAAAAGAAAGTTATGTAAAGTCTGCTCACTATATAATAACCCTTTTTACGAGAGCTTAAGTCCGTCCGTATCCGTGTACGCGTCGCTTTGTTCACTTTAAAACAATTGCGGGAGCGACATAAGAATCCGGGGATACCAACCGTAAAACACTCATCGCCACTGACGTCTGCTTTAACCATTGTTGCTAGTCCCAAATTCTTGCAGTCGGGAAATTTTCATCCTTTGTGAATGAAATACTCGAACATTGAAGCCGCACAAGTTACTTACTTAATCTCTGCAACGCCCCTTTGTGTGCCAGTCATCAATACTTTTGGAAATTGCACCTCCACCATTATTATGCCGGGCATTTGTTCGGATGCTTATTGAAATTTTGATATTTGCTAATGTCGCCGAAGGATTTTTGGGTTGAACATTTTTTCATCGTTCGCATTGTGTTTTGGGTGTAGCTGTTTGAAGACTTACGTTATTGCTTCGTCATGAATTCCATATTAGAAAATTAAATTCATTCACAATGTTTCTTTGTTATCGTTACGTCGTATAAGGTTAAAAGAATTACGTAAATCAATAGTTATTCTTAGTTTGGGATATAATTTATCGAATTGACAGTATTTTTTGCGTAGGTGGATTAATTCATATTACAAAATTAAAATTTATTATTTACAATACTACTATAACTATAATAATAAACCTTGCGTATTTTTTATTCGTTTAATATTATTAAGGAATGAAAATCAGATAACATCTGAAACCATCCATTCACTCACCAACGTAAGGTTTGGAATTAATGAACAAGAACCCAAATTTTGCTTTTTATAAGAATAATTTATTATTTTATCTGACAAACGACATGATATTTTTATGAATTCCGAAGAAGCAGTCTCCGTTTGTAGAATATTTGAATAAATCTCTTACTACAAGTTTTAAAATGTCCTCAACAAATTGAAACGCTTCCGATAAAATGCTTCGAACATAATAACAAATCTTTCTTGCACCGTTGTCTTTGGACGTACTCTTTAAAATTTCGTTTGCGCGAATAATGGAATAAGTTTAATTAGTTTCCTCAGCAGCGATGCCTAGTCTTAATTAAGCTTTGGTTCCAGGCATAATGTTAGGAGTTTCTGTTTGTTTCTGACGCCTACAAATTCTATCCTTGTCGATTCTAAATATTTACTTTGTATAACTTTAGCCGAGATTACAACGTCGTGTACATTTTGTTCTACTCATCCCGCAGTATATTTAGCAAGTTTTTATTTCCGTATTATATAAATAGAGATTTACTGGTGTACATAGTTTATAGTTAGGATTTTTAGTAGTTTCATCTTGTTTTATGTGTTGTGTTAGCATCATAAATATTAAACAAGAAGTTAAACGAACAAAAAGAACGTATAATTTTCGCCAACCTTTGTGTGGTTATGAAAGCATCTCCTTTTTTAAACGTCTTAAGCGATTGCGTCAAGAATGGCACCAACCGTTCGCCGTACGTTCCTAAATAGACATCGAAAAAAGCGACTCCGTTGTCACCAAGTACATTCGGTTCTTTATTCGAATGCAATCCGCTTTCGTCAAAGGTAATTCGATCTCTTAGTCGTGTTCGTTTTGTTTTCGCACTTAACCATTGCGCCTTTAGTTTGTTTTATCCGGTAACTTAACACTCGCGGGGTACGCGCCCCTATTGACACTTCCAATCAAAACATGTAAGTGAATTGAATGAAATCCACGAAAAAACGTGTTGTTTTGTTATATCAATAAATTGGTACTGACAAAAGCAAAGTGATTCGGAACATAAAGACGCAATATGCTTGATTAATATTTCCCTTCGAACAGAAAAGGATATAGATGTCGATAAAACTGATAACCGTACCGTGGAAACGGCATATATTACTAATTATGAAATAATTACAAAATAGCTAACAGCAATACAATGTAAGGAAATCCCACCAGAGCCCAATTATTTTTATTTGCGTAATGTTTGAAATTGTTTCTACTCAGTACAGTAATAACATGTTTCTATGACAATTTCACTAATAACTCCTAGTTGGGCAAAAAACTAAAATTATATACATATCTAGTTTGTTTGGTTCGTGGAATTGTCAACTATACTAAGCCATTTGTATTATCGTCTTGATGACTACGACAAAATAAACGACGATCCGGAACGATAAAACCGCAGAGAACATTAAACATCACCAAATGTTCTGTATTTGAATATTGCTTCCTGAGAAGTGAATAGGAAACTCACAAACATTACGGCAATGCAGAAAAAACAGGCATGTGCAGTAAAGTTGACATTATATTTATAAATCACTATTAAATATAATATTTTTAATGCCATAATTAGGAAATATTTACTCACAAAAGAAAGTGTGTTAGCTGTTAAATATAAATTATAAGACAGGAATCAGAATAATGTGTACCAAATTAAATCTATGATCATATGAAATGTCTATTTAATTTTATATCTTATCAATAAGACCGTTTTGGGAATACAAAACAATAAAAAAGCATTACAATCAATTCGTAATTAAGCAGCAATCTCGACTGTATCTACCCGATCACAATCATATCGATACAAATGGATGGAATTGTACATCTGCGACATAAAACAAACCGCCGGATTACCGATTTAAATTCGTCGATATCGAAGCAGTTAAAGGGGGGCCTTTATAAATTAACGATGCCAATTTCCCTAATGACACTGTAAAAGGAAAGTTTACGATTAACGATTTTAGTATTCACGATTGTATCGTAACTTCCTGCGGGTTTACAATGTTGTTGATGTTTGATAATTTTGATTTAGAAACTTTCGATCGTAATTGCTAATACGTTGAATTTAGAAGCTACTACATACATCTATCTATATCAGCCCATATACGTCCCACTGCAGGGCACGGGCCTACTCTACAATCGAGAGAATCGATTGAGAGTGGTTAGGCCATATAGTCCACCACGCTGGCCTAGTGCGGGTTGGCGGACTTACATACCGTAGAAATTCTTTAAAATCGCTACGGTATGCAGGTTTCCTCACGATGTTTTCCTTCACCGTTAAAGTGCGTGGTGATTGAATATCAATACACACATGACTCCGAAAAGTCAGAGGTGTGCCCTGGGATTTGAACCCGCGACCACCGTGAACATACTACATACATAATATATGTAAAAACAAATACATGATAATTATTAGTACTCTTTTATATAATATGTATTATATTGACTACGCAGGCATAAAATGTCCTCTATCATATTAAAACATTTTCTGCGTCTTGACCCATTTATGTAAAAATGCTTTTTTCCCGAGACTAACAGCGTATTGTATTACTTAAATAAAACACACATACAAGATGTACATAATATGTTTCTAGGAATTATTTTAGCGAATAATCTGAAATACAAAATTCAATACTCTAGAAAAGATAATATATTTTTATTTTTAATAATATTTCGAGGATTATGATATAAAGCAAATAGCTTTTTATGCATATATGGCCTTTTAATGGCTCTTTAAGTATATATGTACACATAATTAATTGTCATGATATTAATGAAAAAATGGGTTGTCTGCCTTAAAGAAACGGAGGATAGAAAGGTTAAATTATGGAAAGGTATTTAAGTTTAAGGTTTAAGGGAATGTCAATGAGTAACTGAAATCTTTTATACGTCGCTTTTGAACCGACTCTTTCGTGCTGTAATCAGTTTAATTGACCTCCAAACTCCAATTTGAATGTGGCACAATATTATGATTATAGAGATACCTATGCTTTGATATAAAAGTTAGAGTTGTGGTTGAGACTTGAGAAGTTGAGACATTGAGTAAGTCTAGAGTTCTAGACTATAAGTATTTTGTTGTCTTAAAGACTTTGTGAGTGTTATGGATAGTTGTTCACATTAATAAGGATGTGATATTAATTATTTTTATGATTCTCTATAATTAAAAGATTCGAAAATATGCTCTCTTGATCCCCAATGCCAAGTTATAAATTGCCTATTAGTTGACTTCAATCGGTAAAGATTTTATTACAACTAAACACAAGAGCAACCCCTCCTTCGTCATCTTTCTTGTAAAATCAGGTAACAATACTTGAGGGTTTGTTGGAAAATTAATTATCAAGTGCCTTTATCAGGTGTTCTGCCTCAGGGCTGGCGTTGTTTCAATCGAGAGCCTTGTCGTGTTTACTTGGATTTGATTCTTGCGATCAAGAACAAATGTCTCGCTTTTGTGTTTTGTCTACAATTTAATTAAACAATTTCCAGAATCAACTTTTTACTAATCAACGTTTGGCAATTTGTAACTATATTTTAGCACGTAGACTCTTCGGGTTTGTAGTGAATTTTCGGCATTCACACATCTTTCATTCAGTAGGACGTTGGATTGCGGCGAACCGCTCTTGCTGGCAGAAATATCTGGACATGACAGGACGCAGAACTTATTGTTGTGTAGGAAATTCAATTTGTTTGAATGGTTTCTAGCTCAGTGTTGGAATTTTTGGAACCTTTATACAGTTATTCGGGTTTTATAGAATGAGTGATAGTTGGAATTCTATTTAATACGTGTTAGCCGATAGGGTGCGCATTGTAAAGGTGTATAATACAACCGATTAGTTGTAGATTGGGTTAGTTCATTGAGTCGGGTAAAAACCGGATATTAGCTGATGTAATTGAAAAGCTTTCAATTCATGACGCTGATATTTGTGATTAGTTTTTATAAAGTATTTTATTGTACATGTTATGTATTTTAGTTTTCTTAAGATTATTTTAAGTTTTTGCCAATTAACTTAACTACAATATAATTTTGACATAAAGCATAAGAAAAACTTGTTACCAACCTATAGGCATTACAACTAAAAATAAAATGATTTATCCATAGTCGTAAGCAGCAGTATCATTATTGATATCTTTGAAAATTTCATAAAAGAAAGCGCATGATTTTGTGAATTCATATGCGATATCTTTTCGCAAAGCAATGCCACCTATTTGTCATGCGATCACAAAGAAATCTTTTCGCTATTCGATTAACTTAATTACAAAAGTCACGTCTCAATAGAATAATGGTCTGCATGAATCCCATTCTTACATTAAATTAATATCGTCCACCCGATACAAATAGGTAACGACATCGCCCGCTAGTCCCAAATTATATTACTTTATTGTTATTCTTTTTTACTCTGTTCCCCTAACTAACGTAAATTGGCTTGGGATCACGCTACTATGACGATAAACTGTGCTATTGGATTGGTTTTGTTGGCCCTTTTATAGTAGTTTTTATGCCGGTTGAGCCTTTAGAACCATTCAAAACAGTTTGCCATCAGCTAATGAACGTTTAACAGATGTATACATACATACATACATACATACATACATACATACATACATACATATGACATACATACATAAACTCACGACTTTATCGCCGAAGGGGTAGGCAGAGGCACCACCAGGACACCCACATTTCGCCTTGTATGTTCCGTCCCACGACGTAATAGGGGGCGAGCCTAGAAAAGCCATAGAAAACCCAATATCACTTTGCCCGACCCGGGACTCGAACCCGAAACCTCAGCTTTGTAACCGTACCGTTATACAACTACGCCACCGAGGAAGTCGCAATGTATACTGTTCCGTATATTATGTAGTTTAAGCTAATTGGTCTAGTGGTTAGTGAGCTGTGGATCGGGTGATCCTATATTTGATTCCCGGTTTGCCATTTCAGTTTGTGCGAGATTTGCGGGTAAAGAAATCTTTACGGGTTACATAGGACTGTAATTATTGCCCGGCTTGGCGATAAGTTCGGCTCCTCTCACATTTTGGGAAGAAAAAATACCTGTATGAACGTGAACTTTGAGGCACGAATTACATGACTCCCCTTCTTCTTAAGGCTTTTTCCTTCTTCTTTCTCTCCTATTATAACAGACCAGCAACGTATCCATGATTCCAGTGTAGTTCATTTGCGGTGTTAACCACTTATAATCAAATAAGCCGTTTGCCGGACTCACATAATAATAAAAAAAGTATTAAGTAATGATACAATGGCCGGGTGGGTGGTAAAAATCTTCTCAAATTTATATTAAACAAACTCTTTTGTGCTTCTTATTGGTTTAATCTTTTCGTTATAACACTTTAAAACTGGTTTTCAGGACGGCAAAGATCTTTATCAAATCTGTTTTGTCTCGGATATGGAGCATAGGTACAGATTATAATGTGGTTTGACGACTGGCGTGACCTTCTCGGATGAATTACGCGTGTTTGTTATGACAAGAATAATTTAATTTCCTTGGTTTTTGTACCGTTACGGAATAATCCAGTTTGTTTATTTATAATTTCTTTAATAAAGCTTTATAATATAGTTTTGTGTTTTGTAATACTAACTTTTAAGCTGAAATAAGTAAGAATAAAATAGAAGTACGGTAAGAAGGTTTTATTTCAAGGTAGATTATAAGAGAGCCTCAGGCATTAAGTCCGATTATTTTAGTATGATATGAAGCTTTAAATAAATGTCAACATGAGATCTTTATGGTAGTTAATAAATAATAGTTTTGTGTTCTGACTATTAGTAGCTATGAAAGACTTTTCAGTGTGACAACGTTTATTACACAAACATTTTTCTTAGTACCTGCATGTGATGCCTTTTAGTGATACTGCGTCTATCCCGCGCTAGTGTCGGGTAAGGGCAGATGGAGAAAGATTTTATATTCTGATAATGGCATATTAAAATACTTGAATACCTACTTAATAAAGGATTCATTAGCTAAAGTAGCTAAAAGTACTTACTGTGCTTTGATGTAATTTTTGTTCCGTGATCAATCCGATCATACCTAGTTTGTGAAGTCTACCAATTTAATTTTACTAGTTTATACATCACAAAAGTCATCGCATCAACCATATCCTTGATCGGATTTCAATGATACGAAACCAAAGCGGGTCATTGTTTCGCGGGTTGTCGTATATTAATCAATATCAATCGCGTTTCGGAATCAGTTATCGAGTGGGCAGCGGAGTGCTCTCAATTCGGCCCATATGCCGGTGTTCGCACGCCGGTCTAGTACCTACTTGTCATCGGCTGTGTCCGAAACACGCGTCTAGTCTACCTCTTTCACTGTGGGCTAATTGAAAACCTTTCAAATCGATCACAATTTGAATTTGGAAATGTTTAATCCGGAGCTTCTGTTGCTCGCCCGATGAAATTGGAACTGATATACAATTTGAATTTTTATCCTTTTTTATATATTTTATTTCGAAATGTAAAAAGGATTTAGTAATTTTATAAAACTGAAATATTTAGTCGGTTGGAGATACATAAAAGTTCAATTCTGGAACATTTTTTGACTCGTATCTTATACGTTGATGAGCTTAAATAAATATTTGTGTAGTTTATCAGAATAAAATAAATATCATGGAAGTTTGAAACGGACGTTCGTTGTATATAATATGTCATCTTTATTAGATTCATTAAAACGCAATGTGACGCACGACTATATGATCTATAGTGTTTAAGTAATTTAAGTATTAATGATATTCATTATTCTATTTACCATCTAAATTCGATGATTACATAATCTTACTGCTTGATTTGATGAATATATCTCAATTAATCACATTTTATTTTTCACACTAAGCCAGCAATCTGACGTCACAACGTTCTAAACTACCCGCACGTAGAAAGCGGACAGAGAGGTTCATCAGCGCTGCCGAGAATCAGCTCTCGTGGCGATTGTTTAGATCGTGTGACATTCAGTTAGCCAGCGGAATTAGCCTTGCCGCTGACAGCTACCGAACGAATTTCCGACGGCAGCCTTGCAGAATGTCCAACGTTTATTAGTTGTCTATTTTCGAGTGAAAGTGAATTTCGATGTTATGATATGAATTTCTGATTCGTAATATATATTTTCTCACGTATGTTTTTTGCTTTGTACTGTCTTGTATCGAGAAGTCCAGCCACTAAAGACTAGCCAATCAATCTCGACTCGAAATTGAAATTTTGCTTTCGAATAAAGCAATATACCCTAGCGTTGGCCACGCCGTCTTGACCCTGCGATAAAACACTTGTAAAGTGTCGTAAAACTAGAAACTAGAAGCCTTTTCATACCTTCTATATTTAGATAAGAAACAAGTATTTAATAGTACGCAAAAAACGGGAATCATTGAAAACATCATCATCTGCCCGTGGCAGTCTAGGCCTCTCCCAAGGCACGCCACAGAGCCTGGTCTGCTGCTTTACGCATCGAGTTGCCGCCGGAAAAACATCATCTTATGTTCTATTGACCAAACATGAAAAACCAATTACCACTTCCCTACCTACTTTTTATAATAATAATAAACAATGATTTTACCATTACGTAATTTATATTTTTTTACCAAAGTATGATTCTACGTGGATTTGTACGCCTTAATTTTTAAATAAATGTCAGCCGGTATCAAGAAATTGTAAATACAAAAATACCCGCTCCAGTCCGACTGATCCTCTTAATCCACTTTTATTAACAACTTTCCTTTTATCTCCCGCCTCAAATATTTAAACGAAAACATAATTTGTCCGTTCTGACCATTAAACGGAGAGAAAGAAAAATGCAAAGAATAACCCCTACAGTCAATTAGAAGCTTAAAAATATCACTGGTATATTTTGTTGTAATACGAAAAAGAAAGGGTTGCCAATCCTTTAAACCGCTTGAAACAACTTAAGATTCGTTCGCGTTGAATCCGCAAAATCTGGACCAAGAAATACGGTATTTTTTACGAAACGGCTTACCAGTCCACTAACCCTGAATATTTTAGGTATTTTGTTAATATCCTAATCCTCCTTTTTCCTCGGATCCCAGTGAGAGGGTAGTCGGCATTCACCGTTAACAGTTTCATGATTAATGACTGAAAACTCTTTGATGGCTTTTTAATTAGAGCTAAAATAGGGGTGTAATACTCGCTGCGAGGTTGGAGTCGGTCGCGGGAAGCTTGTTGCGGCCGCAGCTATATTTCATAGAGGGGAGACGGAGCGGCTTCGAATTTGCAAGGCTAATAAATTGCGGAATACCTAGGCCTTATTGGCTCAACGTTTAATCGGTCCGCTGGTACTGGATTATTTTTCGCCTACTTCCCGCCGCTTCTTTGTGACACAATTGGAAAACGAAATGCTAAACGTATTCTTACCTTTGTGCCGCCCTCGTAAAAGCGTTTACTTATCGATAACACAGGAATAGAATTTCTGACTTTGCATTACAAATTTATTTCCTCGAACCGACGGGTTCGCCTTTCAGATTATTCTCATCCGTCATTGAAAATGCCGATTAATATTCAGTATGAACGTTTTATTTGAGTGATTGTTTCTGTTACTCGCTATCAGAGCCGAACAATCAAATATTAGAAATTGGGCGAAGTTTTCAATTCATAAAAATGTAAGTTTCAGATATTGCTCAAACGTTTACAAAGGGAGCAAAGATATTTAGGATCACGGCGGAAAATGGCAAATAGATTATGTATCTCGACGATACTTTAATGAAATTCTTCGAAGACACGCGTACGTATTATCAAATATGCCATTAAATTGTATGCTTCTGCAAGTTGCCTTATTTTTTTAAGAAGATTTGACATGAATGCAGAATGTTTTTTGCTTTTATTATTAATTTATTTTTATTATCTTCTTTTGTCTTTATACCTGGTGAAGTATAATAATGAAATAAAAGACCAAAATGTTCACCAAACATACGAGTATTAATGGTATTTTCTTATTTCGAACGGATATATCAACATCACCACATCTTTTGATTTGTCTCCGCAACTACCAGAACAAATATCGCCATCCTGCGAATCCGGCCATGGCGGTTATTGTGAAAGTCACGAATTCTCCTGAGGGGTTGTATCCGAAAATATTCCTATAACGGGGCGGGCACGTCGAAAACAATGACTGGCCGAAAGTTGCGTTAAGCAGCCACTTTGAGCAATTAGTACAAACAAAGCATTTTTACAAGGGGCTAAGTTTGCAGCAACTCGGTTGGCTGCGCTCACTAAAAACTTCATTATAGAATGCTCATACAGTCTGTCTCTTTCGCTCTTTAAAGTAATTTATTTATAGCTTAAATTATTTTATGGGAAATGTCAAATGAGATTACTTTTGCTGGTATTAACTTTCTGTGCCACCTTTTAGTAAATTAAAAATGGTCTGTCAATATTCATATATTGGTTTAATATGCGATGGTAAAATGTAGCGTATATTAATTTTAATCATTAATTTAATTTGTTGGTACACGTAACCATAGTTTGAGTATTTGTTTCATTGTGCAATCATGCGGAAATGCAGTGTGTATTACAATTTACAATGCAAATAGTGACATATTTTATTGATTGTATTTATCAAAACTTATTTAAAAATGTATAATCTAAATAATTGTTCCGATGTTAAAGATTTCCATCGCGTTTTGATTTGCCATGGAAAATTTATCGTTGAATTGTATTTGATAAATAAAGAGAATTATCTTAAATGTAAAAAAAGATGCAAATTCACACGCATCTTTAATTCCCTCCAAACATTAAATTTTTATAACTCACGCATATTTATTTTATTGATTTTACATTGTTGTATATTGACAAGGAATACGAAAGCGGATACCGAAGCAGCGGAATCTATTTACGTACCGACCGCACGGCGGGACTCAGATGCGCGCGAATCTGTCGTAATATATGGACGTTATTAGGAAAACAAAACTTTTAATTGCCTGTAATCCCGGTGTTGTATTGTAAATTTTGTTTTTGTACAGCTGTGCCGGCGAAATATAAATTACGTAGGTATCAATTAAATTGTTGCCGAGTTATCTAAAACTTTGCCGTCGGATTTATTTGTATGTAATAATCGTGTTTATGTCACTATTATTTTATGAGTATTTATTCGATAAAATTATTGTTTTCTGTAGTTTCGAACTCAATCAAATGTTGTACGTGGCTGTGTATTTCACTTTATTGATATTAACTTTATTATTTCTTTTTTTTAATTCGGTTTATAGAATTTTATTTTATCGCAACGTGCGTTTATGTCGTTTGTTTAAATCAATGACATAATTAATTTAGAGAGAGCTCCATAGAATATAAGCCATGTCTTGTTAATATCGTTAGGACATTCTATCGCAATAAAGATTTTCAAGGTATACTAAGGAAATCTAATGATGATCAAACATTTGAACATAATGATTGATAAGTATTTATTGAAGAGAGCCTCTCCATCCATGGACTGTACAAGCTAACGACGTCTTTAGAAGTGTTAATTTATTATTTGCTTATACATATGCAAATAACTTCGCTATTTTTAATTACCAACTCAATCACTTCGATTCCAGATCACAAACAATAAACTCTAAATCCACAACCCAGTATTTAAACATTTCAGCTAAGCTGTACACTAAATATTTTCCTTTTCAGAGCTCAAACACAACCTTTCTCACAGACTGTTCTGTCCATTCCATCCAGGAGCAAGTTTTGTACCCTGTGAACAATAGTAAAACTCGTTGTTCAGTACGCCACTGACCGAGTCAAGACAGCGCGTTGCGGTTGGTTTTGACGTTTTCGTATAGGCCGGTTGTTTTGGATAGGTACCGATGAAACTATGTACTGATTTAAGGTCGTTTTTGGAAGTATTCGATTATTAGTTTTTGGCTTCATTGATATGGTAGTGCTATCTTCTAATTAAGGAATGAACTTAATTTGCAGGTTGAATACTGCGAATTGTTCAAATCAATAACTATGATTAGCACACGAATAGATCATTTTGATCATAGGGGTATAATTGATCTTTAACATCTAGAAAGCGGACGGTCCTAATATTAAATACCAATTATTTCTACAATACGCAATTAAGTTAATCAAAAGCAGTAATGTCACCTCTGCTTATCACTAAATATACGGGTTATAGTTTCAAGGTTTAGGTTTATTTACAAAAATACGTATGTTTGTAAATAAAACTTCACACACGGTAAGTATCCTACTCACGGTCGATGAAAAAGGTCTAGAATTAAAGATTAACGCAGAATTCGATGGTAATTATATTTAATCAAAATCTATTCAGGAGAATGAAATAAAGATCAAAGGTTCTCTCTGCGTTGTAGCGATTTGGAAAAGATTTTGTACATATTTGAACAAGATAAAAAATGGTTTACTTTCTACACGAGTAAATACGCGCGATTTTGTTTGTATTGGATGAAAATGATGTTGATTGTCCAGCAATCTCAATTTTCGAACCGTGCTGACACAAGGCTGTCCCATATCGGATATCTGTGAGACATTGGTACAACATCGATCGACTCAGCCTATTCAGGCAGAATTTGATACTGACAACATGGCTTTAGCGTTTGTAGATTCTATCACGCATTCGATTTTACATCGATGTCACATTTGCGTATTACCTAATTCTACGACAAATTATGGTTCCCGTGTATTTACTCTCATATTTACAGCTCCACACTGCGTATTTGAATAGAGTGAATAATTATTTTATTGCCACAAATTAATTGAAGGCAATCTAATTTACCTTAAATCATGATAAAAAGATGCCTTCTCAGCATAATTACTATTTTGACTGAAACCATAACACATGGTTCCTTTTCATAGACAACATATTACAAACCTATAACAAACTACCGAAGATTATGCCATGTTCATGATCACAGAGAGCAAATTAGCGCGAGTTGAACATTTTAATCCCAGCGATGTATTGCCGGTTTAATTACCTTGTAATAACAGTGATCAATTCCCAAGCATACCTGATTAACTTGTCTACAATATACAGTGTGCAAAGGCCTTTAAGCGTAACAAAGAAGTCAGTGCGGTCGAGTAGTGTGTGGAACGGCTTACGCTCCAACACCGCTTGTGCGCTTCGGGTGCTCTGTAATCAGTGCAAACAGAGCCGTTTGTTTACAACGTTAGCGCCACTTCACACCAACTATCTCATGCAAATATTTACCTTCATCTTTTACTGTATTTTGGATACTCGAAGGCAAATTGCTTGTCACTGGTAGGGTATTGGTTGCGTTACTTTGCTGGTTCGGTGCTAAATCTGTTTTTGATGTTTAATATTCTGTTTGATGTAAGTTCCTGGTAGAGTATACTTTTTTCACATTCATTTGTTCCTATTCTTGAGCGTGTTGCTGATAGATTTGACTTTTTATTAATTCACTATTGATTGATATCATTCCTTTTCATAATATAAGATATAAAAAACTGGACATTACTTTTATCACACAATAAAGTCGTTCAAAGTTGAATATATGCTGTGGGAATTCTAACTAGAAGCAATTATGTAGGTAGTCCACAATTCAGAAATGCTTCTACTAGAGTAATCAAACGACGCGTTCATTGTAATCTTAATTCCCGCAAGTTTCCTTTACATAAATTGAGAACAAGCCCGCTCCCTTCCAGACACACTTGAGCTGTTATCTATTGCCATCCTATACCACCTGATTTGTCGCATCTCGAAACTGATTTCCAAGATACCATCAATCCTCAAGTTGAAACTTAATGGACCCTCGCCCCGTAGTTTCAGAGGTGTCCTTATAATTTTCGCGGGTATAGTGAACGCGTTAGGGCTTCTGATTTATTTGTGGGTACGAAGCGTGAAGCAAATGAACTGCCTCTGTAACAAGATATACGACGAGACCGCACAACTCAGGGGCTGGATGTGCTTTAGATTACGCCAAGTCGAGACTTGCGTAGTGAATGTCTCTTTTAAGATCCCAACTTACTCCATTAATTATTTGAGTTATTACTATTGAATGAAATTAAATAAAGATTAGAAAAGCAGTACCGATGTAACTTATTTTAAGCCAGATTATTAAATTAATAAATTATTGTGCAGAATAATTAGATCTGAATCGTCAAGAATAAGAGTCGAACATACATATTTATTGAAGTCTCTTTTAAATATAATATGAGTAAGTACTAGTTTAAGTAGATAATAATATTCATAAGTTTAATAGCTAATTCCTTGAAGCATGTTTACACAAACAAGATTCCAAAATGACAAGAAAATATTATTACAATTGTGAAATCAGGGAGTTCAAAACAAACCGTTCAACCTCAATTTCAAAACAAACGGTTGAAAATATCTGTCTTGCTTAAAGATCACAGCTGTATCATGTTGAAATAACTTTGAATTTATTTCATTCCTTAAGTTTTTCTGCATTGCAAAGAAGCACCTGAAAGGAAGTGGCAGCATTTCTCAGTTAGACTGGTGTTAAACCGTTTATTCTATTCACAGCAGTTGTCATTGGCCACGAGCGATTAGTCAAGCTGTTAAGTGCTCCTTTGCGATTGTTTTTCTCGTTGCGTCCGACGGAGATTGTAATTTATGCGACTTTGCACTTCCACCGCAGCGCCAACCGAGACGAAATTTGCAATCGGCATGGATCCCTGCAAAACCGAAGGTTTATTTATGGCTTGGAGAGTTAACTTTTGAACTGAAAGTTTTGTGGGTGCAGTGGTGGTCGCTAACCTTTTTTTGTCTGCAGCTGTTAGTTGTTACTCACTCTGAGAAATATAGGGATTGCGTGCACATGTATCTTTATCTTTTATTTAAACTTATTTTATTTTGTTTATATTAAATTAAATGTCTGTCATGGAGAATACTAATACAAAATATGTATATTGTTTATCCTTTTTGCCATAGTGTTAAATTCTACGCTTAACGTGCGGCTAAGTTCTGCTTTAGACGTAAATAACGTGAGCGCTAGATGTGCTATTGTCTGACTCAATAAAAACAATTCGACGTCTGGAGCCAATATTTGCGCGGAGTGCAATGCAATTGCAAAAGTAAAGACGAGAATCCAAAACTAAAGGTGCAAACTGGAAAGTAGAAGTGACAAATCGGCAACATCTTTGTTTCGTGCAATTGTTTGCCTTTTGTATTGACAACCAATGTTTTCAATGTTTTATCTAAAAGGGGACCAAGCAAATAAAACTGTAGAAGAGGCGGCCGACGTGATTGCGACGAGGCGGGCTTCTATCTTGTTTGTGTAATCCTCGGCCTTTGATTAGCTACTTCAGGTTTCAATGGTAGAAAAAGTAGAGAGGGTTTAGTATTTACACACGATCTTGTGACCTAATTCCGACGAGGTCTACTTTTCGTGTAAAAATAAATATCACGAGAATGTTTGTTTATTTATTACTTTTTTCGGAGCGTTCTTGTTAAAGCGGGTTCGTTTTTTTGTACCGTTCTAACACACGTGTGACACGAACGCCGTATAAATCTGATAAAATATTTAGTTTACATTTACGTTCCAGATATACGTTTAGCAAAACACAACATTACCATTTCTTAATTGCAATTTAACTATCCTCCTGTAGATTTACATCTGTCTCATTAGTACACGTCTATCTTCACGTTCCATTTCGTTCTTCAGATTCCCAATTTCACCATCTGCGTCTCTCACAAATACTTCCCCAATTTTATCGTCCGTTTTGTATGAAACAAATAAGTTAGTCGGACGGCTGGTGTCACAGGGCGCGACACTGGCCCGCACTCCACTCACTCAAGTGACTGCACTCATTTCCGACTTTTGATTTATGCCCACCGCCCACCGCGTCAGCGCTGGACCCAGCTTCAACAACCGTATTATCTGATGAAACAGAATGTGATTCAATTTGAGTTTGCGACTGACGTAATTTTGTTGTTCTTTTTAAATAAGCTTTGCAATTACCATTTATATATTTTATAGTTTAGATTTTTGAAAGCTGTGTCTAGAATTGTTTTCTACAAGAGTCTTTAATTTGGACACTAAAAATATATTTTTTTCATCATAAAAATTGAGGTATGTCAAACTTCAACTCATGATACGTGCCTAGGAGCCCGATAATGTAATACTAATATTTAGAATCCCTTAAAAGGCACATATCCATAATATTGTTACATAACATACTCTGAAAAGATTCGATTTTATTCCATAAAAAAATTACAGTGCCTACCCTTAACTACTACCTCAAATAACAGTCTACCGAATAAACCGTAGGTGATGTTCGGGTGTTTTCGTACAAACGTAAAATTGCCCAACCGGACCCTTTTAATACACACAGAGTTTTGTCACTAAATCCCGTCCCAAGTTCAATTGTGTTTTCACAACGGCTCCCTGTGTTTTTATTCCCGCAGGCTTATTTTGTTACATACCGTTTCGTATTCAAGAATCGTAATTACAATCGATTCAGCTGCCCTTGTTTATCTGAACGGTGAATGTTAATGAAATACGCTGATTTCTTTTTCTTTAGTTAATTGCTACTTTGATTCGGCCAGTTCCTGTGATTTCCTGGCTATTTGTGAGGCTGAATGTTTAATTAGTGGCTTTGTTTTCTCACAAAAAAACGTGCATAGGCTGCCTGAATCTTACGTTTATAAACGAAAAAGCTGGCACAAAATTTGGTGAACCCATAATTTGACCGTTCACAATCCGTACAGGCTGCTATTTAAGCTGGTCAAAGTGGTGATTACATTGTGCCCAACAAAATGAATGTTTTAATCTTAGAAATAATAGATAAACTTCAGAAAAATCATGTTCACATGAAGCACGATAGATTGATTGGGAATGTGACGGGATGCTAAGCCCTAAAACTGGAGAGAAGGCACGTGCTAGCAGTGTGATGTATATAAATATTGGCAAATATTATGTGTCATATAATTTTATTGTCACATATGTATCACATACACAAACCTCTTACCTAACCCTTACACAACTATTCAAAATGGCCGCACCTTCACATACAATATGCACCTAAATACATCCTATTTACGCTTGAGATATAAAAGAGTTGAGAGCTTAGATCCACCCACCTCTCAGAAGCAACAATTAAAACGCGAGGGTCGACAGAACGAGGGAGTTACTGAGTGGAAGCGCTCACTGCCGACACCTTCCTTCAGCTTGTTGCGCGGCACAAAGCATGCGTATTCGGCTGAATTATGACTGAGCACGTTTTTTCACATTACAATTGCAAATTCTCGATTTTTAATGGCAAAGAACGGTAAGCGACCGGTTTACACTGAGATGTAATGCGAATTTATGATCAACTATGCTAACAACATGCTGCAACTACTTCTCTGATGGATTTGCCCTTTTCAATCAATTTATGAATGGGTTTTAAATGGCAGTTTGTGTCCTTACATTTTCATTTACTTATAAGAGCATGTTTCAAATAATTATTTAAAAGGCTGGACGCATTCAAGATTAAAAGTCGATGAAGTTGGGATTAAAAATAATCTTGTTGGAAACTTTGAACCTCATTGTAAAACAATTTCTTTTCGAGTCATGGTTTCTGCAATGTAAGAATAATTTATTTACGCAGTTAATCTGATTTTTGATCTTGAAAATTGTTGAAATAAACTTTATAGTTTCACATAGCCATTTGGAAAGAGCAGAAGGAATAAGTAAGTGGGAATCTCCTTACAAAAGTAAAAATGACTTCAAAGCAGGGGCGAGCTCTGAACGTGTTGTTGGCGCATTGAAGTCTCCCGGTCGGATTTAGTGTGGTGCCGCGGCAAACAACAAAAGTTTATCGTATGTACATGCGCTACTAAAACAATGAATCCGATGTATGTAAACGAGGGGGGTGTCAACGCAATAGTTCTCATGACGGCCCACCGATGCGGAAGGAAGCCGCACTCGAGTTTTTTTTCAAAATGGCGGCATGTCAGACGTCATTCTGACATGCGAAACGAGCAAAACAAGATGGCCGCTCAAAAGGGGTTACATGAGTGTTTTGGCGGCGACTCGTTATTTGAATCATTAAGACAATTCTTTGTTCTCGAATAATTACTGTCATGTTTTTGTCTGGTAAAAAAGTGATTGTCTTTTTGTATCATAAGTGTCTGGTTCCTGTAACACGTGTAAGCAAAACTTCTTCTTGTAAGCACAAAATTGTATTGTAGTCTTTCAAATCATTCCATTAAAAAAAAACTAGATCATATTTTGGTAATAACGAGTTCAGTATCAATTACTACCACCTCTAAAGTTTTAGTTTTAGTACCTACTTATATTCTTCCAAAAACCAGTAATTTAATACCTTATTTTTATCTAAGATAACTCGTCTTGAAAATAATGAAATGTGATATCTTTGTAACCATATTTATAACTTTAAATTTAACTTTTTAAACTTGATACTGAAGAATCTAATCCATAAAAATGCTTTCACGACCTTGACCAACGTTTCAATGACTCTAGAGTTCAGGCCAGTTTCGTTTAAGCGCCGACCCACATTACTTAGTGCAGCCCATAGACGTTTGACATTCTAGAACCTTTTTATCATGTAGGGGTTTCTACGAGTGTAGCGTCAAAACGGCTTTTTCTCTTAAATCAAAGTGAAGCAGCTCTCAGGCAACGGGCAGGGCAATATGAAACAGGTCGGGCCGAGTGATCCGCACTCCAAAGGGCCCGGCCGTCTCAGATGTCGCCCGGAGAGCCCATTCGCGGGCCCCGGCCACACCCTCCACTCGACTGACACATAAGCCCACGAGCGACCCGCTTTATTTATTATGTACAGCCATTAACGCCACTGCCATCATGGCGGCGACTTTTTCAATTTTTAATTTCCCTCTTACCGCTACGGTGACACTCGACGAACGCTCCAGGATTGACACTCAAGTTTATAACTCATCGCGCCGCCGTCGTTTGACTTACTGTCTACTTAATGAGTTTCTATTGCGAATAGAGTTTTCTATCTTCCACATCGAATCTATTTTATGCTCCTATGAAAGCGTTCATACTCTTTCCTCGATGAAACATGAATCTTATTTCCTTGCTGCTTTCAAAGGATAAGTCTTAAATAGAAACTGTAGGAACATTGTCATGCTACAGCGATTTCATCACTAATTTTGATTAAGAATCTTATTATTTGTAGAGCTAAAATGAAATTACAATACTAATTAGAGATCTATATTTTAAATCAATATTTTCACTTCAATCAAAACATATTTGCACAGTCTGACATATTCCACTATCCTATTTATATTTGTCATCGTTATCAACATCCTATTCCCAGAAATAAAAACAATTGTGTAGAGGAAAACCTACGAAATTAAATCATTTCGGTCGTTACTATAACAATTGGTCAGACATCCGTCAGTGGTCAGGCATCTTCGAAATTCCATAACTTTCACTATATTGTGAGAAAATTGCTTACATCACTCATTAACTGACCTATGAACGTGATTCCACGGTCAAACCGAAATACGGTTTCGTGGGACCTATGCATAAACTTTTGTATTTCTTTGTATTTTAATAAGTGAATAAAATAAAATAAATATATGAAAATAAATTATGATACTTTCTTATACGTAGGTGAACTAACAAAATCCCTTTCCTGAAGCTATCAACGGATTAAAAAATAGTTCAATTTCTTGTCATTTTCAAAAACATTATTGAGTTTATGACAGTATCATCAAAGGAAGTCTTTGAGGACACAAACACAAAACATAATCTACAAATTTTAGGTCCCAATGCTTCGAATATCATCACAAGGTTATTCCACTTCCGAGATCCGATTTACAACTCGCTATGAATGTGACTAACCGTCCAAATTAAATAGCAAAATACTTCAAATACAATACCGTACACATACTCTATGGTCGGTTGTTCCTTCAATATAATCAGGCAAATTCAATAAAATTTCTTCGTGGTCACACATGCAGTCAGCTAATTCATTCTTCTCGTTCAACAAACTTCAACCGTTGTCCAAAGCAAATAACAATGTGTCCAACACGTGTTAATTCCAGGCGGTATATAACTAATACGGGATAGTCATTGACAAGGCTTCTTTACCCTAAGTACTTGCCCAAAAGTTGTTTCTACGGCTTCTGGAGGTGACTCAAAATGGCCGCTCTTTTTAGCATTGCTATTGTTTCCAGTTTAATTAACGAAGTATATGGATGGAGAATTCTTGGTAATATATAGGTGTTGTTGACAATATGTAACCGGTGTAAAAAGCCTGTCGAGGTAAATAAGAATTGTAGGTATTAAATGAGTTGTGAGTCATGTTTATTCACTTTCTATATAGAAGTTAATAATATACTCATATTTTTTATATAAAAAATGGTATTGGTTTTCTTATTGATAAATTACTTACAAGAATATTATCATGTAAGGCTAATACGGATTCATTTTGGTAATTCTAACCATTATGGTTGATAGTTATGTTTACATTTACAACTTTTTCAATTGAGACATATATTTTACAAGACATGATACAATTTAAAGAAAAAACTTTCCTGACACATCAAGTAAAATAGTTTACAAAATCCATGTCCGTAGAAGTTGGTAAAATAACGTTATGCCCTTCATGTTAACTACAAAACTAAGCATCATTAATTACCAAGCGAGAGTTATTTTAGGAACGACTATAACGCGCAGTATCGGCTCGTCGGGCGATCTTAACCCACAACTATTCGCACCGACGCGACGTCCAGCGACCTCAAGACAAGTTTCGAATGCTGATTCACTAAATTTATTTCATTAAATTTAATTCTTGACTCAAGGGCGGCCCACGGGAATTCGGTCAGAGGCAAACGAGTTAAAGTTCACGAGTACTAGCCAAATTAATCTTAAGGGAGTTTCGATGTTCTCCTGAAGTCTTTGAGTGCGCTAAGTCCGTCGGACGTTATAAATTAACAAACCCTCGCCGGTAATTAAGCGAAGGTGTGCTTCACATTGAGTTTAACGAACAAAAATTCAATTAACCCAAATTGTGTTACAGCTATTTTTCAGCGCGGTCTATTTACATATCTCGTAAATTTTAATCTGTCGAGCCTGTCCCGTCTTCGTTGTGTCGAACCTCTTCATCTATGTTTATAACAACGGCAAATATTTATTTACAACGTAATCCTATTATAAAAATGCCCCTTATTATAGCTTCCGTGAAGAAAATTAATCCACCAAAAATAAAAAATCCATTTGTTTTAAGTATATTATGAGGTTCTCAAAAGTGATACAATTACCGAGCTGTTTAGAAAATAATATAATTCTAATAGAGGATTTTTTTTTTCAGGTAAATACATTTAGTCTATACTACATCTACGAGGTAAAGTAATAAATGTAATAATTATTCTGTACGGAGACGTTAAAACGAAAGTCTTGTTCGCAAGCGTGTAAGCAAAATAATTCTTAGTTAAAACAATACGTGTAATTACAAGGCCCGTGTTGTATCACATCATCTTGGTTTACGATATGTCTATTAAAATGTGGGTACATTTTCCGTGCGGTCGCACTGCGAAATCTCTTTAAGCATACATCTGCAGCGGCGGGAGACAGAACGTTTCAACCAAATTAAGTCAAGTTGAAACTTTATAATTAACACAGTTAAATATCCATTAAAATTCGTCAAATGAGTCGCCTCTTCATTTGCATATTTTGCAACGTCGGTCGAGTTTCGGTCAAACTAATGCCGGTTCATTTCCCGCGCGTCCCAGGGCGGTCGTACGTGTGCCTTGCTGGTCCGCGATATAGAATTAAATGTTGATTAATATATCGTACATTTTAGTGGCGCTGTGGCTCAGCTAAGAGAAGCCCATTCAGGTGTTCAATTTAGAGCCACTTTGCAACTACAAACTAGTTAACAGTTAGCCGTCTCGTGGATCGCAGCTGTGCCATGTGTGGAGTTAAGCATTACCCGTCGATACGACAGTAAGGATTCCCGCTAATTAATTGCTTTGCTTTAACGTCCATATCGTCGTACATGGACGATTGTAAGAGGAAGGTAATAAGCCCTCTGATAATGTTAAACGTGTTGTCATAACAGGCTAAAATTGTTATCAATGCTAAAATTGTAATGACGATAATATTGATTTTGGTTTATGAAATATTAGAGTATATTAAAGCATTATTGAAAGTTTCGCAAATTAGACGATAATACGTCGGATGCGTGACCTCTCAGACATACCTAATATAAAGAGAGTAGGCGTTTTCGATATCTCATTCAAATATCAGCTAGCGGTCACTCAGGTTTTAGGGCTATTCCAATCCCTTTATATTTTATTAATATGTATTCGTCTGGCTTTTGCACATTTCGATATTTATTGATAAAACTTCTATAAAAATTTCAGATTGGCCAAACCATATTTTTTGCGTTGATTAACAAAAAGGTTCGGGACCTGACTTCGGGACGGTCAGGTCATACATCTAAACCGTCCTAATAGTTGGGAAGTTAAATTTTTATTCTAAAATGAAATTTTTGGAGTGTCAAACACTGTATCATAAGCACTACAACGAAATGGCACAAATCACAAATATTTTTAGCACTCTTTTTTATTTCCCAAAAATACTTTTCAACGTGGATCATCAATTTTCCAATCATTTCGTTCTTGTTTGTTGACATTTGAAAATCAAACTTTGATTCTGCATCATGATCGATCTGGGTATCGAATTTCAACAAATGATTCGCCATTTGGCAGAGTACTTAAATATGTAGTAATTTTCTCTTGCACTGCGCCCGAATCACAAGGGAATAGGCCGCTGTCAATCACTCGCTACTACTCCACAATAGATCACATAAAATATTTACAAACGTAATCCTGTGTGGCCACAGATCTATTATAGATGGCCTTTTATAAAATTGCGCCCTATCATATTGCTTTGGGGTGGGCTAATAAGGCGTTGTTGCCTAGTAATCGTTACTTATTGATGGCTCCACGTCTAGACGCACGGTTTTCCAGTATTTGCTGTCACGAAACCATGAATTTATTAGTTGCTAGTGCAATTTCACGTGTCCGACACGAAGGTTAGAGTTCGCCATGATGACGGTTATTACACGTCGTTTTCGATTTGTAAACTATGACTTAAATATTACGCGGTAAGTGGACGTCGGTTACCTTCCTTTTAACCAATTTTTAAACTGAGTTAAGTCCTCCTCGTTGATCATTGTCAAAAAATAAATTGATGTTTGACAAGATGACATCACCGCTTAAGTTAGGTTGAAAAGCTTTTAAGGGTAATTAATGTGCACTGAATTTTGAACTTTAAAGGAAATTCAAATTTGTCTTCGATAACAATCGAAAACGATTTTATAATTGATCTTCCCCGGCGAGTTGATTTCACCAAATTGATGTAATTGTGGTACTTCATAAGTTTTGTAAATGCCTTTTCGAATTTGGCTAACTTTAATTCAATTATAACAATTTGTAATTGAAACGATAGTCAGTGTACACGGAGGGTAATTTACATTATTTTTATAAATTTATAATAGAAATAATAAAAATAAAATTGTTTTGATAATCCAATCCATTTTCTTTTCTTTACTAATGTACTTAATATTATTTGTCATGTATCAAAAATAATAACGCCGATATAGTCGTTTCGATCACAACATAGCTTATGTTTCAATCAATCAATAACATTGTTCTAGAGGATGACTCGACTGCTTTTATATTTACAATCACATAAGATATTCCCTTTAGAAGTGTTACGGCAAACGAAGATCTTTATGCGTCAAAAGAAACAGCCCTTAATAAGATACAAAAACTAAAGCCTGTTGTGTCAATAGGGGAAGAACGTGCTTTAAAGGAGTGTTTTCAATTTTCTGCTAAGCCAAAGGAAATCCTCGAAAATCTTCCCCCCTAATCTCGAATCATTCTTGGGACCAAATGTCGCGGTATCAGCACGGCGCAGAGTAAATAACGAGTTGAAAAATGACTGTAATAACTATAGGGTATAATGAGTGGGGAGGAAATGCCCTCAGGAATACACAGGGCGATGCACCAAATGTTGCATCGATGGCCCGCTACGAGTCAGCCGCGAGGTACACAGACTATTGAATTGTGAATGTTTTGTTTCAAATGCATGGGGCGACATTTTTTCAATATTTTCACCACATTGGGGAATAGGTAGACAAAATTATTACTCACTCATTATTAAATGCGTTTGTTAATGCAAGGGTTGTAGCTTTAATGGCGTTTTGATTAGATTGTATTCCATTTTGGATTGTTCGTTTCGATGTTTTATAATAATGAATAACGCCTATTCAATTTAATTTTACTCAAATTCTGTAGATATAATTATATCCAAAAGATTACTCTTAAACATTTTTATCAACAATAAACTTGTCTCGAGAATTACAAATAAGCTTAGTCGCGCGGACATACCCTCGTAATCAGCAAGTAAGTCTGAAATTTTAATGTTTTAAATAATAAAACATTGTTGTTAGAACATAAAATCCTGTTTCGGCGTCGCAGTTTTACGAGTCGCCATTATTTGTGCGGATAGAAAGGAGAATGGGACGCAACATCTTCAGCGATACGGTCCACAAAGCGGCCTTATCAAAACGGCTCATTTCCACTCAATCCCTGTTTCACGTGCCATCATACATGATACCGTGATCTTTTTAAACTCGCTCGTGTGGGGAAAAACGAGCGGGAATTTATCAAAAACCCCCGTGTTCTTTCCATTAGCAACATCTCAGATTGTCAGAGTTGTAAGAGCGTGTTGCACGAATAATGACGTAATCATACGCGAGACGGTGTAATGACGCCTTTTGATGGCGCCTCTTCCAACGTTCATTACAAAAGTCACCATGGCTACGGGGTGCGTGCGCGAAATTGGATATTGCGATGATGTGTTTACTTTTCAACTATTTAAATACATGATACTTTTGTACTGGAGACATCAAATAAAACGAGTAATTGTGCGAAATACATATCTTTCTGTATTGAATACAATTCTGATCTACATACTGGTAATGATGGAAGTGTTTTCAAAAGAAAATTATTTAAAATAATCGCTGTAATTAGAAAAGTCTAGAGGTTACATTTTAGGTACATTATTTTTTGTAGCTTTAGCAACAGCCACATCAGCAGTTTCTATGAAAATGTTAACTACATTGAAGCAATTCGGGGAAATAAGTGTAAAGAGCGTTAAAGCAAACCGAACACCAAAATTGATGGTTATGTTAAAATGGGACACGGTATTAATAAACATTTTCTAAAATTTTAATTTACTCGGACGAAACAAGTTTGCGAAGGCACAAAAACCCAATTAAAATTGTTTGCGAATGGCTGAGTAAATCCGAGCAAAAATTGCTGCTACGCAAATAAGGACTAGGTAAGCTTCTTCTCAATTTAGGTTCATAATAAGATATTCATAAAGATGTTCCCCCGAAACGACAAAGATGGAGCGGAGACAAACTCGCCTCCCAACTAAAATGTCAAATTACAAGTAGCCAAGAGACTTATCCGCAAAGGGAACAATGAAACCCACAACTTTGCGACAATTTCATACGAAAAGTAAATGCTGCATAATTGTATGGAGTGGTTACTTATGTGTGTTGAATATCTCCCAATTCTCGCAGTCTTGTATAATTTAAATAGATTGTGATAATAGAATTGTTAGTAATGTCGTTTTAGATTATTAAAGAATTATGATAGACTAATCAATGTCATCTCAAAAATCATTGAATTTAAATGTACAATATTTCGGTAGTGTCTCAATAGTTCTCTACATCTGCAGCATCTATTTATCTATAAAAGTATTTTTAATACTAAACCGTTTCCTGTTCAAATTAATCCTCGACTAACCCCTAGGTTTCCAAGTCCCAAAGGTTAGCTACGAATTACTGGCTGAGACAAGATCTTCGACTTGTCGCTTAGATGGCTTACTACGTCTACCCGGATCATTTCGCAGCTACCCACCACGTATTAATATAATCGAGGGGACGCTTTATTTTATATTTCCCCTCTCAGGACAAGCAGATGTATGATGGTTATAAGTCAGTGGAATTAATCCCTATCACTCGACAATAAAATGAAAGTAACATCTCAAGAAGTTGATAGAAATTTATTATTGTCTTGTGGGGATTTGCGTTTGATAAGACGCACTTTGTTTCAGTAAATTAAGTGGTTAGAAATTTTATTGTCTGTCAAATGAATTTAATTTCATACGAAAGTTTTGATTACTGTGAGTGCCATCATATGAGCCATTATATGCAGCATTGGAGCATCTTAACACGGTTTCGTTAACATTTATCTGCCTTTCATATTTGACACCAATTATTTTTCTTAATAGAATAGCTATTGGTATAACCACAGTGAGATTTTAGTTATTTTATAATAAACAAGGATCTGGGTGATTTTTGCATTATTACCTCTTGATCTATCGAAAAATTTGGTGTACAACATCGATAAGTCTTTATGTGGATTTATTCTAAGTATTGATTATATAAATAAATAATTATTAGGTACGTAAAATAAAATTTATAAAAATATCTATCATATACATAATCGTCACGCCTGTATCCTATAGGGGTAGGCAGAGACTATGGATCGCCACTTTGCTCGATCCTGACATATTACTTTCGCTTCATCAACTTTCATCAATCTCTTCATGCATTCTCGTCGGTTCAGGGTACTTTTGACCTGACCCTTGCTGAGGGTATCACCGATTTGGATGGTGTAGGTACGGTGAGGTCGAGCCCTACCGACTCTCCCTTCCACACTCGCCTTGTATATTTGCTTGGTTATTCTCCTTTCATCCATCCTCTCGACATGACCAAACCATCGTAACATTCCTTTGTCTATTCTTGTCACTACATCCTCTTTCACTCCACAAGTTTTCATCACCACGCTATTCCGCACTCTGTCACGCAAACTCACACCACACATTCCCCTTAATGACCTCATCTCTACTGCTCTAATTTTACTTATAAAAATATCTATCAATTTGAAATTTTAATATCTAACACAATAGTTGAACATGAAAACGTCAACTGAAGTAAAGTAATAACATCTAATTCAGTTGAAATCTCATCGGGGGTGCGTTGAGTCAAATTTTCCGCTATTCCGCCTCCTTATTGCCGCCCGCTGCACCGCGGACCACATTTCAAACAAATTGAAAATCAATTTAACCAAGGGCCCCTATGAAGTAGGCGGGTGACAGTCGTCGAGACACACCGCTGTTAACGATACTGTTCCACATAACTTTGAGGAGAAGCTATTGACGTAATTTTTTTTTTTTGTTTTTGGGCCAAGAAATGAACAAACTCCTAAGCTATTGTTTCTATGGAGGTGAAAATAAAGCAACGTCATGCTACCAGTTCTCAAATAAATAAATTTATTAAATTTTATATTGTACAAAAAATTGAAAAATAAACTTATTTCTTAATTTTTAAGAAATATACTTGGAACTCTGTCCATCACTATTATCTTCATACTATCCAATTCAACTTATTACGTATGATTTACTGTCTGACGTTGAAGTACTTTTCTATTGGAGATGAGACGTGCAAAATCTTTATTGAGATCTTCATTTTTGCTATTTTCTTACGCACCGCTATGTAACTCTGTTGAAAAGTGTCTGATTAGAATAACTTTGGTCGATTATATTTTGCTTTGTATACGTATGAAATGGATATCGATTGATATTTACAAATAAACATAAAGATTATCTTCTGAAACTATCATAGTAATAAACCTAAAGTATAATAGTTAATACCTACTCGTTCAGACTCCTGCATCAATTTAAAAATACAATTTTAATTAAACAGTACAAGTGTATATCGTTTCAAGCATTCTTCAATTGTTGCGTTTGATCGCATAGCGCCACATTCAAATTGCGTCGTATTGTTGCGTGGGGCGTCAACACCTATCACGCTGGAGGGTAGAAATAGGAAAATACATCACCTTAAAGCGAGTAGGGAAGATTCATATCAGGCAGGAAATTCGACTGCCGTCTCGCCTTCTCGCCTTGGCACAGTTGATTTTTTTGAAGCGGCACCTCCGTTCGCCATATGGACTCCTGATTCATGAGTTTTATCAGGCGTAAAATGTGCGTTTGAGAATTGAATATTCCCGTCCCGTCAGCAGATGAATTAATGGTGACAGCAATTGATTTACTCTTTTTACTGTTTTGAGGAGTCTTAATAACAGTTGCAGGAATCGCTTTCTTGTTTCTCATAGTAAATGCTAATTTGACTAAAGGTTCGCAGTTTCGTTTATTGAGTTGTGGTTTTGTAACATCGACACTGTACGGCCCACTGCAAGGTACGTGCCTCCTCTGTGATAAGGAGTGTTTAAGAGTTTATAAGGCTTATTCCATTATACAGTTCTAAAGCAAGTTGTGCTTCTAACTATTCTCTATAAGGTTCTTAAAAGGTTTCCTTGTAGGAGATTTTTAGATAACCAGCTAAATAAGAGATCGGCTTAAAAAAACAGCACCCGAAATCCATTTCAGACGAAATCAGTTTATGAATCATTGTTCATCAGGTCTAAATGCAGTGAGATTGGACCGTCTTCCATAGATTTTTATCATATTCTAAGCACATAACTGTAATCGTTGTAAACATTAAAACATGTATATATATAAAAGTTATGGTCGAAAAATCTAAAGTAGGTTGTCCGACTACGCAAACGTGTGAATGGTCACTATATTTTACGCGGTCAGATATCTTAATTATAGAAATGAGCTAACACGTGCGTTGCATGTTAAATTCGTATAAATATAAATAACTCCGATGGCAGGTACTAATTAGAGAGATAGATTGTGTCCGTAGGCGTAGCAACACATTTTTGGTCGTTATCTTTTGTGCGTTGTTTATGTGTAAATTAGGCTCTGAATGTTCGAATTACTAAGATATACATTTTATTTCTTCAGACTGTTTTAGGTAGCGTGTTGTAAGAACAAAGTGGGGAATAATTACCATTACAATTGATAAATAATCAGATGAGTTAATTCTTGTGGAATTAGAAAATATGAAGAAAAAAATTCTCGTAGATGAACTAAGATAATACATTGAAATAAATAAAATTATATTTGAGAAGATAGCCTACTAGCATAACCTGAAGTCCATAAAAGTACAGGAGGCCATTGTCGTGCCAGATAACGTAAAACTCAGACAGTAATCAATAATAGGTTCATTCATTCCGGTACATCCCTATAACTCAGTTAAGCGACCCTCTTCCTGGCAAAATGTCAAACAAAAAAAGTAATCAAAACAATAAAAGCGAAATCCATTTGCGAATGATTGAAAACAAAAATCATTTACACGCAACATTATTTCGAATTGAAAACGATGGCAATAAAAATGCATATCAGATACAAAGGTGAATAATACACTTGAGATGTAACTCAATTTTTCCGCGTAAAAATTGGCATTCTTTTGTATGGCATTCGTTGATTCACGCACCCCACCGTCGCAATGTAGCGATTATTATTATGTTCGAAAACCCATCAAAAGTTACAATTGAAAAGTTAAAGTATTCCGGGCGGGCCGCTCTCCCCCGACTATACAAATGAGTTTGCTGCGCCAGTATTCTTTTGTGTAACATATTAGACGCCGCGTTATGCCTCTAATTATGTTTGGGATGATACCAGATGGAATTGAATTTTTTGGTGAAGAATTTATGGAACAAAAATTGTACTTAATAAACTATAATGTTGACTGAGTTTATTTTTTGTACTCAATATCGAGATAAGTGCAACAAACTGTTGGATATATTACATAAATTATGTTATAACTCAAGCCTAAATAACATTCGTGGGAAAACATACTATATCTTTCCATTTAAAGTCTAAAGGATTTCGCCTTTACAAAGGAAAAATATTTTTTTGTATAAATTACCTTTAACCTCAAAACATTTCCCCGCTTTTAAAAAGGCATTTTGAAGTAGCATGTGTGAAGTTCAGTAGTAATAAATGTTTTATCTGTTTTCTCCAGTATATTCCATTACGAAGTTCATGAAAACCTTACAATCGATAGTACATCCACTCGACGGAACTTATCTCGTTCCACGGTGCATTCCAAAACAATTTTATTAAACTTTCCTCCAGCCCGGCCATTGTCGACGCGAGACTCGCTAGTCGCTGCAACTTCCCTAAAATTCTTTTGCTCCACACTTTTTCTAAAACAAATTAGCGTCCCTCCTGCAAACGCACCTTGGAACACGAACGCACCACCCTGAATAATTAATACAATGGTAGGTTAAATTCGTCTAAGTGTCAACTTTCCCCTAACTTTTTAAAAATACGACACCGTCAAAAGTGCGGTCTTCGGCGTCTAGACCTTTTATCTCGCCAGGGGTCGTTTATTTAATTTTGTTTATTTTATTGGGACTGACAATGATTTAGGAAAACTTTTTCGTCGCGTCAAGGCTGGTTTTTGAGTTTACATTAGGCGGGGGTGTCGCGTTTGATCCTGATTGACAAATTCATCCTGTCCAAGTAAATAATATTCGCATTTCGCTGTGAAGTTTTTCGCGAACATCTTAAGCTGCCAAAACAAATTTCCACTATGGGGGGTGAATCGAATTATTGAGAACTGAGTGCATGTGATGTAAAGACAAGATGTTTAAACAAGGGGAAAATTATCTAAACAATTTTGCCGAGTAAACATTTTTTAAACAAGTTTATGAAGTTAAATATATTCCTCCGCTGTTTGGTGGTTCTTTCTTCATATCTGGATGGAAGGTTTTGTTTTAATGAATAAGATATTGAAATAAAACTAATTTTTACGGATTTTAACGCGATTTGGTTTAATTTTTTAACTTCCCGACGTTTCGATTGCTTTACAGCTTACGTGATCACGGGATCATTTTACATAAACTCGTAAAATGTAAAAATTAAGCCAAATTGCAATAAAATCCGTAAAATATAGATTAATTTCAATGTGTAACATTCGCGTAAATCTAAGAAACCATTATTGAATAATATATTATTTGAATACAGACATGTAAAGTTATTTCCGCAGTACGGATAGATTTGATAATTCGTCACCAGACTTAGTAGCTACTTGGTTTCTAATCGACGTCACCCCAGTGCTATGGCATCCTTTAATTCAATCGGCCGAAGATAATACGGACCTCTCAATGAGGCTATCATAAAAAATATTATTTACTTGTCAATGCTTCTCTGTAAGTACTGATAATCCTGAATATAATAAAGCATTGTATTAAGTGAACTGCAATAGAGCGCCTGTCAATAAGCATAGATATCGAATCCGGTCACGTGACCAATAACTGATAAAACTTATTTCAAGTACAAACTTCTATTAGAAGTACACTATTTTTTTATATTTCCACGTAAGCAATGCCCTTTAAATCCCGACAATAATTTCCCCAGGGGCCACAGACTGGCCTTTGACAGGGGCGATGGACACGGGGGTGGCCCGCCCAAGAACTTATTGCGGATACGCTAGGGTAACTCCTTATGCGCTCATTGTTCCTTACCATTTATGGTCACCTAAAGGCCCCAACAAAAGGTCACGTAAAATACACTCAAAATCAACCCAAAATTTAGAACAATTAACATCAGAAAGCCTTTCGACGGGTACGACAAAATCCTTATCTAAACTGCACGAAATTGGTTCCCACAGATTTATTTGAAAATTTTCGAACAAAGCTTGTTGTACAACTTCAAATTTATTAATGTGATTCCGTGGACAAAGTTTAGAATTCCTTATTGTAAAATATGAGCCCAAAATGTGTAACAAAAGGAGGTTTTAATATATAAATTATACAGACTTTAACGTTTTGATGTGTTTGTTCAATTGAATTTTAATGAGTCAAATAATTAATTGAATTCAAAAAGAACACGACCGAGAACATTAAATTTTATTGTTGCTTGTAATCATAATTATCAAAATATTATCAGTTATAATAAACAAAACATGACCGAGACACTTCATTGCTATTTTTATTTATAACCAATCATGATGCATAAAATAAAGAAATTATCTTAAAATCGATTGCATGTAGACATAAAGTAACAGATGTGCTTGAACCATTAAAACAAGATTATGAAGTCATATGTATGTATATGCAACCCTATCGACGAGCGTCCCTGTGGATCTAGCATGAGTCTTTGTGGCGGTTCACAAGCACGAAGCCAATATTTCCCGGCTTGTATGAAATGCAAATACAATTTAAAAGTTTACATATTTTCTCAGTGAGACTGTGAGCTCGCGCCTACGGGGCAGGCTCTCTTTGTAAACTATTTCACATATTTATTCCATATTATGTTCACCTACAACATCTACGAAGACTCTTTTGAAGGGTCCATGGAAGAGCCACGTCATCACCATATTTAATACATGTTTTATTGAATAAGTAAGGCATATTTTTATGTTACTTTTAGGCAATTTATTACACCACAACGATATAAATCGTATCAGAAGTATTTGTGTAAAAGAAATTTATTTTGTGTACTGCGTGATACAATTTGAATAACAAACATTCATCAAATACCAACACGAACAAGCGAAATAATTGCCTTGTTCTAATGTACAAATATTTGAAAATAAAACTACAAAAATAAGTAAAAATAATTCTCCTTCTATAACTCTTCGGCGAGTGACAAATAATATTACCCTAGCTAATACAGAAAACTTATTCAACAAACTCTTCACAGAGTTGAAAGTCAAAGCCTCTCGCGAAGTAATAATCCCCTGGCGTCTCTCTGCGCTAAGTTTTATTTTAACCAAATTACAGTTGGACCGTCATTCGTATTTAATACTTTTAATGCCATAAACAAAGTGGCAGCGTCAACAGAATTGTCACTAGTTGAAACAAAAACATAGGTGTGTGAAGGGTATTGTAAAGATTTGGTTAAAATGAGATTTGAACGATTAATATAAAACCGCCAATTTCGGTTTCAAAATAATTTGAATAGTGAAGACGCGTTGACAAATTAGAATTATTAATCTTAGAATATTATTAATACAATAAAAGTCCATACTATCTGAAATATTATGTACTTATGTTATAAAATGACATTAATCCTTCACGAAACTGAAATACAATATCATCTAATTTTTTGAAATAATTAGGGATAATGTTTAAGACAACATTAGTCTTTTGTATATTTGTTGTAAAGATTTAAATATATCAGACTATGAACTTAAATTATTTATTAGAATAACCAAATTTATATCGAGATGGAGCCCTAATGGCTAAGACTTTGCATAGCCAGCCCTGGTCGAACAAACTGCATTCTTATAGTGACAGAGAGCACTTTGAGACTACTTTCAAATTAATATAACTTGTAAAAGAGTACAACTGCCACTTTGTAGAACCTAGGGCTAGTGTTTGTCGCGACTAGCGTCATAATGCACTAATTGAATGGATGCAATGATATTAAGCTGTAGAGATTGCAAGATAAAAATAATGCTGGGGTATAAGGAGAAAGGAGAAAAGCTGAACAGATTAGAAATAGTGTTGGTTTAATAGAATATCTCATGAGGATAATAGTAAATTGATAAACATATAAAAAAAACCATGCAACAAAATTGTAGCCAAGCAAATGAGATGAAAAATTATTTACGTGTAAAAGTGATAAAAACAATGATTTACAAATTAATAACGAGCATTAAAGTCCAAAGCACATCATTAATATTCGTACGGCGTCTAAAAATAAGCTGGGGCCAATGTAAAACAAACTTCTTAAGGACGAAGCATGAAATAAGGAATCATAATTCAAATCGAAAAAAGTTTCTCGGGCCGGGTAATTTTTCCCATCTTACAGCAAGTTTCGCCCGAGGGGTCGGCGGGCTTGTCTCGTGGAAATCTAAGAGAGGGTTTACATTTTTAGCCTTTCGCCGTGTCTTCCTCTTCACTTTATATCGTCTTTTGATTACTCTCTCAACAAGTTATGCATATTGTAAAAGTATTCGGCGCTGTCGTGGTTAGAGGAATTTTTGGCGTCTCCTTTATGTCGTTTCGGCGTTGATGTCTCATTTTTCATACCTTTCATGTTTTTCGTTATACTATGAATGAATTCGGGTTTTATGATGATTATCTTTTCATTGTCGTTGTCTCGTCTTTTGTTATTTTGGAATAATGTATATAACGATTTTATTACTTAGCATATAAATTAACAGGGTATTGGACTCCATTTTTTTTATTGTATTAAATATATCCAAAATCTAGGAAACCAAAGAATTTTGTAAATCCATTAAGAATAATTAAACAAGTTACAAACGTTTTAAATCTTGAAGTGGGAGTAAAAGAAAAGGGATGCAAAACAAAACTAGTAACATCACTAGTCGTAATATGCATTACAGTTAAGTGTTAACATTAGTCCGCACGACGCTCCCACCCTTTTTTCAAATACTAATATTTACCTCATGGTACAAGCTACTATGGTACTGTTTTGACAGAAATGTTTTATTTTCATAGTATTTTTTTACACCTTTAAACTCTGAACGAATTATTAATAACAGACTACTGCTTCTAACAACAGTCACGGAAAACCAATTCGGCTTCACTGCGGGTAAATCAACGTCAGACGCAATCCAAGCCATGATAATTATTATGGAAAAACATAGATGCAATAAAGAAGATTTACATATTGTCTTCCTTGAACTGGAAAAAGCTTTCGATAGAATGCCACGAAAACTTGTTTGGCAAGCTCTCAGGTCTCAGGGCGTCCCTGAAAACTATGTCTCCATAGTAAAAGACATGTACTACAACTGCGCGACACAGGTGAGGAGCCCAGCAGGACTGAGTGATCCGTTTGAAGTAACAGTTGGCGTTCATCAAGGCTCCGCACTAAGCCCATTAATATTTAATCTCGTCATAAATTACCTCACAAAGGATATACAGATTGCTCTACCATGGTGCCTTTTATATGCAGACGATATTTTTCTTGAAAATAAATCAGCAAATGACATGCAAAGAAGCCCTAATCTGTGGATAAGAGCGTTAGAATCAAAAGGCCTCCGCATAAGTAGATCCAAAACGGAACACATGCACTTTGCATTTGCACCAACACCAACACAAGGCATATTAGCAAACTGAACATCGGTGGCATTACAATACCATCTGTCACTAAGTTCAAGTACCTGGGGTCAATCTTAACTAACGATGCAGAATCAACCACTTATGTCAAGAACAGGGTAGAAACTGCGTGGATGAAGTGGAGGGAAGTGTCAGGCGTTCTGTGCGATAACCGTATGCCCATTACGACCAAGAGTAAAGTCTACAAAGCCGCTGTCAGACCAGCAATGCTCTACGGTTCGGAATGCTGGACTGTAACTCAGATACACGAGCAAACCCTTCATGTCAACGAGATGAAGATGCTGAGATGGGCGGGTGGCGTCACCAGAATGGACAGAATACGGAACGAGTATATCCGAGGTTCGTTTAACGTAGCTCCGATCCCCAGTAAATTACTAGAAAATAGACTGCGATGGTATGGCCACATTCAACGAAGATCAGATGACCACGTGGTAAAAACTGCATTAAATCTCCCCGAACGCCCAAGAGGGAGGGGACGTCCAAAAGCTACGTGGTGGTCCAATATCGGGAAGGAACTGGATGCCCTTCACTTGGACGCACAGACAATCCAGGACAGAGCGGCCTGGCGCAAAGTGAAAAGGAGACCCGACCCCAAATAAAGGGAAAAGGGAAGGAAGAAGAAGAGTATTTACGTTTGTACGCAAAATAATAAAAATAATCGATCATGGTCAAAAACCCTATTCTTGAAAAATTCTCATATCTACTTATAACACACATGCGATGATCGTAATATTAACGTTTTACATCTGTTTTGATCAATCATGCTAAAATATAACAAATAAAAAAAGACATGATGACTACATTCATAATTCTAGCACTTCGGAAAAACCGTGTTTAATCTAAAAATCGTTAAATTACTAGTAGTTTTGCAATTCATCATACACGATTTCGAATGTTTGTAGTATTTACCCTACATCTCTTTATTCACCTGTACATTATAACAATAGCGCTAAGCCGCCAACACGAAATGGTCACTCCTCTACCGCGTTCTTTAAAGCACTGCCAACTCGATACACCCTGTTAATTCCCCTTAAGATCCCAGATCCACCCTAATTGTTATCGGCCTGCCCGACCCTTAATGGTGTTTCTAATGCGACTAATGTATTTTCGGGACATTTTGCAGCTTGCTCTAGGCCATTTTTCTGTTAGCATGGACACATTGTCACTCCCCCGTGCCAGCACTCACGGTAACTGTATTAGTGAGAATATGCTGTCAATTCTATTGTCCACCGCATTGGTAGTGCGACGCGAATGCAATGAACATAAATAAAAGGTCCGAAAACGCTTTTATCATCTCCATAAATATTGGTGGTGTTTTAAGGGCTAGTGATTGTGTTATGGATGTTCTTGCCTATGGTGAAAAGAGCGTGAAACTTACGCAAAATGATTTTCCTAAATGTTTAAGTTTGTGCCGTGCTTGAGACCAAATTTAATTTTAAATTAGATGATATTTATCATAAATTCTTCTTTCGTTTTAATTTCTGGTGATACTTTTATTAATTTCCATTCGTAACGAATCAAATGATATGAAAAATATTCCTAAAAATATTTTTAAGTGCTCAATGGTAGAATCTTTTAAATTATTCAGCGTTGATTAAACGTCATTTTACCTCTGAACATTAGCCCCGGAAATCTAAATATAAAATCGTTTTTTATTTATTTTCGACAACCACTCCACGTTCCTCGGAATAAATAATCGGATAACTTTTATTTCTGAGTATTTTATAACGTTAATCGCATTAGGGGGAAACAAATAAAACGAAAAGTATTGAAAGTAAACAATGGTCGGAGTCAGAGGCCCTCGTAAACCGTCGGTATAAACGTAGCAAGGCGGTAAATTAGATTTTATTTTATTTCTTAAACAATTTGCGGCCGGACACAGACAAAAGGCCACAGGGCCGATACCGTGGTCAGCAATTCAAAGGTTTATGCGGCCACGTTTATTACTTACCCATACTTGTCTAGTGCTGAACGCATTTTTATCGATACACACGTAATTAAATTCATCATTTATTCCAATGAAGATATATCAACACTAACTTAGATACAGTATTGACAGATTTCCAGTTTGCATTTTTTTGTGTTTTTCGTATTAACCTTTTCACTTGTCTCGTTGTAGACACTACGTGTTTGATCTTGGATGTCAGCATTACATCATGTCATGATTAATTAATCTGTTAAGATATAATTTTATAGCTATAATGGATTTTTAATCTTCATAATAATATTTTAAAATTCGATATCGACACCTCGAAGGGACAGCGTGTGGTGTTCAGGGGGTAGTTCGCACTGACCACGGCCCAAGCGGACCCCAATCGGCTGCCATTGTCCAGTTATGTCCTTGTTCACATTAAAACGCCGTTAACCGTTCTTTATTGTTTTATCCGCGCCCGTTCCACGCCAATAAATATCCGCGACTCATGGGAAATGTTATGGGCCGATGGTACCGTCCGATTTCGATTTCGGTACCGTAATTAAAGTCGACCGTTTTATTACAGAAATTTGCTGCACTCAAATTACTTAATACGCGAGCTCGATCTAATTGTGGCCTCTTTAATCTATGATTGTGGAATTGATACGATTTGTTCAAGTTAGGAGCACCTTTTAGTACCCAGTTTATATTGGTGTTTATTGTTTCGATGTGTTTATGTTTTGTTTTGTATTAAATAAATGCTTAGGGCTTTATTCATAGATAGATTAAAATGTGTTTAAGTTATTGAATGTTTTGTCTTTTTCGCTCAAACTAAATTCTAAAGTCGTTAAAACATTCGATATCTCAAATGGGTTTTAAATTTATCTATGAATAAGACCGTTGGAGTTTAGGTTCATGTAATCTACAATCAAACATTGGATCAAAATTAAAATTATTTTATCTTCATGAAAAATCATAAAAGAACGAGCTATCATTATATAAAGCAGAAATAACACAAAAGATTGTACTTCCCAATGCAATTTTTAGTATTAAATTAGAAACAATAATACAAATTGACTTCTACCAATTTATTATGTATTTGTGTCTTATTTTAGGGTCGGTACGGTTATTCAACTACATTTGCAAATTACTTGTAAGTAGTATTTTACAAACCAGCCGTTCCTTGTTTGTTCTGTGTTTTGTTGCCTTCAAATTATCTGTTATTAGCATGAAACGATTGTGAAAATTATACTTGAGTTATGGAAATAGAAGCATACTGGGTCAGTACTATTAAATATTCGCTTCGCATTGGACAATTACCGGCATTACAAACGTGGTGGACTGAATCTCGGATTGTGCATTGCTTACATTGCTTTGAGTTGCACGAAATACGTTTTGCTAATAATGTGCCTAGCACACACAGGTACCGAGCGCTCAGCACTAATTACAAATGTTATCCGCACGACATGAACGATAAGAAAACTGTAATTTCTATTGGGAAGCCCACCAATGTGTTATTACCTGACATTTGCATATCTAATTGTAAAGGTTGGAATTCAAGAGTTATCGTGGGAATTACAGTAACGACGATGCTCAGAAAGGCCTATCTGATTTGTTTCAGCATTAGTTTTACAAAACGAAAAATGAACGGCTTGTGGTAGATATCAAATATAAACTAAAAATGCATATAAATGAGATGCATACAATTAATATTAGATGAAAGCTATTGAAATAACCGACGATAGTCACGCTACATTACATTGACGTGAAGGAAATTGAAAATCCGGAAGGTCTCGAAACAATGTGTCGGCTCGGCTCCGCTGCTATTAACGTGGTAAAGCCGACTTAAAGTAGCACCTTTGCTATTGTTTTTTTATTGGTAGAAGTATGACAATATATGTATACATATTGTTTGCGGATAGGTAGCGCTATATTTGATAGTAGATCCGTTATAGTGACCAACGCAAATATGTCCTCTGTCAGGTTTAATTTATACATTTTGGGTGTTAAATTCACCGGCATAATTGTGTCAATCAGCGAAAGGTAACCATCTCTCACAAATCAATCCTGCATTTGTATTGCATTGCACTTACCATCGAGAGTTCATAAGAAACTTTCCGTGCCAGCCCTAAAAAAAACGAACTTAGCACACTCAAAATGTAAAAACGAACTTCAATGAAATGGGGTGACCGCACAACCATTAGACGTGCCCGAGATCTCTTGGAGATATCTAATAAAACATTCAAAGGCCAAAACGGGGAGAACACAAAATCAGATTGTCTTAAAATCACACGAGTGACGGCGTAACGCGCCGGAGCCGCGCATCTATAATTCAACACATTCCCGGCATTGCACGGGGAAAGGAATACTTTCCGGCACACATCCATTGCCGACGAACTTACAGTGATCTATTCTTGTTTCGGCTGCGAATGTTTATGTGTTTATTTGCACGACCGTCTTGCGATATATTTTATGCCTTTAGGTTAGATCGGGATTGCTGGTGGTTTAAAGGATCATGGTGGCTCATTCATCTTCTGTCCGTTTGTGGACTGTACTGGTTTTATTTAAAAGTAATGTAAATAGTATTTCCTACTATTATGCGTAGTTTTGGGAATAATGCTTGCAATAGAAAATTCGTCTTTAAAAGGATACCGTTTAGCTGTTCGTTGAACTACACAAATATTACTTTAGTAAAATTTGCCTTGATTTGTTTATATTAATGTTTTTGCTGAGTAATAGTTACGCGTGAAGTACTGAAGCATATTAACAATCTCGATTGATAATTGATTTAGGCGTTATCTAAATCTCAGCTGATTTCGATCATGCTTATGAAATCATTGAAGCTACGATTTGCTATTAATTTATGCATTTAGTTTAACGAGAATGTAAGGAATATCGGATGCACTGTTTTGTTAAAGCGCAAATAGGTAAAGGTTACCGACTCCTTTACCGTAACATTTTCCGGGATCGGCTCAACGCATCATATCATAATTGTTGTTGTACCACAACAGTGTAATTATCACAATTACTGAGAATAGATGTTCGATCGAACGGTGCGCGGTGCGCGGCTCGCCTGATAATTATTAAATTGAGCTCTCCCACACGAAGCTACACGGTGGATCACGAAATTGGCACCCCGTTCACACTTCAGTAATTATCGGCGGCGAAGTTTTCCACCACCGAATGAAGGTTCTAGCCATTACTGCCACGCTACGGTGAACCGAAAGTCTGCGATGTGCTCATTCTAACTTTTAGAGTTAGTACTGGAATATCTTCAACTTTAACAGTTGCTCCTCGGAATTAGAATGGCTCGTAAACGTTCCCGGCCACGTCTGTTCTAATGTTCGTATGTAACTACACGTCAACTCGATGTGCGCTACATTTTGTGTCAACAATTTCTCGAACATTCTAGTCTTTATCTACTCGATACTTTGTAGTCGCTTCATCCTTTCAGTATTTTCTGTCTTTTATAAGCTTCATTTCTGAAGTTATTGCATCTTTTGTTCTGGCATAGTTCCTGGATATTATTTAGGGCGTAAGTATTTTTAAACAATTAGTTTTTCTTGGTATTGATGTTACAACATGTCAATCTGTTTGTCCGTTGTTCCGAAAAAGAAGAACAAACTAGTTAACTCGCCTAAATTTAGAGATAAAATTTTAAGAATAAATATTAAAGCCATGAATTATTTTATACCTAGTTCATGTACATACTATTACATACTTATCCATATATTATATCAACGTAACTTATTGCAACATAATCCAAATTGATTCACAAATTATGCCCAATAATTCATAATTGAATCATTCCTTAACACAAGGCATGATCAATGAAAAAGGCATCCCCTACAAGTGTAGCGAAACTTTCGCTAATTAATTGTAAGATTTTAATCATGGTACTGGCGTAACAAAATTATTATGGACCGTTTAATTTCCTTGCCCTACGCCCTTAGGCGTCTTACTAATGCGTTATTGCAAAATTTTAATCAAGGGTGTGAGGGTATTAGTAAATTATGCAAGCTGTCATATGCACTCCGAGAGTATAAATCTCTAACGTTTGTTTAGGTTGTACTTAGCGGGCGTAATTTTGGGAAACAGCGCTAGGAACATATTGCCGGAACCCGTTAAGTTCACGACCACGGTAATATATCGCGGTATTTCACACCGCGTACTCTTCTCCATGTATAAAATTGCAGTTATGCAGGCTGCAGGTGTGGCTTCGAAAGTAGTTTCATTTTTACAAGCAATTTTCGCGGTGGATTTTAATTGGTTTTACGATAATTAACTTGATGGACATTCGTGAAGTATAAAATATATTAAAATATGCTGCAGCCTATATTGGTACATACATAAACTCACGCCTTTATCCCAGAAGGTTAGGCAGAGGCTCCACCAGGACACCCACATTTCGCCTTGCATGTTCCGTCCCACGATGTGATGGGGGCGAGCCTATCGCCATATTGGGCACAAATTCCTGACTCTGGGCTGATAATGAATAAAAAAATCCAATATCACTTTGCCCGACCCGGGAATCGAATCCGAGAACTCAGCTTTGTAATCGTACTAGTACAACTACGCCACCGAGGCAGTCTATTTTGGTTTGATGCCTTTTTGATATTAACAGATAATTTTGTGAAATATTTCACAGACAGTGCGGTGTAAAAATATCCACAAATCGCATTCAAATCCATACCGTATTGTGAGTTTTAAATATTTTATATACCCTTCAGTTCTCTTGTAACATGGGGGGAGACATTTGCCCTGCAGTGAAAACTATGCAGGTACATATTGCTGTCTGATTTAAGTATGTATAAGTTTTGTGTTAGGCATTGGAGAAACAGTTTTTGCCTTTTTCGCATTGATACAAAAAACGTGGTCAGTACTACCGTTTTTATTTTTTAAGAAATTTGTAATTTAGTCGTTTGCCTTTAGTTTACTTGTCATCTTCAGAATACGTAAGAGTAATTAATTTTAAAGCTGACGTATACATAAGTTACACAAGTGTCGAATAAGGGAGGCGCGATACGTTAAAAGTTCTTTATTGCCGCTACACGAGTCCGCACTCTACTCAATTTACAACTCCCCTCCCCCCTCTCCCTCTCCTCTAGAAGTCAAAAGTGAACACACACAGACAGCAATAAACTAGTCTTTATGTAGTTGAACAACAAGTAATCAACTCGAGCAAGCTAATGCTCCGAAGTAAAATCTTGGCGGACAAAAATGAAAATTAAACCCGGCTCCATCTTAAAGAGAACGAATCGCGCCCAATTGGCCTTGTTGGGCCAAGATCAAATAATTTTATGAAAATGAACCTGGGGCCTATTTAATTAACCCGACCTCCCCCTTCCGTAGCGTACAACAATTCCCCGGCTAAACATTAGCATTCGTCAGGAATTTAATTCGCGCGTGCAACTGAAAATATTTATATACACTTTAGCATTTTAATTATATACGTAAACAGCGCAGTGTTCAGTATGCAGTGTACACACGTTACGCTGTTAACTATAGGGAGAAATAATTAATTTTATTGGATTTTCTTTTCGCTAGAGAAGTTTTAATTACTGCAGCGAGGGAGGTGCGTGTAACGGTGTTTTATAAGCCGCCGCTCGCGCCGCTCTCGGACGCAAATTGTTTGTTGCGGTCGTAATAATGCTCGTGTACGCCAGCGCCGGAAATTTGCTGATTTCTGATATTTTTTTTTTTAATATATAATTTATCACATCGCAAAGCTGATTTCTTGCAATCGGACTAACGCTGAAATCGGCACACATACAAGAGTTTAATTCACTTAGCGCAAAATAACCGCGAGACGTGATAGAACTCCGCTCTGTATAAGAACCGACGTGTGGAAATTAAGGAGGCCGAATCTGAGCTCATCAAACATTAAGCTCTCGCAAAGCGTACCTGGGGGCCCTCGCTAAATAAATAACTGGAGCAAATGAAAAACATCCACGTTCCGTATCGAACGGTGAGAATTCGTCGTTAATAAATATGCATAGCGCGTCTATGCCACATCCTCCGTGATTAGTCGTGTGGGGGCGACCCCCCGTGATACGGATAGGTGAGTGATAGCGAAGGGGGCCGCACTGAGGAGCCCCAGCTAATAATAGTATCTCTCTGTTGTATCGGTGAAATTTCTTGGATATTGCCAATAAGGAGGGGTTCACGTGCGCACGGTTTTGTTTCTGTCAATGTGCGCTCGCTACCTTGGCAATCCATAGGTGATCCCGGGAAGGCACGTGTTTGTCACGAGTATTTCGATACGATATATTGCCAATAAAATCGCCCCACAATGCACATGAGCTCGTATCTGGTTAGACCTAACTGATTTACATGAACAACTTTAGTTTAATCTATTGCCGCGTAATTTATGTACACTACACTAAATATATCGAGCAATTACTGTGTGAATGGAAGCAACAATTCAACTCTATTTATTGTTATCGACTCCCGATTGCGCGAACTGTCTCCGAAATTAAATTAGAAGTCCAGCGCGGTCCTAAACAAATTTCAATTCTCAATTATGCCTCGCCAGGTACGCCAGTCGATTGCGGACGCTCCCTGGAGGACCTCAAGACTTATTGCACGGCATCAGACACAGCTGATGGTTTAATAATATATTCAGAATAATTGTTCATACAGACACCGAGCTCCGATTGAATTTGCTCTCAAGAGACACAATAATATTGATTTATTGTATTTGAAGTGCCGAAGTGATATTGCCATCGCTATGATTTTTTAGCCTATACACGACCTACGTAGAAAACAGTTGCCGCGTCACGCTTTTTATTGATTTTATGTGGCAATAAAAGAATCGACGCCAACCTTAGCCACCCCATATACTTTTTCCAGTTCAATGAGCATAAATTGCAATAGGATTCCGCGCGGTGGATGGCCCCGAATATTTCTTGCCCGGCTCTACCACGTAGAAAAGGTGCAAAGATTTACCTGAAGCCCTCACACGGCCTGTGGGTTAACACGAAAATATTTATTTTATAATAGGTGTCAATGGGAAATCTGGTATATTCCCACGGACCATTTTTATTGTCGAACGATTCCGGTCCGGGTACATTCGACCGGACGTTAAGCTCTTGTAATGTAAGCCCACCCACGGTTTCAATACATCGTAATTACATAAAAGAATACAGGGTTAATAGATGATCAAATTGAAATGATTTCCGAAAGACGTGGGCGCGCAGACGTGCGCGTCACGGCTCAAGTTTACGCAATTTATTTCCTGTATTTACTCAACATTTTATGTAAATTATTTCTTGACAACATCGCGTCCTGAACGTTTTCTTTTATGTAAGTGTGTTTAACAAATATCCATTTAAATATTGGTTCTCTTGTTATTACAAAGTATGAGGGAAACCAAAAATTCTGACGATAATTTTGTTACATTTGCTGAATAACGTAGCATTTACACGTGTCTCACGTAAAGAACATTTCAAAGCAAAACAAACCTCGCCCACATATTGGCAGGAAGTCCCTATTCGTTTAAACGACAATATGAAATCAATAGTTGCATGTGAGCGGCTCCCGTTCCAATGAATTCTTGCAGGAAAGTAGCAATAAGAAAAAAGTGTAACAACAGTAGTGCGGCGAAGCCAGTCAATACAACAGGTGCAAGACAAACAGGCAATATCGAGAATATCAATAGAGCACACCGGCTGATATCAATAAGCACGGTGACGTGGAGCGCCGACGAGCCGCCCAGATAAGGGTCGGTGCGTGCTCCCGCCGGATTGTCCACGATTACGTCACAGATTTATATCGAAACCGGTCCGCCGGCGCACCACCAGCGACTGCTGACTGCCCGCGCTGCCGCCGCCGCTTGCACTTGTGCATCTGAAACTTCATTAACACACAGCGGCAAAAAACGCACCTGCAAGTACACAACGATAAAATCATATATGATCCAGGCATGTTTCATGCAAATTTGCTTTAACCTGCCGCTCTCACGCCGAGTGCAATGAAAATAAACATCTCATTTGACTTCATAATGCAATATTACTTTTACAGTTCGATCCAAAGTGGGACAATATTAAAAATGGATTCGATCACTCGCTTCGAAAGCTCCGATAAATCAATGAGAAGTTTAAATAATACGCAATAAAAGTGAAGCCGCCGATATAGTGTTCCGAGTATTCCATTTCCCGGGCGCGGGCTATTAGGGAGGAGGAAGAAAGCTGCAATCTCTGGAGATTGAAAATCAAACAATGCGAATGTTCGTAACATAATACCATTCGTTATTAAGACACAAATGTGGCATTAGAGGGAAATAAGGCAAAGGCGAAAGTTGCGCCGCGTGGCGCTTGGCGTCTCACAGGGGGAGCGCGCGACACAGAATATGTTTATAGAGAACAGGGTAAGGGGGTAATGTTAGTAATAAAATTTTATACACCTTAATATTTCGCCGAACGATGAGTCGAGGCGTGTGTGAAATTATGTACCTAAAGCGTGGCGGTGAAATTTACTGCCTTTCCGGTGAGGCAAGACACGGCCCGCACTTTTTTAATCTAACAAAAGAAACAAAACATTTTATGTATTTAAGCGTCACATTTTTTATGAGAAATTTTATTAGTTCGATTATTAAGCCGGCGCTGAGCGAAGCTGCATTCGTTTAATCCTTAAAAGCCCCAAGTGAATTAATTCAAATGGGCGATCAGTACGTGTTGCGTAAATAGGCATCCCTTGAAGCTACCACAACGCACTCCGCGCATAGATACGCACAGTCGGGCCACTTCGCGACCAAATAATTTATGTAAATGAAATACACATTACCCCGTCCCGAGTAGGATTCGAAGTACGCGGCCTGACGTGTTTTCAGAACATGTTTATTGCTGTATTTTGTCTTTATTATGTCGTCTCTCGTGTCACTACTTTCTGCTCTGAGTACCGCTGCGCCGTATTTCATAATTTTGTCGCACTCCGCTGCGAATTCATATTTATCACACTCTGAAAGCTATCTAACATAATGCATGCATACAAGTGCCGGCGACAATATTAAAATCGTTTCAAAAAATTTAATATGCCGGTGATGTTCCGTAAGTTTTGAAATTTATGAATCGAAATTTAATTTGAAATAATAAATTTCGCGCGGAAGAAAAATTCAATTAGCTCGCAAAGGGTGCAGCCGAAAACTAAGATCCGTTTTATAAGTTCCAGTGAGAAGTGTTCTAGCACCGCAATTACCAACGCCAAGCTAATAAAAGCTGTGAAGTTTTAGGTGCGGGTTTGGTAAAAATACGGTGTCGCAAAAGTTTTCTTTATTAGTTTCCCCCTTTAATCCGGCCAGGCGTGTCCCAATGTCTTTATGGCGAATTTTCAATCTGTGTCTGGGCGGAAGCCAATAAGAAATCAACTATTTTTCCCCTGATTTCCGTGCATCGGTTCGAGGGGAGATTCGCTTCTTTACGACTTCTTTTACGATTGGAGGTGCATTCGGAATTAGTCCGCGCCAACGGGAGAGCCTTTTCGTGTCTACCAAGACGAATGGTAAAAGGATTACAAAGACAGACTGAGTTTCTCGTTTCGCGTGAAATTCAACGATTTTTTTATGAATTAAGCGGCACATTATAGTTTCTTTCTATAAATTACAAACTTTGTAATTATGGAATTTATTGAAAGTGAGTTATTCGTTTTATGAAAGGCAATTACGGCATATGCAATTAAAAAGTTTGATAATGGACATTCAGAGTAGAAATTACACACAGGGACAATGTCCATACAGCAGCTTGTCTACAATAAAACAAAAAATAACAGCTTTTCCAATCGTTTTTATCACACAGTATCAAACAATAGACCTTTTAGCAGTCACTTTTCTGTCTCAATTCATGAATATTTTTCGAGACAAACGGCCGCTTTTATTATTCAGAAAGATTTCAAGTTGAAATATTCATAAGATAAACATTATTAGAGAACATTAAGTGGCGTAATTGTCCAATAATTCTGCTTTCCAAATAGACGGCCACTCCGTTTCTATTGAAGTTATCAACGCAATTACCTGCGTAATGAAGGTAATTGTCCAAAGCTCTAGAACTGTGCCAGGAGCTGAAGATTTAAACTTTAACGTTCTTGCTAAACCAGCGTTACATTGGAAACACTTTTATAACATTTTATTTACAAGTACCTCAGATATTTGAAACTATCTCACAGTGATTTATACAGGTATAAATAACAACAAGAAATTTAATATCCACATCACAACAATTTATATTATTAGCTTTATCAATAACTTCAGGGAATTTTATACCCATGAGATTTTACGTAGAAATATTTGTGACTGCAAAAATGCTACTTTCTTAAATCCTGACATTGTAAGGATAAAGTTTGTTGCTTTATTAGTGCAGTTCTATTTCTCGTCATTCCAATAAAATATATATAGTATTATTTATCATATATTATATTCGTCACTTGTTTTCAAATATCTAGTTTTAAATTGGTCTACTAATTGAAATCCTGTCTTCAAGATTATTGTTTGATTTCGTTTATTCAACACAATATCTCTACGTTTGAACGTGTTTAAAATCGGTCCACGGTGTTCAAATTTATTTAAAATTTTATTATTATTTCGCGAATACCAAAAACATATCTATAAAAGCGGTGGTAAGGCGCAGGCTCTTCGTTAATACTTTATTACGGTTCGTATGAGATAACTCAGCTGGCTTTTACGACACTCTTTTAATCGCTGCTAAGTTCCATCGACCCGACTACTCTCCCACTAGAGCCTCAACTTTATAACTGTTATTAATATTTTAACTGCATTTTAACTTTAATAACGCATTTAAAATTAAAAGACTGAGTGAACAGTGTGTAAAGGTTCGCTTTTGCGTGAGAAGTTTAAGTCTACTTAAGTATAGAGGGGGCGACGTGGACGTCGAGTGCATTTATAATTTTGCTTTTTTTATGGCTATCTTTGTCAACAGCGTATTTACGTCTCTTTCATTGTTAGACATTTTATTTCGATGAATAAATATAATGGCCCTTTGGTTTTATGCGGTCTCTTATAATATCTATTATTGAAGGTTTTTGATTCAATATTTTTAGGATTCTATACCATACTTTAGCTGGCATTTTCACGAACTCATTAATTTATGTATTTTTTATACTCCATTCACACATACAAACTCAATCAACTCACCTGTGTATAATTTGTAACAATAAACCTTTACTCCGTCTAAATTTAGAGTAATAAAATCAAAACAAACGCACAAAGGCAGAACATCGCTATCGAATCTTCGTATTAGGGAAAATTCATTCGGTATAAGGTACATTATCCACACACGTGTTGCGATTAACTCCGTTAACTCACTTCGACTTGCCGACGCCGGTAACAGAGTATTCACTAGAATCGTGACTAAAATATCATATCATAAGCGACTTAATTCAGTTGCCTTGCGGTAGTCATCTAGCTGTGTAGTGTGTACACGAACATGCCGAGATGTTTCCGTGTTTGTACGGGACAGTATGCCTCACAAGCATTAGCAAATATAAAGCCAGCGCGTTTTAAGAAGTTAATGTCTGGTTTTGCTTTGCTTTTGTTGTTGTTGAGAGTCTTAATTATGAATATTATCAAAGTAGGGACTTAGTGTTAAGAATCGTTAATGTCTATGATGTTGGCTAAGTAAAGACAATGCTTTCATATTCAACATTGAATTACATTTTCCATTGTAAAACTATCACTGTAATCCGCATTGAAAAAGGAACTATCGGAATAAAATATATTTCACTCATAAAAGTTCGGTCGTAAAATTAAAAGTTATAGGATTTGACTGTAAATCCAAAAGCGAATATAAAACTGAAACCAAAATTTTATAGCTTATAAAAGTAGAATCAGCAAATTCGGAAAAGTCCTTTGTAATTTAATTTCTTTAACAATACGAGGACAACCTGTCACGAAACACTGTCGAGCGGTGCGTTCTGAATTAATCCAATCCACGGAATAGGTATTAGAAAGCTAATGGGGCAAAGTTTCATGTAAGCCAATTGTGTGCCGTTAATCTAATCGCCGCTGTGTATAACGATGTTTTGATATCGCCATACAATTGCCAAATGAAAAATACGTGGATTTCCTGCCAACGGTAATCGGCGTGTAATCCATCAACTCGAACGCGCAGTTGCTTACCGAACGCTCCGATTCTGTCCCATTACGTATTGTCACAGTTTAATGCGAATGATGTATGAGTTCTCCCGAAGATTTTTTAGCGCTGATTGATTGTCGGATAATTGATCTTGTTGTAGGAATTGGGTATCAAATTGGAGAGTTGCTTTATCCAGGGCGGACCTAAATCACTCATCATCGCAAAGGAGGCTGTTTTAAAAAAATGAAAAGTGTTAAGGTTGGTATATTATTACTGCGTCAAAAGCGTTAGTTAATGTGTGCCATTAATATGATAGTCACCTTAAAGCGTTTTAATGTGTAAGTTTTTCAACAAAAAATATTCTATAAATCAAAGCCTTGCAAACCTACTAAAACAACTTTACTCCTAAAACAATATAAAACTATTATAGTGTTTGTAATTAACGTTTTACTATCTCGACCATAAAAAGGAAACGAGCAACAGCCATAACCTCTATAGAAACCGTTTATAATATACGTAATTAGTTCCTTCCTAAAATCATACGTATAGCATACAGTCAAAGCACCGCAATAAAATTACAAGCTCCTTCGCCTACTGATTACGGAGTCCATAAAACAGGGAGCCAAGTAGTTTACCCAAACTATTCTTGACCATATTACTTGTGATAGAATCTTTGAAACGTACGCCGCTTATTATAACTTTCTTCCGCGGTGTTCCAGCTGTGAGGGTTCGATGTGACCTCACCCCCCTCTCCCCTCCCCATGTAACCGTGATCATGCGATAAAACAATTATCCAAACGAAGTTGGCTACACGTAACACCGCAAGACTAAAAATGGCGAAAGTTTCCTAAAACTCGAGTAACTACCGGCCAACCTTAATGCCCAAATACAGTAATAAAATCGCAGGAAAAGGTGTAGGTATATGAAATACGAGCACATTTCTTGTTAGTGCGTTAATTAGGAGGAAAAGAAATGAAAAAGGATTTTACACGTGGGGAACACTAAAATTAGCTTGTGGCTTATCACAAATTTTGTCACAAATATCACAAATTTTATAACAATCTATAAACATGGTCACACACACAAGGAAAGAAATAAATGGATGACAAGGCGCAATCTATTCAACGTCTAAGTACTACTGTTACAAATAATATTATAATATCTGACATTTATTAATATATTTCCATATTGAAAATCCTCCAATTAACAGAAAACTAAAAAATTAGTAGTATTGGTTATCAGGACCATTATATTGAACAAAATATTTCACTTAAATGTTCACCAAATTGATACCTTCAGCTTGCGAAGAATTCCGACATATGCATTATAAATTTTAGTTTAATACGAGAGGCGTGCCATAATCACAATCTCGCGCTAAGAAGGCCCTTTGGCCTTTGTTACACTCCACTTTTTTCCTCGCCTGAAATTCCAACGTTTAACGCGTAGAACAATGAACAATGAAATTCTTTAACAAAAAACAAATAAGAGATCGCTAAATATGTTACACTTATCGCTCTACATAAAATTAACTATGTTAAATTACCTATTAATTAAAAAATAAAAACAATCGAATAACAAAAGGCAAGGATTATCAGATCCGGTTGGTTTGTCGTGTTTTGAGTCGCGTGCAGGCTTGCTCGCATCTTGATATACCAGAACCCCCAATAATTATAGTACGCCTTATACCTACTGACCCCGAATGGCCAACACAAAACTCTTGGCTAATTTGCTGATCAGATTTGATATTTTGTTGTGATTATATTTACGATACAGGTATTAACTATTTTTAAAGTGGACCCACTTGTAATCCTAGTTTATACTCGTAATCATTAACAAATTACACTGAATTGTCGAGTGGATTGTAATATACCTATTATATTGTTAAAGCCATGAGTGACGACGTCGATAAAAATATTCCAGTCATTGTTATATTTTACATACATACATACATACATAAACTCACGCCTTTATCCCAGAAGGGTTAGGCAGAGGCGCCACCAGGACACCCACATTTCGCTTTGTATGTTCCGTCCCATGATGTGATAGGGGGCGAGCCTAGCGCCATATCGGGCACAAATTTCTGACTCCGGGCTGATAATGAATAGAAAAACCCAATATCACTTTGCCCGACCCGGGATTCGAACCCGAGACCTTAGCTTTGTAGTCGTACCGTAGTACAACTAAGCCACCGAGGCAGTTATTTTACATATCATCGTAAATTATTTTGTTTATGTACGTTACAATTATGATGCGTAATCAAGGGAGCTTTTAAATAGAAGCTTAGTAGCAAGGATTATAATTTGGAAGCTTTTTTAATACACTCAAATCCGCGTATTATTCTATTGACAAACAAAAGAAAAATAAAGCCGCTTCCATTTGTTTAGAATATTTAAAAGAGCTGACAAAAATGTTGCTGCCTCTCTAGTCACAGAGTTTAGTGATCCACATAGAAGATTGAATGATGAAAAATGCAGCGCCACTGAATATGCGATTTTGGCGGCGGCTATGAAGAATTGCGGGAAACTCGCGGTGTCTATATTTGAAATATGCAACGCTTTGTAGTGCCGAATACGGTGACTAGAAAAATATTTCATCGAACCAGTGACAGATGGTAATGACTTTTCAGAATTCTATACATCGTTTTGGCACCTTTGTTACTTCAATTCTTTTATGGATAAAAGCATGCAAATCCAATGAAAGTACGAAAATAGAAAAAATATATTTAAAGAACTTTCAAGATTGGATTTGTATTGAAAGTTTTGATGGTATACAAAGTTTTACAGTACTATCTTCGAAAATGAGATCCGCCCCATATCTAAATGTTAAGTGAACGTAAAACTAAAATGAAATGGACATATTGAAGCGGCTTCCAATCCTGCTGTCTTCCTTCTAACTGTGCATTGAAGATTTCGAGCTCAATTTAATGGACTTTGACAGACTGGCAATGCTCTTCGGAATTACATGAGCTATAAAAATGAATGCATTCACGCGAACTTCAGTTTGACTCGCTATTATTTCTTTACAAGTATTCAGTATTCATCCAGAGTAATGTCATTTTTACTGTTATAGTAGTACTTGTTGCTTCATCATATTTAAATTCGGATTAAGCCTCAATAGTTGTTTACGCTCGCTAGTACGTGCTTGATATGAAGATTTATATTTTGTTATTCTATCAAATTGCCCGAGTACAAATTTCTGATTTTAATTCGACATACATTGTGTTTGCTTGTTAAGTTCACATTGAAGTGTTTATCTCTTTACTAAGTACCTTACATCAAAACGCTCTCTTTATATTCGGTCAAGATCATCCGATTCAAGTGGAATTAAATATACCAAATGTGCGTCTAGACTATGTAGGTGGAGAATTTATTTGAAATATTACTTTAGTTATTGGAACCATATTTGTCCGTTTATATTTCTTTTATAAATAATGGATTATCAACGACATATTCCAGCCTTAATACCTAAAAGGTACATATAACTAAGACAAGAGTTTTACGGCAAGTTACACTGTAAGCTAAAGTAGATAATAACTTTGATGCAATCTGTATGCATGTAAATTCGTAACAACAAGGTTGCCCGGCGCTTCAGTCGCGTCACATCTTGAACCGATACCTGATTTCTGAATCACACCGCACCTGCCCAATTCCCTGCCGCCAATCTCACTTTTCCAATCCAAACTCTATTTTAGCTTCGAGTAAAATGTTGCAGATCCTGTGACGTTACACCGGTTTGAAAGGGAAGCAGGCGTCTTTCATCTCACAGATTTGGACTTTTAAATATTTGGGACTGAAAATATCGGAGTGGAATATTTAAAATTAAGTTGTATGTATTCTATTAGAATTTATGAATACGCCAGAGAATCAACAGTGATTGTACCATTAGGCTTATTGTGGAATACTATTACAGTATAAATACTAGTGCCAGGTCTAAATGAACTATGAACTCTTACGTTTTTACAGCAACAAAAATTAGTTTAAAAAATCTAAATAATATTTTCAAGTAAAACAAAGAAATATAATGTTAGACTAATATCGCTATGAGTAACATGTAAACAAACATAATGACTCATAAAATTACTCGGTTCATGCCTCAGATGAAGTACACAAAAAAGTAAAAAATCACCTACGAGATCGATATTTGTTCGTACAGGATTGAACTAGCGTGCGTCAACCAACGTCTGGCATCGTGAAAAATGTATTTCATGTAGTGATAGACAGAGTTGACGGTGCCACTGTAAAAATACTCTTAGTTGAACAGTTTGAAAAGACTTCCACATGAGTTGATGGCAACACGATGCTCGACTACACATTACTTTTTATTTACGTCGCACCCGACAGCATGTCGGAAAACTTTTTCAAATACTTAGCTTACATTTAATTTAAAAGGGCAGTCAAGTTCGAGTTTTATCGAATCAGAACATTTCTTAATTGAATTTTTAAATGTTTGAATATTATGAATGATATTTTCGTTCGGCGTGTTTGTGCTAAGCACTTTTCGCTTGACGGTAACTTTTGTTTTATTAGAAAAGTATTTCAGTGAATCACAGAACGTACAAATCAGTAGCAATAACCGATGAACTAAAGCATATATTATTAATTGCATCATTAGTGTCCGATTGAATGGAAATCCTACATTTATTGAACCCATCTATCCTGACATCTTGATCACAATTGATGGCAATGCTCTGTAATAATCCACCTTTGTTCAGTAAAACAGTCCCATTAATTAAGCCCAGTGCCCGTAAAACAGACACATATATCAAAGAGATATAAATGAGTACATTAAATATTAATATAGAATTATAATCCCACCGCGTCCGGGCCAATTGAATATTGAAAAGCACGTCACCGTCGTTTTTCGAGCGCATTTATTTCGTTTAAGTGAAACTAATCTAAAAGAATGGATGGATCTACACTAAGGATAGTTGATCCAGATCATTTATTCAGTCGTGCTCATTCTAAATGCGAAATAATGTATCAATTATTCATTTTATTGATTCTCATTTAAAGTGCTTTGATGCTTTTTTAAATGTTTAAAAATGTTGGTGGAATAACTTTTAGTGAAGCCAATTTCTTTTAAGCCTATTGCGTATTTACGCAGGAATCTTGAAATTGAAACTGTTTTAAAATACATGTATAGATATTAGAAACATAAAAGTTATTACAAAGCTTATTCTTTAATCGGTTCATTAGTAAATTTGTGTCGAATATAAATTATATACAGGGTGTACAAGAGAATGGCGCACTAGCTAAGTTGGGTGCAAGGGCATAATATTAATATGATAATAAAAGAATAATATTTGGAAAATACTTATCCGTTTTGGAGTTATGGCCGTTTAAAGTTTTAAGTATTATCATCACAATTTCGCAAAAAAACAATTGAAATGGGTAAAGAACAAGATTTTAACATATACGTATTTTTTCGTTTCGTTGTTAATTAAATGGTTAACGAAATATACCACGAAAACATTTTTTATCAACAACAAAAATTTCATAGACTTCGCCTTAACATATTTCACAAATAGGCCAGGTCATTAACTCTCAGCTGTATACTTTATCCTTCTCTAATTTTACAAAAATGTATTTTTTGTTTCATTTCAAAGAAATAAAACCGTTAAACAGGGGCGTACTTAGATTTATAGCGTCAACAAATTCACAACATAATAACTAGGTAGGTATAGTTGCATCGTGCATTGATCGAGTTTTTTGTCATTATTTTCCTTAAGGTGTCACAAATCTAAACTCTAAGATACCAATAAATCACGCTGGTCCTCGGTTAAACCATGTTGTACCGTGCAAATTTATTAATTACAAACGTTTTAGTAATACGTTATTTAAATTATCTAAGTAATTAATATTCATTAAAATTTCTTTTTACGCAATTATACTGATAAATAAAAAATAAGATATTAAAATGATTGCAGAATTCGGCCCATTTCATAAAGGAAGCCGAAGGTCACTGTGTACTTGTCGGAACTTTGTCGGAACTAGCGCGGCTTGATTATTCTTCCTTTGAGCTCGCCGCTTCCGAGTTTGAGTGACACTAATACCATTGGCGGTGTTTTGTGTGCGTTACTCAAAGGATGACCGCCACGTTAGGGTGTGTTCACACTTCACACTTAGTACAACTTAATTTGGTTAGGTACTTGGATAATTAGAGTTACGTAAAAACGGAAGATCATAATGGATTGATAAAATGATCGTTACTCTCCCCAGAGATATTAATCTTATTTAAATATGTTAAAATAGTTACATAATTTGATCCGTTCAGTTACAAGACCGCCTTTGCTTATGATTTAATTAATATTAATAATGATGTTGCTTTAAAGTGATGAAAATGTTCTAAAATCTCATACTACAAGCGAAATTTAAAAACTCATTGCCGAATAAATGGAGTTTACTTAAGAAATAGAATATTATGATATTAAATTAGTGATAACAGTAAAAACTTGTATCCATTTTGGAAAAAAAAATATATTATGAAATGAAATAGGTGTAAAGGTGTCTAATGTGAACAAGCCTTTATTTTTCGTTTTTCAAAAAAAATATTTATCTTTTATTAGTTGAATTCGGTCTACGTTCGGGTGTACATGTATTTGTCGTGTATATTAGTATTAATAACTCGTGTTCAGTTACTTTGATTGAATTTTATCAATTTTGACGTAGGTACGGAATATCCCATGGTATTTATTGTGAAGTGTTAGTTTAATATCTAAGTGTATTTCGGGAATTGCAATGACGATAAGTTCGTGGCTAAAACGGTAGAATACTTTAGTGAGTTGTGCAAAATTTCTCGAAGTTGAATCAAACAAGTTGCATCGGAAGACCGAGCGACGGCTCTATGTACACATAGTACTTTTTACGTGTCTAATGAAGTGAATTATAAACGTAAAAGTGTTGTATGTTATCAAATTGTAACAGTGCTTTCGTGTGGGATTTTGGCAGGTCCAGCACGTACCTCCTTACCTAAGGTACCTATTTACGGCTTAAATTATAGGGTTAGTTATTATTTATTTTATGATCATTAGCGGCACTTAAGCAGTACGCTTGAATTATTGTAGGTCTTCTGCCCATGTTCTCTAGATACCATATTCTACGGTTCGTTCAATGCTAAATTCTTATTGCCTAATTATGTACACTAAGTGGCGTAGCAATCATGTAGTTTTAATCACCTATTATAGAGAAGTATTCCTACTTATCTGTTGTGGAGCGACCCGTTCAGTTGTAAGGTTCAATCACTTTGGCGTAATATGTTAAGGGGAAGCACGTGTGATGGTAATTCTTGATTTCTCGGCATCTTTGTTATTATCAGAGTACGCTACGAAAATGCATCACAATCTAAACGTAATCACGATTTACTAAAATGTATATTAGCAGGTGCGCCATTCTCTTGTACACCCTGTATATTTTGTTTAATTAATTGTATAATTAATTTATTTATTATATTTATGTTTGCCGGTGATGAATACAATTTTGCTTTATTAAGCAAAATACTATTCCGGCTATTATAAAAAATAAACTGCGTAAGATCGTATATTAAGGTACGTTACTACTGCCTCAGTGGCGTAGTTGTACTACGGTACGACTACAAAGCTTAGGTCTCGGGTTCGAATCCCGGGTCGGGCAAAGTGATATTGGGATTTTCTATTCATTATCAGCCCGGAGTCAGGAATTTGTGCCCCATATGGCAGATAGGCTCGCCCCCTATCACATCATGGGACGGAACATACAAGGCGAAATGTGGGTGTCCTGGTGGCGCCTCTGCCTACCCCTTCTGGGATAAAGGTGTGAGTTTATGTATATTTGTATGTATCGTATATTATAACAATATATCATATCCGATAAAAACAATCAAACTTAATGAAAGCTAACCCCAAATGTTTCAATTTTAAAATATTCATAGCGCGACCGCCCGATAACTAATTTTAATTTGTATCTTTCCAGATCATGTTCGTGAATTCTCCTGCGGCACGTTGTACTACCGAACCTTCTTCGTCGACTCCAAAAGGGATGCTCTCTACGTCGGCGCTATGTGAGTTCATATCCCTTAACATACAACTAATTTCTTCAGCAACACTTAATTTAGCTATTTGTGAATTAATTTATTTAAACTGGGACAATAAATATAGATAATATTCTTATGTCTTAGGATGGCGAGCGCAGTGGAATGCCAAGAATTACTTTGTAATTCATGATGTTGTTTGGTTTTGCTACTGTCCATGAGCGGTCATATCGCTTACCATCAGGTGAATGGCATGCTCGTCTCGCCATTCATCGCAACAAAAAACAATATTGCTAATGACAAGTCTCTCATAGCCAAAGGAAAAAGACTTGCCAATTAACATAATCTTCGGCTACATTACCTACATTTTTTTACATATTATTTCTTCTTAGACTTTTTTTCAAAAAAGAAACACAACTCGACTTTAAAACACTCTACCTATGAGCGTACACACTTCTTAGTATTGAATACAAAATAAAAAAAAAAAACCTCTGGGAATAATTTAGTTCTCGTAAATGTGAAATAAGAAGGTTTTCCGAAAAGCGTATATTTCAGGAAAATGATCGATCAATCCAGAACGCAATTTCATGGAATATTTATTTATCTTTTATAGCCCCTGAAACAAAAACCAATTCGTTCAATACAAATCGAATAGCTATTTTTACGAGTAAGAGCGGCGGTGTATCAGTTTTACCTTCCGTAGCTCGGCAAGCGATTAGCCAACCGCGCATGATCCGTCTGCTCGGATAGTTCCCGTACTACACTCGTCTACAACCCAAAGGTTTGATGGATCAGTAAAGGTCGTCTTACGCCGGTGATTCAATAAAAAGAGGTGATATAGGTCAATCGTGTGTGTCACGAAGGCAGCTAATTTTGTTCGGGGAATATCGTAACTGCCGCATTTTCAGCAATAAAACGATTCTTCTATAAACGTTATGGTGGCTTTAGCACAACTTTGTAACGTATCCCTTTTGCCCGCAGTGGATTGACTCAACTTTTCCATTCAAACATTCTATGTTAAGAGTTTTATAACATTTTATTTTTCTTACGAAAGTTTTTCTCTTCCAGGGATCGGTTGTACCGGCTGAATATGAATAACATTAGTGCGTCGCATTGCGAAGTGAGTAAACATTTCATTTTTACTACCGTTGTATGTTGTTTTATAGCCTCGTTTTTACCACTTTATTTTTCTTTACAGAGAGACTCGATCAATTTGGAACCCAGCAACGTGGCACAATGTGTATCAAAAGGAAAATCAGAGGTGAGTTTATTCAATATCTAATTGCCGAGAGAAACAATTTAATTGCCACCTCCGTATTTCTTGGGGAATTACTCATAACTAGCACTATTTCCATCAAGAGTTAATCCCATTTTTAACTGTGAGCGGCGGGCGGCGAGCATATTTCATAGCAGGGGGCTTACAGCCACACTGCTTCGCTATATTAAGGCCGTTAATTTTGATTTACAATCGCAACGTAAAAGCAATATTTGTTTTATTTCTCGGCGGCGGGAGGCTGTCTCGGAGATCGGGAAAATTGTGATTATCCGAATACGCCACCGTTACTTTACCTGATAATTCTGCAACACATTCACGTGATATACGTCTAATGCAAATGTTATTTTTATTCTAAATCCGCGGCGACGAAAAATAATTTTTATTTTTTATTACAATGAAGAGTTGTCTGGCACATTTCTCGCGGTTATATGAATCGTGAAAATGCTGTTCTGCATTATGATGTAAGAAACGCTGCGTAAGTATAGATTGGCAAAAAAATGTGAAAATAAATGGAGGCGCCACTGAGCTGTTTATATGGCATCCCTGTATAGTTCGGTTTTTAGTTTTGATACTTACCTATTTTAAAATAAGATAATAACATTAAAATAAATATAATTCAATCAAATAACATTATTTAATAGCGGATAATGAACTAAAATTTTAACTTGAATAGTCACTATCAAAACGTATAAAGATCGAACCCGATTTACTGGTGGTAGGTCTCTCATATGTGAGAGGCCGCCTGGGTAGGTACCACCGCAATGTCTATTTCTCCCGCCAAACAGCAGTGTAAATGCACTGTTGTGTTCCGGTTTGAAGGACATTGTAGCCAGAGTAACTACTGGACATATCGAGACTTAACATCTTATGTCTCAGGATGGCGAGCGCAGTGAAATGCCAAGCAATGCCTTGTAACTCATGGTGTTGTTTGGTTTTGCTACTGTCCATGAGCGGTCGTATCGCTTACCATCAGGCGAATGGCAGGCTCGTCTCGTCATTCATAGCAATAAAAAAAAAAAAACCCGATCGAAAATCGACTCTTGATTTTAATTTAAGACTGAATGTTGGCAGGTGTTAGGTGTATCTAAAATTATTAAAATATTACTTTATTTGGGTGACATATTTACAGTTTGACATACGAGTTACGATAAAGGTGTGTTCGTCTTATTATAAAAAGAAAACCAAAATTTATTCATTATGTCGGTTTATTTAGAATTTTTAATAACAACATTATAATTTTCAAATCAAACATTTCTCAGTGTGTCCTTCATTCTGAGAAACTGTCCTCTAAATATTCGATATCCGAAAAATCTATATCCATATTATCATGACTGGTGCTGGGTCGATAATCGTCCACATCATCTGATTCAGAGGAACTCGTACTGTCGTCTTCAAGATTAATTATTATTTTTTCAATATTCTCATACAGTGTATTCTCTCTCTCGTAATATTCGTCTTCAATTTTTTGTATGTGAAGGCATGAGTCTCTCCAATTTTCTTCAGTTATTTCTTGAAATGCACGCTCAGCTGCATCCTAATGAATCAAAAATATTTAAGTTATTACATAAGTGAAACATAAATTGTAAATTTTAATTTCAAAATTACTCTTTGAATAAACAATTTCATACCTTAATATCAATATTCCCTACATTATGAGCTGCAATTTTATGTTTGGCTATACCCCATATAAGCTCAATGGGATTTAAGTCGCAGTGGTAAGGTGGAAGCCTTACCACTGTGTGCCCATATTCACCTAAAAGCTCATCAATTTCGTATATAGGAGCTGGCTTGTAGCGCTTTACCAACATCAATAATTGTGGTTTTATTAAATTTATATCAAATGATATGTTGTTGTTTGTCAACCACTCTCTTATATCTGATATTTTAGAGGCAGAGGTGGGTGCTTTATTTAATACCACCGAGTGGTAGGGGGCATTATCCATTACCACAATTGATGCAGGTGGTAAATTGGGTATTAATTTTTCTTTTACCCACTTGGTAAAATTACTTTTATTCATTTCGGAATGATAATCCGAGTTTTTATTTGTTCCAGTAAAAATTAGTAATCCGTTAGGAATAAATCCCTTTTCACTACCGGCATGAATTATAATGTATCGTTTCCCTTTGGACACATTTTGTTTCAGACCGCTCACATTTACTGACTGCCAGCATTTTTTTAATTTATAGGATTGGTGAATATAACTTTCATCCAAATAAATAACATCTTTTCTGAGTTCCTCAGGTAAATTCCTGTTATCAATTATGATTTTTAAATAATCCCTCCGTTTTGCCGCAATATAAGGTTTTTCCATCAAAGCACTTCGTTCGGACTGGCATTTCTTGTACTGAAATCCCAGTGATTTTAGAACTTTTCTCAGATGTTCTCGACTTCCATTAAAATTTAGTTCGTCCCTTATCACCGGAAGTAAACTTCGCAATGTTGGGACCTGAAAATAAAGTAAATACTTAGTTATAGAAAATATTCATATGTATCCAACAATATAGCAATTGAATACAAAATTATTATTCCTCTTTATTTTAAATCTTTTATTTTTTATTTTTATACATATAAGTAATATAAAAACAAAATGCATATAAAAATATTATTATTATAAAGATTTTTATTATTAACTATAATATACAAGGTAAATTACATTAATGTAGTACCTGTTTTCTTACTGTGTAGAAGAACTGAACTTTTTGCCTGATGGCACATAAATCAAAGTTGTCTAATTCCTTTTTCGGACGACCTTGTTTATTTTTTCCGGGTGTAGAGAATACACCCTTATTTAGTTGCCCTTCACGAGCAATTTTTCTAACAGTACTGACAGATTTGCCTGAAAATTATATAGAAATTAACACATGTCGCAGCTTCTGACGCCCACAACAGAACTTAAGATTCGATCTTAGTGTGGGGTCAGAACTATGTATGTAACTGTTGGGTGTTTATTACTATTATGATAAAAACTCCACTTTTTTAAATCAGAAATTGTGTTCAAAAATATAACTAATTATTGGTGAATCAAGCAAAAAAGTATCAAGTTGTGGTAGTCAATCTGTAAACTGATTCTATGACTTGAATGTAAACATAACCTAAAGGCTTGATATTAATATTGCTAATTATGAAAGAATACGTAGGACAAGAATTAAAAACCACTTTATATCCATAGAATAATATAAGATTGACTGAAATATAACAAAATAAACTTCCACTTACCAGTCATATCGGCGGTTCTTTGGTAAACATCGTTGAGGTCCGATAAAATTGTTTTTGCTTCTTTTTCTGCTAGACAGCGTCGGTAAACTTTATAAATAATTTCCCTTGCGGAACTTCTAATAGGTTTATTCATGTTCTATCACTAGCCGCTTCAAATAAAGGTTCTTACTGCAAATATTTGACTCAAAGCGAAATCTTCAGCGCGGAATGCAACGAAAATTCACAAATGTCAAAGATGTGGCCAGGTGAAATAAAGATTAGTTCCATTTTTACACTTTCTTGCCAATCTATATTTATTTATATTTCTTTGTTGACTCACTCATACATGTTTATGTCTAATAAGAAAGTCATAAAGCTCACATACAGAAATGGAATGTCTCATGCGAAATGTATAAAGTCTCGATGTGGGCTGTAAAACCTCCGAGCGACTCTAAAAGGTGTACATCACAAAAGGCAAAAACATGTAAAGGCAGATCCCCGAATTCACAGCGAAAATATTGCGGTAACGCGCTCATATAAAGCGCGGGAATAAAGGGTCAAATTCCCTAAATACAGCGAGCAATAGCAATAGACCACATGGTACACCAACTCTTCCGATGGCGAAAAAAGTAAATTTGTTTTATTAGTATCAAAGAGGGCTATAAAAAAGAAATATCCCCGAGTCTATCACCTCGATCGCGGATGGAACGGCTACTCGTGAAAGCTATAATCAAAGTTTCTCGCTGTCGGCGAGTTTTCTTTTCTCTAAACACGATGTCGTAACATGAAAAAGGCTGGAAAAATGCCGTCGGCACATTCTGCGAGGCCACCGGGCGTCCCGTCGCCGCTTGTTGTTTTAACTCGCCGCTCTTTGGGACGCTATTAGAGAAAATTTTCCGGCTTAGCTAAATCACGACATCGGAATATATTTAATACACAATTTATGATCGGATATTTGTTCGTCTAACGCTGTGATACAAAATGCATGAATTTCAAATGAGAACGCACAGTTTGAATTAACTTTTGTATTTGTACTGCCTCTTTGTGCAAATACAAAATGATTTACTAGCCACTAAATTGCATTTCATACAAATATGTTGTATCAGCATTCATTAATTACTAATGATTACTAAAATAAAAACTGTGTTTCCAGACTACAATGTAAATTTATATGTTAGCTTATTGATCATTATTAGTGATAATACTCGACATTAGATATAAAGATAAAATTAAACGCAGGCTTGAAATTTTCATGGAATAATACAAACTGTATGTACCGTACTGTATCAGCCCATATAGGTCCCACTGCAGGGCACGGGCCTCCTCTACAATCGAGAGTATAATTGAGAGGGATTAGGCCATATAGTTATAATACAAACTACAATTGAATATAATATTGAAAGCCGATTACGAACTCCGGTGATATATTAAAACATGAAAGATTAAAATATATCATATGATATAACATATTTAATTTTTTCTATATTACTATGTTTCCTTAATAATTCGACGCAGCACTATTGCGGGGACAGGAACAATTCTGCACCGACCAGGGAATTTATTACACAAGGAAATGGCATAATACATCATAATTTTACTTTAGAATGCATGAAGCACCATTAAAGTAGAAATGTGTTATATGTATTAAAACAAAATAGCGATATATTCACCAAGAGAGTTTTAAATTGCATTCCGAATTGCCGAGACAATAAAGAATAACATTTTAAAGCTAAGCGACGTGACTAATTACTATTTAAACAGCAAATTAAACTTGAAATAGAAATCTCACAAAGACGTATTTTACGAGCGCTGTAAAAACTAGTATCGTGTTGAAAGCAATAAAAGCGTTCTGCATTCGAAATGCAAATCAACGTTCTTAAATTCCTAATAAAAACCATTATAGAAAAACAAGAAAAAGAGCGTTCCAGTAGAAAAACGCGAGGAAAGCCGGCCGTAAATCTACTTACGTACAAAGTGGCGAATAATTAACGAAATGGTCCAATCGAAGGCATTAGTTCCGAGTGAAGTTATGCGCGAGCCGCCGACTAAGTGCCGTTAAAAGAAACTTAGACGTGGGCCTGATTGTTCTCCTGCTTAATTCTGATTGTTTCTGAGTGCAAAACAGTTTTCCGTTCACGTCAGTACGACGGTTCAACGTTCAGAGTATATTAATCCGATAATTACTTTAGAACAATCTCTCGCAAAGTTACCTCCGCGCCGCCGAACCAAAGAAACGTGGAGCGAACTTTTTATTAAGAAACAAAGCACTTCGTTAATTGCTTGCTTGCACGTGCCTATTTATGTGGCAACTTTTGTTCGCGAGCGTACTACAATAAAACACGTGCTCTACAAGTTTATTTATCCGATGCTTATTTATTCCTTTTGAATACTGGATTATCCAAGACCAAGAGTTTTGATTCCTCTATCATTGAATTGGGTTTTTGGTAAAATGATCTACATAATAGCTACTATGCAGAGAGCTATTATTATTATTAAGCAAAGACTACTCGAATCACAACCGAGTTAAACTAGTTCACTATGAAATTTAATACCTACATAATATTGGGAATAGAAGATGTTTGATAATGTCGGGAAGAAAATATAGGAAAGAAAAAATGAAGGGACCACCGTTAGTCTTCTGTATATCTTATATCTTACTGATTGCTGAATTGTTAACTTACTGACTGGCTAAGCTGATTAAAGAGAACCTGAAAAAGTATCTTTTATTTTCAAACAATATTAAATTTATTAGTATTTAACAAAATAAATGAAATTTAATAAAAATATATATATCCAATTACCATACGACATAAAATTAAAAACATGATATTCCATTGAAAACGCGTCCGTGCGACGTCAGGAAAATTAGTTTCAACCCGCGTCCAACCACAAATACTTCGTCGCAATTTATTTCAAAACAAGCACTCTTTTTCACACCTCAATGCAGGATTCCTTTAACGTTTTCACTGCCCATAATTAGTGTATTGAAACAATATTTATGTAAAATTGAATCGCGTATTTTGTTATTGGTGATGAACTGGTGTATCTTACACGTCTTCTTTCGTGGGTATCAGAATGTACGATGGAAACTTTTATTCGACAAACCCAGCATCGAAACAATTTTGCGTTTTTGTCAGGTATAGTAATCGGAATTATGGACTTTAGTTCGCATCTTTGACTTTTTGTTTCACAACCTGTGCCTAGAAAAATTATATTCCTATTTAAAAAAATGTACTCTGGTATTTTAATGTAAAATATGATATTAAGGTAAAATACAAATCAATTCAAAAACAAATTGTTATATGTATATATAAAGAAATACTAAAAATATTATTCAGTCTGTATCTCGTTCGTATCAAATGAAAACAGGTGGTACAATTGGCAACAAAACAAACTAAAATTAAATAAACCGCAGCATCGAAACCCGTCATTTTTGAGCATAAAATGTCCAGTTTTTTAAATGAAACTTTAATGAACTGAAATGGACCAATACAGGCACTGTTTTACCCAGTAAAGCGAGCAACGCATATTTCTGTCGTTTGGAATATTAATGTCCCGTTTAATATTTATGTCGAACGCAAATTTGCATAATCACGGCGTGCGAACGCTCATACACACTCACGAGCTTTCACGAATTACTATTATTTCAATGAATTTTGCCCGAGGCACTTTAATGTGAGGTACATATTCGGAATTGCGCTGAGGAACGGATTCACCAAAAGCAATTTTTGGGATAAATTAACCCATTCCTTTTTTGTATCGATTCAGATTCAGATTCAGATTCACTTTAATATTCAACATGGATATTACTTGACGATTATTCTTGGAGCCTATAGAGCATGCGTAATTAAAACATATACGCTACACGCTTTTATTAATTTGATAATTTCTGAAAGGGTTTGTAGGAGGCTAGTCGTAAAATAATAAGGCAAATCTTAATGCAACTCGTATGCAAAATATAATATCGACTCCATGTAAGTTTGGACACGCGGAATATAGCGAGACAATTAAAAACAATGGTTCAACTGTCAAAGAACAGCACGGTTCAATATTATAAAAAAAACGTGATTTAATTACAATATTGGAGTGTAGAAATGGAGTGAATTTTCACGTAGCACCGTTTCCCGAGTGTCTCAAATGGCATCGGCTTCGTATTTCATGGTGAATGCTCGCCGCGCACCACTGGCGTGTTCGGTTCGGTTCGTTTCCTTTGCAAGTTATTTTTGTTTCGTGTCGATAATGAAACGGTTGGAAATTTCGCAAACTGCTACTTATTTAGCACGTTGCTGCGCAGTATGTTTTTTATTCACCGGGTCACGTCAACTTCTCGGTATTGCTCGTCTATTTACTTGATGGCTTTAATGCTTCTACTTTAGGTAATCTTACCTTATCTTTACAAAAATCCTTCTATTACGAAAAGTTTTAATGTTAGTATTTTATCATATCACCAAAAACTATAGAGCTGCGCTGAATAAATTTAGTAATTAGTATCGTAGAATATGATGAAATGCTAATACCCTTGATTGCGGACTAAATTTTCTATTTTTTGACTTAAGACTCTGTGCAACATGTATCGTAAAAACCTGACTAACTCACCCTATGTGAGATCTCCGGATACCTTTCATATCACCGTGGACTTAGAGCTCTTCTTCCACTTCTTTGCAAATGTAATCAAATTATATGACGATGCACGTTTACTGCAGCTCTTTATTTCTTGAATGTTCTACATCTCAACATAATAGAAGTCTTTGGTTTCCTATTAGGATATACTTAGATTCAAATAATTAACAGAATTTGTGTTCACAGCATTTCGACTGCCGAAACCACGTCCGCGTGATTCAGCCGATGGGCGATGGTTCTCGTCTCTACGTCTGCGGCACCAACGCTCACAGCCCCAAGGATTGGGTCCTATATGTAAGTAATTTTATTTTATATAAACAATAATTTCAATCGGTTTTATATCGTACATAAAACATTTTTTCCTTTATCAAAACACAAAACCGCACTTTAGACATCGTATTACTGACTTAAAAATTGAGTTGGGCTGGCAAAAGACACGTGACTGTGTTATTATATCACAGAAATAGATATTTGATTTCTTTTCATCCCATGTAGGTACTGGTCTTTATCAGCGATTATAATTAATCGAAGGATTGTAAGAATGTCCTTGCAAAGTATTGAGACCCGGATAACTGAAGCGTACATACAAAAAAAAAAACAAACTACTACTAACAAAATACTACAGCTTAAAAACATTCTCACAAAATTGCAGCTCCTAAAGCTAACAACGACGACATTATCTCGCATAACGATCTCTATCACGTCTAACAAAAGAATTTTGGCGGCCAACCGTACACAAACAACAAAATAGGAAACTATTATCTGAAGACTGCTCCATCCGATACGTACATGAGCCTTGGATGGAAGCCAGCAACGCAACAGATCCCCAACAGGTTCCAATACATTGTATGCGTGTATACAAGCCATTTAAATCTGTTAGGGTTACACGCATTTATTTCTAAAAAAATCTCTAGATACTCAAATTTTCTAGAAAATTCGATAAATAAGTATGGTGATAGAATTCTTGTATGCCCGGATAAAGATCACTGTTTACCACAGTGACCCACGTTAGTATGTCGTGTTTCAGATTTAGCTTGTGTAAAGCGGGTTTTTATTACGCTTATTTACCGGGCAATAGCTTCTCTATTTGAATTGTAACATGTCATCAAGAGCATTGCAGTCACTTTGACGTGGGACTAAATAAATATTTTTTTAAAAATGTCTAGAAATCTGTAGATATAAATATATCCTTAGTAAAAATTTAAAATATTATACGTTTATTGATTTTTAGTTATGGAAATACCAATACTGTTATGAAATGTCAAAGTTAGTAATACCTGTAAGAGCTATTAAGAATAAATATAACATCAGAAAATATGTAATCAATATTTTTTGCCAAAGCTATTATAACATATACAAAGCTTGTTAAAAGTGAATTGCGTCTTCTGCTATATCCTTACTTATCACTTGAAAATAAGAAAGAAAATGTAGCAAAACTTAAGTCCATTTCAAAGGTCTAATTGCGTAAAAATGTTCCTCCCTTTTGTTTTATAGATTCAATGGCAGACAGTTTTAAACGCTCAGAATTTTTCTTTCCATTCAGAAGTAGGGAAGGTAATCGGTGCTTATTGTTGTCAATGTTTTATTATTTTTTACTGGAATATTTAAAATGAGTTGTACATTTAAAATAGAGAGGTTATTTGAGCACAGTCGATGAAAAAAACACTGATGTTTGATGTTTGATTTTACATAACACATGTGTCGTTAGATAATCCAAAACTAAAAGTAATTTACATATTACGATAACTATCGGTGCTATAAAAGAAGACAAGCGAAACTTTCAACGTTCCTTTGCATAGAACGCTAAAAACATTTTCTATTACATTAAACCCGCCATTACATCGATTAAAGTCGCTAATGCCCCTCTGCGTGCAGTTAGGTGCAAGCGCTTGTAGCGCTGCCAGTACTTCCAACTACGAACCGCGACAAATTTCACGGACAGTGAATCTAAATGTCGTCCTAAGACGAGCGAAGATTTTTCCTCGTCTGAAAATTTCTAACCGAACGGCTGCTATAAAGCGAATTCCCAATGACTATATTTATGCGCCAACGTATTTCTGCCGCAAACATTTTAAAATTTCATATTTCTCACATGTTTGTGCCATCATTTTAGGTTTGCAAGCGCCGTCCCTACGCGCGGCGATAAGTGGAGTTATTTTCATAAAATTATTTTAAAAGTCGTAAAGCGAGCTCTCCACAATAGGTATCGAAAGCAGACCGCAATAAATTTGGCCGGTACCCCGCGCACCTCACACTTTTCCTGCTCTTGACTTTCATATAATTTTATGATCTATTGGCGGTCGTTTTGACCCTTCACACGTTTTATCGCGGTTCAGACACGGGTTTTATCGCCGTTTTTCAAATTCCCTGTTTAAAGTATGCATAGGACGAGTTTATTGAAGATAAAATATACAACCAACATGGATAGTGCATCCTGTGTGCCATCACTTCCTTTATGCGCGGATTTGATGGCCATCCATAGCAAGGGAGTTCATGATATCGCATAGGGTCTCCTATTGAAATATATGAGGATAGACAAATCTCATAAACATTCAATTTGGAATGTATACGTTAGTAATAGGCTTCGTGTAATAAACTAAAACCACTGCCGACGAGGACGTTCAATCCGAATAACGAAGACACATACACTGATATAGCAAATTATCTTTAGAACTCATATTGTTTTCAATACAAGTGTAGCGGATAAAATCTATCCAAACAAAACCAAAAGCCGGTAATAAAATTAATGTACATACATTTCCTAAAATACCATTTGTTCTCACCCTAAGATTGGAAAGTAAAGCGATACATTACCCGCAAAAAGTGAAGAAATTTAAGAGCAGATATAAATCTTTGTATAAATCGGAAAATTCAGTCTAATAGCGTGGCAAAAATTGAAAATATATCATATATTCGTATGTGGGGGAACATTGAACGAGGCTGTGTTGATACGCGCCGCCCGATCTTTTGTACAGAGCACACTGGCAAAACAGAGATAGTTGGTCATTTAAATATGAGCGAACTGTTGAACCGTCTTAATTCCCTTTGGAAATTGATTTAATTAACTTTTATATCGCCCTCGAGCATACGCTTGTAAAATAACATTTAATTAATTTTATATGGTAATGAGTTGATTAAACACGCTTATTTATTACTTAAAGTTTGCAACGTGTTTTTGTGTAGGTGTGTTGCAATTGTTTTCCCTAGAGGATAGTTTCAAGAATTAAACGTATAAATTAGAATAAAGTTTTAACCTTGAAGACATTTCCATAATAAGAGTTTCAGAATTTAAAATCATTTCATACTTCGTTTCATTTTCATTTTACATTTTGTTTATATTGTTGTTTTATCAAGCTTGCCGTTTGTGTTTTAATATTACTTGTCTGAGGATCGGCAATGTAGATTAATTATTATTAGAGCACATATAATTATATTTCCAATCTTTATTAAAAATATACAGGAGGCTTACAATTAACAATATTCAGTTAGACATATCGAATCCCACAATCAAAAATGAAATAAAGTGTCACTTTAAAACATCACAGCGAACAGTTCTCTGTGCTTTGAGTAATACGTCCATCCCCTCGCAACGTTTAGGGCGCGTCAGTTTCAAAAATTGAGTGAAATCGCATGTTCGCTGCTGATAGGGCGATATGCGACTTGCGGCCGGAGACGCATCGGACCGGCGCAAAACTAACCGAACAATTCATATTTGTTGCAACCGCCAATTTATATCTATTCTGTTACAAATGGCTGTTCGCTATTGGACGTGTATTGGAAACAAATGACTCGAGCGTTTGTGTTCGAACGTTGACGGTTATTGTTTTTTTTATTTTTGCAAAATTCGGTTCAGGCTGGAATGCGCTCGTTTAGCCGCTGCGATAGTTGAAAATTGCCGCGAATGATTTGTATGCCCGGAAGAAAATAAATTATAAAACTGTGTTCATCTACGTGCGCCATTATTTAATACTAGCTTCTGCCCGCAAACTTCGTCAGCGTGATTAACTTTATTTGGTACTTTTCATCCCGTCCCGTCCCATTATATCCCGCCCGTCCCATCTCATTCTCACTCAAGGCATGTAATCCAGTCCCATCCCATCCCTCTGAGTATAAAAAGTAACAAATATATGGGAATTCCTTCCTCATCCCACGGGAACACTTAATTTTTCGGGATAAAAAGTAGCCTAAGTGTTAATCCAGGGTGTCAGCTACTTCCATATCAAATTTAATTGAAATCCGTTAAGCGGTTTTTGAGTTCATCGCGCACAACCGCACAGACAAACAGACAAATATACTAAAAATCATTTTTTTTATTACGTTAATACAGACCCCCATATTAGTTTTTCTCATTTATCTTCCATAATACAAAGAAACACCCTGTATGTAAATAAGACATATACCAGTTTTTAAGTTGGACTTGTACCTATATAATTGTGAAAACCGCATCTCATTACGTGCGGTTGTTTTTGAGTAGTGTGCAAGCAAACAAAAAGAAACACTCTGTATGTAAATGAAATATATACCAATTTTCAAGTTCGACCTGCACCAATATAACTGTGAAAACTGCATCTCATTACGTGCGGTTGTTTTTGAGTAATGTGCAAGCAAACAAAAAGAAACACCCTATATGTAAATGAAATAATACCAATTTTCAAGTTCGAACTGCACCAATATAACTGTGAAAACTGCATCTCATTTGGTGCGGTAGTTTTTGCGTGATTTGCAAGCTAATACAAAGAAACACCCTGTATGTAAATAAGATATACACCAGTTTTAAGTTGGACTTGCACCTATATAACTGTGAAAACCGCATCTGATTTGGTGCAGTAGTTTTTGAGTAATGTGCAAGCAAACAAAAAGAAACACCCTGTATGTAAATGCAACATATACCAGTTTTTAAGTTGAACCTACAGCAATACAACTGTGAAAACCGCATCTCATTTGGTGCAGTAGTTTTTGCGTGATGCGCAAGCAAACATACAGACAGACAGACAGACAGACAGACAGACAGACAGACAGACAAAAATTCTAAAAAAAATTGTTTTGGCTTCTGTTGCTGTTAGAAAGACCCCCCGCGTTAAAATTTCTCAAAAATCTTCCATGTACAGACATCGACCATTTACATTTTTATTATATGTATGTATAGAGTATAGATGAAGTATGCGTAAACCGGCCTGTGTTTATTGTTTTTGACAGTGGTTTGTGTATTAATATTTTGGAAATGACTAGATCTGTTATTACTAATATTATTAAAAATAAATGAATTGTAAAGCTCTTGGTCCTGTTTGATTACGTATGAGATGTCAAATGGTTTATATAAAAATATTTAATTATAATTATTCTAAAACTTCATAATTATTTTGATGGCAAGTTTTAACTCAATTTTGTATTGTATCTTATAAATACGTTAAACGTATGTTACAAAAACCTTTTAAATTAAAGTGATCCCGATAGCCGAGATTCTACTTCATTTTAAATTTCCGGCGTATATCGAAAATATTATTAACAGTTCACGTAAATCCACAGTATTATTCAATGAACTGCACAAACAAAAATGTTTGCACCGAGCAGATAATGATTGCAGATAAATGTAATCCAAAATGAATGGCAATTTCAATAATGTGTCTATTATAGTGTCGGCCTAATGACATGCATAAACTTTTTCAATATCAATAGCGCAAGCGAAAATCGGCTTTATAGTAACGTATTTCGCTTAAATCCTTCCAGTTCATTTGGTATCTGTGACGAAAAACAGATTTAACGCTCAATTTAAATGGAAACAATCAATAAGCGGGACTACGCGTTTTTATTCCGACGAGATGAATGTGATGTGTTTTAAATCTGCTATTTAGGTACATACAAATCGCTATTCCCCTGGAACAGGTAACAAACGATCCATTCTTTTATTTTTTGTCTGATCACTTCCGTTCGTACTACAGCTCTGCCGACCAGGGTGCTAAATTGTCTCCGTGATTTTTTTAATCTTATTTTTTTGTTTCTCAGTCCTGATTGAAACATTTTAAATATTTAAAACACTATACTTCAATTGCTTTGAGAATTGTTTTGTTGTCTCTTTGATACTTATACCTGTATTGATAAGTTTTTAAATTTTTTTTTTCATTGCGATGAATGGCGAGACGAGCATGCCATTTGCCTGATGGTAAGCGATACGACCGCTCATGGACAATAACAAAACCAATCAACACCATTAATAACAAAGCAATGCTTGGCATTCCACTGCGTTTGCCATCCTGAGATACAAGATGTTAAGTCTCAATATGTCCAGTACCTAGTTACTCTGCCTACAATTTCGTTTAAGCCAGAACACAACACTGCATTTACACTGCTGTTTGGCGGGAGTTTTAGACATTACAGTGGTACCAACCCAGGTGGCCTCTCACATAAGAGAGACCTACCACCAGTTAAATATAGATTACATTGTACATCATCATCATCATCATCATGGTCATTTCAGTTTGTATCTATGCACTGGTGGATAGGTCTCACTAACATTTTGCTTCCTTCCTTTAACTAAATAAACGCATGAGGGTCGTTAATTTAAAATTGAGAATAGTATTTCATATCAAACAGCAAACACACTTTAATAAGTATAATTTTTACAGAATATTCCTAATCAGTAAGAGTATCGCTCTAAAAAAATCTTACACTTCTACCACAACATAGACGCATAAAAACCAATATTTAAAACCGCAAAGCTACAATTCCCACACACATGTAGATAGTAAAAACGAGAAAAAATTGTACTAACACGCTGCGGCCCGCAAAGTTGCTACCGAAAATAAGTCGCGCCAACTTTGTAGTACTATTTACTCGAAAGTTTACTACGGTGCAGGCTTGGAGAGGTTTTCATACAGGCCCTCCCAACTTGCGCACATTGGTGAGGGTATAATAAAAAACTAGCGTTGATCTGAAAAGTTATATTGCTTTGATCCCACTCAAATATTTGCTTTCGTTAGTGAGCCGTGTTAATTTGCTTTATGGATTTGCCGCATGAAACTTTTTCTCTCCAACTTTGTTGGTCTGTGTACCTTTTAGAAATGTAATTTTTCTTTCGCTGTACATCCGTGGGCGGTTGGAATAATCCGATGACTTCTCGTTGTTTCAGTATCGGGAATATTCCCGTGTGTAAAATATGCCAAATATAAACTGAAACCGCCTTTGCCTTAAAGTGTAACTCGGTATATTTTTTAGAAACTGTTTCTGGGGTAGAAAAAATAAATTAAAAATGTATATTACTTCATCTTTAGTTTGATGTGTAATAAAGTATTTACCTATTTTATATTTTTCATTCGTAATTTTGCTAATGCATTGAGCGAAACAACGTCTGCTATGATTGCAACCTGTCTGTCGTATTTTGTTGTGCGTAACTTATTTTATTTCTTAATACTTATCTTGCTGCATAATTTTATCAATCAATTTACCGTAAACGATAAAAATCCAAGATCCGCAGTTATTAGAACACGTACGTTATTCTACAATTACATTCTGACTTTCAGTACCGAGACAGCATAACGCGCAATAATCAAATAATACGTGTAGCAAGTTTCACATCGATACAATCTAATAACACGGTAAGACGTGCCAATAGAGCAGTGTACAACAATGTTTATAAGATAATAACCGTGCTGTGTGCACCCCGTGTATTGTACATTGCACTCCGGAAAATCACTCTATAATGTATGCAGCGCCGCATTCCGCGCCAATGTGGACCATTTTTGTGCACTATACTTCCAATGTTAGGGCCATAAAATTTTATATAAACTGCGTTTTAGTTTTGTACGTGTTGGTATCGAATTTTTAATGAAATCAATATGGAATGTTGGTTTGTTAGTGTTGCGGATATTTTTCTATTCCGAACCGAGTACGCTCGGCTGGGTTCGACCGGGATGTGAAATCTGCGGAGGGTGGTCTAACTTCCCGAAATCTTTGTGTTTACCCCTTACGAAACAGGATAATTTACAAAGTTAACGACATACCGAGCCTTTTATGGGGCAGATAGAATAGGATTCCACTTCTTTATACCCTTTCACGTGACCCTTCCTTAGCTGTTACAACAAACGTAATAAAAACTTTAAATCGGAAATATCTCCGCGTCGTCTTTTAATACTTTGGAAGTCATGAATATTTCGTGTCATTCTGGTGAAATAATTTATTACACTGATATGAATTAGGCCTAAATTGATGGTGATATATTGATAAGCTCAAGTTAAAATATCCTTTTCAACACAACACAACAATACATATTGACTTTATAGTTCATAAAATTGCTTTATCACATACGCTGTTGAAGTATTTTCAGCACTTTGACCCTGTCATAGTCACCGGTGGCGTAAATTTTACAATTATTGTTAACATTACGAAACTATCAAATATAATTAATTAGTGCGAAAGATTTACAAACTCAAAAATGGAGCATCAATTTAATTTTTATATTCGTCGATGAATATTTTTACTGCAAAATCTATAAACGGTATGAATCGATATTGGCAGTTGTCAAGCGCGGATAAAAGAATTCCGAGCACTGCAAAGGGAAATGGAAAAAGATACAAAAAGAGAAGCGGTATGTAAAACAGTGTGTAAAATATTTTTGGTTTTTATTTACGTATGTTTGCATCTTCGATGATTGAGCTATTATAATACAAAACTAAGGTAAGGGAGATGTCTAAGTAAAATACTCGGAATTTGCGGCATTTTGCTGAAAACAAATGTTTGTTCTGGATTTAAAGACGACATTAACCCTCCTGGAAATCGAACCTGAAGACATAAACCAACTTGTAATTTTTGTGATAATCACCACATTGTAAACTGGTTTTGAAAAGAGCAACACTAGACTTTCTTGCACGTTCTTTTCTAGTGAAAACCGCTTTCCGAATCGGGTGATAGTTCAAAAAATGAGTGAATCTAAACAATGTTGAACATTTTAATGGATTCAATAAATTATTTTCATTTCATTCATTTCATAAAACTTTACAATATTTTTTTTTGTTACTAGACTAATTACACGATAACACAATTTACCCACATACCATATTATAGATTTATTGTAACTGACAAAACCCTTTCCGTCACTGTCGCTTGAAGCCCTCTGCGAGACTCGTCAAACTATTCAACGTTAATAATTAAACTACGGCCATGATTACATTATATAGTTTCAATATAATTTACTGTACCCTTGACGTTTCCTTAATTACACAGTAACAATACGTCGGTTGCTTGTAATTTGCCATCGTTGACGCGAGTCTTCTAATTTTCGCCTAACATGGGGAGTTTAATTTTAGAAATCATAAGTTACGTCATCGATTACTGGCTGGTTATAATAGTGGAGTAGGAATATCAAGCACTAAATAGCACAAATTACCTCCTTTGTAACATCAACCTCTTTGGTAGGTAGTTCTTGTTTTATATCCCATTTAGGTATGGGATAAAATAATACAGAAAAATAAAAGGATTTTTAATACACGTTATTATACAACTAAGTACGTTTACATTACGATTTGCAAACAGTGTCGGCAAAATAAAACGAAACAAATGCACAAAAAGTGCAATAACAAAATTCAGTGCACCGTAATGACTAGACGTTTTGTAGATGTAAAAGCCCCGGCAATATTTTACACAAGAACTGCTACTCAGCGCACAGGTGCAATACCTATCCCATTCGGAATTAGGAGCCAATATCGCAAAGAGTTTACGATCGCTATTGCCTTTTGTTTCGCCAACCCGAGTTTGTGTGAAAACTTTGCCTCTACAATATTTAGTCTTCCGTTGGATGGATATGCACGAAACGGTGCGTAAGAATAGTGGGAGAAAGTAAAAATGTTGTAGTGGTTTACGTGTTTTTTTTTTATTTAATGACGAGGGAAAACGTAACTTTTTGCCACCGGATCGAACCCGCAGCGCGTGTAGACAAACACAATGCGAAATGTAATTTCTAGCAGTAATTTGATACTTAGATGTAAAATGGCATGGAACTTATTTATAATTCAAGTTTACTTCAGTATACTTTAAAAGGAATGGATCAATGATTACGAAAAATATTCGAATAATATTTATAATTCAATATTACATTAATTGTACTTAAAAATAATTTATAAGCGTCTTGTGGAGGACTTCTACTTGAAAAGGTTTCATTGGAAAAAATAAATATTTAAAAAAATACAAGTGACTGGAATTACCCGTAACATTTTATTTGGCCTGTATATTTTGATAATGGGCACCTAGTTTAAATGGAAAAATAAAAAAACCAAATTACTCCTTTTAAAAATCAGCACACTTTTTATTAATATTTTTAATTACATGTTTTTTTTTTTTATATAAATACACCCAACAGTCACATACATAGTCGTGACCCCACACTAAGATCGAGTCTTGTGTCGTGGGTATCAGAAACTATGAGAGACTTTTCGGTCTCACAAACACCCAGACCCGAAACAAATACTTATGGATCACACAAATATTTGTCTCGGTGCGGGGATCGAACCCGCGGCCTCTCGTTTCACAGGCGGCGTCTAACCAACTGCGCCACGGAGGCTGTCTTATCTACATCATCTGCCAATGCCATAGAACTCGTCATAAAAAGGCACATCAATCCAAATAATATTTTCCACTGCCCAGCCCAGGCTCCTTAAAATCCTCGTAATATACTAATAAAAATAACCAAAAGTTTTCATAAAGTCCGTGATGAATGCACCGGCAAATGTTTATTCCGCAAGCAGGTGCCGCCTTTATAAGTTTACACTGTGCAAGCCTAAAAGTTGCAAACTCCACGTGCTTATTTATATTTTAAACATACGAAATGAAGTCTCTGATATGTGGTTCTTGGAACTTGTCTCCGAGAACTGGTGGTAAATAAACTTTGTCGTAATGAAAACTTTGATGTGAATGTTGGGTATTAAGTATAATATTGTATTTAGACTAGTGTTATAGATTAAACTGCACTAGCGTTACAAAACAGTTACTTCCGTTTTTATAATATTAGTAAGGATTTCCACTCCAAAGTCATTGGCACTAACTTTTAAGTGAATATGACAACAAATATATTATTTCTCATAATAAATCATGCTGGGCAAAAGGTTTGAATTTAGGAATTCGAAGTGTAGGCCACTTTATAAACAGAACGTTTTTGCGTTCTGAATTTAAATTATTTTATACAATTCAATAAACCGTTTCGTAATGAAATCTTTATCGGGTGGGTCATTATGCGTGTTATAAACAATTATGGCTGTATTAAATTGCTCATAATCGCTTTACGACCACTATTTTACAGTTTTAATTAAATCGTTAAAAATATCTTATTAAACTTCGGCTAGTACAAATTATGTAACAAAGTCAATTTGTTTGTTATTTAAGACTTTAAACCATCAAATAAAATTCTTACAAAAAGAGTTTTACATGTAACTAGCTTCTAGAATCATGTAAGTTTTTTTCTATATAATAAAGTTTCTAGAGTAAGATTTTAATTAAGAGAATCTTGTAGTTCATTTATCGTTACAGATCAGTAACTTAAATTATATCTAAAAAGAAACATTTTTTTTGTAATATCCTTGGTGGGTATGTCTGGCAGATCACTATACGCCTCCGAATCTAGTTGTATTTGGCAATGAGAGTAGTTGTTGAGACACAACAAAAACGTCGTGAGTGATAAATTGTGACATTATCGTTCCTTTTACCGACTAACATTTAGACATTGATTTGGAAATAGTCAAGTTCTTTCACGTTATCTAAGCTGAGAGCCTTTTTTAATTTGAAAATCAATATATAACATATCCCAAAAGGGTCGATGGAATGCAGCAACTTTAAACCATCAGCAACATGGGTGCAAAATGATTTTGCCCATATCTAAAGCTAGGCAGAAGAGAAGTAATATAAATTATAACGAAAATATTTCTGTCTTCAGTTATTTTAACGATACAAGCAAACTCGCGTATCACAGCTAGTTGTACGAGAATATAATTGCTTTCCATTTCAATTTTTCTTTATGAAATGGGTTTTTTATGGTTACTACTTTACAATAAGGAGAAAGAACGCGAAAAGCATTACGACCGATTTAATCTAATTCTTAAAAAATCTATATATGATTGTTGAAAAACTACATGATATTATTACTACTGTTGATTTTGTTGAAGTTTTTAACACATTGCTTCCAACAAATAGTTACATGAAAACTCGGACCTAGGAGATAAATTGTGCATGTTATACAACCCGACTTCACTAGCTTTGATTTAGTTTATCAAATACATTGTAAAACAATACGAGTCGATGCGTTGCTATGCCAGTAAAGAGAAAACCAAATAGCTCTTGTACTGTACTGTATCAACCCATATACATCTCACTGCAAGGCGCGAGCCTCCTCTACAATCGAGAGCACGATCGGGAGAGGCCATATAGTCGCTGGCCTAGTGCGGGCTGGCGGACTTTACATACCATAGAAATTATTTTTTAAATCGGTACGGTTTGCATTATTCACGATGTTTTCTTTCACCGTTATAGTGTGTGGTAATTGACTATCAATACACACATAAGTCCGAAAAGTCGGAGGTGTGCCTTAGGATTTGAACCCCCGACCACCGTGGAGATGTTGGCAGTCGCGTCTGGTACATGACCAACAGACCACCACGCACTTGAAAAAATCTATTGCATTTATAATATAAACTCAAACTCAGCAATTTAACAAAACCACGTAACAAGTACTGTTTCGACACCCCTACCAACTTCAAAGACAAAGCAACAATATATCGTTATAAATTCAGATTATCCCCATAGGTTATTAACTGATAGTGACATGGTTGTCACAACTTCGCCATACCCCATGTTCGCTTAGAATTTGAACATCCCTTGTGCGTTTGAAAGTTGCTCTTGGAGATACGCAGTGTCAAAGACAACTTCCCTAATAGAACACGTCGCAACTTGGTAAATCACTGTAACGATCGACCCTTCTCTGTTTAGTTTTGTATGATCAAGTTTTACAATTTGCATTATTGTGTTTAGTTAGCTATGTTGATTATTATAAGCAATAGTCCAGTTGGGTGAAAAGTGGATTGATAAATAGAATACCAAGGGTACAACAGACATTTAAAACTTTTAGTTAATTATCGTTAATATTTATAAAAATTTACTGCGAAAAAACTGTCATTAAAGAACATGGCAACACAGCATGTAGCTTTGACCCAAGATTGAGATAAAACTGCAGATAAAAGCGCGATTATTGAACACATGTTACGTTTGCAAATATCATGAATGTAAAGTTCACAAACCCGCAATAAGACAGAGCAGTGAAGCCTGGCTATTCCTAACGCCTACATTGATATGTATTTAGATAGATTATTGTGTATAAATATCAATTTGAAACTCCAGCGGATTGAGGTTAGAAGGTTGATCGGGACGCCACTGAGCTCAATCTTCAGCTCGCCGCATTCAGTTACAGCCCACCGCATTCCACAATTCCACAAACCATCTGCCCTCTACCCGCAGTTGTATAAAGGAACATAACTACAGCTCTGTTATTGTTTCAATTGTAACCGACAGTTGCAAAGACAATAAAATATCAATCATTCCGTCAACAAACCGTAAAACCACTACAATTCGTTGTCCAAAAGTTAGTTTAAAAGAACTGTCAGCGAAGTCACATACAAAACTTCACGAACCGACGAAACTTTCTTTTGTTAGTCTTTAAACAACAAAGCTTAGTAGCTATTGTGGGACAACGGAGACACGAGTGAAAAACTGTAACGGAAATATACAAACAATTGAGCCAGTGTTTGTTAAAACGTTTTACCAAATATTCATATAAGGAACTAGCGTGTGTCAATGTTTGCCTTTGGATATTAAGTGAAGTATTCGCGATGTATCGGGAAGTCATTGTTGTGTACCCGACCGCTGACTGCAGGTGCCAAGGCCTTGTCTAGATACGCTGTTTTATATAGTAACTCAAGCGGAAAGTTTGCTTCAATCCTTCCTTTTGTGTACTAACTTTGCACTAAATTTGAACGCCTTTTAATGTGTCCCAGAGGAATCTCTTACTAATAAAAGTGAAAATTTGGGATTGATTGATGTTTGTAAATCTTTCTCGGAAAAACGACTGAATGAAATTATTATAACTTTAAACTATTAATAAGGAGAATACCACACAGACTAGAATTTACAAATATATTTAGTAAGTTAGCCAAATTATAACGGCAAGCATCAACTAAGTCGTAGAACATCCCGGTATCTGAGATTTATATAAACCTAAAAGATAGTATAAATATTGTATTGTGTAGAGATGCCAACGTGGTGGACTATATGGCCTAACCACTCTCAATCGTACCCTCGATTGTAGAATAGGCCCGTGCCCTGCTGTGGGATTTATATGGGCTGATACAATACAACAATTGTGTAGAGATACCGCTGGGCTTTACTTGTATCCAAATTACATACAATAACGCAAAATAACACAAAAGCTGTAAAAACATTATCTGAATACTTTTAACCAACTTTGAAATTATTTGCGACAAATATCAAAAAGCGACACAAAATAGCCTCAAGTTTAAAAAGATGAAACCCAACAAAGAGATAAACCCGGGCTCAATGGAAGTTAAAACTTCATTCGTTCACGTCATTAGGCCGTCAACGGACGTTCATTCTGTCAATGAAAAGCTTTCTAGATGCTAATTTGGTAAACAAACAAAACCGGAGGCCTAATGAGGGACGCTTGCGGGGCCGAAGACAAACTTTCTTATACGAAGGGAGAGCGGGGACCGGCACTTCTTCCGTTCAGTCCATTTACTTGTTTATTCTGGACTTAGGACCAAAGCCTCGGGGGAAAATAATGTATTGGCAGACAAAGAAACCGTTCGCTCCGTGTGAAAACCAAATGTTTACGTGTTGATGTGTGTTTGTTTGGTTTAATTAATGAGATTGAATCTAAGTGGAATGTTTCTTGAATCTTTCAAAAGAAGGTTTGATGAAATGGTTTAAGTTGTATTGTTCGTAATCAAACGATAATAGGTTTTGTTAATAGTAAATAAGAAATAACATCGTTATGACTTTTATTCATACCATAAAAATTATGATTTTATGACTATGAGTCTGCTCGGCGTTAAACTCCTCGAACATCCATACAAAGTTAAATTTACGACCCAAGTTTTCACAGATGTACGTTAAAAACATATTATAACGTCTAGTAAGTGTGCTCAAACTGTTTTATCACATGTTTTGTATACTTTTCAATCTCCGTCTATTCTAAGAAACGTGTTAAAATTTCATTGTGATTGTGTTGCTATAATTTGTGCGGAATACAAAAACGTTCTTCTGAATTCGAACAAGCCGCAAATATTAATACTGGCAACAATTTTCGTACGAAAATTACGGGTTGCTCGTACACGTAAAGAATAAAGAAATCTCTCCAGCCGAGCGCACGTCGCAAGCACGTCTTCGCATGCCTAATTTAATCCTCAGCTTATTGAAATAAAAACGACATAGGTTTTTGACAGGTGCCGCGGGCCCGAGGTTGAGGGGAGACGGGGCACAGGTGGCCCCGATGGTCGCAGCGTCGTTAAAATTTACATAAAGTCTCAATCCACGACGACGAGCCACGCTGCCCACCCCACGTTTATGCTACATTTAGTAATTTTATGATAATTTCGAAAACCGTACCGCCACCCATCGCATTATACTAATAGAGGAATTCTCCGGGCGATGTCGAAAAAATTTCAAACAGCCGTCAAAATAATAAGTTTCGGTTAATAAATCGCGTCCGACGTGGAAAGAACATAAATTTTTGGAAAAATTAATAGCAGATGTGTTGTTGAGTCGCGCGGGGAGAGTGGGGTGGGCAGTGCGCTGTTACTGAGTTTGAAACGCATAAATTCACTCGTTACGTTTTATTTTTTTAGAAATATATTTTGATTAATGGCGCATAAAATCGAAGTATTTGCTCGCGTAAAAAAATAATATTGGAAAAATTTATGCACCCCAATGAAAGTTTTTTGTTTTGTTGTTTAAAAAAATTAGGGGCGGCTAAAAGTTATAATTACCGTATTAACTTCTACCTCTAATTAAATTTTTGGGAGAATTTTATCACGCATCGTTTTAATGGCAGTTTTAAACGACTTTATGGTTTATTGCTTTCATTTTCGTTCTAAAACAATTAATGATTCATACATGTTGTTTACCTCAACATTATATTAGCTTTTATGAAATAAAACATAACTTGGACCACAACTAAAATACGAACACACATCCGGGTAACAATAACAACACACAAACAAAACAACAACAATACAAAAAATCTCCTCAAAGGTGTTTCTCAACAAATAAATAAACATGATTCCTTTGTTGCAGTCCAACTTGACGCACCTGCCTCGTCACGAATACGTGCCGGGCATCGGCATGGGCGTCGCCAAATGTCCTTACGACCCTGCGGACAACTCGACTGCCTTGTGGGTGGAGAAAGGCAACCCGGGCAGCCTTCCCGCACTCTACTCCGGCACTAACGCGGAATTCACCAAAGCCGATACGGTGATCTTCAGAACAGATTTGCATAACTTGACGACGGGACGCCGGGAGTTTTCTTTTAAGAGAACGCTGAAGTACGACTCCAAGTGGCTTGACAGTAAGTTTTTCTGTTTGTTTATGTTTGAATAATATTTTGGTGATCGTATTTGTGTTTTGTCTTAATGCTATCGTAGATTTTGATACTGATATGTCATCTGATAAGCTAGTATAACGTCATTAAAGTACTTATTTGTAGGTTTTTCAGATGTTTTCTTTTCTTGTTTATCAATTTTAATTATGCAAAACAGTTGAAGTCTTAGTCTCAATGCATGTTATCCTTTCTTAAAACCAAAATGCCCTATTAACAAACAGTAGAAACCATGAAATCAATATAGAAATTTGATTACACCCGGCGAACAATCAACGGGAATGTAGGCCGGCCCATGCGTCCCAGTTATCATTAGGTCGAATTAACATTTGTCCAATTATGGGCATTTATCCGATTTACGAGAATTAGCCTGTTTGCGTTTAAACAATCGAAACTGAACTGTTTGCCGTCTAACGAGCTGTAATACCTTGCGGCCTCTTTGGGTTTTGTGTTTGCGTATAACCACTTTTTACCCAATTACTATGCGTTGGATTTACGCGGCAGCGAATTGTTTGGTTTTGTAAATAACTGATGAGTTTTGAAGCAAAACAAGTTTTTAAGTTCATTTTTTTTTTTGTAAATCCGACGTGGAATGGAAATGTGCTGCATAATACCTCGCTACGCAGGTTAATATTTTATTAAAAATAAAATAATGATGTGATACTAGTGATCTTTTGAAAATTATCTCAATAAGATATTTAATACTAAAAAATAAATAAAATCGTAAAAACTAGGAAACAAACAAAAAACTAGGAATCGTTTGAATATAGAGACTTTCCACACACCCACCACTGCAACTCCTGTGATCCTGGCTATCAACAGTGGCACACAAAGAATTGGCTCCGGGGACCCGGAGCTCGGCGAGTCTCTTAGGGACACTAGCTCGTCTTTAATCCGCATCGAAATTTTATTTTAATACATACATACATTTCCAAAAGCCACACATTAATAATTACTATGTCAAATTAAAACACGTATCTTGTATAGTGGCTATAGTTTTATGGTAGACTTTTGGACCTCAAATTCAGTTTGATTCGGTACCCTCTCTTTGCAAACGATTACTAGCCCAGTGGGCCAACTGGCTGTCGAACTACAATTAATCAATAGGAAGCCAAAGCTGACATAGATCACTGGAACGCATTCAGGTAATATCTAGATTGGTGAAATTGCTATTCGCTGATCCGATCGCACGAGATACATCTGATAACGTATTCCAAACGTTATTGAAAATTTGAAATACACTAATTAGGCGCTCTAATTAGATAACATACCAAATAGAATGGAAATTACGGATACCCGTATTTTGGCGCAAACGCCGTAAATTGATTTGATTTTTCAGAGGAAATTAGATTCGGAGCTAACGGGAATAACCCTTTTGGCCGTTAATTTGTGAGTGGGCAACAATTACAGCGAAATAGAAATTACACCCATATAAATTTGCCTAATATCCTCTAATATTGTTTTGTTCATTACACTCGGTCCTTTGTTGCTTACGTTTCGAATGCCACTAACAGTTAATTTATTTTCATTTAATTTTCATTAAGCCATACCCTTTATTTTATCTACCTTAACAACTTAATTAACCAAACATACAGTTTAAGCCACAAATTACTCAATTGTTTCACTTATGTTGTACCTTTGATACATAGCTTTCCAATAAACTTTGAATGTATTAAAATGAGTTTTCGTTTTATTATATTATATTATTTAATAAAAATACTTCCTAATTTTTAATAAATATCTTCTAAACAAATTATTTTTTCGAAAATTTTCTCGGTCATTGTAAATCTTTCCTCAAGCATATTTAACGTAAATAATAACACAGTAAAACCCGTTCAGAAACGTATAAATCGTTATAATAAGTTAAATAATGCCACGTCCAACATATTCATCAATAGTAAGACCGGTTTATCGGCACTATTAATTATGGCGGAGCCAAATTTATGACGGCAATAATTTCAAAATGTCCAATACCTTATTTAAATTTAATAATTCATTTTTGTGTTTAAGGAATAAAGACATCAGGACATGCGCCTATAATCCGAGCCACGTGGCGATTTCATTACTCGCCGAAATAAGCACATATTAATACGAGCTATGAATAAAGTAGAGTACAATTGACACCCACGGCTTCATCTACTATTTATTGCACATCATACGGAATAACAGCAATTTGATGGCGTGGTATTACGATCATTGTGGGAAACGCACGCTCGCACCCATTTGGTGCTGTAATGTTCATAATTAGCAGTATACAGGATTGTTTTTTATTAAACTCATGAGATAAATAATGAATGGTGGCAAATAATCAAATTGAGACACAATAAATAATGTACTTCTATATTAAAATATGTTTTGTTATACTCAACCTTTGTATTATGCGCACATTTATTTGTAAAATTAAAACTGATATTTTTATTTTTTGTAAAATTAAAGTAAAATTAAAATTCATTGATTCACAAATGTACACTTTATAAAATGTGGTTGTAATTTTGATTTATACCGTTATTGAATGAACTTGATCAATATTCAATGTATGGGGGCCTTTTGACCTAGTTGTACTTAGCCGGTCGTTTCAACGGATAATGATGGGTAATGAATAAAATTATCCTTTTTGAGAATAATGGCCCAACGTAATTTATATGCGATCTAGTTTATCAATCAGCATCTTCAGCTTATGAATATTTATACAATATTGAAATATAATTGATTTCTGAACTTTGCATAAAGTACATAATATAAGGCATACTACTTTAGAGAAATTTATATGAAGTGGACGCTAATTTCATTGCATATTCTGCTCATACGAAACTTTTTCACCCAGTAGAGATTTGTCTGCTCATTTTTGATAAATATTTATTTAAACTTCATACAAATACATTGTATTGGTGGACTTAATTCCCCAGGATTTTTCTTACAATCGAACCTAAGGTGAAATTCCGATTGGCTACCATTTATTATCCTTGCTACGCGACACAATAATGACGATACATTATTAATACAAATTACAGCACCTTCATATTAAAATGCATTGCTTTCTTCTAGAACCAAACTTCGTGGGATCCTTCGAGGTGGGCGAATACGTCCTCTTCTTCTTCCGAGAGACAGCTGTGGAGTATATCAACTGTGGTAAAGCGGTCTACTCAAGAGTGGCCCGGGTCTGCAAGCGAGACACCGGCGGGAAGAACATCCTCAGCCAGAACTGGGCCACGTATCTAAAGGCCAGACTCAATTGCAGCATCCCCGGAGAGTTCCCGTTCTACTTCAATGAAATACGTAAGTAGCCCCGACTGTATAGAGAGATTCTGCGTACTGATACACGATGCAAATTATAGTGAATTGTTGACTGATAAGGTTTGTTAGTTTGCATAGATTTTTTTACAATTTAGAATTGAATTTGAATATAAATAGGTAAAAAGATGAAATTTAAATATGTGAGACGAAATTGCAATTTGCATACATGTAGATGTTTTCTGTTCAGAATGTATTTGTATCTTCCTACACAGTATAGATACGCAAATAAAAAAACCTTCCACCAGCCTTATATAATCATAAATAACTGATTCCGCAAATAGAATAGAAATACTCATTCCAAATGCACCCAGCATTCGCGACTCGCGGTCCTTTGAAAATCAGCGTTACCTTTTCTTACCTTATCCTCAAACATACAAATATTGAATGTCAGTCTAGAGCAAACATTTTCAGCTTCCAAATTCAAAAGTGCATAGTACGATTTAAGCGACAGAGTCTAGCCGATTCCGCTTTGCGCCGAAGGCCCGGCCGGTCTCCCAGACTGAGTTCATCTAATATTAAAGGCGGGCGTTCGACTCCGCCACGGTTTTTCACGCGGCCCCACTACCTGCGCTGCATAACTCATGAGATTGTAATAGGTACTCAAGTGTTCAGTATTTGCTATAGGTGTGTTATTTACATGTCCGTTGAGGTGCTATTAGGTTCGCGTGAACTGCTATTGGGAGTTAATCGGGCGTTATCAACTAGGGTTGCCATTTATGCTAGTTTGTGTTTAAATATTTTATGAGGGATTGATTGTGATTTTACTGCATTGGATGAGTTTCATTGGTGGGTATATATTTTGATTCTAAAATAAACTAAATTGAGGTATTTTTGGCAAGACAAATTAAAAATAAAGATTAAAATATTTCGTTGAGAAACAGTTTGCTGGCACACGTGTTCCTTATATTCCTTCCTATATTATATCCTGGGTATATTACAGGTTCACCAATCTATACTTTTAGGGCAGAATTACAAGTATCATCTATTACAGTACAGTCTCTTTATTCAACCAGGATTAAAATAAATCTGATAGGTGAAAATTAAGTCCTTAACTCATAGTTAAAGTATAAGTAGGCCACTTCAAACACTTGCATTTGCATTCTCGCAATTACTTAAACGCGCGAAACTTCACCTTGCGTTTAGGCGAACTAAAGCAGCTTTAGTTAACTCGGTGCTGACAATAGAGCCTTTTTACTTGATAGGATGCTTTCCGAATGGATTTTATGGTTCGGCTATTAAAAAATGCTGTAGCACCTGACGCTAAGAGCTAGTGTATTTTTACAACATTATTTAAACGTTTCTCAAATGCTGTGTTTATTGTTTAATGCTGTTGGTATTATTAGTGTTCCTTAGTTCCTTTGTTAAGTTTAGCTTTAAAAAAGTCAGATTAGTGATGAAAATGAGAAATTCTAAATAAAAGAATATTGCTAAAGAAATAGGTATTTTATTATCCTACAAAACATATTGCTTAGCAAATTGGAAACTGATCGTTATTCCGCAACTTTTACCGAAAATGGCATCAAAATCTATGCTATCATAAGCCTAATATTTAGCACCGAGGAATAACCATTTATCAATGGTGGGTACTTTATTCGGATTGCCGTGCACTTTCTATCAGACGCATTGTTATAATAATGCTAATATAAAAACTATCTAATACTTCAAAACCGAACAACGATCTACTTAGACTAAAATATTATTTTTCTCCACAGAGAGCATCTACAAAATCCCCGGCGATGATAGCCGTTTCTACGGCGTCTTCACGACCGCGTCCACAGGGCTGATGGGTTCCGCAATTTGCACATTCACCATCGGCGACATCCAGAAGGCTTTCGAGGGCAAATTCAAGGAGCAAGCGTCGTCGAGTTCCGCCTGGCTGCCTGTTATAAGCAGTAAAGTGCCCGAGCCTCGCCCGGGGACGTGTGTCAACGACACCTCGTCTTTACCAGATACAGTTTTGAACTTTATCAGGTCAGTTCGGTTTTTGAATTGTGGATTGCTGTTGATTTTTACAGATTTATTATGACGTCTATTTTTTATTTTTAATCCAATATATAAAACATGGTAAAAGAGTGAAACCTGTACTTTCTGTGTTAAACGTAGAAAACCTTAACTTATCAATTAGAGAACATAGTACCTTTTCCACTTGTAATAAAAAATGGATATCAATAAAATTAAAAGTTAAAAGAGTTTTTCGTGAAGTATTTTTATCACAATGTTATATAAAAAATGGCAGTAAAAAGTCCCTTAGCTTCTGAAACCGTATTAAAAATTTGTTCCGTAAATTTCAACACTTTAAATATTGTCCTATTTGTATTTAAATAATAAAACAATTGCATAGTGTGACCTCATAAAGGCATTCATAATCTGGCCTTTGTTACACATTTCGCTTACGGACTGCACGTTTACGTTCTCATTAAAATAAATAAATAAAAAAGCGGAAGGCAACACCGAATTAATTTGTTTTCAAAAACTCTCGAGGGCTCGAATAGGTAAAAAGAACAAAGCGGCGAGACTGTCGTTATTGTAACAAGCGCGCCGGACGTAAACAAAGTAGAAAATCGTCACTTAAAAACGTTAAACACGATCCTGTAGCTGACGAGGTCTCCAGCGATTCCAGAATTCCACGCTCATTGAAATCCACAGGCACTTTTATCTGGCGACACGTCCTGTTAATTATCCGACGCTCTCACCCCGAGAGCGTTCAATTATTTTTTTTCCCCGCTTTTCCATGATCCTCATGTGGAAACGTTGAGATTTTAACACTTCACCTGAACCAGTCTGCTGAAAATAGTTATATTTTTTATTCATAACGAGAGAGGAGATTTTAATTAAATGAATGATGTATTTTGTTGTTGGCGTGTAAGTAAAGGCTCTCATTGTGGTGACGTTTGTTCCGAGCAACATATCGCGGTGTCGCGATTGTCGCGCGCGTGTCGCTGTCTGTGCGCGACGTCATTGTTATACATGCTTGATGCTGTTAATGTTTCCGCTCCGATGCTTTCATCACTTTGCCTTTATTAGAAATCCTTTACATGACATCCTATTGTTTAAAAGTTCTTCTTATCGCTTCCAGTACTTAAAAACGACCGTACCTAAAATAAAACTAATTTAATTTGACGTTCCAAATTGACCCGCATTTGGGTGATTACAAAGGTATTAAAAACGGCGAGAAGGTCACTTTTAGAAAATGAATCATAATATAGCGCTATTTTACGTTTTTGAAGAGTCAACTTTACTGCTAAAAGCGCCAATTAGTGAAATTGTAGGGATCAGTGTAAAATTGTGTCGGCCTTGTTGGCAGCCCTAAACTTACGACTCATCGCAGTATTTCAAAGTTGTTTGACACAGTTTATTGCTAGAACAAATGATTGTCTACGAAATAGACGTGATTTAAATATTTCCATTTTCTCAACGACAACTGAAAATAATTGAATGAAATTGAATTGAAATTGGTGACTTCTTTAACGTATCTTAATAACAGAATATTTACCTATACTGCACCCATCATCAAGGGCTTTGTAGTTACTTATCCATGTCAGTATAAAAATCAGTTTTTTGATATATAGCAAATCATTACAACTAGATATTCTACATCTTAATACCGATCTCTATCTCTCTACGAAACTAATAAAACTTATACGTATATAATATGGAAATGTATATCTAAATGACATCTTTCGTTCAAATAGTTTTTGAGTACCTACAAGAGCAAATTACTTATTCTTCCATTTTGCATACATTGCACTACCGATACCTAACATTCACATTTGTCTCCAGATCCCACCCATTAATGGACAGCGCAGTATCCCACGAGAACGAGAAACCCATCTACTACAAGAGGGACTTGTTTTTCACTCGTCTCGTCGTGGACAAAGTGAAGGTGGATATGATCGGACATCAGCTGGACTATACCGTGTACTACGCAGGCACAAGTAAGTAATATTAAAATAAGCATATATTTTACGACTCACTTTTATGTAATAATGTAATAAAAGTTTTGCACGCCATTGCAGTATTTCATGCATGTTAATACTAACTGCAAGTAATACATTTTTGAGGAACAATTTAATAAAATGTATTTACATAATACCAATAATTTATAGAACTAAAAATTTAATACACCCAACTGTCGACCACATACTCCTGTACCCTCGTTAAGATACCAAAGTCCTGCGATGTGGGTACAAAAATCTGGTATCTCTGGTAAAGATCCCTGGGTTTCATAACATCCAGAACCGAAACAATCACTGAATACCGAAATAATACTGTGGATCGCGCATATGTCTCTTTTCGGGGATCGAAATCGTGGGTCTTCGTGACATAGCCGACTCTCTACCAACTGCGCCACAGACACAAATAATATTAAAATAGGCACCTTTACAACTCTAAGCTTTTATGTGCGAAAATGTATGAAAATAGATAGATAGATAGATAGATAAATAGATAGATAAAAAGTTTATTTTGGCAACAATGCACACAACAGTAAAACTTAGAACTATGAAAAACAAAAACAATATGGACTAATTAGTCTAATGTAATACATTGAAGCCGAAATTAGGCCCCAGCTCAGCGTAATGCTTTGCTCCTAAAAGCAAAGCGCTGATAATTCTGCTGGTACCTAGTTACATATAGATGGCAATTACATACTAGGCCAAGTGGCGTCATTGGGTGTCTCTCTAACATAATAGCAATACAAAGATACAAAGCTTATAAAATATTTCTAAAAACACATCAAAAATAAAAATATGATAGAAATAAAAATAAAATGTTCTCATAATGTCAGTAGTATAAAGACCTGCAAAGCAGACTAAAATGGAATGAGACTGGAATCAAGCCTATTTTATTTGTGATTTATAATTAACAAAGTAAATGAAAAAGAACAATAACAAATAACTACAATCGAGATTTAAACAATATTTTATTCAAATAAATAAATACACTCAACAGTCACATACATAGTCCTGACCCCACACTAAGAGTCTTGTGTCGTGGGTATCAGTAACTACGAGAGACCTTTTCGGTCTCACAAACACCCAGACCCGAAACAAATACCTGTGGATCACACAAATAGTTGTTTCGGTGCGGGAATCGAACCCGCGGCCTCTCATTTCACAGGCGGCGTCTAACCAACTGCGCCACGGATATATGTGTCTTTACTTATGTGTCTTTTATAAATTACTTAGGAGATCCGCTAATTCTAAATGGAGAATAAAATATGTAAGAAGTATTTCCAATTTAACATATTCGAAAAATCAAATAAATTATAATTACAAATTCCAAAACACAAATAAATTATATTACCGTCGCAAAATCGGTCATTATCCACTTCATTGTAATAAAAACAAAAGGGCGATGATGCTAAAAATATACGAACGACCGTGGACGTTAAATTCACGTTTGAAACAATCACCGAATTCCAAAACGGAGAGTAACACTCGAAAAAATCAGCGTACGGACGGACGAGAGGACATAAAATTTCATAAAAGCTCACGAATTAAAAAATGCCTTCCCACTGGGAAATTAAAAAGTGGCGGCCGAGTGAAAGTGGCACAAAGGCCATAATTCGTCTCGCCCGTGACGGCTGGACGTTGGGATTCCCGTCTGGATGCCATCGCACCATCCCTTATCCCCCCCCCCCTCCCCTCCAACACCACGCAGGTTATGTACCCACGAAACGGATTAAGTACAAAACATGAAAAATCTATTATACTTTTATTGTTTTTAGCCGAATGGCGTGCGAACAGGGTATAGTTGAAAACGTTTTTGCTCGCCGTCAATTTTATTGACTCTTAAAAAGCTTGCGCTAAGCTTATAAATCCGTACACTGCAATCAAAATGTTTGTTGTGCAGCGGGCTGATTGAAATGTTGTACTTCAAATCGACCGGCTGTATCGATAGCCACCTTTGGCTGTCAACAAAAATGTTTTCACCAAAGTGTTTGAACAAACATTGCGTGTTGAATAAACTTTTATTTCAGTACTCAGCTAATTTTCCCCGCGGTTTAATGGCGAGACACTCCACCGGGTGCATCTCTTTTATAACAATAAACTCGGCACGTAATATAACGGATTCATGAGAATTTATTTGGACTTTTATGTCGGCGTTTTGGCGTAGTGTGCGTGTGGTTCGCGGGAGGTGCGCCGCGTCGCTTCATACACAATACGTACACACGGCACGGCGCGAAGCCTCCACGTCACATTCCCAGTGGCGCATAAATTCGGCCCGCCGGTGCCGCCGCCGTCGCGTCTCTAAACAACGCCTCCAAGTGGTAATTTTCGCCTATGTTGTTGCAATTTTCAACAATTTTCCTCGAAAATCGGTCCCGACCGAACCGCCCGCCGAGTGAATTAAACTCACGTAGATATCTAACGAAGGGGGGTTCGTTTACGGAACAACTTTTACGAAAGGAGAAGCTACGTTTGAGTTGGCGTTTCAAATGCCTGTGTGTGGAATATTAAATTGTTTAAACGTTACCTTTGACGCACCCCGCGGTACCATATCCACGTACCCTAATTACTTCAACTCAATTTACACAATATAACATTGTTTTGGTGTTCTTAGAACGAGCGAAACTTTCCACTAGGCACCAACTTTCGTGTTTAATTGCATAACTAGGACGGAAACTCAATAAAGTGTTTAAATGCAAGTGGCGAGCCGCGACGGGCGCCGTGTACGGCCGCCGACCAACGCCCGACGGCGGCTATAAATGGTAGCGTGTATTCAAACCGCAGAGGAAAAAGAGCCAGCGTCCGAAATCCGAAGCGCTCTTAGTTCACTATTATGTACACTCGAGTGCAAAATAAGTTGCACGAAATTCCGTCACAAAGAGCTCGAGGCGTCCCGTGAAAAAGGACAGTTTACTCTTTCAATATAGAGCGCGGCGGTGCGCTGGCGTCTACCGCAGTGATATTGCCCCCCCCGCTCACTCCATTTTGAGTGCTTACCGCGTTATAATATGCATTAAACTACACCGGCAGAAAGTTGTAGCGCCGCTCGAGGTGCTAGCAGACAATGAGAAATGAGCGTATGATGCTCCCGCAATGCGGGCCCTCGCCTCGCCCCGTTCCATTTGTTTTATCACGCCTAAATCACTGTTGCCACACAACTTTTGAACGCTCCGCGGAGGTTGATAAAAGTTTGACAGCGACTGTCGTGTACACGCGCATAGATCGTGTTTGTCAATGAAAGGGAGTGGAGGTATCAAAGACGTTAAGAGTATTTAGAAGTTAACGAAGTTAATTAAATACACCGAGTTAGACGTCGTCGACGCGACTCTTTAGTACCAAGGGCGCCTTTGTAAACAAACGAACATATTAATGTAAACGTATCACACGGGCGCACGCTGCTTCGCAATCATCTCCAAACGTAATTACATACCGTTTGTTTTAAACACAAAAGAAATGTGCCCCGTACAAATGCTCTCAGTACATATATAAATCTAACTGCTATCGTACAGAAATGTACCGATAGCGATGAAAAATGTTACATGGAATCCAATTGCAGCAAAGGGTCAGCTTTGACGTCACGCGGCGGCGTACTATTAAAAACGATTTAAAATTCACAGAAGGCCTAGCCACCGGACCGCCGGCGGATACATCATAGCAATTTGATGACGTAATTAAGTAAGCTCAAAGTCGCAAAACGTCCTTTGATGTTTGGAAATATAGTTTCGAACGTATCTGTTGCACTCTGCAGGATTTAGTGCTATGATATTCTGTGGAAATTCTCGTTTGCTTATGTAGTGTTTATTGCATTGCAAACCGAAAAATATGCTATAAATTTACCCTGCGCTGTAAAAGAGGCACACAAAATTGTGTATTTAAATCTCGCTCTAGACGCAAGCAGCGATGTTTTCTTGCCTCGTAACCGTAACTAAAACTATTGGATATCCGAAATGTATTCAATCCGAAACCGTAACCTAACCTGATATGAAAGCTTCCAATAATTAGACGCTTTAATAAATAAGAGTTTAAATTAGACGCTTTACGTCGATTTGCATTTTGCATGTGTAGTGTATTTTCCGGTTTTAAGTCCTAAATGTGCGCAAACAAAACTATCCGATATTATTAGATGACTCGAAATTATTTCATACTAGCTTCTGAAATTGAATTTCTCCAACTGAAAACGTTATATTCGAACTTTTATATCCGCATCAGCCCTGCAAGTATTTATAATACATTTGCTAAACGTTCCCGTGAAGTTACGCAAAGTATCTTTATTTATGCCGCAACAGAATATAATGTGGGCAATAATTTATAAAACTGCTTGTATAAAATGTAGCGCAGTGAATAACGCTGTTGTAAGTATCGGAAACCCATTTGCCTAAGTGCATGAAGTCCAAGTTTTGCCATAAACATGAAATGCGGTCCATGCAAAATGATATGTTAAGGTGTAGCTAAGGTATTAGTGTGTTAGATACGGGGCTTATACGAGCCACTCGCTCGGGTTGCCACAATCGCGACGTAGATATAATATAGAACCGCGTTTGCGATCTGGTAGCGATCCCAGCGTAGCATAGTTCCGTGCTTCATCGACGTGCATTGCCCACAGGATGAAAATGAACAATATTTATTGCCGAGTTGCGATCCGATATGCCGGAACGGAATTTCCAAAGTAATTTATAGTTTGCACACCTTGCCTTCCGCTTCTCCGAGCGTACACCGCTACTCTATATTTTGGTTTTACCCGCACGTTGCATTGCGCTGCTAAACAATAGAAATCACAAGAAGCATCGAATTCCGATTTTAAAACGGCACGCGACACAGAGGACAGACAAAAAGGACGACCGTCAATTAAAATTAAAAATTCATTAATTATTCCATTACCGAAATAGCTCAACCAGGGGAAAATTCAATCCGGATTCGTCGCGCGGCACTCGAGAGCCATTTATAAAACGATTGCACCTTCACACAAACACAAAGCAATTAGTTATACCTATAATTAGCATTCGAATCGCGTCCAGCGGGAATAAACATTGATTTTTTATTCCCCCAAAAATGGAGAGGGAGGCCGCGGATTCGGGCGAGATCGGGAATACTAATGTGTTCACTTTTGAACGGTTATTCGCGCCCCGCTAACGTCGCCCAACGTTTTTTGCATAAAACATCTCATCAAAGGATTGCTTAGGAGCCGTAGTATATTGAATATCAAAAGGTGCGCAAACGGAAAAGTTTTGGAGGTTGGGAGGCGCGGTTGCGGCGTCCCTAATATTGGCCCCGATGAAAGCCTTTAAAATATACCTTTAGACGTGTTGTGAATAATCGCTCTCTTAATCAGTTGTGCGGTTGCTTATGTATAAAAAAAATTATATTAATATTTCAAAATATATGACATGTCTGGACTATTAATAAATTTAAATTTGTAGTACACTTTACCGATTCAGACGTCGTTCTTGTGCCACATAAGATTTTTGGGTACGATGTTTATATACAAAAATAAACTAAGTATTCCTGTTTTTTTAGGTACCGCCATCGCGTTGATGAACCAGTACATTATTTTCTGCTAAATTTATCATAAATTGTAGTATATTATTGATCTCATAAATGTCGTCTGGATTCTGATCATGATGCAATTAACTAATGAATTAATAACTTTAAAAAGTAAAAACGTATATACGAAGAGCTAAAATACGACAACATCCTCAAACTGATCAATCCTATTATCGCCAACACATCTTAATCACGACAAAGTCACATATAACAAAATCTTATACTCTGATATATAGCATTTCGGACGCAGATTCTCGTAAACGCCAGCTCAACGCTCGCAGGCAAACGTTAAAAACCCACGACCTCTCGATTTACGGCACCTATAAAATACATATTGCGATTCGTGATAAAAGTTCTGCCAGAATAGACGCTAGGAATCGCTGGAACACATCAAACTTAATACTATATTTATGCTGACGCCTCTGGCACATAAGCCCAGTGGCAACTCATTAATATCTATAATATTAAAATAATAAAGTTTTCAGATAACAGGAGATAACTTTCTATTTCTGATGGATAATCTACCTGGATAGCATTGCGCCTACTGTCTCTACCCGTTGTCTCTATCTGAAGATCAAACATGCGAAATCTCGTTACAAACCCAGTTTCTAACATCAGCTACACCACGAAATCTACCGAACCGAATTTTGCTCGCATGCTCGTTAATTCTTAGGAAGTCCTTTTTTCCAGTCATCGGAGAAGTAAAGAAGGAATGGTACCGTTGAAAAACTTTTTAAAAAAATATTCTTAATTTAATAAATAAATAAATTTGAAGAGATAATTAATGAGCAACCCGTCAATTAATATTAAGGTATAGAAGAATATTCTTAATTGAAAACAATTAATGTCTAATTATGTCTGTAATCCTATATGTCACTTAGTACTTATTTATTTAATTGCAGTAACAGTGGCAATTGAGCAATTAAATCCCAGGGTTAAATAATTAGACCAATAATTACGTTTCTATACAACCCTTTTAATAAATAGAGAAGCAATTAAATACATGACGTGGGTTAAATTAATTGTTAATACATTTGATACATTTTTAAATTAAATACTTTTTGTAAAAAACAAGATTCAGGACAAGATATTAACAATCAAATTGAACAAACATATTTAGAGATTTGTATCTAAGAAAATAAGTATAAATAAGATAAAAACTATACTTTCACCGCGTGCATGTGTGTACGTTATTTATATTAAAAAAGATATGTTCGTAAATCATAAAGTAAATATTGAACAAAATAATATCTAATAGATCTAATAGATCTTTGGCAGTTGAGCGTTTAGTTTAGTAAATGATAAATTCTAGGTCATGATTTATTGTTTTTAGTATACCTAACCTAAATACTTTGTACCTTTGGTTTCAGATAATACAATTCATGAACATTATGAATTAGAAGTGACATTGGGTATCAAAAATATCGTCATAAGGGAATTCATCTAAATCTCTAACAGGTACCTCGATGCGTTAAACGGGAACGTTTTTTATGAAAAGCAATAAAGATGTTAGAGCTACTTTGTGTTTGGGAATTTATACCACTTTGAGGAATAAAACTTATATTGTTCGGGGATCGCAAAAAAGTTTTCACTTAGGCCTGTCGAAGCGAAATCTTTATTGGATTGCGGGATTATTTCTTTTGAAATTGTCGCAGATGACATCGGTCGCCGGGAGAAAGAAATATGGAAAGATAATTACAATCGGTATTACAATTCCGTTTATAGTTGAGATTTTTTTCGAATAAGCCTTTATCAAAAAGTTACAAAAACAGAGAATCAATTTGTATAATGCCAGCCTGAGGGTTAAAAACAATTATTTTTTCATAGTTTGACATGCGGATAATATTACGGTTTTGCTGAATATTTTTTGTGAAATTCCTTATTATTTAGGCGCCGGCGGTTGTTCTTCAGGGAGCGACCCGTCAGTTCCCGCCCAACATGGGATTGTTTAATTATTTTGCTCGGGCGGGCCGTGATCGGAATTAATCACTAGAAGTAAATTTATTTATAAACCGCACCGGCCGCCAATTCGGAAGGTAGATCCGTCAATAAAAGTTATCTGGTAACTTATTCAAGAGGGTGGTAAGATTAATTTGTTTATTAATATTCTGAAAATATTTATAGAGCGCTATTCTTAGTGCTCGTGATGTATAAATACGTAACGTTAATCTGCCGTTGACGCTTTTGTTCATTAATCTTCATAATAATTTCATCTCAATAAGTGAGCGTTTAGCTAGTATTGATTACATCGCATTAATCATCTACGTGAACTTAGGTTTTATGATTTTTCATTTAAAGAGATTGCCATAAAATCTAATGATTCGTGCCCTTCCCAGCTCTAAACCAAACCAAAATATGCTGCGCAATTCACCAACTGTGGTGGGCGGCAGTTATCACCGACCTTTCAACCAACATTTTTTATATTCCTTTGTATGAACGCTGCTATAGATTTGTTGTATATTTAAACAAATCTAGATCCTAAGCAATATACTGATGAAATTCATTATGAGAATTAACTACAAGACATATTTATATTAATACAAAATTTTCCAACCCATCTCCTTACAATGCTACTCTAATGTAAGTAGCTGAAGCATTACAAGCGATGTACTCAATATAGACCTCTGGCACATTACGAAGTGTCACGTCTTAAAGCTTAAAACATGTTACAGGGCCCCGGTAAACAGATTTGAGCGGGGGCCGTGTACCACCCCACATTTGTACACAAGTTTGGTGAATGCTTTCCCGTGTACAGACGATAACAGCATCAAAACACTTCACCACGTGTCTGCTCTTGTTATTGGAAGAGTGTTAGTTTTTTTGTGTCTTTACCGGATTTTTCGCGTTTCAAAATATTTTGTAGGTTTTACTGAGTTTATTTTGGGCATGTTACTTTAGTGAAATCCAAGAAAATAAAATTCATCGTTATATGTTTGTACGTATGTGATACGTATTGATATATTTTATAATCATTAGCCGGGTTAATTCTGTAATTAAAATGGTATGCCAACTATGATAAATCACCACAGACTTCGTACTGACAATAATAAACGAACTCATCGCACGTCCCATTGCCGAGTCCGGACCTCTTTTGGTTGAGAGGGGTGTAGGAATTAGTCCACTACGCAGGCCTAGTGCGAGTTGGTGGACTTCTCATCCCTTTGATATTCTTGTGCAGAATTCTCAAGTATGCTAATTTTACGTGAAAATCTGGAAACATTATGACCCTCACGATGTTTCCAGATTTTTATTTCATTTTAATAATGTTCTAGATATTTTGCACATAAATAAACAATTAAACATTACTTGACCCTATAGTGTGCATATGATGCATTAATCGCAATACCTCAGACTCAAAAGAAAATTAAATACATTAACATAATATATATAAAATTCAAATTAGTCTCCATACTCGTCAAATTACCACATATTTGAACTAATAATAATCAGTTAAGACTATAATCATTACAAATATATCAATTCATCATTTACAAAATATCAATATGTTAATTGCTGCTGAAATAATTACATTACTTAATGATCGTGTACATTTTGTGTTTGCTTTACGAGCACACCTACATATATCAGCATATTAAACCAACGAATTGACTTCAGAGTTTCATAAATAAATTATTATTCAGATCCCTCCATCCTTGCTGCTAATATTAGACATGTTATAAGGATTTAACATACATATTTAGTCACGTCATCCATACGCACTTTACATAACAAATTCGATTTCAAACTCGACGTCATGTACTCAAATCTTTCAGCCATCTCTCACGGAGCAAAGTGCAAAGCTAACTAGCTAATCACCGAATATACGTTCTAATTACACAGATGACGCCTGACGATCAGTTAAAACTGTCAGTAACATTTACAAATGTATTTAACTTGGGTGCTGAATTTAGGTTCGAATGAGTAGTAAACTTTAATGTGTGTTTGGCAGTAATGGTATAAGTTTTCAGAATATAGCTTCAGTAGTGTGTTCTTAGATTTTTTCCTTGACGAAAAGACGAAAAGACAACCAGTATGTTTGATAATGATCATAGATAAATTTCCAGTATTTGCTCGTCAATTCAACGGCGAGGCTAAACTGTCAATATTATTGGATCGTGTGTATTCTCTCTCTACGGACCAAAGTTCATATTATATTCAGGAAACATAATTACCGGCACTTGTTTGCGTCAATCACAGGCGCGTCGATTTGCGAAACTAATGGGTTGCTATGTCACGCTGATGTCTCGCGGCATTTATTAAACTACGGCTGGTTTCAAACGATCAATTCTTATTTGCTATATATGTGTTGGTTGTAATGGCACATATGGTTTGGGCTTAGCTAATTTGATTGTTGATTCGACAGGGAATGCTAGCTTTTCGTAGTTTTTAGCTGAAATAAAGATTCCAAATCTGAAAATCATGGTGTTGTTTGGTTCTGCTACTGTCCATGAGCGGTCGTATCGTTTACCATCAGGCGGACGGGATGCTCGTCTCGCCTTTCACCGCAATAAAAAAAATTGAATTCAATTATGAAACGTGGCAAAAACTAAAAGGAATTAATGTCTTCTATTCCTCGCAATTTTTAGCACAATCACCTTTTGGATAAAATATCAATGTTTTAGTTTGAATTGTTTCTAAGAAATGTTTTTCTAATGATATGCCAAAATTCATTCCCAGCTAAAATAAGTAATTCATGCCTTCAAAATATTTTCTTCGAATAGAAATAACGAAAATGTTTACCCAGTAATTTAGTAAACTGTTCCCGAGTAAATCTACTAATAATAAAAGGGTGTACTGCGCTAGTAAGACCTATAAATATTCTTACGCAAAATGAGCTCAGATACTTTATGGATTACCTGGTGAGTTCAGACTTGCTAATAAGGATATTTCAAATTCTAGTGTTGCCGAAATGTATGCGGATGTGAAGAAAGGAGCTACTCCTGCTTTATAACTTTACATTTTCATGATATAACTCCAGTATTTACCGAAACAAAATTACAACAATGCAAATGAATGCGATGAATTTAATTTTATTTAGATTACTACTTTATCTTTTCCTCTTCGCTTGATATTATAAGCTTCTCGAGTTTTATGTCATCTAAATAGAAAAGGAGAATGTAGGTAAAACTATTAGACAAGTAATCATGGCCAGACCGTTATCTTTCATATTTAATATTCTTTATACACTACTTCACCATCTTTAATATTCGCATTTAACTGTTTTTTTTTTTTGTTTTCCTTTTTAATTATCTGTCACTCCATTTGAGAGGTTAGCTAGTTGACCCTTTTTGGTTACTTTATTTCCCAAATGTAATAATACATACATACATAAACTCACGCCTTTATCCCAGAAGGGGTAGGCAGAGGCGCCACCAGGACACCCACATTTCGCCTTGTATGTTCCGTCACATGATGTGATAGTGGGCGAGCCTATCGCCATATCGGGTACAAATTCCTCACTCCGGGCTTATAATAAATAGAAAAACCCAATATCACTTTGAACAACCCGGGATTCGAACCCTAGACCTCAACTTTATAGTCGTACCGTAGTACAACTATGCCACCGAGGTAAATGTAATAATATTTGTCCAAAATATCTATTCATATAATATGACCCATCGTTCAGCAAGGGTCTTCTCTAAGATTTAGAAGGGCTTAGGTCCTTTTCCGCCCCCTGACCTAGGGCGAGTTGCTATCCTGCACATGCATTTGAAACTCATGTAGAGGTCTGCTAGATTGTCAAATGTTCCAGTAATCACTTTCAAAATTTATTTATTAATAAACAAACAAAAGGACCCAAATATCAGAAAATCCGCTAATATTCCAGTTATTTTGAAAGCAATTCGATTTGCGACACGACGGAACAAATGTTTACGATTGTACAATAAGCGCGAATTCACACAATCAATATATTACCATCCACTAACAAGAGGGCTAATATAATTACTGATTTATAGCTGGGTGGCTATAACGAACAATAATGCCGTCCACGGCTGTAGGGCGACATTCTGCTACACGTACGAGTTAGCATTGTACGTAGCCGGGTTTAGTAATTTCGGTACATGCCTCTAATCCAATTAGCTATTAAGATTCGTGGGCCGAATATTAATTCAATCGTGATTCGGCCGCTTTGTAAGGAAGCTGCGGGGTGCGTCGTGACCTTATGTACGCAGCTTTGTAATCACGTACACGCCGATTGTGTTTCCTTTTCCACGCTCGTGTCTGCAAACATTGCTTCGAACAAGTTTTTTCGTAATTCGTTTAGTATACACTCCGTTTTATTTGTCAGATTTGTTACGATCCTCACGAAGCTGTTAGTAGCTTTGAACAATAAATCCAGACCTACTTACTTCTTTTTTTCTACGAACTTTCTTCTTTCTACTTGCGCTTATTCTGTAATACCATGTTTCGGCTCACTAGCTTTAGGACAATGTTACCCTACCGCATCGATACTATATTCTATTCTCACCAGTGGGACCTACATTTGTAGATAGATATAAAGAGCTCCCTTTATTTGTATAGACGCAGTTTACTTTAGTAGTCATATTAGCCATTTATTACTTTCCATTCATTATGAGTCGAGCTTTACTGAATACAGCCATATAAATGTCCTATCGATATAAATCAATAATACATTTCAAGAATACAATAAAAGCGTTCCTAGTCTTGTTAATTATGGACTAGATAATTATTGATTTTCTTTAGTATAAACAAGAATTACAGCGAAGTCTATTGCTGTATTTGTTTGTGTTTTTTATCAATGTAACTGCTTGCAGAGCCATTTTAAAATAATTACTTACATTTATATTTCGATATAGGTATTCAACAGAAAAATTGATAGTGTACAAATATTATATCGTATAAAAATGACGTGGAGGATGTTAAATTGCCCAATAATCTAATTGTAGGGAAGAGGTATGATGATGGTAAATATACACTGAAAACGATGATGAGAAACCCACAATTACAAAACAATTCGATGAAATAAAAACAGATCATAACAATCCAAGTTAGACATGAAGTTAGCGTGATTTACAACATTTCGTTTGAATACAAAACTTAGTTGATAAATAAACATTCGAAGCGTGCGAGTTTGCGTCGAGACAAATTAATTGACGACGTCGTTTTCGCGGGCACCCACTATTTATCAGGGTTGAACAAGCTGTTTGAATCGTGCATCATTCGTTTTGTTTTCGTGACTTATAGCTTCGAAAGTCGTTTATGAAACCGCCACAACTTTGCAGGTTGATGCTTAATGGAATACAGTTGTATCGTGACTTTTTCAACCAGTTGAATTTAAAAACTTTGGAATTACTTTTTAGTTTTAATCAATTGTTTATCAGTCATCTGTAAGGGGAACTTAATGCGAAAATAATAAGCCAGAAGGGAAGTGAATTTATCATAAACTTTATCATTGAGGAATTAGATATAAATGTCTATATGCATGTATGTGAATTGCAAATGTTAGGAATCTAAATCGCGTGAATTCAGACACTTCGCCCGTTTATTTACTTGATGCTAATAAATTAGCACTCAATTATAATAATTGAGACGCTCCAGCAAACATCTTACCCGCTGAGATCCCACTAATTGATCCGGGAACGCAATGAACCACTGGAATTTCCTTAATAGTATTATCCATACATGAATATACGGTAGCTATATTATAGCGGTTGCTTCTTTATGACATGATTAATATGATTACTGAATAAGCTTACGCTTAAGTATTAGTGGTTCTTAAAGCAAATATATTGCATACTTAATTTATAGCGTAAAATATTTTTTTAAGTCTTTTTAAATTATAATGAAATATTAATGGAAACATAAATGAACCGAAAGCACCAAATTATTGAAAATAGCTTAAAGGACTAGCAAGAAAGAGTGTGAGTCTTCTGGCTTTATTATTTGCAGATCCGATAAACGTCGAAGAGAACATCTGGAGTGAAATATCAGCTGGAGTAGAGGTGGAATCCCAATAGCTAAGTGGAACGATGAGGGCAACAGCTGTTAGATTAGCGATGAAAGTGGAATAATAACAAAAGAACACATTAGATAATCCTATATTAACTAGTAGATTGACGTGGATAATGTTACTGAATAGGTAATTAACTCTCTTTTCTGCTTGTTACAGATGAAGGAAAGATTCACAAGATCGTGCAATGGTCTCGAAATGGTGATAGTCAGTCCGCTTTACTCGACATTTTCGATGTTACACCAGGCGAACCAATCCAGGTAATATATTTGTGCAAATCATAACAAACGTAAAAAAATGCCAGGATTGGCTTTATTCTTGAAAAAGTAGAATAAAAAAAGTGAACATATCTGAATCAAATTTAAAAATATTTTTTTAGGGCCTTTGGCTTAATTTAGTTATCAGATACATAATTATCTCCCTGTTGATTATAATCAATCAATAACTACAGCGATTTCTTGCTCCTAGACTTAATGCTTTAGATCGTGTGTTTGACTCACAATACTTATTATTTTATGAACAATCAATAAATTTCAACGTATATCATGAATGTATTTTTTCACAGGCGATGGCTATATCTCGGACCCATGGTTCTCTGTACGCGGCGTCTGATAGGAGAGTGTTGCAACTGCGCTTGGCCTTGTGTGCTAGAAGATACGACGCGTGTGTGCGGTGCGCCCGCGATCCTTACTGCGGATGGGACCGGGATAATGGCGTCTGCCGAGAATATGTGCCAGGGTATGTTAATAATACTCAACTTCCATGTAATCTTTACCCCATAATAAAATAAAATTATTTGTTAAAACTCAACTGGGCCACGAAGACTGTGCGTCACAAACTTTGTGCAACAGAATTAAATGTTAATAGAAAATATTATACACATGAAACAATAAATCAATCCATTTATATCCCAGTAAAAAGCCCATAACCCCGGTTATTATTTGAGGTATATATTTTGTTTTACAAAAACATATTATCGGACAATCATTAGTATTTTGCAATCAATGGTGAATTTTCAAAGAAGAAAACAAAAATACCAATCTCAAAGTCCCCATCTTCTCTTTAGATTGATACAAGACGTAGCCAACGAAACAGCGGATATATGTGACTCGTCAATCGCACGGAAGAGTGTGTCAGCGACCTGGGGCCAGAGCCTTCACCTGGGCAGCTTCGTCAAAATGCCTGAAGTTCTGCAGCCGCGAGCTGTGACGTGGTACCACTACTCCAGGGAGAAAGGTCGCCATCCTATCACTTTCAAGTAAGTTTTTCTATCAATTTGTTAACCATTGTCATTTTAAATATTGTTTATATTAGTAGGTACTTAAATCTTTAATTTGATAATGCGTATTAGGAAAATTCTTAAAAATAATCATGATCGATATACCAGACGCTAATGTGCTAACAAAAAAGCTCAGCGACTACAGATTTTTTTTTCAACAAAACCCTTCTTCAAAATAATGGTGCCATTTAATCCATTTGCACAAACGTAGTTACGAAGCTTCGACCTATAAATGATTAACTCTTGCAAAGAATACTTAATTAAAATATCCATAAAAGTCCTAATGGGCTCTCAGCGTATTATACTCAAGCATTTTTCACAAACCAAAAGTGACTGTGGCCATGCATTAAAAAAGAAAATGTCATAATCACCATACTCAAACAGGTGTTCAACTCCATTCGCTCAAACATATTTATCTCTTTAAGAGCGTATTTAACTCATTCATACTTTATAAAACATATCATATTAACATCCTTGACGCCGTGAAAGCGGCAGAAAGTATTTAATGGGTGCTTAAGTACCCAGAATTTAATTACAGCAAAGGCACCCGCGCAGTATTTTAACTTTGTACAAAAGCGAAGATAAATACAAATTTAATAGGTGAGGTAATTTAGAAAACAGTCCAATTGAACACGCATGCAACAACATTAATTAAAGGGCTCCCAAATCTTCTGTTATCGCACTTCCGACTTTACAATTAAAATGCAAGGGGAAACTTTGGTATTAACATTTTGTTTACGCTTTCTAATTCACTGTGCGAACAAAAATACTGCCTTTTGCATTTAGGACTGAGTAAACATGTGCTTAAGTGTGTCCTTTCGTCCCTTTTTAGCATTTTTCTCACAAAATAAAACAGTAAATTAATGCTTAATAAGTTTGGTAAAGGGATCGATTCCACGGACCAATATAGCACTGTTAACTTGTACCATATTAATGTACAGTGGTTATTGGACAGATTACTTATGCACGCACCTTTATTTAGTTATGGTAATCCACTAAATAAGCCTTCTCAATTGGAACCTCCATTGTAGATGAGCCCTATGTTCAGAACAGTAGGCGTATGTGAATTGACATATTTATCTAACTAGCTTCTGCCCGAAAACTTCGTCTGCGTGATTATCTTTATTTGAAATTAACTTTATTTGGAAAAGCCCTCCATACCAAATTTTATTGAAATCTATTTAGGCGTGTCTGAATTCATTGCACACAACCGCACAGACAAACAGACAAAAATTCTAAAAACCATTGTTTTGAGTTCCATTACGTTAATATAGACCCCCCATATTAGATTTTCTTATTTATCTTCCATGTACAAATATCGATCAGTTACAAATTTATTATATGTAGGTATAGAAGATACTCGAATAGATACTCGAAAGCTGACAATTTGAAAACATAGAAACTAAAGCAGTGTGTATAAAATTATGTCTTTTATAGCTGTAAGACTTTAACATTTATAATGAAGTTATATTACTTTCACTACATTGGGTTATTTTTTTTTATCTAAGTAGGTCAATCTATAAATACATTACTACCTATATAAATTATGTTTTTCTACAATACATGACCACAAATTTCTTGTTAACCCAAATGAAAATGATGAAAGTGAAAATGCGATGAAATCTTTTTCCTTTAACATAGCCAACTACTGTGTAACAAGGCTTTTAAATTTTAATGCCTTAGTTGATAATTAAAAAATAAAAGCTCATTACTTTCGCTTTGACCCATAATAACTCTCGCAGTGGGGCGTCTACTCAAATAACATTCATAAAGAATATTTATTGCAACTACGCACATCATGAAACTCGATGAAAATTATGAAATAATGTAAAAACACAAAATTAAAACATTTGTAACCAACATTTAATATGAACAGGGATGGAACGATTTTGATCATTGCTTATTATTTTCAGCAAACCGGAGAAATACATTGAAACGTCAGAACACGGGTTGTTGATAATATCTGTGAACGAAGCGGATGCGGGTAGATACGATTGCTGGCTCGGCGGCTCCTTGCTTTGCTCATACAATATTACCGTTGATACCCACAGGTAAGATTTAACAAGGAAGGAACAAAGGATTTACACTTAATCAGAGGCAGAAAATAATTGTTATTCCGTTTTACAGATGTTCTCCTCCCGAAAAGAGCAATGAATACCAAAAAATATACTCCAATTGGTGTCATGAATTCGAAAAGTATAAGACAGCTATGAAAACATGGGAACGAAAGCAAGAGGTAATATTTATACCATTTTTAATTTTCAGCTTTGCTATATAAAAATATATGTAAAAATAGATCACTAATGAATTGTTTGTTTTCCAGCAATGCGCGAGACAAAATGACTCGAATCAGAACACACATCCAAATGAAATAGTGTGATAGCTCCTGAACATCGCCTATCTCATGTTTCAATCCGTTAATTACTACGCAGGAGCGATACCCATACCATACGTGTCGGCTGGCCTGAAGTACTTCAACATATTCTCGTGAGAAAATCCGTCACAACACATCCGCTCCAAGATATAAATTCATATCGATTCTATAGTGTACGAGCTCAAGATTGTAGTGTATTTAATCAAACGTGACAGCCCATAGCTTTTCTAATATCATATTGAAATATAGTGAAAATTAGTGCATCGTTCCACATGTCCGGCGGGAACATGAGAAGGTGATTGGACACTAAAAATTATTACGGACACTTTTATTATAAAATTTCTCTATGGAACGATATAATTACGAGCGTTGTGAGTTGCTTTGTTGGTATAATAGTATGTAAAAATGATTTAGAAATCGAAAATTTTCAAAAATGTAAGTACGCTTTGTTCGTTGGGTAAGAGAATAGAGAAATTGTTAGAGTTATCGAATGGAATTAGTTTTGATATACTTAGACGAGTTTTATAGACGTTCCTTTGCATTTATTATTATTTTAAAAGAGTATTTTAATTATAGTCGTAATTAAATGTATGTCTGATAATATAATTTTAAAGAGCTATATAAGATATTTGGTGATTATTTATATTTGTGTAGGCGATTTCCTTTCCTTATTTATACGATCAAGATGCGTGCTTCGCGGTATAGCGATGCAAGTATAGAGATACGTAGTGCCGTGGGTTACATGGCGGTCGTAATTTGAAATCTCCGAGGGTTGTGGGAGGGTACGCCTCATTATTTTTCCCCTATTTGTGTAAATAGTTACCTAATTTCGTTCGACTGTATTTATAAGTGTACGTATAGTATGCACGTCCCTAATGGTAATGTATATTTTAAGCCTGTGATATAATAAGAAAAAAATCGTTTAGAAAAAGTGTATTTAAGTATTACCAGTGGATGGCATTTAAGACTAAATTTGTCCTCATACTCGAATGCTTTGTTTCGGTCCACGGATAATTTTAATTTATCACAACAGTACATAAAATAGGTAATATACAGCATCCATTATAGTTAGTGCACAAGCCATAATAGTGGTTTTATCGTTAGACTCGATACTCATTAGGCAGGGTAACTTAAGGACGCCATCATAAGAATGCTCATAAAATCAACTTCGCTTGATTAATTTGTTTTCGTACCAAATTTTATAACATGTTATTAAATGGCTCAACTGCATGTTGCATGATGGCAATATACTTAGCTTGCCAACATACTGAGATACTAAGTTACAATCTGAGGAATAACAATGCTTTATTGTTTTTCAAAATGAAGAACTCTATTTAGCCAAGATTTGTTTAATCAAGATTTACGTTGACTAAGAAGCTGATTGTTAAATGTATTATGAGGCACATGAATCTGCAACATACATCGATTAATCTTCGAAAAAAATATAGAGCATTATTGAAGGTACAAAGGAAATGCGCCAAAACTCAATATTTTGCCACAGTTCACGTGAATTACAGTTAAGTTATGATAGTATACAGTATTGGTATTGTAATAATGAAAATGCTCAACAATTCAGTTCTTAATACAAGTTTCCTTACATTTTATGTAATGTAACTTTAAGAACAAAAAGATCATAAAGTTAAAGTCTTGTGCACTCAACTTTCGTCTTACCGAATCTCAACCCAACGATTCAAAATCTTGTGGAATTTTATCGTCCGGAAGCGTTCTTAGCAGTTATTACCCTGCAATAATGCAACTTAAACAGATTAATTTAGCAAAACACTATTAGATTGCGCATATTTTTATATAATAATATGTAGTGTAATTGTCACGTATCATTTGAACTCTACATAAACGTAATTCCATATCATAAGAATGTACCTAATAACTTGTACATATTTAAATCGATCATCAACACACCAATATATTTATACACGCAGCGAACAAATTTTAAAATAATGAAATTTATATAAATTATAGGAACGTGTATATTTTTTCTAGAAATTTATTCTAAAACGCCATTTAACATTCCGCTGCCCATTTTTTAAATAAGTCGGTGTTAGTAACTCGTATATCAGTCCATGGAAACGTGTTCCAAACATTGAAATTTTTAACACTAGCGACACCTGTATCCTCGTAAAACATCAGTCTGTATTCGAAAATGTATTTGAATTTTTATTGTCAAAATTTTAAACAACGTCCAAACAATTTTTTTACAAATTTGTTGAAGATTTTAAATATGATGGATACAGGTGTCTCTATATACTTGCTCATCTGGTTACCTACTAGTAATGTAGATTTTAATAGATTACTCAATTTATTTGATTTTAACGTAATAAAGTGATAATTCTATACCATTACTTTAAAACTCAGGCCATACGCTAATTCCGCTATAGTAGAGTTATATAGCCTAATAGGTGCTTCAAAATATGCTTTCATTTTGCAAATATAAATATTTTTCAAACTTTTTTCATATCATAATGTAAATACATGAAATTAATTAGATATATTCGTAAGAAATATCTGAGCTTTGTCGTTTATTATGTATTAGCTAAGACTCAGTATTTAAGTATTTAGTGATTCTAAGGATTTCCCGCTGTCCGGGAACATCTTGCGCAATAATTATAAACTAATTACTATTATATGTACTAACGGAATAGCTCTGTAAATTTCACATGTTACTATAATAAGTTAAATTCAAAGTGTAGCGTTAAGATTTTATATAATAAATCTATAAAATGTATCTTTCAGTTTGTTTGCGTTTTATTATGACCCTTGGCTGCGTGAAAAGGAACGCTGTCAGTCTGCATTACGGCTATCAAAGCTAACACGAGGATAAAATGTTTAAAATAGTGTCGATTCATCAAGTCGCATACCGGGTTGACATTTTCGTCATAACAACGGCACCCTCGCAGGACCGTCGACCGAGGGACCATAAAAAGTGAGGGCGCGTAATTATATAGTGCCACTAAACTAATTTCACGATACATTGCCGACGAAATCTGTGCTTGGCACCGCCTTGCCTGCCGGCGAAATGTGATTTTTCCTTCATAACCAAACGGCTGATTACTATTGTTATGTGTTATTTCGTATGAATTGCTAATGCTACGTGTTCGCGACGCTGTTGCCGATAATATTAAATAGATGATGAAGGGAGGCATGTTATTATGACCTTGTGTTTGTCAAGGCAGCGTCGCGTGTTGTACGAAGTATTCATAATTACCGTCCTTTGTACATGCTAAACGATATTTTAGTTGTGATACGATAATCAAAAGCACATTATATTCTTAATCAACGCGTGTGTTTAAATATTCAGTGGAGTTGCCTAAATGGTAAGCGATTGCTTGGCGTGTTCGCGCTTGCTGCTTGGAATTAGGGCATTTGAATATTTACCTGGCGAAGTCTAGATTCACGGCATACTGCAATTCAGTGACGTAATAAGCTAATTCGTTCTGCTCCGCGATAAGGCTCGTGAGCTCTTTTTTGCGTGAACGGCTGTAAATATTAACTTTCTTTACAAAAAAAAAATGCCTATTAAACAGCTCGTAAAGCCGACGAATAAATTCACAAAATTAACCAAACTCAAGAAATAACAATAGACAGCCTTCTTGGCGCGTTCAGAAACCGACTCTGAAAAGAAATGTCTTGGGTTCGATCCGATACCGAATCGGTTTTTGTGTGCTCCACAAAAACCCCACTAAAGTTTCTTGTAGTTTTAGGCAAGTATTAGACATTATATTTCTGCAGGAACAGGATTACATACATACATAAATGTATGTGTAGACCTATTGACTATTGTTATTTGTTTAACACCCATCTCATTTTAATCTATCATTATGGGAGGTTATAGTGAATTACTAAACTTATTTTAGTATTATTTAAGGCTAGGCTGAATAGAAATCAGTACGTCTCGAATTCACATTGAACAAATTAGTTTATGTTCACTGTACAATATACATACCTAGTATTTGAATACTATGAAATAGCGAAGACATAACTAGAGAAGCTCGAACATGCATTGTGAATCCAACGGATGACAAGTTACAAGTAGTTTGTCTCCAGAAACGGTTCCTAGATTAGATTTCAGATTACGTCACACGCCGGAGAAAGGGAGTTAGCAGATTTATCATAACTTACACTACATTGCAATTGAAGGAATATAGAGTATATGGTAATTTTGTAGACATAAAATAAATAAATGAGGTGTATACAGCGGTAGACAACTCAATACTATAAAATATAAATTAATAGATGTAGACTGCTTCCAAATGCTTATGTGAAAGTCCTTGTGTGAGATCCAAGCTTTTATAGTTTGGAAATCTTGTGGAGGTCCGTGTCCAGCATTGAGACAGATTTATGCACATATTTTTGAGGTGATACATCTTTAGCACCGTTGCTTTAAATATTCGATGAATCAAACATGCGGCACCATACTACTACTAGTACACACACATACCTACCACTAGTATAGAAGTACTAGGGCTACAGGGAAAGAAAGGAGGTATCGTTTAACTTATGTCATCAATGAATGAACACAAAATGGACTACGGCAGCAGAGAACGGAAAGAGATTTCATTAAACAAACATATTATGTCATCATGTAAAGAACACAATAAGGACTAGGGCGACAGAGAAAGAAAGGAGGTTTCGTTAAAATTATGACACCAATATGTGCAATGTATTGCTCAGTGCATAAAAAATACTAGGACGACAGAGAAAAGAAGCAGTTTGTCTATTTGAGTCACCAATATCCGTAACAATTTCCAGAAGTATAGAAGTAATAGGGTGACAAAGAAAGGATTACTTCTGAAGTTACAGAGTTCTACCCATAATCCGATGTCTAAATATCCCAATTATATATCTACCCGTAGTCACATACCCCTCTCATTGGACAAAAAGTCACTAAAATATAAAATAATTTTTAAGCTTGGTAAAAATATTAGAAAAATAATAAACCTAAATTATCCTAATATGCCTGATACTCTATAATTATCTCATTCTCTCGTAGGCTACCTTTCTAAAGTTTCACTGTTGCCGTGTGTAAATTGTACGCTCTTCTTTTATTTTTTTTCGTAGATGAACACGGCCACTATATTTTTACTATTTATTTACATCAAAGAGCATCAACTGTGTTGGATAAACAAATCATTTTATTAATATTATTTTATTTTCAACACGTACAAAACTTTTCACATTCGCGTATACTTAGTATTAACTCTATAGTTAATACGTCCCTAACGGTCAATCTGACCCTCGCAGACAGAACAATACAAAGTAGCATAAACTTAAACAAATAATTGCTTGATTTTTAATACAATTTAGCAGAGGGGTCCATATAACAGCACCAAAGAAGTCTTCAATTGCATCAGTGGAGCATGTAATTCATTATTTCACGGCGGGCCGGCGCGTGCTGCTGCGGATTTCGCCTACATTAAATAATTATTTACGGTGTATTTGAGACAGAGTTAGTTGGTGTGGTGGACATCCTGCATGATGTATCTTTAGTTTGAAGTGACTGTAGTATTATTCTATGCAGAACTATTAACCTATAGGGAAGTACAAGAAACTTTATACCAGAAAGTGTTTTGTAAAGGGTTGTCGAATACATGTTGCGTCGAACGTATTGCTTTGGAAATCTTTAGTTATACCTAAACAGGTTAATAACTTGAAGATGATATTTATGTAGGTGGGTATGTTTTATCGTCTCTTTTAATTTTGAAAATAATACATGATGTTATAAATTTTATTTCATTAATATTCCTATCTAATTATTATTACCCCAGGTGTCTGAAATTTATAAAAAAATAACATCTGGTTGCACTAGTTAATATTAGGATAAAACTGGTGAGAATTAACAATTTATAACCTGCCTACATAATCGTATCCTACGATTTTTTTAAATGTTTTTGTACTATTATACTCCACAATTGACTAACGTAGACTGAGACCTGATGCCAGCTGATCTACACCCAGCCATATACAGGGTTTATCAAGACTACGACCGAAAACGAAGCTAGGTGTGGTGTTATAGTGACTTCAGATACAAAGCAAGTAAAAATACCGCAAAAAAAATTGACATTATTTTGTATTTTTTTCCGATCGTCGTATTTGGGTGATAAATACATAGTTTTCCTAAAATAATAATGCACAACTTTTTACTTTTAAAGATGCAATGTTACGCAACAATTTAGATAACTATTTTCGTGAAAATTTACCAACCAAACATATTAAAAAAAATAGCAAAAAATAATCTAGCGCTTTTTCTGCGAAATGTTTAGTTGTATTGTGGCTGTAAATACTAAAACTACCACCCGGCTTCGTTTTCGGTCGCAGTCTTGATATACCCTGTATGTTCGACTACATATTTATACATAGATAAATATGATTTATAACACAGTGAATGCCTCAAACTCAACGTGGTCAAGCGTGTAATCCCTTATTAAGTACAGTGCGGGTTCTGATGCCCTCTAGTAAGCGCATTAGCCGAATTAACAATTAGTCATGCCTTCGTCTGCCCGCGAAGTTTGCACAAATTTACATAACAATAATACATCCACGCACCGACCTATGGTGATTTTTAAATTAATTGGATTGGGAGCCGTGGAAAATTTCAACGAGCAACCCCTTGCGTTGTGGCCAGATTTGGTATGTTTTTATGTGAGTAGGTACTTAAGGATTTTGTTGGTTCATTTTGATACAATATGAAGTTACAAATAAATGCATTCTACTAATGACTTTGATTCTTGTGAAGTTTGTGAATCGTCGAGTGAGTAATTGCCATATTGTATTATTTGCAAGGAATTAATAGCATTCCACATCTTCTAGAATCTGATTTTAATATCAGAATTCAATCTATTATAGTGGTCGAAATAAAAAAAAGAAGTATGTACTATGTTTTTTACAACCAATTTAATTTTACTAAAACATATCAAACCAAAAATACGAGTTGTGACTATAGTAGTGTGTTTATATTACTCGGATGAGCTATTTGTTGCGCCGTGCATGGAATAATATATCAGAACGGAGCAATTTTTATTCACGCGATAATAGAGCGGCAGAGAGCAAGTGAAGCGTCACGAGATACAGGCAGATACGCGCCTGTGTCGCGCGATTCAAATGGGCAACGATAAAAGCGCAAAACTAAATCGAGAGCGGAATGAGCAAGAACAATGGACAGCTTAAATTGTAGCATTGTGAGCCAACAACGGGCCGGCGACACGTTCGCGAAGAATAGAGTCATTTGCCTCTAACAACATTAATGCCAGTCTGACCCTCATACCATCAGTTTTTGTTTGTTAATCTACAGAAAAGGGCGTAACTCATTTTGTCAACGCGTAATTTAATTTCACTTGAACCCCAACACGGGCGGACACCGCCGCGGGCGACGCAGGACATGGCCGAAAATGTAATCTGTTTTGTTAATTTATTTGCTTATACGATTCAGTACTGATTGGCGACAAAACATCCAAACTAGGATCGGTCGAGATGACTATTTTATAATGGGCTATAAATTTCCAACTCCGCAATATCACAATACGCGCGGCCGGCCGTTATTGTGAAAGTTTAATGTCCCCTTGCAAACGCTACGTGGATCCTTTCGGCCAAAGGTGACGGGTCGCCTTTTAGAAATGCTTAAAATGCAATTTTACGTGCGTATTTTTATTTATGGGGCCCCAAAAATGTAAAATGCAAACGTTTTATTGCGGGGCTTATAAAAATACGAAGAACAAACAATGTCCCTGTTACTCCGAGACAGGGGGACGTCGTAGCATATTTGTACGTTTACAAGGGGCGCATCCGAGTAGAAACGCGGAACAGGTAAAGATTCGCCGAAACATCTTTTTTTATTTGACATAGATTCGATGTCTAAGAAAGACATAACGTTATTAGCGTAATTGCATTGAGTTGAATGTAAACAGTATTATTTTAAAGTCGTGAAAAGGACCCTTTGAAATGAATTGAAGATTCAAATGAGCGATAAATTTGATTACTGCTCTGTACAAAGAGATTTAATTTTGATAAATCAAAGCTTATTGTTGTTGAGATTTATTATATTTGCTTCTGGAACGTCACCGTTCTTTACAGTAAAAGTAAGTCATCGAAATGGATTCTATTCACAGCTAGAATATGACAACTATACAATCGGGGGTGTAACAAAAACAAGGTAATTGACCTTATTTTTTACTGGCCAATTTGTTAAAATAATTTACCAGCCACTTCTAATATTTCTGACTTAAGACTACTACCTATTACCACGCACGTTACCGTTAAATATAATTAATTTTCACGTGAACATCCAAAATCAAATTAGCTTTTTATATAGGTAAGTTGGCCGAGCTATTTCCAAGTCTACTTTGGCTGACGTAATAGCAGAATTACTCTCTTTCGAGGCGTAACGAAATGAAGTGTGTTGAAAAATGTGTAACATTTAAGATGCAAAATTTTATAATAAGAATCGCTGAGATTACACCTTGTGCTCATCTATTTTTAATGCAGCGCCGGCAAGTGGGACATTTTTATTGCCTCGGAGCCCTAAATTAGTTTTGTTCTGTGAATTTGATGCATGTACAATGAGATTTTAAAACCCCACGGAACTATAGCGCCTATCAGATTGTCTAATATAAATACGCATTGTGACGCACTCGTTTATTACTATTTATGAACCTCATTTATTTGTAGGACATACGAACGAAGTACAATAGTGTTAATTTATCTGTACAGAAAACTAATCTGTATTTTGTATTACATTAAATTAAAGATGCTTTAATACAACGATAATTTAATTTGAAATATTTTTATTACTATTACTAAATCTTTCAAATGAGCGATTATAGCTGTTATAAAAAAAGAATCGCGAAAAATCGTTCCAGTCTAACACATACCCATTCACCCACAAAACAATTTCAAAACGTCAGAAATGAAATTGAATTATAGAATGAATAATGTATGAAATCGATTACCTCGAATCTAAGTATCGACTGTGCCCGAGTGACATTCTGTATCGAACGAGAGAACAAAAGACACGAATACGAACATGTGCAAAAAATATCTGGCGTATGCATTTGGGAATTTCGCGTGACAGAAAATTTAATACGAGGGGAGTCTAATATTAAACCTCGGGGACCCATCACTTTTAATATTTGGTCGGAGTCCTAGAGGGCTCCTAAATTATTTACAAAATGGAAAGGTAATGGTCGAGGAAGAGTGCGAATGAAGGTATGCAAATTTTATAAGCACGTATTGTTATCCATAAAATACTGGAAACATGTCAGGTTCGCGGTTAATCGGGGAGCGAAATAAATAATGATGAAGAACGGGGGCCAGTACAGTATTTTCACACATTACGAAACGTAATGTCGCCGCAGAAAGTGATTTTGCTTGTACCCTGCGATATTTATTATTTGGTACAACATAATGTACAAATTCTAATTTCACCGGCTTTATTTACCCCGTGCGAAGCGTATGGGTGTGTTCGTAATGCTGAACACGACTCCTGAAGTGTTAATGTCGGGATCATCTTAACTAAGCAGTGTATGCTTTTACGTACGCAATTTTATTCCTACATTATACTAATTAAGTCTTTACATTCTGCACGCAAAACGTAGCATTAAGCTAATGTGTTACATAATGAATCAATACTTACTAACTAGGCTAAATAAGGATAAACGAAATGTAAACATCTTTTTAATATTATCGCTGAAAGACGGCAACACGTCTATATTTGATAGTTCTTAATGACGTACAATATTTGCAAATACGAATAATTAATTTTAAAACTAATCGAAAAAATATTGATGATTTTGATTATAGCAGTCTGATAATAATTAAATTATGATTAATTATTATTGTTTTACAATCAAGTACATTACAATCTACATGATATAAAGATAATAGAATAATGAAATTACAGTGAAGAATTTCCTAAGACTTAAGCATTAGGTTGTTGTTTTATTGTAGAATAATTGCTTTTCCTAGATTTTAGATTTTAGATGAAAGTTTCTCTGTGTTTGCATGTAATTTGTTATGCAACTAATGCAACATTTTAAACTAAACCATATAAAATTACACCATGTAAAACCGTGGAAACTGTTAGAAGGTAAACCTGAATAAAGAACATATTTTTTGAACACATGAAAAAAGAATGAATCTAATAACACTTCAATAATTTATATATCCAGCATATTTCTACATAAATTTATTTATATAATACTATACCAAACTCTATCAAATTAAAAACCTCAAAATGCAGGTTATCAAAATTCTGCCAATCGGAATGCCTACGAGAAACAAAATTGAATACAACGGACCCGCTCCGTGGACCCGTTCCGTCGGCGGGTGATTTATCGGGAAAAAATCAGGATTAATTCGCACACGTGCTCACGTTTAGGGCGAAGGGGTGAACGGGTGAAACAGGAGTCACGGCCCATAGCCCATAAAGAGTCACGCATCGCGGCGGCTCGCTAATGACGGGGTGCCGAACTGCACGGACTATCCCGCGATTCGGCGTCATTTTAATGCGCTTTCAGGTTTAATTATAATATCCGTGGTTTAATTATTAATCCGGAGACTTGTTAGGCGGATTTTTGTCTGGGCGTGATCTAATTCTGATAGAGTCTGATAGTGATATTGGATTGAATTTTGTAATACGGAAATTTCTTCTGTAGTGTAACGATTTTTTGCAAAATTATATTAATAACATCAAAGAAAACGTAAGAAGCTGGTACTTAAGCTTTAACTTAACTTTGCTTAAGGCTGGAAAGTATTACATTACTTGCTCTTTACAAATACTGAAAATATTTTTGCCAGACTTCATCTGACAGGTATACACCAAAAAAGACAGGCAGAACTACTAAGGCCGCATAATATAGTTCGTCGTGCCTGTTTCCTTCCCAAGATGGGATATGCCCAAACCTATAGCCACATTTCGCCTTAATATAATATACCTACCTACAATAAACCAGTCTACATATTATATTATATTAATTTTAATGTATCAAATATAATATAACCACTTTAAAGTATTACATTATTAATAATTACTGTTACGTTAATAACGCACGAAATGACAGACAATTACAATATATTTTAACCTTCAAAGTACTCTAAAATATGTCTGTAAGATATCGATCTTAGGAATATTCCCACGGGCACTATTTTACTAGGTTTCGCAGACTTATTAGTTCAGAAAGTTTTAAGGTTATAAAGACATTTAAAATTGATGACGCAGCCAACACAGTGACAAATTATTAATTAAACACAAAATCCATTAGATTTATTGCAACTTTGATTTGAGGGAATCACATGGCAAAAAAGTAAAGCGTTAACGATAAAATGTTTGGTAGGGCAGTATGATGTATCAGACTATGATCGTCCAGTGTATGGTTAGACACGGTTCCATTAGCAAGAGTCCGATTGAGAGGTACGTATATGGCCATAGTCAACCTCGCTGGCTTATTGACTGACTTCATATAACAAAGAAAAATTTGTGAAGATCTTCATACTATTATCAGGATTGCTTACAAAGTTTTCCTTCGCCGTTAAAAGTTAATGTATTGCATTACGAGTAATATATGGCTAAAGATAATAAATCCATTGACAATATTAAGGAAGTAAATAGTACATCAATAGCAACAAATAGATATTATTGCAATTGCATGTCAAATATGAATGCGGAATAAAACGCTCTAAATATAAACTACAATTCTTATGATGCCATTAGTTGTTGCATACAATACGGTTTAGCGACGGCGTTGCCTTGCACTAAATTTTCGTGTTTCATCCACCTTTATTTTGTTTCCTTTCGCAATTGCGCTGATTATAAAAAAACACGTTTGTGACCTAAAAAACATGTTTCACGGATGATTTTTTTCAACCCTAATTTTATTAATGCATACCACTCCGTTTAGTTTTAACCAAAAATGGCGTAGGATTTCGGATGCGTTGTGTTGCATTAATTACATTAAACAAACCTCAACCAAATTATTGTTGTTGCAAAGTTGAAAAAAAAACTACGAGTCTACCTATTTTCTCTATATTTCCACAGCTTTTGCCACATCATGGTAGGGAATTTCAGCCAATTAAATCACAAAGCGAGTAATCATACCCTCACGTTATGGATTTTTTAAATTAACAAATCTATTATCGTAAAGTACTAGGACATGAGATTCAACGTGCATTTTAAGAAGAGGTGAGTCTCTTTTAGTATATAACTGAAATAATTTAAAGTCCCTTATTTTATTTATTTATTTTATTTTTTTATTTATAATTCTTTATTGTACACAAAACATAGGAATAACATATATATGGAACTTAAATCTAAATATGAGTACAAACGGCGGTCTTATCGCTCACGGCGATCTCTTCCAGACAACCTTTGGATGGACTGGAATGAACAGGAGAAGGAAACCGAAGGTAGTATAATAAAAAGGAATGAACGAGTACCATGTACAACAAATAAATAAATATAAGTAAATGCTATATACATATATAATTAAACATATTACATATACTAAACAAAATACAATATTATACACTACAAATACAATATAAATAATACAAATATATAAATAATCAAATATGTAAAGGCAAAAAAAACAGAAAAAAAAATTGTACAAAATAATAATACAGAGAAAAAAATAAGAAATATTCTATAATATACCATTAAGTTACTGTTGTGATAAATAATGCGTTCTGACTAGTCTCTTAAAAATAGGCAGTGATTTTGCAAGTCTCATTGACATAGGCAGTTCATTCCATAGGCGAGCAGCATAGACAGTAAAAGATTTATCTAGGAATGTTGTGCTATGCTTCGGAATCTCCAAAATCAAACTCTCTGAAGACCTAAGAGATCGTGCATGGGTATCACGCAAGAAATGGAAACGGTTCTTAAGATAAGATGGAGTCGTGGGATGAAATAATATACAATAGAGGAGTGAAAGGATACGAGTATTCCGACGAAGACGTATTGGTAGCCACTTGAGTTTAGTTCGATATTCAGAGACGTGGTCATATTTTCTAAGTCCAAATATGAACCGAATGCAGAAATTTTGAAGTCGCTCAAGCTTTTCAAATTGGGCTTCGGTGAGATCAAGGTAGCTAGCATCAGCATAATCAAGAATAGGAAAAAGAAGAGACTGGACGAGTGCAATTTTCGTAGGAATAGGTAGAAAATTTCGCAATCTTCGCAAGGACCCCGCTGCAGCAAACAATTTACGACTAAGTTGTTGCAATTGGGGACCCCAGGATAAGTTATTATCAATGAATACCCCCAAGTTTTTTACATTATCACAAAAGGGGATAACACAGCCATTAAATGTGACCTGGGGTATTTGATTCACATTCAACTGAGAAACCATCCTGGAGCTGCCAACAACAATGACCTGAGTTTTAGCTGGATTTACTGTGAGCCCGTGCGTCCTACTCCACTCATTTATTCGAGAAAGGTCTTTATTAATTGATACAATAGCCTCTGTCACCCTGTCCACCGGAGCGTGATAATAAATTTGTAAATCGTCTGCATACAAGTGATAGGAAGAAATAAGTTGATGGGAGATAGAGTTAATGAACAATGCGAAGAGTAAGGGAGATAAAACGCCGCCCTGAGGAACGCCAGCAAAAGTATCACACCAAGCAGAAACTGCACCTTCAATGCGTATACGCTGCCGGCGACCAGTCAGGTAACTATGAAACCAGTCAATTACCGTTGGAGATATGTTAATAGAGCGAAGTGTGCTTAACAGGACATCGTAATCTACAGTGTTGAACGCATTGCTAAAGTCTAGCAAGGCTAGTACCGTTAGCTTCCCGCTCTCCATGGCAGATCTAATGTCGTCTGTTATATGAACCAATGCAGTGGTAGTACTGTGACCAGGACGAAATCCGGATTGAAAGGGATTAAGGAGATTGTTATTCGTAAGAAAGGTGCAAAGCTGATGATGGATAAGGATTTCAAGGACTTTGGAAAGGAACGGTAAAATAGAAATGGGCCGATATTCAGAAAAGGATACGGGATTAGGTTTTTTGGGAAGAGGAACGACTTCTGCAGCCTTCCACAAGGATGGGAAGACGGAATAGGAGATCGAAAAATTAAGGATGTGACATAGAATAGGAAGAATTTCGTCAAGGATAGGTAGTACCATATTCCGACCTATACAGTCAGTACCAACCGCATTTTATGAGCGAATCATAAATCCGGTCCTAAGTAATGTACTAATGAGCCTCTACATTGCCATTAGACAGATGATTATGGTATTTTAAATGGATTCAATAAAATATTTTCATTTCATTTCATTTCATATATAAGATTGCATAGTACCAAACTTTAACAATTGATGAAGCAAAAACAGTTTGTATTGTAGTTAAATTTTAGTGCACTCATAAACAATTAAATTAGTTAAAATTATCTAACCTGGGGCCTCATAATTCATAGGCCTCACGTCACTCCTAGGTAATGAGGTATTTAAGTAAAATAAACAATATTGAAATATTTAATTTATTAGTTTCTAAAAATGTAAGAACCTAGTGATACAGTTTAATCTTAGGTAGATACAATGATGTCATTTGTTTTCGAACACATTTCGCACAATTATGGACAATGCTCAAGCTATTATCAATTTGCAAAGCACTTAATGTCCACTTCAGATATGCTTACCGTACAATCTAGGTATGTAGGAACTCTGAGTGCGTACATAATTTTAGTCACAGTCCAATGGCGCCAAACGTACCGTGCCATACATTAGAACGTCAACGCATGACCAGAGTAAATCCTCTTCGTATGTCATTAGTATAAAGTTTATGGACCGATTTGTCAATGATAAATAATTCTCAGATAATATACAACATGAATACTTTAAAAGCGACGGATGTTTAAAAAATATATCTAAACTAATTGTGCCACTTTAATATTGCATTGAAAAATCTGCCTTATGTCTTTGATTTATAAAATAATTGTAATTACTAAGTAGGCTGTTAGAATAGGTTAATTTGAAAATCGAGTTTAACTTAAAACCTCGTAAATTTGTAAAATTGTCTTTTGTTACGTATTAACGTGATTAGAGAGTGCAAACTTTTAGAGTAATTGAAATAAGTGTAATCTTTAAAATCTTTCACTAAAGAATAAGCAAATATATTACAACCATGCTTATAATTACGTTTTTATTAGCTTCAAACGTATGTATGTTAGTATTTTAGTATGTAACGGAATCTTTGAACATGATTTTGACCCCCTTCAAAACGTCGGATTAACTCGAAATTTGGCATTCTTATTAAGGACCGATGCAAAGTCAATATTTTAAACATAAAAAAATGAAAAATAAATAATAGTTTAAAAAAAAAAAGAATACGTTTTTATAGAAAATTCAACCAGAACATAGAAAATAAATTTTAATAAATTTGAATTAAAAATAGTGTAAGAAAAAATGATTTTATTGTAAAAAAAAGCGTGGGGTGCTTTTCAGGATATTATCAAAATAACCCTTCTAGTCATATCTGTTTATAAAATATTTAGAACTATTGATTTTAACCATGCACGTTCATTACGTTCAACATTACGTTTGCATTGCGTAATAGAATGCAAACGTTTATATAGCATTTTATAAACGTGATAAAACATGATCCGAATAAGTTTTTCAGGTTTTCTTTCAACACATTACTAACCTGATTTTGTTCGTGATATTTCTCGAAGTTCATTCAACTTTCTTAGTCTCTTTTTATTTACCTTTGAAATACTTGTAAACTAAAAATTCACCTTCTTAGGTGAAAATAAGTATCACCTGACTGCCTTAATCGTGCTAATGGTCCGGATTTCGAACACACTGCAGAGAAAGAAGGATTTGTTTTAAAAAACTATTATGTCAATTAAATTAGGTTTTAATTATTTCTATTCATGTCCATTTTTACCGCTGTCAATTTCGGTTTTAAATGCTAGCTATCTAACTTTCATCGGGAAAAATCCCTTGCGAAAGCCTTGACATCAAAAGCCAAAGAAAGATCCTTTTAATCTTTTTTTATTTATTAAGCTAATCAGTACCATTTTTTAAGATTTAATAAAAATAGCTATATTATATTTCCAGCACACATGACATATTAAAATCTACAAACCTACTAAATAAAACTACTTTACTCTCATTCCCAGCTCAATATCTAAGTGCCAACAGGTGCGTATTGCGGTCGGCTGCAGCGCGTTCCGACACCTGTCTGGCGGCATTGCGGTTGCTGAGCGATGTCCGTGGCGACCACACGCCACCACCGTCCACCATCCAGCGCTGTTGCATCAATGCCATTACATTACAGGAATTCTGTGTTTAAACAACGTCTTCTACCGAGTGTTGTCTTTTACTTAGTTATAATGCATGTAAAAATAGGTTGTGTTTTAAGACGATGAAATTTGAAATTTAGCAATGGTAACACGTTTTTAACCATTATTTTCTGCTGTTTATGTCACAATAATCGTACGTTATAACATTCTTGTTCATGTAATTAAACTTGAATTTATTGTATCCTAATTAATATCGTGACGGGTTAAAGATAACCCATTGTTCCCTTTCTGCATTCGGTGTCACTTCATTAAGGGTCTTTAAATCTCTAATTACCGACACTTTAATTTTTCATACAAAATATCCTCAAAAAACAATTCATTCAAAACATTATAAGGTTGAAAATAATATTTCTATTCACACCGAACGGAACCGTGGATTAGACATATCCATGCTCGGAGCATAAGTCATCGTAAAAGCTAAAAGCTTCCATACATAATCTTTTAGGTACGATATACTGAATGCAGTATTAAAAAGCATTTCGCAATGTTTGCTAATTCCTCGCCAGAAAAGAACAATCACGGCGCGTGAGTGCTGTGTGTTGTGCATTATGTTAGCCGATGGCCCAATTTGTAGGAAATAGAGAGTTGAACGAGCTAAGTTTATGGGTGTACGTTAAAAGATATCGAATTTGTAAAGTACCTAAACCGTGTTTAGTATAGAGAAATATGTTAATTGAAAGCTATTAACCGTCTTTTACGGGTTTCTTAAATAATATTTACTTGAAACATATCAGCATAATTCAGTTTGATGACTAATACTTATTTAAACATAAGTCAAGTGTTATAAACGCAATAAAGTTAATAAGGGATTCAAGCACCGAGATATTTAAAAAAATGTAACAGGTAATCACGATTCCTCGTCGTGTCCATAAGTAAGTTTACATTAAGTTGACTAATTATTTGCTCTTACTTTAAAGAACTTCAGTTCCGATAACGTTCCCAGTTCCCACTGCATTTAGGGAGAAAAAATCTAATGTCGAACTGTTTATAACATACACCAAGCACCATTAAAACAGTGGAGATTAGAGAGAATAGACTAGTATAGCAACATGAGCCAGGCTTTCCACTACAGCTTTGTACATTAACTTCTTTATACACCTGCATTTAAAGACGTCCGATTGTTTTATTTGTTTCAAGAAGGTATAACACACAAAAACACATTTAATATTACTGCAGTGGGTTTTTAAATTAATGTCAGTCCTGTTTTTGTATTTCCTTTTAAACTCAGTGTTGCATGAATTCGCGTTGTTTCCATTTGTGTAAGTGTGTTATATTAATATTAGAGTTATTTTAAATCTCACCCCCGAGTACTTTTCGAATAAGTTTATTAGCTTATTTATTGTTAAAATTGATAAAAAATTGCTTCAAAGATGTTAATGTTATTAAAATTATTTAATTCTTCCAATATGAATTTAATTTAATAGTAAGTTACTACACTCTTTTTGGATACAATTTATATCAATTATTTAAGACTAAGGTCGATCGATAAATACGATTTTCTTAGAAACATGGCGTGTTTCTATGGCGTTTCCTATGTAATTTCCTTCTCTTAACGTTTGAATGTGAGTAGGTAAATGAACCGCGGCTTCATCCCCTACTTACAGTCCCTCGGTATCTCGTCACCCATCTGACACGTCATCGCATGATGTTTACAATACCAGATAAGCGTAACGGATCTTTGGACGCCCTACCAAGTTTGCCGTGGAATAAAAGGGAGAGAGAGGACTTTGAACACTTATTTTTAATAATTCGGAAATATTAATGATGTAGTACTTCAATAGAAATTGGAACTTAACAATAATCTGCGTAGTAAAATTTTAAACATACAGTAAATGTGTCATCAGCTGAACTAGGTATCTACATTACCTACTTTTGATTGTTCATTTTATTTAAATTGCAAAATACTAAAAAAGATCGCTGTATTTGTATAATAACTACGTGACAATTAGTATCAATACCCTAAAACATTTAAATGTAATTATGTACACTGTATTACTAATAAAATAAGGTGTGTTCTTTCGTTACACATAGCATATCCCAATCTGAGCCAGGGTCCTCTTTCCTTCGTAATCTTTGCTATTAAGCCCGATCTTAAGTCTTATCTAAGTTATAAGTCTTAAATTAATAGTCTAAACTTAAAAAAAAACTATAAAATAAACAATGCGACAAAAAATCCGGAGAAATAGGTTTTATTCCAAAATAATTATAATTTTATTTATCTTGCTGAATTATCATGCCGTCTCCATAGTTTCATTGTTCGCAGCGGAAACCGCTCCTCCGGCCAGTAATGCGTTGACCTAGGTCGAACTGCTTGCTACTGCAGTCATTACTCATTGAAAATTATACCGGACTAAGTGGTGTTTCGGGTACAACCACTCATGCGAGCAGCAATGTACACAGAATAACATCTTGGAATGAAGTTCGCTTGTATCGATTTATTAGCCCTGTTGCGTAATTTATTGGAATGACGCATTTTCTTTTGATAGGATTATTTTAGTTAGACGGTTTTTTGTTGTAATATAATGTGTATTTTTTTATATTGATACAAACTGCAAAGTATTCATATTCTGGCGGGATGATTTTCAGATTCCAGTTTTCGATTAAATAGAATACGTGATAGATATAGCTTATTATATGTATTGTATCGGTCCATATACGTCATACTGCAGGGCACGGGCCCGCTCTACAATCGACAGTACGATGGAGAGGGGTTAGGCTATATAGACCACCACGCTTGCCTAGTGCAAGTTTGCAGACTTTACATACCAATAAATTATTTCAAATTGCTTCGGTTCAGCAAACCAGCATGGTTTGCTCACGGTTTTTTCCTTCACCGTGATAGTGCGTGCTGATTGATTAATATTATCAATACACATCACATACATTTACTGGTGGTAGGTCTCTCATATGTGAGAGGCCGCCTGGGTAGGTACCACCGCAATGTCTATTTCTCCCGCCAAACAGCAATGTAAATGCGCTGTTGTGTTCCGGTTTGAAGGACATTGTAGCCAGAGTAACTACTGGACATAATGAGACTTAACATCTTATGTCTCAGGATGGCGAGCGCAGTGGAATTCCAAGTATTGCCTTGTAATTCATGGTGTTGTTTGGTTTTGCTACTGTCCATGAGCGGTCGTATCGCTTACCATCAGGCGAATGGCATGCGCGTCTCGCCATTCATTGCAATAAAAAAAAAAAAAAACACACATTACTCCGATTATTTAGAGGTGTGCCCTAGAATTTTAACCCGCGATCACCGTAAACATGTACAGCACGCACTTCAGATATAGCTTATATTTTTCGTAGAAAATACTTTAAATCGGTCCTTTTTTGCATGTTTGAATTATTGCATAACAATGATATAGTATCGACTCCACGAAACTGTGGAATAAAGAAAAACATCGCGATGAAACCTGCATAATATGAAAGAAAACCATTACAAACAATTCTATGGTACGTGAAGTCCGTCAACCTGCAATGTGCCAGCGTGATGCACTCTCGCAATGGAATTGCAGAGAAACTTCATGCACAGCTGTGGGCAATGATGAACTGATATAAGTAGTACATTAATAATAACCACAAACTATAAAATTCAAACACTATTTGTCAGTGGAATCTCAAGACACTTCTCCCCTTTCGGCTGCGGTAATGGTTGTCAAAACAATTTATCATCATTCATTAGCCGCCCTTATAACGGATCGAGTAGTGACGTGCCCTGTCTCCTCCGGTCAGATTTGAGGGGATAAGTTCAACAGTTAGGGAGAAGTGGTCAAACTTTTACTAATTAAATTAAATTATGGAACTTGAGTCCTCGGACCGTTGGTAGGCATGGGACCAGGGAAAGTCGCAGTTTATAGTTTTTAAATGCTAGATAAAAATAAAGGAAAGGAAACCTAAGTCGGTTCGTGTTGCTGAACTGTGTTTCGGACTAGATTTGTATTAAACATTGTGTCTATTATGCGAGGTGGAGTGGTGTGATTACACAATGGTTTTCTTAAAAAGTGTCATTATTTGATAGCTAACCAATTTCCTAGGAACGGTTCCAGACCTCCTGTCAAGTTATGATTTAAAAACCATTTAATTGTATGAGTAAATCATTTCACGAAAACGTTTCGAACCCAACTCAAGGAAATAGCAAAAAAAAATGTTTCGATACCGGAAAATGTTCAAAAACTCTGGAAAATTGCGTTGTAAATTTATAACACGGCGATACATTATCTATTACTTATAGCTACTTATTCCATATTTTCCCAAGAGTGATTTACGCGGGTAAGTCGGCAAACCACGGCTTTAACTTCGCTAATGGTACGGACAACTGACTTGTGCCACAGTGCGGAGTAGATCAGTGTCCAAATATAGAAAATCAGAATTTTATTTCTGTTTTGTTTATTGGAGTGTTCATTATTTTTATTTAAACTGCTTTTTTCTTTCTTTTCTTATATCCATCCCATAGTTGTTTGTGAGAGATTTCTTGAAGCGATAAGACAGTCATTTCTAATTTTGTTTTATTTTATGTCATTTGAGTAGAACAAAGAATAAATAAATTGCTAACTACCTGATAATTATTAAATGCATTTTATATACAGCTTATGGAAAGCAATTAAGATGCCATTTCACGATATGGCTAATAATTACCACTACTTAATGATACGCTTTAGACCTTTTTCCCATTATAACAAAATTTAAAATAAGAAAATAAAAAATATCAGCTATAAGTTGTTGTTGTGACAACGTAAGTCTAATACGTCTGGGGTAAGTTCAGTGTCAATGTAAATTCGCCAGTAAGCAATGATTTCATCCCACCGATTGACTGGTTTATTATGCTGACTTGATTGAAGCTGGATAAAAATACAAACTAAACTTAAATTGCGATATGACTGGATCACTATGCCATAAATTATTTTCTTTTATAAAGTATAGTGGTCGTTAACTGGGCAGATACAAAAATCCTACATTCTACAATCAGTGTACTGACTTTCATAACTGAAGTAATATTGCACTGCAGCCAGACTATTATAGACTGTCCATAAGAGCATTATTCCCCTGAGATCTGATCTACGGGAAGAATAGCCGAGGGATTAGACGGCCGCATCCTTTCGTGAACCAACTGGCCTATCATCAGACTCTCGATTATTGAGAATTAAATAACAAACACTATTGTGCAGTCTAAACTTTAATTTCAGGTGAATGAAACTGCTTCGTATGTTATACACTAAGCTTTTTTAGTTTTATTATTAAGGTGACGACACAATTTCATCATTCGTCTATTGTTAAACGTCATGATGCATAGAATGATGCAACATCTATCAGAATTTATAATAACTAAAACTGCATGGCATCTCACTGCGCTCCTCACCCCAAAACCATAGGCGATAAGCCTCTTAATACCCAATTATTTCCCTATCAGTCCTTCAAACCGAAAAAACAATAGTGCTTATACACCTAGACGGTCTCTCGTATAAGAAGGACATACCAACATGGCATACGTAGGCATGTAGCTCTAAAGTAATTTTCAATTAAGACAATTATTATAGAACTCACGAATATTTTTGATGTCATGATAAAGGTTTTCGAGAGACGTTTGACGTTTCTAAAAATGGCAAATTACGAGTACCTACTCAAAAAAAATAGTCAAAAGTTATTGAAGCAGATGAGAAATTCGGTTTTTTTTTGTTTATTTTGCTATAGGTAAAATTATGCTGGTCTTCTCAAACTTGTATATACAGGTTGAGCCGAAACGCTGCACACCTGCATGGCTCGCTATAACGTGCCTTCCGCTATTATTTATGTTTAGTTCCAAACATCCAAATATTGTATTCAAGACTATGAACTTCCCAAAGACATTAAACATAAATAAAACACCCATCACAAACTTACATAATCGAACTACAAGATGATGACCAAGTGAACCAACATTTCTAAACTAGTACAATATTCGCTAACCGCCGGGCGCCCACCGTCCATCTAAGTCGAGCAAATTGTTTACGACAACCCAGTTTTAAGGGGAAACTATTTAATTCAGTTGCCGTGCCATCCCGGCCAAGTCGGAAGTTGGTGGGACAAGCGGGGCCACTCACTGCTGATGTCCCGTTAAAGGCCTATAACTACGTGCGAGTTGAAAAACACTGTTTCCATTACTTGGCGATTGATGGAATTTATGTACAGCAATGTTACACCAGGGAGCTAGTTTTGAAATAGCCTATAATAATAATAATAATAATTTTCTTTATTCAAGTAACAAAGGACTCAGATATTTCAATGTCTAATGTCTAATTCCATGTGTCAACGCTGCCCATCCCATGAGAGATAGTGCAGCAGTGACTCATGTAAAGAAGATCAAATCGGTTTACAATCATTTTCAGAATGATGTTAGGACTCGCCCTAATCCTGCATATTAGAGACGCACATCTTTTGCGCATAGTAGTATTACTATAGGTAAGCTATCTTCTATCTTATCTTCAAACAGGTCTATGTGGCGATCCATGGGGGAGGCCCATGTCCATCAGTGGCCTTCCAGTGGTTGAAGAGAGAGAAAGTGAGAGAAGCTACCCGCGAGCCGATAACCTTTTAGTAACTTTGTCGTGGCATTATAAAAAAGTGCTGTTATGAATTCTCGATTATACTAGAAGCCTCGCCAGGCTTTGCTCGGTGCAGTTTGTGACTCGCTCCATAACAGAACTATCTTGTTTCACGTACTAACTTTTGTATCTTTAACAGCCTAAGAACCCTTTCCCGTCCTGTGCCAAAAATGTAAAATATTATACGTTGTTGTTGATCCAATAGCTACTAAACATATTATGATCACCCACCAATTTTTATGCAGATCATTACAGCCGATTTGATGTTTTGTTTCGGTGCGGTGATTGAAACCACGGCCTCTTGTTTAACAACCGGCGTCTAACCAACCGCGCCACGGAGGCTGACTGCAACATTTACTGCAACTCTCACAATCCATTACCAAAATCCTGTTACATAAACAAAATTTTCACACGTCCAGAATAATAATGTATGCATAATGCATTACACTCGCGTCAGTTTGTGGAAAACAATCAGTAGACGCCGTAATGAATTTGCAACGTGTAAAAAACAATTGATATTTATTGCGTCCAGTGAGTTAATTCACGGTGAAATTAATTCGCAGCCTGATTGACTCATTTATCCTCTCCCAATTCGGTGTATTTACTTCGTGTCACATAAAGGTGTGCTATTGTCCATACTATGGTATGGTTTTTGTACGAATTATAAACTACTATCATTTCTTATTTTTTTACCACTAGGCAACACTAGCATGCCATTTGCCTGATGGTAAGCGATACGACCGTTCATCGACTATAGCAAAACCAAAAAATACCATGAATAACAAAGTGAGGTTTGGCATTCCACTGCGCTCGTCAAGGGAAATTCGATTTCTGGTGCAACCGCAATAGCCAAAATGCGAGAGAATAGCTATCGAGAGGTTTAAGTCGACTGAATGGCATAGAAAAAGAGTTATCTATTTAGCTTTCTCAATTTCCGAAAGGTTACAGTCGAAATCCTAGATGGAGACTTGTTTAGCAATGGATAATGAGAATCAAAACTTTATGTGAAGACAATTTTTTGTTGCAATATTTGTTATGGCCGTCACACTTACCTGAAAAATACGAAATAAAAAACATATTTTTATTATAATATACAATTTTTGTTTCATTTACAACTCAATTGGTGTCAATTATGAGAAATTTAATGTAGCGACATCTCACGGTACGTTTTTATACTCCTAAGAAAACTGTGGAAGTTCGTGGAACATTTAGTTCCAGCATTATTTCTTTAAATTGCATTACATTTGTCATCCCAGTTAAGTGATAATTTATCAACTACATGTATTCTTAAACCCTATTAGAATAAAGAATATGTTATCTTCTTGTTAAGAATTAGGTACTGTTATCTCGCAGCATTGAACATTTTCCAAGTAAAGAAGTTTTCAATGAAATCGGTCTGAAGATACTATTTTTGTACAGAAAGAGCCAATATTCTACATGCCACAAATATTTCGATGATACGCACTAAAATTGGCTATACCTCTTCATGTTTTATAGAGACTACAAACCACTATGGCCCTAAGACCTGCCTATGATCTTATCATCAAAGCCTTTGTCAGAACAAATACAATAATCGTTGTCTTCGCCTTTGTTAGAGAAGACACTAAGCCTATACGCATCATAAAGCGCTTGTGGCGCTCATGTCAAAACCATTTATCGCCCTATTGTCATGCAACATGCGCTTGTTTAGCTTTGAATAGATGTAGCCAGAGAGCATTCGCTCTATTAGCTATCGTTTAGCATTTATTATTACTTATTATCTACTACTATATTATCTACTTCAGATTCTACGTCTGAACTCAAGTGTATTTAATGTCTGACTAAAATAATAGATGGCGCTATTATAGTTCTGTAACAATAGAATTCGTTTCCATGTTTTCGAATAATACATTCGAATTAAAGGCTATAAATAAATAATGCTAATAAATAATGCAGTAATAAGTCTTGACTGAACATCCGAGGGTAAATAAGTGTATTGGGCAACATAAAATAGGGTATTCCACTCTTTTTGAAAAGTATCTTAAGACGTTCCTAATGTAAAAACAAACTAGTAAAAATTTTTATCCGATCGGCAAGTCCCATAAAAGTCCATTTTAAATTAGCATTTTTTTCCGCGCGTATATTATATGAAAAAACGGTTGATGCCGTATTTCGAGTGACTACGTCAGTTGGCGTCGTAACTGTATGAATAAGCAAAGCGTGAATTATTGCAATAAACATGAGTTAATCTCTCGTAATATATTATTTAAATTATTTGAAAAATTACGTACTGGAAGAATAGTGCTACAACTTCTTTGTTAACTCACAAGGTTTACTATTTACACATGGAAAGACAACATATCGCTCTCCATCATAGCGGCTTCCGTACCGCATATTTGTAGAACATATAAAAAATTAAATATTTAGAACGAATTTTAAAATTAATTCTTTGATAATAATCTGAAATTAACATATTATTATTGGCTAATGCTATAATATATAATATATTTTCTGTTTTTAGTTTTTTTCTGACCGTAAGTAAAATACCTTATTAATTGGCCTCGCCAAAAACAAGGTAAAAGTAGCAGGTAGGAGTTAAATACGTTATCCCAGATATCCCAGAAACAAGGGGGAAGAAGGCGTGAGTTTAGGTATGTATCCCAGAAATAGTGAAATGTTCTAGATTGTGGGGTAAAGGAGTGATTAGAATTACAGATATAAACCATACATTAATATGCATGCAATATATTGTACCTAACAGGAACTGAAAAAGGATATTCAGTCTCAAAACATCCAGACGAAAACCTTCATATTTATTGATGCACAGAAATTGGTTTCGATCCCGTAATCTACAGCCTTTTGTTTCAAGCAGCCTTTTCACTCATTGCTTGACGGAGCTCAACTCGCAAAAACACAACCTTGCCAAACATTCCGCCAAATCCCAAAAAAGCCGGCAAGCAACTCATTACCCAATAAAACAATAAAAACACAAAGGGATGAAATCAAAAAGCAATGGCCATAAAGCGGCGGCGAGCGAGCTTGATTGATGCTTTAAACTCTGTCGCGCGATGCGGCGCTAAATCCGGATGAAAACTTTAAAACGGGCCTACATTTTAACCGACCCGCCGCCCGTAATTGCTGTAACAAGGGTGCTCTAACGTTATTTAGTCTGTTGGTGGCTTTAATGTCCCGTCGTTGTCACGTTTCGAACGCGTTTCGTGTTTAATTATATTTATTTGCCAATACTTTATTGTCTGTGTTTTTGTACTTTTTTATTATTCTTTAATTGTCGATACGCGTGTTTTGGTATTGGCAAATTGACAGACATCTGTAAGTTTCGTAGGAAAAGGTAGTTCTTGATGTATCTCCATACCTACACGGCGCATTTAATTATATTCATATGCTGGTTTCATGCTTCTCTCAGTTTTCTAATGTTTTATTGCTTCATTAGAATGTAATGTCTATCATTCATAACAATAATCAGTTCAAATCAGTTGTAGCACAGGTTGTAACTAAAACAATTTCTATTAATAGCTTAATATTTGTATCAGATTATAAAATAGCAATGAATAATGTATTAAAATAATCAAATTACGTAAACATAATATCTACCATCTACGAAAGTTTTGGTTGACTATTTGCCAAGATTTAAATCAAGATAATTAAATTTAGACCTGCAATATCTAAAATATCTTATCGGTTTGTAAATATGAGTATCAATTCGACAAAATATTAATTAAAATTGTACAAATAGACAATGAGATATTGTAATTGAAATCTAGGAACAGATGTTGAGTTGATTTTGTAAAGTACATATCTGAATCAAGTTCGGAATATTAGTAATAATAATATATCTATCAAAGGTATAATATAACATATCTATCAAAGGTTAATTGAATTTGTAATTCAAAAGAACATCAATTCATACTTGAATACGTACGTATAAAAATAGATACTTATAAAATATTGCAAAATCAAAGCGTCTACTCCTGTTCAAAATGGATAGTGGCACCTACAACAAAATCATGCACAGACTTCTGATAGATATCTCATGAATACTCAAAGCTGACAACATAAATAGCTGTATTTACTAGCTGTTGGAGCGACAGCAGAATAGTTTACGCATTGTCGACGCCCCAGCCCCGCGTCAATCAGGCCAGATCGATGGGCGAGTTATGTGTAAATTGTAGCTAAGCCGAGCTTACGAGCCGCGATAATCTTTGCAGCTACACCAATAGCACGCACTCTTATGTTCGCTGTTTCATTTGCCTTTAATCCTTTTGTTGAAATTCATATTTCTTGTGGTCGGCTTGTTGGACTTCGTTTTATAATTGTTCAGTAATTAAATAATTAAAAAGCTGGAGGATTTTTGTTTCGCACTAGAATTTTGTATTTTATGGGCAATCGTAATTGACAAAAATTAGGAAGCTAAATTCATAAGCCAAATTATAAATCATAATTCTGAAAACTCAAAAATACACGCATCCTCGACGAGCATCGTGTCCTCTCGAGACATCTTATCAAGATCTGATTCCGATAATTCATGCTAGAATAATAATTAATAATATCTCTATATTAAGAGCTGAAACAAATGCTCGGATAACCATCAGTTACACACGCTGAGCGGCTGATTGAATAGTTAAGTTCATTGAAAATACGAGCCGGCCACGGTACGTGAGGACAATGAGTGCTCGCTGTCCTGCCATGCATGGTGAATCGCATTGCGCAGCTCCACTGTTACGGCCCTTGACATCCTGCAATCACTCGCGGCAGACATCTCGAGTCGATATCGTATATCGAGCACTCGAGTGCAAGTATCGAGTGAGAGTCGAGAGGCCTGGTAATGTGAACTAACGCACACTTGATCGTCCGCCCGGTGAAGACCGAAATTCGATTAATGTTTGAGCCCGCCACCACTCACTCCGTTTCGAGTTCGGTACGACTAATCGAATCTCAATTCGGTGCAACGTTACGATTCCTACTTCTTTCGTTCTAATGTGCATAATTTACTACCCTTTTACCGATTTATCATGGCAATTTCCGGTTTTATTCCCAATATTGTTCCTATTATTACTTATATAGTGTTGGATGCCATCGGTCAAAAAAGCGCATATTAGGGTAGTCTCATTGTCAACAAATCGCGCATTTAGCAAAAATAATATCAGTGTAATTATGTACGTACCGCAAGCGCTGAATATATTAATTAATAGGTAAACCGTAAGGATGAAAAACGTAACTCGAATGATACAGATTCTAATCTTTGGATTTTTAGTATACATTGAGCTGGTGGGTTCTATAGTTACCATTAATTATAGCAGCACTAATCAGTTGACCTAAAACACTACATATCAATTGTTGTGATGTATAAATATTCACCAGTAAGCATATGTGCAATGCTTATCAAATTTCTTATGAATTACGGGAATGGCCTATCTCCTTCAGTGAGACTTATGTAGAATGAACCAGGTAGTGGGTATTCGTAAGATTACCAAGACAGTGGGCGCCAGTGCACACATGATCAGTGTTATGTAATAGAGTCAAATTTAAATCTTTCAATGTCTTTTGGGATAAAATATAGAATACTAGTGACCCAACTACCAAATACAGGTCGTCAAGGTCTTTGGAAAAGACCTCCGTTTAGCAGTGGACTGCTCTGTTGCTGCAGAGAGAGAGAGAGAGAGAGAGAGAGAGAGAGAGATCCGAGTGATCGGACCCGGTTTCGCTCGAGTGAAACTAGTGTCAAATAATTGAATACTCAATATTTTATTTATTTCACTACCCGTTCTACTTCTTCCAACTCCGATCTAGTCCTAACATAAGTCTACTCCAATTATATCTGCATCTGGATCAGCCCATATACGTCCCTTTGCAGGGCACGGGCCTCCTCTACGATCGGGAATACGATTAAGAGTGGTTAGGCCATATAGTCCACTTATAGTAGGTTGTATCTGGAATATAATAAATTTAACGGAATGTACACGATTCCAGCGCCGAATTTTTATAACATTTTAATAAAATAGCAAATACTTCTCAAGAGAATCAATCACCGAGATATAAAAATGACAATGTATCAATCTAAAGCATAGTTTGTGTGCTCAAATTCACAGATATTTATTAAGAGGCCATCATTTAATTCAAATATTTTCTAACATCTTTACAAATTTTGGCATTATAGTATGAGGCAGGATTTTATACAAAATTATTGTTACGTTTTACTGTTATTATACGTATAGCATGATAACATTAAGTATTATGAAAATATGAAACAAAATATTCTTGAACTAGTATTAAAACTATACAAGCAGGACAATCTACATTGGAGGATATATCACATTGGCAGTGTGCGTTTATGCTAAATCTGAATGGTGTATTAAATAATGATTGATAAGATGATTACCGCGCTGATATTTCAATACTGTTTTCTGATCAAGAAAACAATATTAATCAATTTACTGTCACAAAATATCCTTACCAGCTGCCCAAATTAAATTAAAGATAAATATAAAAATACTTAATTGTTATGCCATCTGTTTGCAAACCTCCCCATATGTAACGAAAATCCGTTATTATAAAACAATTAAATTCAAATATACCGGCAAAAATGAAAGATAACCAAACCGACATGTCCGTAAGTGAATTGAATCTAAATACAATGTCAGCATAACTAAAGAGTTTCGACTTTAGACTAAACAGAAAGGCCAAAGTAAATTGAGCTCTCTTACTCCCCACAACGCTTTGATTGAAGACGGCGAGAGGGGTCTTGGCACGAGTGGTGTGGGTCTAGCCTAAGTGGCCAGCTAATATCATTGGGTTGTTCCGCGAGAGCGCTTGAGTGACAGTCCCCTGTGCTTGCAGAGACTGAAATTGTTTGTAGGAGCGCATTGCGGGCAAACCGGCCTATCAACTATGAAACATAAACCAAAACATTCCAGTACTTTTCGTGAATATCGCGCTGTCATTCTCATATTCTGACTCGCCCTTTTTTGATATTCTCGCTTATTCCGTTTAGTAACAATGCTTTTAAATGCCTACGTGGTAAACAAATGAAGGAATACTACCATTGTTAAGACATGTAATTAAAGGTGCCCAACTTAGTTCGCTTGGTTTTTTTATTATTTTTACTGTAAGAGTACCAAGAGATGATTCTTTGGAGGTGTCAAGTCTCATTTTTATAATATGTTACTGTAATGCAACAACAAGAGTGATCCCGCCTCACGCCTGCTTAAAATATTTGAGCAAATTTATTTTGTCCATGCATTTTTATCCAGGCGCTTTTTATCAGCTTTCTATAAATACCGTTTCAAGAACAGCGATAACATTATCATATACAAGAGAGATGCTAATTTGAAGATACTAATTCACTATAAAATATTGGCGCAATCAGATTTTGTAATATTTGAGGAATAAAGGGAGTAATCTCGTAATCTTGATGAGTCAAAATGGCTGGATCAGTATTTTTGTTGAATATCTTCGAAAAAATTTAAATACTATTTCTATAAAATTCCGGTTTAAACGATATTGTAGCCAGAGTAACTACTGGACGTAATGAGACTTAACATCTTATGTCGCAGAATGGCGAGCGCAGTGGAATGGCAAGCATTGCTTTGTAATTCATGGTTTTATTTGATTTTGCGACTGTCCATGAGCAGTCGTGTCGCTTATCATCAGGTGAATGGTACGCTCGTCGCGCCATTCATTGAATTAAAAGAAAAATAGTACATAATATTGGTGGCAAGCTTTTCAAGATATCTCTTACAATCCCACCATATTAACGCTCACTTTTTTCCTGATCCTTATTGTAATAGGAGTGATATCGACACCACGCAAAAAGTAGGAAATTCTAGAGTTCGGGATTTATACATGTGGAGTTAATACAGCGGCGTGGAATGCTCTCTGCCTCTAACCGAAGGGCGCTCGGTACCCCACTAGCCACTTAGACCTCTTTTTGGTAAGTGTAGCGTTGGATACGAACGGGCAATCTACATTGTGAGAATTTTTCAACCAAAATACGATATTTATTTACAAGATGGCTCTAGCTGTTGACGACTAATGACTCTGTGCCTGGGTTGCATTAGCTTGTTACATTGATACACCTATTAGGTATAGGTGATAGGTGAGACCTTTAGCATTTTCTTAATAATATACCAAACAATAAATTATAAAACTAGTACATTTTTATGTAGGTACAACTTTTACTAATATTAACCAGATCAACTCAATTCTTTACAGATAAAAACTCAGTTGCCGCATCGGTCCAGTCTCTAAATGTATGGGCTGCGGACCATGAGTTCCTGGGTTCGATTTCCAAGCAGAAAATTCCATTAAATATGTTTTCGGTGTGAAAGTTTGCGCCCTGCATAGCGATACATTCGTCCTCTATTATAGCTTAGGACGGATATAAATTTGAAAAATGTGGGTGTTATCGGCGAGAACGTATAAATCTGTGTATTAAGGTATTTAAAATGAAATGATAAAACAATTACCTATTCACTATCTAAAGTGGGTAATTCCAGCACAAGTATTTTCGATTAGGTACTTTGTATTAGTAATACTTGTTTTATGTTATCGAAATTATCACAAAATGAAAATATAAAGTCTATTTCATAGTAATAAATAAATAAATACATTTATTTATTTATTTTAAATGATTAAATAAATTTATATTCCCACAATGTACTCGTAATACAATTGCTAATTTTAACGTCGAAGTTAGTTTAAAATGGAGTTATAAATTTTAAGTTAAATATTAAATTAAGTACCGAATGAAATTTAGACTGCCTATTCTATATAGTTTTTTATAGGAGCTATTTAACAATAAAAAATAATTAATTGTTACCATAAAAGTCTTAATTGTACAAAATATTACTATTACATAATATCACATTACATTAAGGTTGTCTGTAAGAAATCGCCTAGAGCGATAAGACCGCCATCTGTACTTTTTGTTAATTTGTAATATCTTTAAGTGTTTTTCCTTTTTTTTTGTGAAGCTAAGAATAAATAAATAAAGTACTGTATACTGTACAAATTACCCAAAGTAAGTACTTTAATAAATTTGACATTTATAAACGCACCAAAGAATAGAAAATAGAATAAAAAGTTAATAATTAGGGTTAATTTCTGTATATAAAAGGGAAAATAGTCGACAACTAATCCCCAAATACCTATTTCAGTTCTCAACAGTTTAGAATAATATCCCCGATACGACGTAGGTGATAATAAAGATATTCACTAAATTTATCTCACGTTTCATCAGATATACTTTTATCAACGTATTTACATGATAAAACAACAGCAGGCATAGTAACCGCGACTGCTACGATATTTGTTCAATAATTCAGCCAATATTTTCGGTGAGAATTTTTTTTTACCTTTCCCAGACGCTTTAAATTTTACCTTTTTTCAAGCTTTATAGCCAGAATAAGAATACTTGGTTTAATTAATTTCTTGACATTTATTTAACGAATCAAAGTCATTAACCCGCTGCGTAATATTCACTGTGGCGTGCATCGGTAAGCTCACGCCGTCAATAAAGGGGTAGGCAGGTGGCAATGGTATGTTACTACATACCTATTATGTATGCACGAACAGTTGTCAAAATTATGTGGGTGCGTGAAAAGTCATAACATGCAAAATCCCAGTGGCGAGTAATTCATGTGGTAGTGTTCAAATAGAAAAACTCACGCAAATTGAGAGCCCAATCGATTTGAACTCAAGACCTCGTTGACTGACAGGCCCCACTGCTTCGAGGCTTACGAGACGAATTGGTCTGGGTCTTTTACTTTAATATGATCTGCTATCAGAGCAGATACAGACTTAACGTTTATTGTGATATAAAGTATTGAGTTTTAACTATCTGATTAGTGATTACCCTTATTCTCGGAAAAGTAATCATCAACAAATCAACAAAATTTGCAGAGATGTACTGATGCACTAAGATGTAATTTCAATGGTTACCTCATGATCTGTTGGATAATATATTCTCGTAATTGGTCCCTGGCAGATTTTTATATACGCAAACAAAATACAAAATGTTTCAGTGGCGCTGTTCAAGATGTTTTATTAGCGCCATCTAGGTTGAAAGTGCTGAACTAATTTCGCACAACGCCATCTCTTCTTAAATATTTACATAATTAGCAAAACTGTAATGCCATTATATTTTAAACCTTGCATTAGTTTTCACATTTCAAACTATCAGAAACTTAAGATAATATTTATTAGAAAATAATATTATGACAAATATGTCATCTATGGATTGTAAAACTTAGCTTGATAATTTTGACAGCTCGCAATAGGGATGAGGGTAGTGTATAATCGTTAATGAATCTATTCGATTATTATTTTTTGAAACTTGTAATCGATAATCGCATGATTAAGGTATGGATTTTATAAAATAATTTCTTTAACCTTCTTTATTTATAATATAGTTATTACTAATTTAAAATTTAACATTACATACATACATACGTAAACTCACGGCTTTATCTCCGAAGGGGTATGAATAGAAAAAACCCAATATCACTTTGCCCGACCCTTTGTAGTCGTTTTCATGATATCAGTACTGTTAATGAAACATATTTCGCCAATTAAGAAACAAATGATTTTTATATTTACATTATTTTTTATGTATTTCTTTCATTTCCAATCCGATTATTGATAGTCTGTGGTTATTCGTTATGCGTGGCACATCTCTAAGGGGGCGGTAACCATCCATGAAGTACAGTATTTATCTGTATGACATCGTAACAAAAAGAATGCATAACTTTATAGGCGTGAGCTGTCAAAATTATCAAGCTAAGTTTTACAGTCCATAAATATGGTATTATTTTAACAAAGTCCCTTAAAACAAAACAGCACAATTTCGAACGGTTGCAATATATTTTTCAACAATACCCAATTCCTTTCTCATTAAATGTCTATTTCTTAAACAAATTTTGCAACGTTAATTGATTCTGTTAAGTAATTATTGAAATGAAGTATTGAAAAGGGGCCTAAGTATGTTCTTTCTCAGGTTCCAGACTTCCCTTTAGCCAAATTTGATTACGATCGGGCTAACCAAGAAAAGGTAACAGACAGACAGCATTGTCGAACAAGCCGGCTTCCGAAAGGCTACAGTACCATGGACCACATTCATATGCTTCGACAGTCGAAGTAGGTATAACTTGCCACTTTGCTTAGCATTTGTAGACTATGGAAAGCCTTCGATTCGATAAAGACAAAGCAAACGCAAGTTGCAGTGGCAGTGGGCCGGGCACATAGTGCGATAAACTGATGGCCGTTGGGGCCGAAAGGTTCTGGAGTGGAGGCCCTGCACAGGCAAAAGCTGTGTCGGACGTCCGCCTACAAGGTGTTCGCCGACCTAGTTAAGATTGCAGGAAATCGCTGGATGCAGGCCACTTCCAACAGGTCGATTTGGAAATCCTTGGTGGAGGCCTATGTTAAGCAGTGGACTTCCTATGGCTGAAAAGAGAAAAAAAAGAGAGAGCATTATTTTCGCGTAAAATATTAGTGTAAAGGAACATAAATCATTTTTCTATGTATGTGTCATGGCGTCAACCGTACAGTCCCTGGGTTATCGTTAATTTTTCAAGCATCGGTTATAAGTACCACTTTACTAACAAGTAGCCCTATAAATATTCGAAATCTATCGGCATTTTCTACTTCGTATATTCACCAGAATGACGCCTTTGGCAGTAGTTCTCCTTCTCGTGGCTTTAAGCCATGCTAGTGAAGTCTTCGAAGGCAACACTGCTTACGGATACCTCCTCAAGTATGGAGTACCAGCTGCTGAAAGAGTTCGGCAGCAGGAGCAAGGGTCTGCAACAAGGATCGTCGGTGGTAGTCTTGCAAAAGCTGGACAGTTTCCGTACCAGGTTAGTTTGATATTTTTAATTATATTATATGCGTTCGCTACATGCAATCGTCATTTACTTGCCTTACCTTTCCTTTTTTGTGATTTAAATTATTTTTTAAAACTGTTACTGACTAGGTTAACTGTAAGATTTTCGGTAACAGATGCTATTTTTATATGTATTGCCTTTTCGCGAATCGGGCCCATACACAGTACCTCAGCATAATTATATTGAGTTATTCGCTGCTCCTATATATAATGTAACCAATTTATGTGAATTTGACAATCCATAAAATAGATAGGCGTTTTTAAAGTGCAAGCCCGTCGCTAAATCAAGAATAAAATAGAACATTACAAGAAGACAACTGTTATATTTGTTACATTTCATCGCATATTATGATCAATCATGTTATTAAAAATAAACTGTGTCAAATAGTCGTTTACACAGACATTTTATATTTCAGGCTGGCCTTCTTATATCATTGCGTGGTTACAATGGTTCAGCTCTGTGTGGTGCTTCGCTCTTAAGCGCTAACAGGCTTATCACAGCTGCTCACTGTTGGTACGACGGGCAAAATCAAGCCCGGTTATACGAGGTCGTCCTGGGGTCATTAACTGTGTTCTCCGGAGGCACTAGGATTGAAACCAGCAACGTTACTACGCATCCCAACTGGATCCCGCAACTGGTTCGCAATGATGTCGCCATGATCTACCTTCCGAGGCGTGTAAGCTTTTCAAGTAAGTAGGTGATAATTGGGGAAGTGAAAGTAAAATGAATACTGACTAGTACTGTAATTGATGTTTTACGAGTAATCTAGTAGATATTCTCTTCATATTTTCCGGGAAATCAATCTAATAAAAATCGATAGTAATGAAATCAGACAGAATAATTTTACAATAAAGGATCTGATCTGAACATATTTTTTTTATTGCAATGAATAGTGAGACGAGTATGCCATTTGCCTGATGCTAAACATGGACCTCATGCACAGTAGATAAACCAAACAACACCATGAATTACAAAACAATGCTTGGTATTCCACTGCACTTGCCAACCTGAGACATAACATGACTGATTATGTCCAGTAGTTGCTGGACATAATCAGACTTAATATGTTATGTCTCAGGATACAATGTCCTTCAAACCGCAACAACAGTGCATTTACACTGCTGTATGGCGGTAGAAATAGACACTGTGGTGGTATCTGCCAGGGCGGCCTCTCACATATGAGAGAACTACCACCAGTAAACATCCTATACTATTCATACTAAGTCCTCGATTTAAAATTAATTATTTTTAATGTACTATTCTAATTGTTTAAGGTACCATTGCTCCTATCGCTCTACCTTCTGGGTCGGAAATTCAAAATGATTTCGAACGATATATTGCCACCGCCTCTGGTTATGGATTAACTGCTAACAGTAAGTACTTTTGATTTCCATTATAATATAAACTTACAATAATAAGCAAAATAGTAAAAAAAATATTACAAAAGACTGATAATAAAAAATAGACCTGTATTTCTAGAATTGATTCGGCATCTAAGGGTAATTACAACGTCTGTATAATAAAAGACGATTGTTTTACAATTGTGCTCATCAATCTTCTCTACACGTACCGCTTAATACGCTACTGACGCGGGCTCATAACATTGCCAGAAATTCCCTTTATGCAAGTTACAGCTTTCGACAGTACGCTATACAAACTATAACTCTCACAACTGCCACTTCTGCTCCTGTAAGCCAGGATCAACAGTACGCATTTTATTTACACCACTGCACTGAAGCTTAGCAAGTATCAGAGAATCCAAGTCATGTTCAACTCCCAAGGAAATGAATCGACGGTACGCTGGAGGAATCCTTTGATCCATAATTGTCTTCCTGTTGTTGACGATGATCATATTTCTGTAACAAATAGTTACAAGAATTTGGTTTGTTTCCAGACGGTGCCATCTCCAGGAACCAATCTATAAGCCACGTGAACGTGACGGTGATCCCCAACAGTTTGTGCAGCGCCTACTATCCGTCCGTCATCCAGTCTACCCACGTGTGCACCTGGTCGCGCTCTCTAGCCGGTACATGCCGCGGCGACTCGGGCGGGCCTCTTGTCGTCACCAGCAATAACAGACGCATCTTGGTAATTATCTCCATCATGTCATTTTTACGGTCTTTTAATTTCTGGGACATCTTTAAATGAATTTTTGACTTTATTAACGGGTATATACGTTCATGACGTGTATTTTATTGTTTTTCTTTGTAGCCAAACCAAAAATAAATTGTACATATTTTCGTACATAATATTACCATGAAATATTGCAAATGAAGACTGAAAAGGATAAAAGGGTGCAAAGGGTACGTTTGAGACCACATGGACATAAAGGATCGCAAAATACTGGACATATGGTAAATCTCAGGTGTGACCAGGGCGATATGGTTTCATAAAATACCCAAGTCGAATAACCTACGCAGATATATGTAGCTCTGCTAATAAGATAGCATTAATTCCAAAATATATACCAATACATAACATAAGTACCAACACACTCACATAGCAGTCCTTTTAATGGAATTTGATAACTCGTATAGGTGTCAATAATCACCTATGATTTGATGACCAAAGTTTTCGTTCTAAATCATATTATTTTATATTAAAAGGTCCATCTTTTTTTCAGATTGGGGTGACGTCATTCGGCTCCATTTTTGGTTGTGATATTGGCTTCCCTAACGGGTTTTCCCGCGTTACAGAGTTCATCGACTTTATCAACCGACATCTTTGATTTGACTGTTCTGAACTATGTAATCAATGAATACTAATCAATATTATAGAATAAAATTATACAAACTGTATTATTCATAATTAGTTACCATAATATATAGCTGTTTCACTTATTTATTTATTTATTTATTTACACACTTTATTGTACACCACAATAAAAGAGAATAACACAGTAACAGTAAATCACTTAAAGCTAATGTCATGGTTACAATTGGCGGCCTTATCGCTAACTGCAATCTCTTATTTTTTGTTTTCATCCTATACTTTCGTGGAGACGAGGCACTACGTTATTTATTATACAGAGTGCGAAATAATTTGCCTTATTATATTCCATCGGCTGACATCAATCCTTTACGAGAAATTATCCAAAATCATGTTTGATATTTTCCCAAATGGAAAAATTATACAAAAAATAAAATGTCCAGCCTGGGAAATGAACAACGGCTCGCGGTTTATAATATACACTGATACTAGACTAATGAGGAAACATGTACACGTGACGCAGACTTTAAATAATAATAAATACAGCCCACTGAACCTTGAACCGACGAGAATGTGTGAAGAGATTGATGAAAGTGGACGAAGCGAAAGTATAATAGTATGTCAAGATAGAGCAAAGTGGAGATCCAAAGTCTCTGCCTACTCCTATGAGATACAGGCGTGAGGTTTATGTATGTATGTACACCCAACAATTACATACATAGCCCTGACCCCGCACTAAGATACAAGTAAGATTTGCTGGTGGTAGGTCTCTCATATGAGAGAGGCCACCTGGGTAGGTACCACCGCAATGTCTATTTCTCCCGCTAAACAGCAGTGTAAAAGTACAGTTGTGTCCGTTTTGAAGGAAATTAGAGCCAGAGTAACTACTGGACATAATGAGACTTAACATCTTACGTCGCAGGATGGTGAGCGCAGTGGAATGCTACGCATTTCTTTGTAGTTTATGATATTGTTTGGTTTGCTTCTGTTTATGAGCGGTCGTATCGCTTACCATCAGGCGAATGGTATGCTCGTCTCACCATTCTTTGCTATAAATAAAATCAAGTCTTGTGTCGTAGGTCTCAGAAAATACACCTACCCACACTAGGCCAGAGTTGTGGTCTATAGCCTATGCCACCTCAATCGAACTCTCGGTTATAGACACACAATGCATAGCCGCAAAATTTATTGGAAATGGCTTTATATTTATCTATAGGTACTGAATATACCAACTTTATATTTAAACAAAGTATACTTTTCTCGCGTTCGGTACCCGGGTCAGGCAAAGTGATATTGGATTTTTCTATTAATGATCAGCCCGGAGTCAGGAGTTTGTGCCCGATATGGCGAGAAGCTCGCCCCCCATCACATTGTGGGACGGAACACACAAGGCGAAACGTGGGTGTCCTGGTAGCACCTCTGCCAACCCTTTCTGGAAAAAGGGCGTAAGTTTATGCATGTACGTTAATGTAAATACTTGCATGTTTAAAAATTATAATAGAGCCACATTATAATAATTTGTGGCTGTAACTTGAAAATATTATGTCTTGAAGTAGAAAAGTTGCTCACGATATCTCATTTTTAAGCCTGATGCGCCACGAAGAATGTCTTTATCATATATTTTTAATTGCGACAGCAGATTAAAACCGATATATACAATACAAATAATCGTATAGCTCAAATGTATCGTTCCGTTACAATAATCATTGATAATTCTTATCTCGCTCCAAAACATATCGATTAATAATAATATAGGGGGAAAAGGATAATTTTGACACTGAACTAAAAGACTATAATTATATGAACGTTTGGTAAATTATTAAATGATATTATGAGTATCAGGTGCAGTGTAGTCACATTGTTGCTAGTATCAAATAATCAATGAATTAGCCAATTTAATTACATAATTTCATTTAAAAATCCAAACATAAAACTCAAATCATTGTTGTTGGCAGTTCCAAAATATATACCAATCTGTTACCTTGCTTGGTATTTGATGGATTTATTATCCCTTATAGTGACAGGGTTAAGAACTTGGGCTTATTTTTTGACAAAACCTTATCCTGGGGTCCCCAACTTCAAGAACTCAGCCGCAAATTATTTGTAGCTGCGGGGTCCATAAGAAGACTACGGAACTTTTTACCAATTCCCACGAATGTTGCGCTTGCTCAGCCTCTTCTTCTTCCTCTCCTTGAATATGCTGATGCCAGCTATCTCGATCTCACTGAAGCCCAATTTGAAAAGCTTGAGCGACTTCAAAATGTTTGTATACGGTTTATATTTGGACTTCGCAAATATGCCCTTGTGTCTGAATTTCGTACAAAGCTAAAGTGGCTATCTGTACGCCTTCGCCGAAATAGTCGTATTCTATCCCTCCTATATACTATTCTTTTTCATCCCACTACTCCACGTTACCTTAAACAGCGTTTTACTTTCCTAAGCAGCACACATGCACGATCTCTTAGATCGGATCAGTTCTTTCCTCAGCAAATCGTTTTCGGTCTATGGTGCTCGCTTGTGGAACGAACTGCCACTCTCAATAAGATTAACCAAATCCCTTACCATCTTCAAAAAGCTCTTTAGATCACAATACCTGTCACTTTACATTTATTATTACGACACAAGACTTGATCTTAGTGTGGGATCAGTAGGCCAATTCACGTAATTAAATAAGTTCAGTTGAAGTGCAGTAGCAGTTAAGTTTCGATCAAAACAGCCCTTTTTGTATTCTCGTAATTCAGATAACCGCTGTCAGATACGCTCGCGTCAAGTTCGCGTCACGTGATCGCTTTAGGCCCAATTGCACAAACTAACTTTACCCCTACCTTTGACTTTAACAATGTCATCGCCATACATTTGTGACGTATTTGACATTGCTAATGTATGGGGTTGACGTTTTCAAAGTCAAAGGTATGGGTAAAGTTAGTTTGTGCAACTGAGCCTTAGCGTATTCTACGGCTGCGCGTTTTATACATGCGTGATTCAGATCGCAACCTGATTGGTATTTACCTATTCATTTGACGTCTCTAATGACAGTTTAGTCCCACCAACGTGCAGCACATGCGCAGTTTATGCATATCTTACGCGCAGCTAAACAATGCTATAACCGCCGGCACGGATCTTGAGCGCTCGGCGACAGAGTGGGGATTGCTTTGCGCATCGTGAACTTAAGGACAAAATAAATGTATACCGATTTATTATTATTAATTTATTCTTAGTTACTTATATATTATTATTATTTTATTTTATGGGATGAGAGGAATATTTTATTAGAATTATGAATATATTAAGATTTAAGAGATATATTATGAATGTATTCATATTGATAGAGAATCTAAATCTAAAACAAATTGAACTAAAAGTAAGTGAACACCAGTGGAATAATAAAAATAACAATTACTGTAACAAAAATAAAACGATTAATTCCAACTGTACTTGATATTTTTTAGTTTGAAGAGCCGTAATGAATTAGAAATATAAAACTACATTTATTTTTGTTTCACAAATATATTTTCCTTATACAATTATCTACGGTGAAATAGGAGCGACACCTTCCAATCCATCAAATCTAAATGATCATCTAAATCAAAAATGTATTTATAGAAAAATGAAAGCAGAATATAATAAATCGGGGCTAATTAAAATGCAAGCAAGTATAATTTAGTCGTAGTAAAGCACGTGCAACAAACGCAATGAATGAATTAGGCATAACAACAATATGGCGTTGCGTAGTGAACCAATCACTGGCCGATGCGATACTGCCCCCGCCCGCTTACTTCATCCTACCTCTAAAGAGACCCAAAAATCGACATCTGCGCAAATAACGGCCAGCGCTCAACTTCCGTGCCGGTAGTTATACAAGAATACCATTTAGACGTACGTACGATAAAGACGTAAACCTAATCGAAACTGCATCGAAACTTGATCGGCGCGTCAATAAATTACGTGAATTAGCCTACAGGACTATGTACATATGTGACTGTTGGGTGTATTTATTTATTTTTATTTTATTATTAATTTCACGTTTGCCCTTTAATTAATATTTTATAAATCGTATTCTAGTTTATTTACTGTATTATATTTTTATTTTATGTAGTCTATGTATAATTAATGAATATATATGTTTGAATTCCTCATATTTTTTATATTTTACTTTCTTTTTGTTTACTATTATTATTTTCTTTGCCTATGTTGTGACCACCCGCTTTTCCTAATTTCTTCTCAATTCAGTCCATATAATGGTTGTCTGGAAGAAATCGCTGTAAGCGATAAGACCGTCGATTAACACCTTTATTTAAACTAGATTTAATTCTTTTTTATTTTTTATGTATGTGGTGTTCAATAAAGAATTTATAAATGTATAAATATTATTTGAAGAGTCTTTCGCAAGATCACTTGAACCGTTAATTATAACTGCCACCGCTTCGGAACGCGTTGTAGCTATGAAGAAGAAACGGTGCAAGAAACTCCCTCAGCAAAACGAAATCTCTTTTTTCTGTCATTCTTTCTAGTTGTATAGTAACGTACTCCATTCCATTTTTCCAGCAGAGATATTTGCGCATGGTGTTTCAGAATTACAATATTAATTCGTTCCTATTATTATTTAAGTGAACTAAATATTATCTCCGAATAGAATTTTGCAACCTTGTCTATTGGGCAAAGCCAGTTGTGTAGGCTGAAGACGGACGGCGGCCGCGTAGTGTCGACGAGGGCAGAGGTTTTAAGGGAGATCGAGAGGTTCTACGGACAGCTTTACACCTCGGTTGCCGAACCTACTGTTAGCTCGGCCGAAGACCCGAGAGCCGAGTTGATCCGACACTTTAGCGATGATATCCCGGACATCAGCCTGTGTGAGATTGAGATGGCCCTGAAGCAGCTTAAGAACAACAAGGCGCCGGGTGAGGACGGAATCACTTCAGAGCTTCTGAAAGCGGGCGGAGCGCCGATACTGAAAGTCCTTCAGAGGCTCTTCAATTCCGTTCTCCTCGAGGGATCAACGCCAGAGGCATGGAGCAGGAGCGTGGTGGTACTGTTCTTCAAAAAAGGTGATAACACTTTGCTGAAGAACTACAGGCCCATCTCGCTCCTGAGTCATGTCTATAAGCTGTTTTCGAGGGTCATCACAAATCGTCTCGAACGCAGGTTTGATGACTTCCAGCCTCCCGAACAAGCCGGTTTCCGAAAAGGCTTTAGTACCATAGACCACATTCATACGCTTCGGCAAGTTATACAAAAAACCGAGGAATATAACTTGCCGCTTTGTTTAGCGTTTGTGGACTATAAGAAAGCCTTTGATTCGATCGAGACCTGGGCTGTGCTAGAGTCTCTCCAGCGGTGCCACATAGACTATCGGTACATCGAAGTGTTGAAGTGAATATACAACAACGCCACCATGTCGGTCCGAGTACAAGATCAGAGCACGAAGGCTATTCCACTACAGAGAGGCGTGAGACAGGGAGATGTCATATCTCCGAAACTGTTCACTGCCGCGCTGGAAAACGCCTTCAAGCTCTTGCAGTGGAAAGGATTCGGCATCAACATCAACGGCGAGTATATCACTCACCTTCGATTTGCCGACGATATTGTAGTCTTGGCAGAATCGCTGGAGAACCTTAGCACTATGCTCGAAGACCTCAATCGAGTCTCCCAACAGGTGGGTCTTAAAATGAACATGGACAAAACGAAGATCATGTCGAATGTCCATGTTGTGCCCACCCCCATTGGAGTTGGGGGCTCGACTCTTGAAGTTGTAGACGAATATGTCTATTTAGGACAAGTGGTCCGGTTAGGCAGGTCCAACTTCGAGAGAGAGGTCAATCGGCGAATCCAACTCGGTTGGGCAGCGTTCGGGAAACTACGCGACGTCTTCTTGTCCAAAATACCTCAGTGCCTCAAATCGAAAGTCTTCGATAGTTGTGTGTTGCCAGTGATGACATACGGCACCGAGACGTGGCCTCTCACTATGGGCCTTGTTAGGCGGCTCAAAGTCACTCAACGAGCTATGGAGAGGGCTATGCTCGGGGTTTCCCTACGAGATCGAATCAGAAATGAGGAGATCCGTAGGAGAACTAAAGTAACCGACATAGCCCAGCGGATTAGTAAGTTGAAGTGGCAATGGGCGGGGCACATAGCGCGGAGAACTGATGGCCGATGGGGCCAAAAAGTTCTCGAATGGAGGCCACGTAGCGGAAAGCGCAGCGTAGGACGTCCACCCACAAGATGGTCAGACGACCTGGTAAAGGTGGCGGGACGTCGCTGGATGCAGGCTGCCTCCAACAGGTCACTGTGGAAATCATTGGGAGAGGCCTATGTTCAGCAGTGGACGTCCTTTGGCTGATGGATGGATGGATGGAACCAAATTAATCGATAAAATAAGGACCTAAATTGTTCAAGCAAAGCGCAATCAAGAGTAACTGTCATACATATTGTCATTTGGAAAAAAATTAACACAATATCATAAGCTGGTCCTGCTAAGAAAGTTATGCTATCTATAAAATATAAAAGCTATGTTTTTGATACACTTCCCAACATGACTCATTTGTGGCCACTGCCCCTATAGGATCATAAACATTGGTAATAAAATCAAATCGTTCCATCTGGCATGTAATCGTTATCATAATTTATACTCACGTCACTAACTAAACATTATCTTAACTATATAAATTAAAGGTCGGCCCAATTCGAAGTAATTTCAGTTTCGGGATACGTCAGAATGAAGTCCATCGCAGTATTTTTGTTCCTTGTGGGTTTCGCTTGCGCGGAGTTCATCTCTTCCGACAACACTGCGTATGGTTACTTGGAAAGATTCGGTATCCCTGAAGCAGAGAGGATCCGTAAAGCTGAAGAGGCCCAACTTGAATCGAGGATTGTTGGAGGCCTTCCTGCCGCTGCCGGCCAATACCCTTTCAAGGTACTTTTAATATTTTCTTCCAAATGGTTACAGGGAACTGCAATATTCCAGGGTTGCTTAGAACAGGCTCCTTTACAACGGAGGGAAGATTTTATCTTTAAACATTCCACAGATTCTTTGTGATAACACAAAGGGCTCATCTTATTATATTTATTGTTAAATCAAAGTAATTGTATGTTTAGTCGTCTAACCCATACCCATATCGTGGCGGGATATGGCATGTCATTTAAAATTTAATTGTAAAGAAGGCACATGCTCTGCATACATACCTTAATTACCACAATCTATTTATTTTTTATAAGATAAAATGCTTTCAACAAAATTGCGATGGTTCTCATATATAAATAAAAATCGACATCATGTTATCGAAATAATTTATTTTAGAAAAACATTTTTTTTTTCAATAAATGATCATTACGATTTTAGGCTGGTCTCATCATTGCTATTATTGGCACTACTGGCTCCGGTGTCTGCGGCGCTTCGCTTATCTCCAATAACAGACTCGTCACAGCTGCACACTGCTGGTCCGACGGCGTACACCAGGGCTGGCGTATCACTGTCGTCCTTGGCTCCATCACCCTTTTCTCTGGTGGTACTAGGATTGACACAAGCGTCGTTGTTTCCCATCCCAACTGGAGCCCGATACTGGCCCGTAATGATGTCGCCGTGATCTATCTGCCTAACCCTATTCCTACTTCTAGTAAGTGATACATATTATTTATTTAACTGCACAAAAATAGGTAATATATTGCAAATGAACTAAACGTACAGATGGCGGTCTGATCGCTCTAGGCGATTTCTTACAGACCACCTCAGCATGGATATAAGAAAAGGAAAAGAAGAGAGGGCAGTTTAGAATTTAAAGGGTACAAGCTCCAAAAAAATAGATAAATGAATTTATAATAATATATACACAATATATAATAAATAATTATATTCACAAAATATACATACACATATAAATACTTCTTTATATTAATATACATATATAAATGTACATATACATACTATAAATTACCTTTAGGTTCAAATGGAGGGAATTTTACTTCTCAATATATCTGTTCCGAGGGAAAGGTAGTCGTTTTTAAAAAAAAAATTGTATGAGGTCAGTGTATGAGCCTGTCTGACCACAACTGGAAAGACAGGCATATTAGACATTCGTTTGCACTTGTTAAAAGATCACATGTGAGGAGACAACAAGCTAGGCCAGCTAGGCAGATCAAACCTTCTTAATAGAACTCTCGATGGTTACGCGAGCCATTGCCCTGCTGTGAAATATATGTACATATGAGACGTACTATATGCGCTGAATTATTATTGAAGTTCTAACTGGCCGACATATGAAATATTAAATATTAACTTGCCTATATAATGAAATAATCTTCTTTTCAGACTTGATCAGCCCCATTGCTATGCCCTCTGGATCAGAACTCATGGAAGATTATGTTGGAACTGCAGCTATCGCCGCAGGATTCGGACTGACCTCTGACGGTAAATATCACACATCTAAGGCAGAAAATAAATTTGTCTATAAAAATTGTATCCATGTATATGACCTATATCATTTCGTGTTCATGTTTTGATTATCCTAAAATAATTTTCATCATTGTGTTGATTGCCGAGCCATAGCCAATTCACGGTTTTTGTATATATTTTTTTTCACTAAATGGGCCTCCGATCGGCTGCTATCCAACTAATTTTAAGGATGGTTAGTACTATATTTGGACTTCACTTACAGTGGCATTTTTGTCGTGCCAGGATAATAATAATTTGATATTTCAGGTGGCAGTCTCACTACTGGCCAGTACCTGAGCCATGTTAGGTTGAACGTGATCGCCAACAGTGTTTGCTCTGCCGCCTTCCCCTTGATCTTGCAGCCGAGCAACATCTGCACCAGCGGCGTCGGTGGTGTTGGAACTTGCCGCGGTGACTCCGGTGGTCCTCTTGTTGCCTCTAGAGGCGGCAGAAACATCTTGGTAAGACATTTTCCTATTTACATATTAATCAGATGCAGCAATATTCACATTGTATTATTATTATTTTATGATAAATGGCGAAACTTACATGCCATTCGCCTAATGATACGCGATACGAATTCTCATGGAAGGTAGCAAAACCAAACAACACCATGAATTAGAAGGCAATGCTTGGCATTCCACTGCGCTAGCTGTCCTGAGACATATAGATGTTAAGTCTTATTATGTCCAGTCTCTGGCTACATTGTCCTTCAAACCGGAACACAACAGTGCATATTTTACACTGCGGTTTGGATGGAACAATATACATTGCAGTGTTACCTATCCAGACGGCCTCTCACATAATATGAGAGACCTATCACCACTATAGTTACTAAAGTTGGTTATTTATGATTTTCTGCAGATACAATGTTTTGCATCCATACATACAGGGTGTCCAGTAATTAATGGATAACCTTGAAATGTCTCATAGTAGAACTTATGACCGTTCATAAAAAAATAAGAAATAAAATATATCATAAGTAGTACCTGAGCTAAGCTGAGATATGTATTATTTTTAAAAAGGTCGTAATTTTATTGTCTTATTTTACTTTATTTTCTCTTTTTTAGATTTTCTATAAAAGCTTTTTTTTTAGTTTTTTTTTAAATATTATTTATTTTTCATTTTTTAGTCGAATGCGCCTGGTAGATTCCTTTATTGGTCTTGATGCAGAAACTCCGGGTCTCAGGAAAACAAAAATCGCTAATCCTGATTATCCTAGTAAGGATAACGGGTCAAACTGTTTAAAATATTGAATTGTCATCGGTCCTTAATAAGAATGCCAAATTTCGAGTTAATCCGACGTTTTGAAGGGGGTCAAAATCATGTTCAAAGATTCCATTACATACTAACATACATACGTCTGAAGCTAATAAAAGCGTATTAAAAATATAGTTACCACATTTCGTTTTCATAAAAGACATTTATTTTTGAAGTGATGCTTTTAAGGTGCGCTGGGGGACAAATTCAAATTGAGTTAGTGAGTAAGAGTCAGTGTTATTTTCAACAACCATATCCAATTATTATGTATTCAAGATACTTACAATGATATCCCTTCAGGTGTCCATGTATAGACAATAGACTTTTGACAGATGCGACACAATGGAGAACAATTGGAGAACAATGGAGAACGTCACATAAATTTTGATAGGGAGCCCAATATGAGCGTTTTGGACACCGGAAGGGCACGTTGTTCTTTTGCATACGTCATCTGTAGGGGCAGTATGAAGGTTTTATTCAATTGCATACATATGTACATACTTTTCTTAAAATAATAACACAGTGAAGTGAAATAAGCATCCGTTTGGTTTTCAGCAACAAACATGTTTAGTAAAAATTGTACTTTGAAGCTGTATCCAGACATTTTATTATAATCAAAGTATTTGCAATGATTTATTTTTAAATGTTGTTCTTTTACATATTATGTTGTCAGTAAAGGCAATATAACGATTTTATTCATTTGTATACATACTTTTCTCAAATTAATAACAATGGTATATAATAGTGAAGTATGTGATGGCCTGTTGGTAAAAGACCAGACGCGACTGTAAGCATATTTACGGTGGTAACGGGTTCAAATCCCAGGACACACTGCTGACTTTTCGGAGTCATGTGGGCACTCATAGTCAATAACCATGCACTATAACGGTGAAGGAAAACATCGTGAGGAAACCTTGCATACTACAGCGATTTGTAAGAATTTCTATGGTATGTAAAGTCCGCCAGCCAGCACTTGGCCAGCGTAGTGGACTATATGGCCTAACCCCTTTCAATCATACTTTCGATTTTAGAGTAGGCCTGTGCCTTGCAGTGGGACGTATATAGGCTGATACGTATTATATATACAGTATACAGTCGAATTACCGTTGAATTTCGACCACCGGGCGAATCCTAGTATATTGCATTAAATTAGCAATGGGCAAGGCACGTCGCGTAGAAATGTTACAGTCGATGCGGAGTCTTTCAGCTGACAAGTGACATGTGATATCGATGATTATTGTAAAATACCTAAATGATAACTTTTGGATAGATCCATAGCGGATTTATATTCCACCCAGCACGCGACTATGACGTAGATGTTTTTGTCGGATATTGCGCGTTGTAACTCCTAATTACTTTTTATGCGGATAATACTATATTATCCTATTTGGTTCAATAATACAGATTCACAATGACTATAACCTTGAAGTAATGGAGTTTTTCAAAAATAAAATATATTTTGTGTACATCAATGACAATTTTCTTTTCAGATCGGTATCACTTCCTTCGGCTCAGCCTTCGGTTGCCAAATGAACTTCCCGGCAGCTTATGCCCGTGTGACGTCATTCATCAGTTTCATCAACCAACACATTTAAACACTCCTTCCTCTTCTTTGTAAAAAATACAATATATATTATATATTGAATAAATATATTTTTTAAATGACTTATTATTTGGCACAATCGGATACGGAAACAAACTTTTTTTCTGTGAAGGAAAACGTCGTGCGGAAGTCTGCATACTATAGAGATCTTGAATAATATTTTGTAAGATACACCAACCCGCACTAGGCTAGCGTGGTGTTCATTGGCCTAAGTCTTCTCAATCGAACTCTCGGTTGCATAGGTGTTTTCAGTTGTTGTGGTTGTTGTTCAGGTGTTAAGCAGTGGATGGCCATGGGCTGAGACAGATTCAGAAATCTAGTTGGCATCGCAGTCAGGTGATCGCACTTCTAAACTGCAGACTGCATTTCAAACCCACACACACGTCCCTGACGATGTGGAAAGACGTGTGTCCTTAATATTCGCCTAAGTGACTATAATGCGCCTGATGGTTATTGTAATGCAATCTAATAAAATACCTCGGTAGCTCGCTCGTGCGAGAGATCGCTAAAAGCCTCACTTGTCGACACATTTGTATAAGCCAGTCAGAAATCAGATGTAAGTACCTACATGCTTAGGCTGAACTCAAAACGCGACATATTTGCGTAGGTCACTACGATGCGTTTTATATTTTTCCGTACTTCCACCATCATTTTCAGTATTCACTATCTGGGCGTATATTACCGCCAGCTACAGAATCTACGACAACCTCACTCAGCGAAGGAAACGCAACAATAAAATTATCTTGTTGGTTCTCTATGAGACGGTGGGTCTAGTCTAGCAGCATTTAGTTTGGAATGCCGAAAAAATGGGCCCGCTTGAACCGGGTGGTTGTGATACCTCTGCCTTATAGACAACAAACACAAAGTATCGCCTTTGCTAACATATTTTATATTATTTTATTTTTATTTTATTTGGAAAATCAACAGCTACAAATACAGGATATATATTTTTGCTCGCTCGCACCATATATGAATTCATTCTATAATTTTGTTAGGTAGGTGAGAAGGCACGACGCAACGCCCAATATTAATTTCTCATTCCGATTCTTTTTTCCTCCCTTTTATCGCAGATTTTGTTTAATTATTAATTTTTTTAACTTCCCGACATTTTGATTACTTTATACCTTTCGTGGTCACAAGGCGGACATGTAAAAATTTAACCAAAACCATGATAAAATCTGTAAAATTAGTTTTATTTCAAGTTAAAGCGAGGAAAAAATTATTCACTTAAATTTAAGAAACTTTTATCTCTTTAATCTGTTTAAAAAGCCCAGAAAAACATCCACGATCTAAGTGTCGTAGATTTTGATAGACTGTGTTAATCGCGTACCATGAAGTGACCTGCATGCTCGTTCTACGGCCAAGAAACAAAATGTTACATTGATTAAAAATAAACTTTCACAAAGTATGATATCAAAAAATATTCGTTGTTTTGTACCTTAAGGTGGGATTAGTATTATATCTATGATCGTTTTACTGTATGTTTTTATCTAATACATTTTAAAGATAACTTAATACCAATGTAGACGTAGATAATAATATTATGATCATTCCATATTATGTAACTTACAAATACCATTCAGTTATTGTTCTGTCATAATAATATATAGTTCATGTTTTTATATAATTATTACAAACAAAACCTGACAAACAGAATACTACAAAAAAACTAATACAAATATTATTTTTCGACTATACATGTTGGTTTCATTGGTCGTTTATATGTCGATTCAAAAAATCAGTTGATTAGATTTTCTTAAAGCCTAAAGTTGTGCCTATATCAAGATATTTATTAACAGCCCCGTATAAGTAAACGCTATCTCTTAGATTTAATCTAGCATACGGGGTAGAATCACACAGGCAAGAGTCAGTTTTGTACTCCATACTAGCTTATAATATTGAAAAGATGTTTGCAAAATTAAGTGCATTTGCGTTTTAATGGTACATTGGCGTTTTATAATATATTGAATCAAATATTTTCGACTTATATAACGAATATTTTATAACGCCTTTTGTCATAGTTCGTGCACCAAACCGCATAGCATGCTCATATTCCAACTTATTTCGACGACTACCGTCCGAGCACTATCGACGCCCTTCCTATCGATCGATTGACCTCGCAATGATCCTAATTTCAAGTCATACAAGAATTGGAAACACTAATCTATTTTAACTATAGGTACTAGAAATAAACATCGTTGTAGGCCTATTTCATTATCGGCGTTTTGGCGCTATTAGTAGCAGTGAAACCGGCCAGTGTCCACAGATTTAATGAGATAGATTCAAGTCCCTCAAAACTTGTAAGAAACGTTAAATTTGATTATCCAGACGCTTGAAGAGGCGGTTTAAATTGACACAAAAAAATAATCATTTTCTAGTACATATCCAGTACAGGATATATAAGAGGTCAGTGAGATGGAACTCTTTGACAGACATTCCGCCATGTCCTTGCAAAACTAATACGCAAACACTGGTATTTACAATCTTTTGACGAGCGAATGCGTTGCTGTCAAAAAGAAATCTCTCTTCACCCTTTATTTTATTGGATATATTAATATTTTGAAATACTAGTATTAAAACTTATGGTATATATATATAAAAACATATCGTAAACAATGAGTTCAATAGATATTTTTAATTTTTATTTGAAGTACTAAATTTCGCATCACGCCAATAAAAATATATAGACAGACGATACAAGGTTATAAAAATTGTCAATTAAAAAGTCCCTCACAATCACTTTAGTTAGGTACCTACCGAAGGTACCTACATATAAATAATCTCACGTCTAATTTTGCCTTACCAAACACAACTCTGTTTTATCTATCCACATCAGTCAATACAGTTTATACCCGGCTTCGCTCATAATTATTAGATAATGGAGTTTTAAGTCATCACGTTGAGGTGCAGTACTGATTTCTGGATAAATGGACTCTAGACTGGTCTTAGAATTTTCAACATAGTCAGAGATTATGATAACTAACATCGTGTTCGTCTACTGTCATTGCAAATGATAATCTTGCTCTTTCTTTAGGTGATTAATTTAATCAACTCTAAAAACAAATTTAAACGAGATTTTATAGTTAAGCGCAATTTTTTATTTTTTATATGTAAAAAATTAAACCAAATCTGCGATAAAATACGTAGGAATTACTTTAATTTCGTATTATTTCGCGTAAATCTAAGAAACCATTAAGTTTTTTTTTGTCACGATGAAAAGCTGTTAAGCTCCCCGTTCGGTACACCGAAGGAGGCCGAAAGAGGTATGTCAGTGTCACTGGCCTACCATCCCGGCACGCTGCGGATATTGCGGCCGAGTGGGGTCTCTAACAAACTTACGCCAGCATACTGACTAAAAAGTTTCGGTGGCTGTCGGGCGCATTTCGGGCGGCACTGGATATCTCAGGGCGAGAAGCGCCCTATGATCGCCCGGCGCGGAACCAGGACGTAGACTGTCCTTTCTACTTGGGGAACAAAGTTGCTACCTACTTAAGTCAAGACTTGGATGCCCCTTTAAGTTGTAATGGGCGAGCGCGACAGAAACGAGGCCACGCGATATGTCATCCATCTCGCAATCGCATTTAGTGGGGGTGCGCCGCCTCTGCAGTACGCCCAGCGACTCCGAAGACTCCTTTTTATGGCCTCCTACGACGGCAGGGGATACCGTGGTGGAATTCTTACGCCCCCTGGCCACAGGGCGAAGCATAATATATAGGGTATATCAAGACTGCGACCTGAAACGAAGCCAGGTGGTTGAATTAGTGACTTCAGACAGAATGCAACTAAAAATTTCGCAATATAATCGAAAATATTTTTTTCTTAATTTTAAATTACATATCGAAGTATTTGGGTGATAAATACATAGTTTTTCTAAAATATTAATGTATACCTTTTTATTTTGAAGGACGCAATGGTACGCAAAGGATTAAATTACTATTTTCGCAAAAACTAAATACTAAGATATTTAAAAAATTGCATATAAAATCTTTCGCTTTTTTACGAAATTTTTAATTTCATTGTGTCTGTAACTACTAAAATTACCACCTGGCTTCATTATGGGTCGCAGTCTTGATATACCCGGTATACATAAACAATTATAGTAGCAGTATTTTATTAAGACATATGACATATGGTTTTACACATGGTATGACGTAAAAGTAATAATTACTATTACTTTAATTTAGCTGCGGGTAATTAAAGTATTAATTATGATAATTACTAGATTACGACAGGAAACAAAATATAAGATTGATTGATTGTGGCATTAGCAATGATAATGTACATTGCAATTTACTAAAAACATTAATCTACAAATTAGAAAATTTTCTTGTGGTAATTACCGTAATCTGCCTACAAGGTGGACAGACGACCAAGTTATGTTACAGTAATATTCATTAGGGCACCTTGAAATCCTTGGAGGAGGCCTATGTTCAGCAGTATCAATGGAAGAATGAGCCAGCAAAAGAAACGAGGAGACAGAATTACAATGTACCCAGAAAAACTGATCTGTGGCCCTAGCACGAACGGCTATCGAAAAAGTATTCGTATCGTAATCGATAAATTTTGTATGAGATTTCTTCAGCGCCTCTATCGTGCGTAAAACTAATTTTGCGAGCACGAATGATTTTATCTTACTTTCGTATCGTAAGCGAGAAGTAACGTAAACAAAACTCGAATTAATATAAACGACGGAATGTGCTTCGTGCTACGGACTACCGTCGTACTCTAGTTATCGTATCGAGTCCTCGATACGTTTACGTTACGAATTCGATAGTTTTTCGTGCTAAGGCTACAGTTCGTAATTCATTTTGTTACTTCTAATCCTAATATTCTTAGGTACGGAAAGGAAGGAACTTCCAACGGACTTGAAAACTGTTCCACTAAGTAACTCTCTGCTACCGAAGCCTCCGGCTCTCGATTTCCAGTGCTACTTAAATAAAACACACAGAAAAGTATTTGGGATAAAACAAAGTATACTACGATTCTTGAGACATGTAAGGCAGGCCGCGTTATTAAACGTTACAAATAGCGATTTCTTACGATGAATTTACGCTAAGGGTGGGCAAGATGGAAAGAACCTACTTATCCCGAATTGATGTGTACCAGTAGTGTCCTCGAGCACACTAAGACACAAGGCCCTTTTATTTTTAAGAACGGAGACTCGGCCCTGCTGGAGCCAGCTAGCAATGTATCACGTGATTCTTATCGTAACTGTAATTGTACTTGTAAACATTGATTAATTTACTTATTGACTTGACTAGCCAGCATTAACCAGCAAGTACCGAAGACGTAGAAATTCAAGTAAAAACACTAAGTATAATAAATTTATGGCATAGTAGGTCCTGCAAGTTTGGCACTTACAGGCCCGCCTTCAATATTGTCTCTCTTCTCCATTTTCACCCAGGGTAACTGATTCTATATTCAATTGTATATTTATTTATTCTTTATTGTATACAAACAAAAGAACAACAATAAACAAAAATTATAAACAATCAATAGTACAAGTGGCGGTCTTATCGCTCTAGGCGATTTCTACCAGACAACCATGGGATGGATAGAAGAGAAGGAACTAGAGAGGGCAGTGTAAAAAATTAATTGCAATTATATTCTATTTTTGCATGTTGCTATTTTATCATGTCGGTGGCCGAATCATAATAACGTACCATCGTTTGAAAGTAATTTCGCTATCACCAAGGTTTTTTTTTAGTTTATATATTTTTCTGTTACACTCATATCAATGTGTATGCAAAGTTATATAATATAAAAATTTGGGTGTGAAAGCAAGACAAACAAACAAGGATTTAGCAAGGATAATCAAAAGTATTACGAAAAATTATATTAATAAAGATAAAAAGGACGTGGTATTGATAATAAATCGGACGCGAACCGTCAAGACTGTGGTCATGGGTTCGAATCCCAGAGCGCACCTCCGGTTTGTTGGTGCCAAAGCATTGCTAATCACTTACCACGCACTTCAGAGGTGTATTCATTTGTAGCTTGCTTGCCATGGAGATCTTTATACGCACTTAAATAGTATGTATTTGTAGTATTTGCCAACCGCGCAAGCGTACTTAGGGGCAAATAGTGTCATGCCAAGGAAATAAGTGCAATTATTCAGGGTCTGTTGTTTATCAAAACAATACCGAATGTGATGCTCTGTGGATTTTGTAACAGGATTTTTTTATTCCAATGGATGGCAAGACGAGCATGCATTTCGCCTGGTGGTAAGCAATACGATCGCTTATGGTCAATAGTAAAACCAAATAACACCATGTAATACAAAGCAATGCTTGGCATTCAACTGCGCTCGCCATCCTGTGACATAGGATGTTAGGCCTCATTATGTCCAGAAGTTACTCTGACTATAATATCCTACAAACCGGCACACAACGGTCTTACACTGCTGTTTGGTGCGGTGGTACCTATCAAGGCGGCCTCTCACGTATGGGAGACCTACTACCAGTACAAATAATAATTGCATAAGACAAGTTGTAACAAGTTTATGTTAGCATAAAATTCTTAAACTCGGTCATAATGTGCGGACCACAATATCATAAAAATTAAAAGCCAAAAAAAACCTTTTTTTAACTATCAACTTAAAATTAATATTTTACTATCAACTTATAACCTCATTATACACTATTGATATGATCATAATAGCTTGTCGTAAGGTTTGCGTGAGTACCTATACAGGGTATATCAAGACCGCGACCGAAAACGAAGCCAGGTGATAGTATAGGTGACTTCAGACACAATGCAAGTAAAAATTTCGCAAAAATAATCGTCAATTTTTTTTGTAATTTTTTACTTATCGTCGTATTTGGGTGATAAATACATAGTTTTCCTAAAATAATGATGTACACCTCTTTATTTTTAAACACGAATGGTACGTAAGGGTTTAAATTAGTATTTTCGCAAAAACTAGGTATTTATCAGCAAGACACGGTGATTTTTAAAAAATTCTAAAAATATATCTGTCACTGTTTTGATGAAATTTTTACTTGCATTGTTAGTAATATGCAGTAGTATAATTTGGGCTAAAAAATAGAAAAAATCACGCAAGGAAAGATGCTAGCAATGTCTGGTGTAATACATTACCGGGTATATCAAGATTGCGACCGAAAACGAAGCCAGGTGGTAGTTTTAGTGGTTACAAACACGATGCAAATAATAATTTCACCAAAACAGCGAAAGACATTTTTTTTGATTTTTTAAAAAATCATCTTGTTTGTGGTGGTGGTCACCTGGTTTTTGCGAAAATAATAATTTAAACCTTAACGTACCATTGAGTGTTTAAAAATAAAGACGTCTACATTATTACTTTAGGAAAACTATGTATTTATGACCCAAATACGACAATAAGTAAAAAATTACAAAAAAAATTTGTCAATTTTTTTTGCGAAATTTTTACTTGCATTGTGTCTGAAGTCACTAATACTACCACCTGGCTTCGTTTTTGGTCGCAGTCTTGATATACCCTGTATAATTAAACTGAAATAAAAAAAAATAACTTAGGAGATTAAGTTACTCAATTAAATAGGTATTCGCGACAAGCTTTTATGATCATATAAATTGTGTATAATGATTTTATTTCCTTCTTTTAGAACATTTAAATAAAAGCATTTTTTAAGTTTTTTTTTCTTTTATTTTTTTTATTTTTATTTATCGCTTGCTAGGTTTCTGAGTCTATACATCTAATTTAACGCATGATTGTTGCAAGGTCATTTGCAGGTTAATTTAGAACTAAAAAAATCAAAAGTCCGCCGTATTGGATTAAGAGTGATGTCAGAATATTTTTCTAATTATTCTCGGCAAGCCCTTTCATTTGATACCCATATTGCAGAGGTGCATAAAAAAATAACTATTCCGCCATCTTGGATTTTCCACCATATTGGATTTAGCGTGACGTCACTTTATTTTTCGAGTTACTCTCAACAAGCCCTTTCATTTGATAGCCATATAGTAGAAGTGCATTAAAAATAACTTTTCTGCCATCTTGGATGTTCCGCCATATTGGATTTAGAATGACGTCACAAAGCTTATCCTGTATTGTCATCCAAACTAAACGTGTATACAAAACTTCAGCTCAATCGGTTGAAGATATCTGCTTCAAAATTGAGTAGCAACATTCCAACCGAACAAACATACATTGCAAGTTAAACAAAAGCTTTTAAAATATCATGGCTCTGAGTAATTTTTTAAGGTTATATGTCTGCCGCCATTTAATATTCTATCTCTCAGGCCTATGGGTCTGGACTATATATGTGGCTGTTGGGTATATTTATTTTATTTATTATTTGGACTGCATTGTACTTACCGTCAGATTTTTGGAGTCAACACTTAGCTTATTTCGTTGTTGTTTTATGATTTTAGGATAAACGACATCGGAAATATAGTAAGCAATTAAATATTGTGTAACATTCGCGTTAATAATATTTAAAGGAGGGAATTAACCTAATATCGTAGACGATGCATAATATGTGCCAGGCGATAAAAATTGTCACGATTTTAATCATGTTTCAAATCTCTTTATCGCGGAAATTTTATCGGATTAAATAGTACTATTTATCATTTGAAACAAGTTTTTTTTTCATTGCGTATAGAGAGAAAACAGGTCATCTCATGGTAAGTGAGCACTGCAGTACATCAACATCCACACCGCTGGATCCAATCATGGATGTGTTGCCGTCCCATCAAATTGGAAGGAGAGCGGAAAGGAAAAAGCATTTTTAAGTATTAAGTTTCTCTTAAGCTTTTTTTCAACATACTTAAACTCACGCCTTTCCAGAAGAGGTAGGCAGAGGTGCTACCAGAACACCCACGAGGTGATTAAGGGCGAGCCTATCGCCATATCGGGCACAATTTCTTTTTTTTTTTTTTTATTGCAATGAATGGCGAGACTAGCATGCCATTCGCCTGATGGTAAGCGATACGACCGCTCATGGACAGTAGCAAAACCAACACCATGAATTATAAGGCAATGCTTGGAATTCCACTGCGCTCGCCATCCTGAGACATAAGATGTTAAGTCTCAATATGTCCAGTAGTTACTCTGGCTACAATGTCCTTCAAACCGGAACACAACAGCGCATTTTCACTGCTGTTTGGCGGGAGAAATAGACATTGCGGTGGTACCTACCCAGGCGGCCTCTCACATATGAGAGACCTATATTCCTGACTCCGGGCTGATAATGAATAGAAAAATCCAGATTAACTTTGGCCGACCGGAATTCAAACCCGAGACCTCAGCGTTGTAAACGTACCGAAGTACAACTGCGTCACCGAGGCAGTATTTTTTTTGTGTATGTGCAGTAAAGCATAAATAAATAAAAAATAAATATTTCAATAGCAAACCAGATTACACCACAGAAGAAACAACCAAAGTGACACATGTGTTATATAATTGGTAAATCAGCATTTACAATACAGCACCAAAGACTTTTGTCACGATGCGTAATTATATCGGATTTAATCGTACCCTATATGTCTTTTTAATTATGTGTATCAATTAATTACCTAAAACGTAAATTATACCGTGATTTACGCAATGGATTTCAATCTTTTTGAGGCGAAATCTTCTTTTTCTGTCGAACAGGGGGTCAATGATGGTAAGTGCTTACCTTCATCATGGTCATCATAAAACTTTAGGGACCAACGGTGCGATACCACCTTTAAAAAAATATAGGGTCTTTTTTAAGTGATGGCCGATGAGATCGAAAAGATCTCGAGTGCACGTACGGGCCACGTACGGGCAAACGATACGTCTACTTACAAGGTGGACAAACCTCCTAGTTAAGGTTGCAGGAGCTGGCTCGATGCAGGCTGCTTCCAACAGCTCACTACGGAAATCCTTAGGTAAGGATTATGTTCAGCAGAAGACTTCTTGTGACCGAACAGAAAGAGAGAAAGACGCTCTTTTCTTAACGATCTCTAGGTGATCAGTCCGAAAATACCGCTGGAGAGAGTTGAATCCAAAGTTGCACAGAGTGGAAAACTCCGTGTAAATCGAACAGTTAAGTATTATAATCCAGGTAGTAGGGATGGAATCTCAACTATTGACGCATAGTGCGGTGAAATAATTCACCAGCTCGTATTAACCCACACAATTGGTTCAAACACTATTCACTTGATCTAGGGACACGTTGGGTTGGTGTATTTAAGTAGAGAAGAATCCTGGACACGCTAATTTAATGTTTGTTTCATTAAATCATTCTTAAAGCGAAAATTAGGCGAGTGCTAATTTGGAAATATATCTTCGGTAGTATAGTGGTAAGGATACCCGCCTGTCACGCGGGAAACCGGGGTTCGATTCCCCGCCGGAGAGTCTTTTTTGTATTTTTATTGGCCATTTTATTTTAACATAATAATGTTCGTGGTTACCTTCACTTCCATTGACCCTGGATAATAGCATTTTTTATTACAATAAACGATAACTTCCTCACAGGCGATGGGTAAGAATATCTGAGTTTATTGTCGTTCACTATTTATGTATTATTTTTATTACCATTTGTTACGTTGTTTTACGTTTTAAGAAAAACAAAAAAATGAAAGCTTACTTATACACATGGTTTAAGCAAAACTGACTGGAGCAAGTATAACAATTTGTTCGAGACCCTTTGAATCGGGCACAAAAAGGACATAAAGGCAAGCCGAGATTTTCGGTATTCCTGGCTTTCTCAGTCTGATACACATCTCCCTCTCGTTCTAGGAAATGGTAGCGATTTGGTTTTTAAACTCATGTTTATCTTCGCAGTAGATGCCATGTAATAAATAGATAAAATATGCTCAAAGTAGTATTATTTACCATCAAATAAACTTACTGGCCTTGTCATATTTTTTCATACAACTCAGATGGCAAAAATAAGCTTACGCCCTGTCTAATGGCAAGCAGTTACCGTAACCTATGGTCGTCAAAAACAGCAGCGGTGTTGCTCACACGTTGCCAACCCTATAAAAACTTTTAATTATTTGACTATATTACTGTATTAAACCATATCTTTGAGTTTGCAAAATTAGCAAATATAAGGGTGATGAAAAGTAGCCTATGTGTTAGTCTAGGGTATCAACTACTTCTACCGGCCCATCGTGTTGCTCGACGAGGTGTGCAAGCTCTTTGAGCGCGTAGTCCACGCGCGCCTCGTCGAGCATTTGGAGGACGCGGGCCCGGACTTGGCGGACTGCCAGTTCGGGTTCCGGCGGGGCCGGTCGACGGTTCACGCGATTCTGCGGGTCAAGGCACAAGCGGAGCGTGCGGTGTCCCGGGGTAGGGTCGTGGTGGCGGTGTCTCTCGACATCGCCAACGCGTTCAACACCATGCCCTGGGCCTGCATCGAAGAAGCACTGCGGTACCACGAGGTTCCGCCCTACCTTCGGCGTCTGGTGCACTCGTACCTGTCCGAAAGGTACGTGGTGTATCCGGGCGCCGACGGGTGGCACCGTAGGGAGGTGACGTGCGGTGTTCCACAGGGCTCGGTCCTCGGACCACTCCTGTGGAACATCGGCTACGACTGGGTGCTACGTGGTACCAACCTTCGGGGCGTCGCTGTCGTCTGCTACGCGGACGACACGTTGGTGACAGCGACGGCCAGGACATTCCAGAGGTCCGCCCTGCTCGCCTCGTTCGGTACCGGATTGGTGGCGGGCAGGATTCGGCGACTGGGCCTCACGGTGGCCCTCAACAAGACCGAGGCCGTGTGTTTCCACGGTCCTCGGTGTGGGCCTCCGCCTGGGGCCCACATCACGGTGGAGGGCGTGCGGATTCCTGTCGGCTCGAGCATGAAGTACCTCGGGCTCATCCTTGACAGCCGATGGGATTTCCGCACGCATTTCGAGACGTTGTCGCCGAAGCTGGTGAGGGTGGCGGGCGCACTTGGGCGCCTGCTGCCCAATACTGATGGTCCTGGCATCCCTTGCCGAAACCTATACGCTGGAGTCGTGCGGTCCATGGCCCTCTACGGGAGTCCCGTTTGGGCCGGGTCCTTGAGCGCTCGCTGCGTCCGCCTGCTGCACCGTCCGCAGCGCATGGTGGCGCAGCGAATTATCAGGGGCTACCGCACGGTCTCGCACGAGGCGGCCTGCGTATTGGCGGGAACTCTGCCCTGGGTGCTGGACGCGAAAACCCTCTCGTCGGCTTTCTTCCGACGAGAGGAGGCGTCCGGGCGTGGGCAGAGGCTGGTCCCCAGAGAGGTCGAGGCCATGTTGGCCTCCCTCCGCAGGACTGCCGTGGAGGAGTGGCGTTCCAGGCTGGCGAGCCCTAGTGCTGGTGTGAGGACCGTCGCGGCAGTGCGACCTGTCCTCGAGCAGTGGCTGGACAGGCGCCACGGTGCGCCGACATACCGGCTGACGCAGGTGCTCACCGGGCACGGCTGCTTCGGTGCGTACCTGTGTCGCATAGCCGGAGCCGAGGAGACCGCCGTGTGCCACCACTGTGGCAACTGCCGTGAGGACACAGCCCAGCACACGCTGGAAGAGTGCCCAGCCTGGGACGAAGAGCGCAGCGCTCTCATCGCGGTCGTGGGAAGCGACCTTTCGCTGCCGGCCGTGGTCGCCGCCATGGTCGGCGGCCGGAGTTCGTGGCGAGCCGTGCTCTCCTTCTGCGAACGTGTCATGTCGCAGAAGGAGAGCGCGGAGCGGGATCGGGAGCAGACCGATCCCGCCCGTCGCCACAGGAGACGTAGGAGGCGCCGGGACAACAACTAACCCGGCGCCGCAGAGGCCACATGGGGCCGCCGTCCCTACCTTGGCGGCCCCCGAGACGTGACGCAACACGCGTCTGTTGCCGCGCCGTTTAAGCGGCAGTGCGCATAGAGGCGGTCCCGGCGCGTTCTGTATTAACTGTATCCCGGGGCCGTCTCTGAAGTGCATCGATGGTGGCCAACGCGGGGTTTTTAGTCGGTATTTCGGCGCGTAGGTTACGGTAGGGACCCGACCCAGCGGCCGCCCGTCCACATCCACGGGCGGCACAACATCTTCGCTGGGCTCGGAAGGCGCCGGTGAGTCCGACACACCCTCGCCCCTTCTGGGGTGGGATGGTCCGTAAAGGGATTTTCCCCGCGAGAAAAAAAAAAAAAAAAAAAAAAAAGGTATCAACTACTTGCATACAAACGTTTTATAAAAAATGGTCCAGCCGTTTGAGCGTGAAGACGTCACAAACACATCAACTATCACTTTTGTAATATACGTAGGATAGATTATGAAGGTTAAACAATGACAAGATAAGTACCTTTTTCTTTTATTTTCTTATTTTAAGGAATGAATGGGGTGATTTAGCACATGAGAGTACTTATGCATTGGTTATTAATGAACAACTTCAAATATTAGAATATTAACTTAAAAATTTAAGCAAATTGCGATGAGATTGTAACAAACCCGTTTCACAAAATTTTATGCGAGGTGGCATAGAAAATTTTTGTTTCTAGAAATTATATAGAGTTCCGTGCAAAATAATAAAATCTTCAAATTAAGGACGGAATTCGTTTAAGATTGTTCTTTTATTGACGGATTGTTCATTTCTATTGATTTAAAAAGTATATAATTTAGATATTACACTGGAACAACAATCGGTATTAAAGAATTTTAAAACACGCCAAAGTTTTTGAAGAAGGGGACATGCATAAATATAAGACATTGTCAGTTAATTTTTCGGTTGGATTTCGAAATTGGAATTATATTCACATATTTGAGATAAATAATGCCGACTATAAAGGATTTTGGGTTTTCGCCTTTTAAGTGGGAAATTACGGTTCAAATTGTTGTTGATAAAGTAATATGCAGTAGTATAATTTGGGCTAAAAAATAGAAAAAATCACGCAAGGAAAGATGCTAGCAATGTCTGGTGTAATACATTACCGGGTATATCAAGATTGCGACCGAAAACGAAGCCAGGTGGTAGTTTTAGTGGTTACAAACACGATGCAAATAATAATTTCACCAAAACAGCGAAAGACATTTTTTTTGATTTTTTAAAAAATCATCTTGTTTGTGGTGGTGGTCACCTGGTTTTTGCGAAAATAATAATTTAAACCTTAACGTACCATTGAGTGTTTAAAAATAAAGACGTCTACATTATTACTTTAGGAAAACTATGTATTTATGACCCAAATACGACAATAAGTAAAAAATTACAAAAAAAATTTGTCAATTTTTTTTGCGAAATTTTTACTTGCATTGTGTCTGAAGTCAATAATACTACCTGGCTTCGTTTTTGGTCGCAGTCTTGATATACCCTGTATATTCGATTTTGTAAAAATTTGATAATGTTATATATCGATTAAGATTGATGCAAAACATGTCTGACGTTTACTTGAAGACAAGATAAAAATTATGTTAATTATCATGTCACTATTATCTATGTTATCTGGATTATAATGGATATATAAACTTGGAAGCAGCGGTAGTCTTCACATCAAGTCTTCGTTACAGCCACGATGAAACTCGCCGTAGCAGCACTGTTGGCCTTCGCCACTCTCGTGCAGGGCAGAAGTGTGGACTTCGAGTTCTCTCTCGAGGACATTACTGCCTACAACTATCTCGAGAAATATGGAATTCCACGCGCAAACGAGATTCGTGCAGCTGAAGAAGCAGAAAGCATTGTATCCAGAATTGTAGGAGGATCCGCGTCTTCAGTTGGCCAGTTCCCATACCAGGTCTGTTTACTTAATTGGAGAAGTAATTTAAAAAAAAAACTAGCAACTTACGAGTTGATTGTCTCGTTTTAGGCTGGTCTTGTCATCCAACTGCCAGGAGGACAAGGCGTTTGCGGAGGCTCTCTACTCAATAACCGCAGAGTCTTGACTGCCGCTCACTGCTGGTTCGATGGTCGCAACCAGGCTCAATCATTCACCGTAGTTCTTGGATCTAACCGCTTGTTCTCTGGCGGACACAGACAAACTACCAGAGATGTTGTCATGCATGGAAGCTGGAATTCAAACCTTATACGAAACGATGTTGCTATGATCCGGCTGGCAAGCAACGTTCCGTTGTCAAGTAAATATTTTTCTTTTTTTAATAATCGAGTATATGAAACTTCTTGTGCATGCTAAAATATTATGTGTACTTGCAGACAACATCGCCGTTATTGCCCTACCTTCTGGATCCCAACTGAGCAATAACTTCGCTGGCAGAACGGCGACCGCATCTGGCTTCGGTCGTACTAGAGACGGTGAGTAATCTATCACACTAATAATTGGTTCTAAATATAAAAAACATGTGAAAAATAACGCATGAAAAATATACAGTTAATTATATGCGACCCATTTAATTGGATATTACTATATTTACGTTAATATTATATCCTATTCTAAAGAAATTCAAAACCATATCTGGAGAAAGTTGTTCACCTAACACTCCATAAAAAATATTACATACATGAACGTCACGCCTGTATCCCAGGCAGACTATAGATCTCCACTTCGCTCAATCCTGATATACTACTTTCGCTTCGTCCACTTTCATTAATCTCCTTGTGTAGGGTCTTTGACTGAGGGTCTAGGGTTAGGTTTTATGAAGTTGACCCTTAGCGACTCTTCCAGTCATACTCGCCGCATGTATTCGATTTGTTAATCCCCTTTTATCCATCCTCTCTACATGCCCAAACCATCTTACCCTTCCTTTCTCAATTCTGGTCACTACGTATACATCCTATTTCATTCCACAACGTTCCATCACTGCGCTATTACGCACTCTATCACACAAAAAATATTCATTGTTTTGTTTCTAAGATTTTCGTTTGAAGAAATTAAGAACTAAACATTTTCACATTTTATATCATTAACGGTTACGCTTGTACAGGAGCTGGTATTACGTCGAGCCAAAGCCTGCACCACGTGAATCTGCCCGTGATCACCAACAACGAATGCGCCAGGACGTTCGCGACCCTCGTACAGTCATCCAACGTGTGCACCAGCGGCGCCAACGGCCGCAGCACCTGCCAGGGCGACTCCGGTGGCCCCCTCGTTGTCACTGACAACAACAGACGGATCTTGGTATGATTTTATTTGAGTTTATATGGTTTGGGTATATACGTTTTCTTCAAAAACATGCGACAAATGGAAGGAAGACCTTGACTAGCAATAGCACATGATGGGTTTGTAATAAATTATTATAAACGTGCATTTTTTCTTTACTATGTTTATGTTAATATTCATTCAATATTTACTGTCCTAAGTGGTTTATAATTGCATAATAGTTGCAGCCACGTTTATTTACGTTTCTCTCCGAATGCTATGGCATTAATTACAATCTTATTGATAGCGCCAATACAGACAAAAGGGTATTTTCCATTAAATATGTACATTTTGTTCCATATCCTTAATACAATAGTTGCGTTAGTAATACATTTAATCATTAAGCCATTAAGCCTCCTCAAAAAAATCCATAGAGACTTGTTGGAAGCGGCCTACATCGAGTAACTATATTCCACAATGAATGTGAAGAGAGGGAAGTAGAGTACTTTAATTGTTTGTCTTTGTTGTAGATGGGTATCACTTCCTTCGGCCACGCCTCTGGCTGCCAACGCGGACACCCCGCCGTCTACGTCCGCGTGACTTCCTTCGACAGCTGGATCAGAAGCCGCCTTTAAATCTTATGACAAATTCATAATTAACGACCACGATGAGCAAATAAATCATATTTAATTCATACTTCTTTTGTTTTTTGACTGTCAATGACGGTTTACGGCATTTGACAAACGATTGGGCTACCGAAGTCTGTCATTTTCCATACAATTTGAAGTAATACTTCTTTTGGCGCGATGGAGAAAAATGATGAGAGTGAATTTTTACGATGCGCGCGCACACCGACACTGAATTCTACATCGTAAAGTTAGTACTAGGTAGCATGATAACTTTGTTCAAGTTGTATATTTCGCAACTGTCACACATTTCATGTTCGTACCGTCGCGTCGATACAGTAAACTCTTCCCTCAAATTAAAGAACGTATTTCAATAAAGGTTTCGAATCGACAACATATTATATCCACAATATTCGAATAATGGCGTATTTTAGATTTTAAATATTAGAATAATGTCATTAATGAAAAGGGTTGACATTTAAATTGGCTGTCAAATGTTTAAATGCGTGTGTTCAGAAATGTATTTTGTGTAAACTAAACTTCTTTTTAAAATCGGAAATCACTTTTATCACAATTTTTACTATGTCCTATCCTTCACCACCAGTATACGAGTATAATTTAAAAAATCACAAATCATAATCCCCGGAACTAGTGAATCGATTTAAAAAATTCTTCACCGTTAAAAAGATATAACATCCCTGAGTGTCATATTTTTTCCAAAGCGGTTGAAAAAAGGGTTGGAATGTTGTATAGAAAATCAAAACCAGTTATTTCTATGAAAAATTATATTTCAGCTCTTTATTGCAAACGAAAAATAATGACAACCAACAATTTTGGAAAAGAAAATTTTTGAGGTGAAATAAGGAATGAGATGTTCCGCTGATATGCCCCAGGGGTGGGGGTAAATGACGTTATTGTGCCCGAGGCAATTAACGTAAACAACCGTTATCTGCCCGAGCGTTTCTAAACGTAAACAAACGGTTCTCAGAACTCAAGTGCTTTGTTTAACTATCAAGTGTTATGTTTTTTGTTTAGAATATGAGTGTGTTGAAATAATACTTCAGTTTGTTTATCAGATTATGACTCAAGTGATTTATTATGCTGCGTTGAACTTTGAGATAGCGCGATTTAGGCCCGTCTTGTATTTAAAAATTCATATCTCGAAAATTGAATCGATGACATATGGTTTTTAATGTTTTTTTTTTACTTATATAATATATTATAAGGTAAAAAATAAAATCTTACACCCGTCCATACAAAAAGAATTATTTATAGCCCTTTGATTGTAAACAAATATCTGGCGCCGCGCGGCTTAATTTATGTTCAATTTTACAAGGCCAACATGCAAAAAACTACCACTATTTGGCTTGAAATAAAGGTACTACAGCATAAGTAGTCTAGTATACTATTAATAAAAAATATACATACATTAAGAAAATACAGCCAAATACGCCAAATTTAAAGGCAATCATAACGATGTCGTGCGCCAAAATGTACCTACAGTATATTTTGGGCCTCGAAAAAAACGCACATTAATGCGTATTTCATGCTTGAATTTTTATATCTACGCGGTAGTGGTTTACATCTTGCGAAAATAACAAAGAAACAGGAGCAAACACTTACGATTTATGAAATATTTCCAAAACAAAATCACTTCACCGACACCCACTCAACACGCACTCGAGTGAACTTCAAACCGTTTTTTTTTTATTTTGTTCACGATGCGGGGTATTGTTTTTTCATAGTTTGAAGCGTAAACTAACGGAGAAGCGAGATGGATAATACAAATTGTCCATAGAACGACCGAAACGGATATATTTCCTTTTGTTCTAAGGCATTCGGAGCGCATCGCCATGTCAACTACTAGTTGACACGGGCATAGCTGCGACACACGCCATGTCAAGTACCACTTGACATGGGCAGGCCAGCGGATCGCTGAAGCGTCCGTATTACTCATCCAATTTTCCTTATCCGCAATCGTTGAAGTTTTAATGTCAAAAAATTGTAAGGCACACTATTTGGGTATAGAGCGATGGGATAGAATAGAGTGAGAGGGACGGGATAGGATTGGATAGTTGACAGATTTCATTTGATGGGATAGGACGAAATGTAGAGGCACGGGACGAGACAGGATGGATAATAAAGAGAAAGAACGGGACGGATCGGATGTGACTTGACAGACGGGACGGGACGGGATTGAGGCGGACAGGTCATAATCAAAAAAGAAGCGACAGTAGGGTAGCTACGTCGAATTTAGGTTTCAAGAGGTTTAGGTATACAAGAGTTTGTACGAAAAATAACATCTATCTGATGTGGAGTTGAATCAAAAGATATCTGCACCCAGGCGAAGCTGGGACGGGCCGCTAGTTTATTAATATATTTGATTCATTGCCATAATGATTAATGATTATATATTTTTACTGTGTTGTCATATTTTTACGTTAATAAAACCTTTTTTATTTCAATAAAATCTTTTTGATAAATTTTAATATTTATCGTTAATCACTACTGCATTTTAGTTATTTTTTTCCATGCGCCATAGAAGTATACTTCTAACGCGTGTACATAATTTTAACCAAACTAATTATAATCATATAAGTTTGATAAGTATGAGATACAGGTACGAATGCGTACACAATATGTTTAGATTTATATAAAAAAATATGTAAAATACATATTATGTGACTCGGGAATTTGTTCTCATAGTGCAAGCTTAAACAACTGTTCAAACATTGCAGCTAATAATAGGTTTCCATATTATCAGTGCGAAAAACTACATCCTCCACTCGCCAACCCGCCTGCCAAGGGTGGCAAGTATAGGTAAGACTTCCTGAAAATATTTTTACCGGAGGTCAATTTTCTAGATATAGTAATGATGGATGTACTAGTAGTTAAGATACGTGGCAATTGCTTAATTTCCGTTACTAAGTGATGCGGCTTTATTCATAAACCATTCAATATAAGTTTTGATGGGACGCAATAGCGCAACCAACGTTTTTTTTTTTATATATATTAAACTGATTGACGAGGAAAATAGGCGAATATGAGGCCACTATTATTTGTTTATTTTTTTAAATAGTATTTATGATAATGTATGACGTGTAGAACACAGCGCTACAAAACACGTTTAAATCTAATATAATAATAATAATAATAAAAATTGTTTATTAATCTTTCCTTAACCTAGGTTACAAGCAAATTATGGCTTAATTAAAAGTGCTTAGGCTAAGATTTTATAGTAGGTAATGAGAAACGGCTGGTGCTTATACTAGGTTATCCCTGTACAATAAGCACCAGCCACCATCTTTATGTTGCAGGGCCTAGTTGCAATGGGTATATAGACAGGTGTTTAGGATAAGTAATAAGTAGTATTACATTAATAGTAAAGTAGTTTTAGTTAAAGACTAGTAATACTTTATAAACTGCATATAACAAAAACAAAAAAATATAAATGAAAATAAAAAACAAAATTGCCATTTAGGGTCACCATAATACAATGCACATAGCATGCATGCACGCAATTTGTTCCAAATACGTGTCAGTTGGTGCAATTATGTGTGCGTGCATACATGATATGTGCGCAAACGTGTAGTGTGTGTGTGTGTGTGTGTGTGTGTGTGTGTTTGTGTGTCTTTGTGTTAGGCTAAAGGATGCAGAAAACATTCTGTGTCATCATAATATTGATTAAGAAGCCAGTCACTGATTGATTTTTTTAAGGTATATTTTGTAGAAAGTTCACTAATATTTAGTATTCGGTGTAATCTATTGTATAGAAAAGGACCAAGAAAACAAAAAAATCTGTGACTAAACGAGGTATTAAATGATGTAGATTTTGCAATGTGATGATTGCGGCGGTTAATATTAGATATATCAGAGTAAGGCATCGAAGAATGTTGTAATAAAGTGGTATGTAAGATAAACAGTTGACGGACAGTAAGGACTTGGCAAAACTCATATAGGCTCTTAGTCGGATATAATTGAGGTTTAAATGTACTCACCTTTAGGAGGGCTCTTTGGGCACGCTCAACAAATATGAGATGATTTTTAAACGCTCCGCCCCATGAAGTAATACAATATGTAAGCAGGGATTGGCATAATGCCTGGTAGATCATCTTCAGGGTAGGAGGATCGGCAACGTGACGTAAATGTTTAAAAACAAAAATAAGTTTTCGTATTCTTCCGGATAATAATTTTATATATGGTTTAAATGTGAGGTTATTATCTATGAGCACTCCTAGGTATTTTATTTCGGTGGTTCTTTCTATGACGGTCTTGGTGTATTGTGAAGAGTTAGGAGCAGACGTAGTGTAAGCGGTGATATTAAATTGATTTTGATCTGGAAGTTGCACATTGCGAATGGTAAATATAATATGTTTAGTTTTGTCAATATTTAGAGTGAGTAGGTTTTCTGTTAACCATTGAGATACTAAATTAAAGCCATTTTGGGCAGATTTATATACTTCTTCCCAGGTATTACCAGAAAAATATAGAACTGTGTCATCTGCAAATGATAGAAGGTTGCCGTCTATTATATTCAGTTGGCACAGGTCATTTATATACACTAGAAATAAGCTAGGACCAAGGATGCTCCCCTGTGGCACACCATAAGTGATTGGCAGATCGCTGCTTATATGGCCACCAAGAGTAATACACTGGGTTCGGCCATTTAAATAACTTTCAAAAAGTCTCAATTGTTCTCCTCTAATTCCAAGAGATTCTAGTTTGGTTAGAAGTATGGGGATTGAAACCGTGTCGAACGCTTTCGCAAGGTCTAGGAAGATAGCGAGACATTTTTTTCCTGAATCCAATTTTCTTACTAAATAATCAGTGAGTTTATGCACAGCCTGTCCAGTGGATTTATTTTTCCTGAATCCGAATTGTCTATCACTTATCAAGTTATGTTTCTCTAGGTAACCGACAAGACGAATATTTATTAATCGCTCTAGTATTTTAGAGATTGCCGGAAGAACAGATATTGGACGATAATTATTTACAAGATTTCGATCCCCATTTTTAAAGATTGGATGTATAAGCCCCTTTTTTTAAAGCTGATGGGAATATTCCGACTGAGAGAGATAAGTTACAGAGGTACGTTATTGGCGGTACTAATACATGTTTAAAAGTCTTTAAGAATACAGTGGAAATTCCATCCCAACCGACTGCACAATCGTTTTTTAGAGACGTCATCAAGGATTTAACTTCATATTCGTCAGTAGGTAGGAATACAAAAGAATTTGGAATGGTGGTGGGTTTAGACAGATTTATAGTTCCGGTGGTGGTTATGGATTTTTTAATGTTTTCTGCCAAAGTTTTTCCAATATTGACAAAGAAGTGGTTGATTGCATCAACTGCTTCCTTGGGGGTTCTCTCATTGTATAGAAGATCACGTGATGAAGATTTAGTTTTTTTTAAATATGCAATATCTTTGATTGCTTCCCATAGTTTCTTATTATTTGAGCCGGCTTCATGTAGTCTGTTTTTATCATAATTTCTTTTAACCCTTCTTAGGATCATATTGCAAAAATTTCGATATCGCTTGTACGTTACTCGTAATATTTCATTCTTTGGGTCACTTCTTAGTTGCTTGTGTAAATTATCCCTATGCCTTATACAACGTAATAATCCCGGTGTGATCCAGGGTTTAATTATTCTGTGACGCCGGGCTAAGTATTTAATACTCGTGTTTTTTTCTATTACACTACGCAGGATACTATAAAATTTATTTGTAGCAGAGTCAGGGTCTGTTTCTTTGTATATTGGAGAGAGATCTATATTTAGCATATCTTTATGAAGACTGTCGTAGTCAATTTTGGTAGAGAATTTTGGGGTTGTTATAGATTTTTTTATTTTTAAGGATAAGAATGCTGTATAGTGATCCGTAACTGTGGAGTTAATAATAAGGGTATTCGCAAGATTTTGGGACTTTATAATAATATGATCTAGACATGTTGCATCATGTGTGGGAAGGGTATGTGAGGGAAGAAGTCCATGCACAGCTAACATATTAAGATAATCCTCAGAACGAGGGTCTTTATTATCTGGGTGAATGTCAATATTAATATCTCCTATTAGAATAATTGTTTTAAAAGCTGAAAGACTTTGGAGTGTGTGACTAATTGTTTGCATAAAATTGTCAACATTATTAAATGCATGTGGGCGGTATATTCCTAATATTGCTATATCCAGTCCAATTTTCATAAGGACACAGCTGGCATCTAGGATGTTCGGCTTAGTCACCGATACATCTTGAAGATTGTTGTTAATGTAAGCAACAACGCCGTCATTTTGATTGGCTGGATTTGTTGATGTAAAATATTCACTTATAATACCACAAGAGCTTCAAAATTATCTGGCATTTCCCGTTAGGTTCGTTGCGACGCGCTCGTGATTTTTTAACCTGAAAAACTTGACTCCTTCATTTGTTTGCAACGAACCTAACGGGAAATGCCAGATAATTTTGAAGCTCTTGTGGTATTCGGGGGATTATTTTTCCGTCCCAAATGTCGGCCAATAGAATTGCACCATGAGACGAAATGTACAGTTAACAAATAATCACTCGTTTCAGCACTCAATGTGTATTCCCTCTCAGTACAAAAAGTAGTAAATTGGTTCCAAACTGTTTTTTTTGCCTTCTCCGTATTAATGGGAACATTTCCTTTGACTTTTTTATCGATGGTGGACAGAGAACAAACTCCAAATCGACTCATTTTCATGCAAAATCTCCAATTTTCACAATTGAATTCAACCTGTCAGTTTGACGTGTGGTTAATTTGACTGGATCATGTTTTGTTTTTTATATATAGCAACTACCAGAGAAAATTTTCAAAAAATTATCAGTATAATACCATGTGGGTTGTACCACGTGACGTCGAATAGTGCAATTCTATTGGTCGATATTTGGGTCGGAAAAATAATCATAATTGTCTAGCGGGGGGATTACTGGGTTTTGTTTAAGTCTACATTCTGTTAATATTATAATGTCACAGTATAACTTTGTACGTTGTAATAATAAGGTGAAATCGGTCAGGTTTGCAGAAATGCTACGAATATTTTGTGTAATAATGTTAAAATTTGCAGTATGATTTGGTATACACTCCTTACAATTGTCTGGTTCACATGTCACTGCCGTAGAAATTGACGTGGAGTCCATGTCATTTAAAAATCCATTTATGATATTGAATGTTGTGTTTTAAGATTCGGGTCTTCTCTGGTACCATATTTTGGTAAGATTGGTCATACACACCATGAATTATAAATAAATAAAATTGATTACCACCTAATTTGCGCTCGGGGAACTACGCTGATACCAATAATGACATGATTAAATAGTGCTTGCTAATCCTGTTTATAACGAAACATCCACATATTATGCAAATCAGTATTTAATACTTATCATTTTAAATACATTATTTGTATAGGTATTATGAAACAGACAAATTTATAAATGGCTAGTGGCATGGCCTGACTTCACCTGCATGCATTCTATTTGTTGCTTTATTATGCTTTCGAACAAATTCACTACTAAAATGACATACGTTATTTGGTAAATAAGTATAACAATCAAGTATTTTTGTGGGAATATTGCAAAATACTTTTTTGGTTCCTTTGCCAGATCGTAAGCACTTAGAATGTTTCTGTTGGGGAAAATAACACCTTTTTATAATACAATTATGTTTCAAAGTATTTTTAATATTGTTTTGTTTAATTACAAAAATTACTACCTTTTCATAACACAGTTAGGGCCTCGTTCACCATCTTTAAGTAAACCGTTGATTACTTACTTTTTGATTGACGTTATTTGACAAGCAAATGTGCAGAGTATCTTTCGTCGATTTCACAAGTGAAAATAAAGTAAAGTGCTGATTAAGTGAATGACATAAGAAATTGAACGAATCATTCGTTCAATATTGCGTCAAATGTTCCTCGCCCTGCCTCCCGCTAAAGTGTCAACGTGTTTTTTTCTTAAAAAATAAAAAAGGAGGTTGAGATTTTAACCTTATTATAACCATTAAGTAAATACGCTAATCGGCAGACGATGCAGCCAGTAAGTTACTTATTAATGTAATCATAGGATTAGTATTACTGGAGCATGGTGAAATCGACACATGATGTTACGGATGACTTATCTGATGATTAGCCTAATCAACGATTTACTTGAAGATGGTGAACGAGGCCCTTAGACTATAATATTAATCTGTAATTAAATACAATGGTGATAAATGGACAACTTAGGCAAAAACTTGGGTTTTCCTTGATTTGTCAATTTGCATGATGTGTTATCTTGATTGATGCGTGACTTTTAATCGTTTTATCTGTTTTTCAACGTTGGAACTTATCTCTAATAAATACAAATGAAGTGCGTTTTAGCCTGTCTCAATAAATTTCAAAATATTTATTGGTAGGTGCAAAGCCGTCCTGGTAAAAACTCTTCTTGATAAATCTTCTTGGCAAAAGAGGAATGTAATCTCTACTTAAAACAGTTTTGCTGTCATTTTTAACGACTGCGATGGAAAGACCCGGGATTAATAATTAAAGGAATTTTCTCTGCGGCGCTAGTTTCCGAAGAATGTTTTTATTATACCAGGTATATCAAAACTGCGACTAAAAACGAAGTCAGATGGTAGATTCAGTAGTTACAGACACAATGCAATTAAAAATTTCGATAAATTTAAAAGTTTTTTTTTAAATCATCGTGTTGTTTGGTAGATACCTGGATTTTGCGAAAATAGTAATTTAAACCCTTATATACCATTGCGTCTTTAAAAATGAAAAGGTGAAGTGCGCTAACTCGGTTCGGGTCAGTACTTCAGTAGTGAATTAATTGAAATGGTTAATAAGGGATTCACTGTAGTAAATCTTCTGGCATAAGCCAAGTGTACGGAGTAGCGTGTAATTTGAGAGTATGTTTATAGATATTGCCGTCTAAAGCTTACCTAAATATTTTGGGAGAAGCGTTATACTGCTCAAAGAGAGAATCCGTGAGACCGAGGATTCGACAGCTGAATCTCGAATCATTGGAAATTCCACATCAACATCGTCTCTTAGCCAACTCGGATACCAGGTTTGTGAGTTTTGAGTAATACAGTAATCATTTATAATACATGGGTCATAATATTATATTACAAAACTCCCTGAAAACCTAACTACGTACTAATGTCAAAGATGCAATTAATGTTATCATGGTAATATTTCATTGCTTCCAGGTCTTATTATTACTTTACCCGAACCTCACTATAACTGGTTGGATGGTCGCGACTAGGCTCAGAGATTCACTATCGCTTTATGGATCTACTTGCTTATTCAGTAGCAGAAACAGTCAAACAACCAGATGTACATACATGTCATGCATCGAGGCTGGAACCCGAATACAGTCAGAAACAATATTGCTGTTGGTGGCTAATGCCGTTGGAATGTCAAGTAAATATTTTTATTATAATGATTATTATTACTAGATGCTTTGCCTGTATAAGTGAAAGAATCGGGCATCGAACCCGCGGCCTCTCCTTTCATAGCCAACCGCGCCACGGAATCTATCAATATTGAGTCTTACTGTCCCTCTTGAGAATAATGACTACAATAATTACTGCATTATTAAAATGACTTAGATCCAAATGAAAGAAATAAAATTAATGGTATGTAGGCTACATTCATATACATAATGTAGTTGCCCTTTTTTAGTCGTTAATGGAGGAGCAAGATCCTTAAACACTTGTATTACCTATTATTTGGCTGGGTCACTGGTACCTGCGATATTTGTAATGACTCATGTAATGTAGAGCAAAATACATCTTATTTGATAGTCTCTCAGACTTTACGAATATAAAAAATTCGAGCACGTATGCCCACAATCCACAAATCAAGTATACACACAATCGCACTAATAGACAATTGCTTACCACGAAGTACTGGCGTGAACATACAAACGGGGTTAATACATAGTTTTCCTAAAATAATAATGGACACCTTTTTAGTTTTAAAGACGCAATGGTACACAAGGGTTTAAATTATTATTTTAGCAAAAACTAGGTATTTACCCCTCAAACATGATGATATTTAAAAAAAAGGCATAAGAAAACTGTCGGTTTTTTGCGAATTTTCTTGTTTCTTTGTGTCTGTTATCACTAAAACTACCATCTGGCTCCATTTTCGGTCGCAGCCTGGATATACCGTATACAAACAATATCTATATCATTTTATCTTACTAGCTAACTTACATTCTAGTATTATACCTACTATTACAGTGAGATAAGTAGAGTAAGATTTTTCCTTAAATATAAATGATATTGAAACAAATTGTATACCGTCGATTCGCGTATAGGCTATAGTTATTTTGTTAAATTACAAGATAAACGGATTGGATTCCACTGCGCTCACCATCCTGAGACATAAGATGTTAAGCCTCCACATGTCCAGTATTACTCTGGCTGCAATGTCCTTCAAACCGGATTCACAACAGTGCATTTACACTGCGGTCCTATCCAGGCGGCCTCTCACATATATAAGAGACCTACCACTAGTGAATAAGTAAGAATTAGACGGGATAGGGCGGGATAGGGCGGTATAGGGCGGAATATAACGGGACGGGACGGAAAAAGCATTACAAAGAACGGTTGAGTTTGAATATAAATAAAACTACGGGCGGAGCCAGGCCCGCTCTTAGTTAATAAATATAAATATTGTTATTGATGTTATAACACAAAGGTAAATACAATGCCATACAGATTGTATGCGTTCACGCCTATAAGATTGTGGCAGGCAATTGTTACATTGTGCGATTATTGCACAAGCATGATTATTTATTACTTGGTCCTTTTAACAATATATCGCCAATTTAATATTAGTAGGTGCAGTGATCAATATCCCGAGAAAGAGAGCTAACAATTGATGTTAGTACTACACTGGCTCACCACTTCCCCGACCTCATGTGCGGGCGCACATCCGACTTGTTCTGTGATTTCCACCAGAATTTCAGTACCTTCAACCGCACCCGTGATGGTATACATGGGATACATGGGACAATGTACAATATCTATATTCTGATAGATACAAACACTATAATGGGTATGTGGCTTATTTTAATAGTGGGCATATTCGTGAGGCATCCATGAGCTACGTTAAATTACTACTAGATGGGCGACCTGCGCATCTCGCAATTTTTTGTCATAAAAACTGGCCAGTTCGTCTTTTAGCAACATCAGCCATCAAGTCTCGTCAGTTTATATCAGACTGTATCATTTGTCAAAACGCTCTCATATTCACTATACTGTGTCAGCCCATAATCGACTACTACTGGGGTGGTACTCTATGATCTGAAACGAAGTTCAAACGTTCGAACGTCCTAGGTAGTCTATAAAGTGTTCGAATCTTCTATCGTATGCACGTTGTAACCATAGACTAAGTTCGGAGTGAATGATAAGTGTCATGGAGAATAGTATTGATTTTGAGAAGTGGAAAACTTATAACTTACTTCAGACGTCGAACGTTCGAACATACAATTTCATTTCGGGACATAGAGTAACTCCCTGAACATAGAGTTCTCTACAACTGAAAGTCCGGTTGGAAGGGGTTCGGGCACCACGCTGGCCTAATTCAGATTTATCTCACCATAAAATGCTGTTATCTCTATGGTATGCTGGTTTTATAATGATGTTTTTCTTCACCGTTAAAGTTTGAAGTGACTATCAATACAACAAATGTATCTGAAATGATAGGTGTGCCCTTGGAATCGAATCCGCGACCACCGTCGCGGCAGCCGCTTTCGGTCTGTTTCTAATAGGCCACTACGCACTTTATATACGCCTTTATTTCCTCAACTATACGAGTCTGACGAATTTTATAATGTTATTGAGGTTTAGACGTTATTTTGGTCCAGTCAAAACCATTAATAATCATAATAAAGAAGAGTGGATGCTATCTTGATAAAATCTCGTGATTATTGCATACATTCATTTAAAAAAAACAACAAGCTTAAATACAATTATCAGCATAAAAATAATTATCAGCCCGTTGCAGTTCCTGCTGGACATAGGCCTCTACCAAGGTGCGCCAAAAAGCCCGGTCTGCTGCTTATGCATCCAGTCGCTGCCGCCCGGCTTGTGCAAGTCGTCCCGCCATCTGGCCAGAGAGTGTCCCACGCTACGTTTGCCAAAAAGCGGGTCCCATTCCAGAAGATGCTTACTCTAGCAGTTATCTATTCTGCGACATATGTGGCCGGCCCATTGTCACTTCAATCTACGACCTTAGTAACTGAAAGTAACTAATAAAAAAGTATGGCGCCGCCAAATTCCTGCCATTGCTCAGTATTTCACAAACCATTTTAGGAAAGCGTTTTTTCAGAGTAAGAACTCATAAATAATCTTGATATTGGTGTAATGAATTTATTTTTGTTAAATATAACGTTATCAGTGGCACGCTTATGTCTTATCGAGGCAATTAGCTCCTACGTGTTTCACAAGTCATTGAGGATTAATCCCATAGCGAGGTATTGTGTTAGGAAGCAAGCCAAAATTTACTCCTGGAAGACGTAAGTAGCTTCACGTCAGCTGGAGAGCCAGCGACGCCAGTATACCACCTACGGCTTTCTAGAATAGGGCGGAAAGAGTAACATAATGGTTTTCTTACCCGACAAATAAAACAATACCGTCTCATAGAACGATGTGGCTCCTCCCTGAACTGGGTATGGACCTAAATCACAAACGGGAAACAGATACTAACAGATGTTGTTCTCAAGTTAAGCGGGTATAAGAACATTTTAAGGATAGGTCGTTAACATTATTAAAGGTTACTACAATTTAAATATTAAGTTTTCTTGGTTTAAAGGCTTTAATAAACAGATTCATAAGAAATCCAAAACTACATCGATATAGTAACGGTATATATGACTACAACACCACGTGACATATGACAACTTTCGCAGTCAACAGAACAAAAAATGAATAGCATACATTGCGTGGGTTTGCACTCTTGTTCATTGTAACAATCAAAAATGTATATTTTTATTAGTCGTATATATTATTATAGGATTCTTTAAAATGTCGTAATAACCGCAATTTTCGGAAATAAAGGTGAAAACCAATAAAATAAAACAGATTTAATTTTGACATGAAATTCCTCCTTTCTTAATATTCGACGCTTTGCTATTGGAATTAGAGGATAAAAGAGCACAAATCTGCATTTTTACTCAATTTCGTTGGATTGCATCGGTGGCGTAGTTGTACTACGATACGATAACAAAGCTGAGGTCTCGGGTTCGAATCTCGGGTCGGGCAATGTGATATTGGATTTTTCTATTCATTATGAGTCCGGAGTCAGGAATTTGTGCCCGTTATAGCGATGGGCTCGCCCCCTATCATATTATGGGACGGAATAACGGAAAACAAGGCAAAATGTGTGTGTCCTACTAGCACCTCTGCCTACCCTTTCTGCATTAGCACTTCGACTGCGACTAACTTGACAAATCATCCGTTACGCGGCAGTTAGGGTCAATGAGCTCAACCACGCGTCCGCGTCGTGTCAAACGCTTGTATTACCCTTCTAACCATAATTATCTCAGGCTGCACGAAAGCGGGATAGATACACAGGCTAAATCCGAAACGCTATAGATGATAGTAAACTTTCGTTGATAACTGCTGCGAATAGAATTCTATTTAAAACAATACGAAGTATTCACGATTAGTAACAACGATCCATTCAGGTATTATTCGTTTTAAGGCTTATCGCACCCATTAACGTAATAACAATGTATTAAAATATAATATTGGAAGAGATCGCAGTTAGCGATAAGGCCGCCAATTGTAACCATGACATTAGTTTTAAATGATTTACTGTTACTGTGTTATTCTTTTTTATTGTGGTGTACAATAAAGTGTGTAAATAAATAAATAAAATAAATAAAATATTGATAAACGTAATTCATGCTATTATAAAATTAAAAGTATATTGTCTGTGCGCTCCCCATTCATCAAAATTGACGTATTAAAATAATAGTTAAAAAGCTTAAAAAAAACACAAGCATTAGTAAATAACCCAATTAAAAAAAAAACAAAAAAAAATCCTCGGTGGCGTAGTTGTATTACGGTACAACTACAAAGCTGAGGTCTCGGGTTCGAATCCCGGGTCGGGCAAAGTGGTATTGGGTTTTTCTATTCATTATTATCAGTCCGGAGTCAGGAATTTGTGCCCGATATGGCGATAGGCTCGCCCCCTATCACATCATGGGACGGAACATACAAGGCGAAATGTGGGTGTCCTAGTGGCGCCTCTGCCTACCCCTTCTGGGATAAAGGCGTGAGTTTATGTATGTATGTAAAAAAAAATTGTTAATGTGATTCATTTTACGGTTTAACAGTTGGGGTGCTTGATGATACTTATAATTATTGTTGTAAGCACCCCAGCTAAGCGATTTTTTTTGTTTTTAATCTAATTTTTAGTAACAACAGTTATCATATCCAAAAAAGGTTTCTGCGCGCATATTACATTTATTTACAAAAAAAATATATCACAAACATTTATGGCGACGTTTTGAAGTGCGCGAAAATCGACATCAAAGATTCCGTTACATACATAAATGCAGCCTGTAGCAGCCTGTATATTGACATATTCATACTCTTTGCATCTGTCGTCTCGAACTATACACAACGCTAATCAGGGGTGAATAAGAACAGATATAGATCTGTGGATGGCGGGAACGGTGTGAAGACGTGGTGTATAGCAAACGAGCCGATAAATATTATTAATTGTATTCTATGTTAATATTGCCCACATTCTATGTTAATAAAATCGTGTTAAAAAGCGATATCGTGAATCCTAAAGAAATTGCAAGATAAGTTTTATCGCCAAAATCGAACCTTAGCCGCCGTCAGAAAAAAAGTTAGTAAGTATCGGAAATAGTCAATTTCGGACAAGTTTTATTTCAATATTAGCTAATAAGTGTTGAAATGCGTAGTGAAACAATTTCACGCGAGCAACGACTGGTCTGACCGCTAGTATATAATCTATAATTAACTTGACTCAATCTATTATCAATTTAATACCAACTGTACTATAATTAATCTTATTCAATCTCCTTAATTACTAAATATTTGTCGTGGCGTTATCGACACTTATTATTTTTTGATCATTCGTCAATAACGCGATAATAAGTTCTGTGATAACGTAGTGTGAACGAAAAGTAATAGAATGGCTAGCTATGAAAAGTTAATCCGACATTGAACAATTACTTTGATAATACACAGAATATATAACAAGCACTCACATTCACACGCTTTCACACTCACATACACACATAACACAACCACATACAAATGCTCTCCCATATATAAACACAGTATTACATATCACACACATAGTTAGTCATATTCATTTTTAACTATGATGCCCGCAGTAATATTCGGACTTGCCCAAAGTTAAACTTCCTCTGAGTATATTACTACACCGCTAGAAAACATTGTGTTCAATAATTCACCCGATATGAGCAACAGTGTCCACAACTCAAGTTAACTCTTAATTTGGACACCGGTGTTCAACGACCCTCGTTCAAATCTCATTTTGTTCAACCTATGTTTTTGTTTCTTATTATTATATATCGTCACATACTGCATTAGCACATATACGTCCCACTGCAGGGCACGGGCCTACTCTACAATCGAGAGCATCGATTGAGAGTGGTTAGGCCATATAGTCCACCACGCTGGCCTAGTGCGGGTTGGCAGACTTACATACCGTAGAAATTCTTTAAAATCGCTACAGCATGTAGGTTTCCTCACGATGTTTTCCTTCACCGTTAAAGTGCGGGGTGATTGACTATCAATACACACATAACTCCGAAAAGTCAGACGTGTGCCCTGGGATTTGAACCCGCGACCACCTTGAACATGTAGGCAGCCGCGTCTGGTCCGTTACCAACAGCCCACCACGCCACATGACGTCCGCCACATGATGACCATCTTGTGCCACATGACTATATGTAAGTCTGGAGTCAGTTTCCTATCTAATTTTATTTATGCCTCAAAAACACTTATCCGATAGCTATATGTATATTAGGGATAGGATAAGTAAATAGTGGCCTGTTGGCAACGGACTGGAAGCGGCTGCCAACATGTTCAGTGTGGTCGCAGGTTCAAATCCCAGGGCAAACCCCTGACTTTTCGGAGTCACGTGTATATTGATAGTCCATCACCGCGCACTTTAACGGTGAAGGAAAACATCGCGAGGAAACCTGCATCCCGTAGCAATTTGTAATATATCATTACAAAAAGCTACTTATGTCTATTATCACATACTCCACTATTTTCTGGGACGACTTTAACATAATGTTGTAGAATATGGAACTAATTTAAATTTTTATCATATTTTTTAAAATGTATGTTATTGGAGAACAATTAAGTTCTCTTTATACAGGGTATATCAAGACCGCGACCGAAAACGAAGCCAGGTGGTAGTATTAGTGACTTCAGACACAATAAAAGTAAAAATTTCGCAAAAAAAATCGACAACTTTTTTTTTGTAATTTTTTACTTATCGTCGTATTTGGGTGATATATACATAGTTTACGTAAAATAATGATGCACACCTCTTTATTTTTAAACACGCAATGGTACATAAGGGTTTAAATTCATATTTTCGCAAAAACTAGTAATTTACCACCCAAACACGATGATTTTTAAAAAATTCTAAAAAAAAATCTGTCACTGTTTTGGCGAAATTTTTATTTGCATCGTGTTTGTAACCACAAAAACTACCACCTGGCTTCGTTTTCGGTCACAGTCTTGATATACCCGGTATAATCACTAATTATACAAGCGATTGTGATTATGATACTCTTATCAAATCTTCTAAAGCCCCTAAAATAAATAATTTCTAGTAATTATAATTAATATAGATCGATCTAATTTCTGGCGTTGGGAAAATACGTGTTGACTTATCTAATTAACAACCGATAAAGATTACAAGAAATGCAATGTTATTTCATGGAATATTGGGAGGACAGAATCTTAAAATTGACTGCCTCGGTGACGTAGTTGTACTACGGTATGGTTACAAAGCTGAGGTCTCGGGTTCGAATCCCGGGTCCCGGGTCACATCGTGGGACTGAACATACAAGGCGAAATGTGGGTGTCCTAGTGGCGGCTCTGCCTACCCCTTCTGGAATAAGGGTGTGAGTTTATGTATGTATGTATGTAAAATCTTAAATTCGTCTTACCAATAAATGTAAGATTAATTAAAAATAAACTACTTGGTTTAATTATTCCCTTGGAAATATACTCGGCCAACAATTCTATCAGTTTGTAATGTTTTCAGGTATTACAAAGGACACCCAAAAGAGGGCTTTTGGGGATAGAGGTGTAGTATTTGTTATTCTGAGTGTAAAATATTCATACACATATCCACCCTTAACATATGGTCGTTTTAGACATGGGCGTCCTCAACACAAGCCAAATATTCTGTCGTTCATCTCGGAGTTCTAATTAGTCACGGCGCACCCAGAGTGCCCAGAAATCCAAATATCTCCTCTTAAAACGGGAAGGGAATACCACGACAGTATTATTATATTACACCTGATGTCAGTCCTTTCGTGAAAATATATCCTATTATTGAAAAAAAAATATTTCGCATGGAACAACCCACACAAAATTACACTAATTGGAAATGGAAACCTTCAAGCTCATTTACAATATCTATATATATAAAAGAGGAACCTGATTGACTGACCTATCAACGCACAGCCGAAACTACTGGAGCTAGGAACTTGAAATTTTACACAGGGTTTCCTATTATGACGTAGTACTTCTTAGTGCTACCCAGCACTAAGAAGGGATTTTGGGAAATTCTACCCCCAAGGGGATGAAAAGGGTTAAAAACTGTTGTATCGAAAATCTATACCATTAAAGTTACAAATGTCAAACTTGGCAGTTTAATAAGTCATGCAATACCAAAAATAACTGCATACTTTATTTGTCTAAAAATTAACATTAAGAGGGTGAAAATAAGGGTTGAAATGTTTAAAAACTGCGTGTTTTCTTCCTGCCGGATCAACGCACAGACGAAACTACTGGATCCATAAATGTGAAGTTTGTCATAGAGACTCCTGTTGTGACGTAGGGTAGCACTAAGGAAGGATTTTTGGAAATTCGACCCCTAAGGGGATGAAAAGGGTAAAATACTGTTGTATGTAAAACTGAAACCGTTGAAGTTGTCAATTTCGAACTTGGCTCTTTAGTTACTCATTTAGAAACAAGAATAACTGAATACTCGCTTTTCTTATAATTAACCCTAAAGGGGTGAAAATAAGGGTAGAAGTTTTGTAAAAACAAAGTGTCGGATCAACGCACAGCCGAAACTACTGTAGTTAAAAACTTGAAATTTCACACAGGATTTTCTGTTATGACGTAGGGTAGCACTAAGGAAGGATTTTTGGAAATTCAACCCCTAAGGGGTGAAAAGGGTAAAATACTGTTGTATGGAAAATCGAAACCGTTGAAGTTGCAGATTTCAAACTTGGCTGTTTAGTTACTCATTTTGCCACAAGAATAACTGCGTACTCGCTTTTCTTATAATTAACCCTAAAGAGATGAAAATAATAGTTCATGGTTTGTAGAACCGAACCGACGGATCAACGCATAGCCGAAACTACTGAAGCTAGAAACTAGAAATTTTACACAGAGGTTCCTATTGTGAGGGAAGGGAGCACTAAGAAAGGATTTTTGAAAATTCAACCCCTAAGAGGGTGAAAAGGGTAAAATATTGTTATATGGAAAATCGAAACCGTTGAAGTTACAGATATCAAACCTGATTCTTTAGTTACTCATCTAAAACCAAAAATAAGTGCCTACTCTGTTTACTTAAATTTAACCCTAAATGAGTAAAATAAGGGTTGAACGTTTGTATGGAAAACCAAAACTACTGAAGTTATTACTATGAAAATTTTACTTTTGTCCCTTTCGAACGACTTTTCAATTTAGTTTGAGCGAGAAAATAAATATTCGATAACTAAAATAGGTTTTAAAACTGTATATGAATAAGGCCGTTTATCAATTGATCCGATAATCCAAACTCAGAGTCAGAATTAGAAATAGAATTGTTGCACGTTGATTTTTGTCAAAAGTTTACGTAGAGGTTACAATGGCATAGTTTTAGCGATATAAGGTCTACATTATCTTAAACACGCAGACGAAGTTGCGGGCAAATGCTAGTACCTATATATGACGTGACTAAGTATGTATAGTCTTCTAGAGTACCGTAATCTTATTTTTGCGGGAAGAAGTGATGACAATCCGAATAGAGCAACCAACGGCGAGAGATGGCACTAGATGGTACTATGGTCACTAATCAATACATTTACACCTAAACGACACAGGATATATGGAGACTGTCCCGCCCTCACACCCGCCACTGCAACTCCTGTAAGCCAGGATCAACAGTGGCACGCATTTTAATGACACTGAGCATTGAAGCTCAGCGCGTCTCCGGGAATGTCTAACTTGTCTTTAACCCGCAACGAAATCAATCAAAAAGGTAAAATTAATAGGAGGAGTTGGAAATAAATTATTGTCCACTTCCCTCCCTAATATAAATATATAAATAAATAAATATTACATTCTAAGTACAATTGTGTAATTGATGTAAGCTGTGTAAAAAAAAAATGGTAACAATAAAAATTATTATTATTTTTTAATTTTTTATGCTCGGATTTACTCCGGTATACTGATGCACACGAGCCTAAGCCAAGTGTACATCAGGAGGGTTTCCCTGGGCTGCAGCTAATCTTGTATTAGTGGTGGGTATGTCCGATTCGGTCTGTAAAAATTTTCGGACGGTACGGCATGTATTAAGGATCGTAGCTTTTTGTAGCAGAAGGTAAATGTTGGGAGGTAGGTTTAATGTTTTTAGCGATTGGTGTAGCTGTTTGGGTATTACCCCTGTAGTGGAGAGTACAATAGGGACTATAACAACTTTACGGAGGTGCCAAAGTCGGGTAATTTCGTCTTTTAACTCGGTGTATTTAGTCAATTTCTCTGCTATTGTTGTCTGTAAGTTGTGTGTGTTTGGAACAGCTATATCTATGAGGTATCCGGTTTGGCTAATTTTATCCACTAACGTAATATCTGGTCTATTGTAAGGAATAGTTCGGTCTGTAAGGATGGCTCTATCAAAATATAATTTGGATCTTGGATTTTCTAGTACTGCGTCGGGTTTGTATTTATAATAGGGCTGGGAGTTACCAATCAAGCTGTAATTTAGAGCTAACTTCTGGTGGATAATATTAGCCACCTGATCGTGCCTGTGCTTATAATCTGTTTGGGTTATTGATTTACATGCTCCGGTTATGTGTTGGATTGTTTCTGGAGAACTATTGCATTTTCTACATGTGTCGGAATTAAGGGTTTTTATTATGTGTTTCTGGTAATTTCTTGTCTCTATTATTTGGTCTTGTATGGCTAGCATGAATCCTTCAGTTTCCGGGAAGAGTTGGCCTTGGCTGAGCCACGCGTTCGACGCCTCCTTGTCGACATTTAATTGGCTCAGGTCTTGGCGGTGCCTTCCATGAAGAGACTTTTGGATCCATTCTTCTATTTTCGTCTTATCGTCTGTCAGTTGCTCATTTTTTTGATCTGTTCTGTCTTTCATATTAAGCGGAGTGAACTTGTTATCGTTTTCTACTATAGATTTATGAAGGTCAGAGGATGCTGTTTTATCGAAAAAATACTGTCTCAGTGTTGTGATTTGTTTATTATGGAGATTAACAATATCAATAAGTCCTCTGCCCCCCTCTTTTCTTGGGAGTGTGAGTCTTTGTATACATGATCTGGGATGGTGTTTACGGAATCTAGTCATTGAGGTGTTTATTGTGCGTTGTAAGTTTTTTAAATCAGATTTACTCCAGTTTATTATTCCAAAGGAGTACGTGAGTATTGGTATGGCAAACGTATTAATTGCTTTAACTGTATTTCGGGCATAAAGCTGAGTTTTTAATATAGTATTAAGTCTATGTTGAAATTCCTGTTTTAATTTAAGTTTTGTGGTTTTATAATTAATTTGGGACGATTGGTTATATCCTAAGTATTTATAGGTTTCCTGCTCGGTGAGAGGGTTTATTCGTTCTCCGGTATGTAAGGTATAATGGTGTTGATAATTAACTCCTGCCTTTACAGAGTTGATCTTACACTTGTCGATACCAAAGTCCATCCTAATATCATTGCTAAACGATTCAGTTAAGTTAGCTAGCTGGTCAAGTTGGTGTTCATCTTGGGCATATAGTTTGATATCGTCCATGTAAAGTAAATGGTTTAACCTATTTGTACACTCTTGGTCGTCTATGGGTTGTTCAGTATTTCTATATTTTAAGGCATATCCGAGTGATGTTGAATTTAAAATATTGGAGAGTGGATTCAAAGCTAAGCAAAACCAAAGCGGGCTAAGTGAATCTCCTTGGAATATACCTCGTTGTATTTTAATTGGATCAGTTTCTATTGTTTTAGTGGGAGTAGAAAGTTTTATTCGGGTTGTCCAGGATTTCATAATTGCTTCAAGAAATATGATGATATTAGGGTGGACTTTGTAGATCTGCATGATTTGGAGTAGCCATGAGTGAGGGACAGAGTCGTAGGCTTTCTTGTAGTCAATATACATAGTGAAAAGATTGGCTTTGGTTTTATGGACATGTTTAAGAATTACGGAATCTATGATCAGTTGCTCTTTGCAACCTTGTGCGAACTTACGGCAACCTTTTTGTTGTTCGGCAAGAATATTGTTGGCATCTATGTGCTGATAAATTATTTCAGAGAGGCAAGAGGTAATAATTTTATACAATGTTTGTAGACAAGTGATCGGTCTATACTTAGCAGGGTTCATGGGGTCATTTCGATCTTTTGGTATCATATAAGTAACTCCTAATGTTAAATAAGATGGCATTTTATTTGGTTCCCGTATAAAATCATTAATATATTTAAGCAAGTATGGATGCAGGTACGTCAGTTTTTTATACCAATAACTGTGTATGTGGTCAGATCCTGCTGCTTTCCAGTTATGTAGGTTATGGAGTACTTTCACAAACGTTTCTGGTGGGATCTGTTGGAAGTTCATTTCTGTACATCTAGCATTATTTATTATTTCCTCTTCTATCCAATTGGCCTGTGTATTATGATTTTCTGATGTTTCCCATATACCTGCCCAGAAATTTTTCAATTCTTCGGAGCTTGGGATATTATTTATATCATTATCTGTGTTATTCGCTTCAGTGTTTGTAGCTGCCTGTTTAATCGTACGATAAAAAAGTTTCTCATTGTTATTAAATCGACTGTTTTGCTGTTTTCTTAAAGTGCAATTTTTATATCTGTGTAGACGACCTGCAATAACTGTTAGTTTTTGTTTTAGTGTGTCAAGGGTGTGTGTTAACTGAATATTTGGTTCTTCGTGTATAGAGTGTGTTTTATATTGCTCCATTATTGCTTTAACGTGAATTGTTAGATTTCTTGTTCTATTACCATTAATGAATTGTGTTAATCTGCCTATTTTTGTGCGTAGATCATTTATTCTGCGTTCTAGTCGCACCTGCCAAGCTGGTTTACGTTCTTTTTGACTATTACGAGTTTTTTCATAAGCATCTAAATTAATTTTGGACCCATTAACTTTTGCTGCTGTCCAAGCAGCGCAATACATAACAGTTTGTAGAGTATTAAAGTCTGTATCTTGGTTAATATTTTCAGGGAGTGTAATGTTATTTAGATATTGTACAATTTTCGCAAATTTTTTAGATGGTTTTTGCTTTGGAATATACTTTCTGTTAGTAGGATCAGTATTTTTGAAATAATCTAATGCTTTTTGGAATGTCTCGTCTATTTCTTTATCTCTGTCTTCTGCGGTTTCAAGGATTATATGATGCTCATCAGAGCCATTTATTTCTATTGTTCTAATATTTAATATTGTTTCATCGCTGTTTATACAAAGATATTCTGGATTACTATTATGATTAATACTGTTGATATTAAGTGACAGTTCTTCAGCCACTTCTTGTCTTATTGCTTGCAGTCGGTCATCTGCAATGTATTTATTAGAAACTATGGTTCTCCTCTGATCTGCTATTCTTTGTTCCGACACATGTGAAAGGGAAGGGAAATTATTGATAAAATCTCTGTGTAATAATTTACGATATGCTGTTTTATTGGTTTCTAAATGGGTGATTCGGTAATAAGATCGCATTATAGTTTCATTTTGCGCAGTCGTCCACCTTAAACGGTTAGAGCAGCTTGGTGTATTATTCGGTTGAATTGATTTTGTCTGTGATTGTGTGTAAGTCTGTGGGGTGTTGGTACTAGATGGTAGGCTATTGATTTCTTCTTCAACATCTTTATAGATTTTATCTATGACACTCTGTGGCAAAAGTTTACTACGTATTATAGCTCTCCGCTGGTCTCCAACTCTTTGGCGGCTTACTTGCATGTTCGGGAATTTTTCTATAAACTTTAAATGAAGCGGTTCGAGATAAGTCTTTCTGTCGGTGTCTAGAGAAGTCAATTGCAGGTAAGTGCGCAGGATAAATTGGTTCATTTCAGATGTCCATCGCCTACGCGTACGAGTGACGTCTACGGTGGGTGCAAGCTCTGCGTCTAAATCGACATCTTGTACAACACCATCGACTGAGCTTATAGAGGATAAGGTAGGTGTTCGCCTTGTCATATAAGATGGGCACGTTGAGGGAACGGATGAGAAAAGGGATATCGTGTCTTCATCCGATAAGTCGGCTGTAGCTTCTACGTCGCGAGCCCGCCTGCTCAACCTGCGACGATCGGCTGTAGCATCTTGTGTGGCGCGCGCCCGCCTGCTCAGCGCAGCGCCACCGGTGTCCCGCATACTGAAGCACCCAGCACCGGCTCCAGGTGCGCCCCGGCGACCCCCGGGCAGCGACCGTAAATTGTATCTTCTTTCACTTGGCTCCATTTATATTAGGGTAGTTTGGGATGATTCGTTCAGAAAGGGTCGCACAGCTGTTATTGGCGTTTAAATTAAGTGTCGCTCACAATGAGGTATGTTGGTCTCGGTGTTCAGACCTCGTCTAAGTTCCAGCTTTCCTTAAGCCCCCCCACCACGTCAAGGTTCAATCCCCGGGGGGGTTATTATTATTATTATTATTGTTTATATTTGCTAGGCAACTCGGTTATAAATAACCGGTATAAATAGCAATCACGGGCCTAGGCCAAATGATTACTAGATTGGTTTAATGTTATGCTGGGAATAGGTTCTGGTGATAGCTCGGACTGCAAAAATTTTCTGACTATCCTACACGTGTTTAAAATAACTGCTTTTTGGATTTGGATGTAAGTTTGCTGAGGTAAGTCTAATAAACCTAAGGACTGGGACAACTGTTTGGGAATTACTCCCGTGGTCGAGACTACTATGGGAACTATAGAAACCTTTTGTAACTGCCACATGCGCGTGATTTCATCCTTTAGATCTATATATTTTGTGACTTTTTCAGATATCGTATTTTGCAAATTATGGGTGTTGGGTATGGCTATATCGATTATGGTAGCAGTCTTATTTATTTTATCAACTAAAGTGATGTCAGGTCTGTTAAAAATGCACGGTTTTGTCGGTTAAGATGGCTCGGTCAAAGTAAAGTTTGTAATTAGCATTTTCAAGAACAGTTTCAGGGGTATATTTGTAATATGGAGTAGGTGTTTTAGGTGGGACTATTAGTTTATATTTCGTAGCTAGTTTTTGGTGTATTATATTGGCAACTTGATCGTGTCTGTATTTATAATCAGTTTGGGCTATTGCTTTACAGGCGCCTGTGATATGTTGGATCGTTTCTGAGTTATTGTTACATCGTCTGCAGATGTCGATCTGGTTGCTTAATTTCATAATGTATTTTTTATAATTACGTGTCTCGACGACCTGATCTTGGATGGCTATCATGAACCCCTCCGTCTCCGGGAAGAGTTCCCCTCGTCTGAGCCATTCGTTCGATGCCTTTTTATCGACGTTCACTTGACTCAGATCTTGGTAATGTCTTCCGTGTAGAGACTTCAGGGCCCACTGATTAATAAGAGACTGTTGATCAATTAGTGTTTCATTTTTTTGTTGGTTAGAATCCTGGAGGTTTAAAGGAGTAAATTTTTTATCAACTATGTTAACTGCTTTATGTAGGGTACTGGTTTCTGCTTTATTGTGGAAATATTGCCGAAGGGTTGCTATTTGTTTGTTATGAAGATTTCCAATATTAATTATTCCTCTCCCGCCTTCACCTCGAGGTAAGTTTTGCCTTTGTATAGCTGCTCTTGGATGATGCTTCCTATGTTTTGACATGGTGGTATTAATTGTTCTCTGTAAATTTATGAGTTCTTTTTTCGTCCAGTTTATAATGCCAAAAGAATAAGTGAGAATTGGGATAGCGTAGGTATTAATTGCTTTTGTAGTATTTTTAGAATTAAGTTGCGTTTTCAACACTGAATTTAGCCTGTGCTTAAATTTTTGAGTTATTTGTGATTTTATGTCTTTATGGTGAACTAATTTTGACTGATGGTATCCTAGGTATTTATAAGATTCTCCCTTACATAATGGATCAATAGTGTCACCATCCTGTAAATGATGTTGATAGCGATGATACTGTCCTGCCCTGATACAGTTTGTCTTACACTTGTCTATTCCAAACTGCATAGAAATATCACGTGAAAATGTTTCTGTTATTTTTACTAGATGATCCAAATCGGTCTGGTTTGAGCTATAGATTTTAATGTCATCCATATACATTAGATGATTTATTGAGTAATTTTCAACTGCATTCGTTCGGGAAGTTAACATACCTAAAGAATAGCCCATTTTCATTGCATTCAGCATATTTGACAGAGGGTTTAAGGCAAGACAGAACCACAATGGGCTGAGCGCATCTCCTTGGAATATACCACGTTTGATCTTTATCGGTTCTGTTTCTAAACTATTTGCTAATATTTGTAATTGTAATCGTGTCGTCCACTTAGACATTAAGTTACTTAAGAATGAAATTATTATAGGATGGATTTTATAAATATTTAGTACTTTTATAAGCCACGAATGCGGTACGGAATCATAGGCCTTCCTATAGTCAATGTAGATGCTATACATATCTCCCTTTTTCTTATTATTAATAAAGCGGGTGACAAAACAATGTGCTAAAGAGGTAAATAACCTCGCATAAAGACTTTTACAGCCAGAGAAGCCAGCTGTAAAGCACACAGGATATATCCAATTTTTTTTTGCATAGGTCCGGTAAATGAGCAAACAGGTCACCTGATGATAAATGATCACTGCCACCCATGAACATCCACAACCCGTGGATCATAGATGTCTTGCACGCCCATCAAATCGGAAAGGAAAAAGATAGAAAGAGGAAAAGGGTATTGGGCATCCGGCAATCTCACTCACCGAACGAAACGCGACAGCAAAGCTAATATGTGACTTTTCGGGTTCGCGTATAATACATGTAAGTTACAATACACACGAAGCCGAAACACCACACATTTGCGAGGTCACTATTAAGAGTTATTATATATGATTGAGGCTGAGATATGTTATTATCAACAGATTTTCTATCATGACGTCGGTCAAAATCTTTATGCTTATTTGACGAAATTAGAAAAAATATTGTTTGGCAAATTATTGGGTTTTCTCTGTAATAAATGTTGATAATATGATAAGATTTATTACGATTGTAAATTACATATAATTATTCGATACAAGACTATTTTATATACGTGTAAATATAATTTATTTAATCCTAAAGCATATGGATTATAATTAGTGGCTCGTGTTATTGATGATTAACTTTATTGATGAGTTGTAAAAATGTTTCCAATGGGTTTGGTCTCAGTAGTTCCTTTCATAGTTATTTAAAGGAACTAGTGAATCTACATTGTTTTCTTCATTATTATTACTTATTTATTATTTTATCGACACACACACACACACACACACACACACACGCTGACGTCGCCTCCGCTTATGGGGTAGGTAGAGGTGATACCAATTCCACCCACATTTCGCCGAACATTTATTTCAGCCTCAAACGTGTGACAAGGAGTAAACCAAACCTATCGCCATACTGGAAACAAATTATGGTCGCAGGCAATGCGTAAGAGAACCAAAAAACTCACGTCAAGTATTAACTTTCAAGTTTCAACTTACATTTTTAAATTTTCGTGGCGGGTAGGGTAGACAGGGTACGGTAGTGCCAGGGTTCGGTAGTGACAGTCGTCATAACAGGAAAACTATACTGAATTCGGGGAAGAGTCCAAGGGGAGAAAGACGCGGCGCGGCGTGGCGTACCACTTTGAACTTGTTCCCTGGTATTGCGTCGGTCAACGCGCGACGTTGAGATAAGTCGGAGCCTACATTGCTTTTCAACAGTCAAAAGTAAGTTTTTTTGTTTGATTTATTTTAATAATTACTGTGTTTTGGATAAATATAGATTAACTCGTATTTTTTCTTGTTATAAGTTGAAAGTTAGTAGTTAACTACATGGGTCGTTCCGTGATTTCGTGCAAATTTCGTCGTTCCGCGGGAGTTAAAAAAATGACAAAAAATTCAAGAATGTTATTCAATAAAACAAATCTAGCATGCTTTTTTAATGGTATTCAAAAGAAGGCACTTTTCTATCTTGTGTATATTTATAGATATAGGATGGCAATTATTATACAAAAGAGCCCAACGCGTACTGCTCGGAGCAGGTTTGCGGATCACGTACTCACTATGTTGTTTGTTTTTGACCGACTTCAAAAGAGGAGGTAATCAAATCGACTGAATTTTTTTTTTGTGTATGTTTGTTACTCGATTACGCTGGTATTAGGGAACCGATTTCAAAAATTTCTTTTTTGTCGAAAAGCTTGATATACTAGGTTGGTCCCATAAAAAATTGGTGAAGACCTGATGAATATCTTCGGTCCTGAAGAACAGAACTCCTCAAAATTGAACGTTACAGCAATCATTCTTTTTGCACCTGGTTCAGTATAAGTGTATTACTACAAAGGGGGGCTTAAAAGGGGAAGGGGTGTAGGGGGGGGGAGAAAATAGATACTAATGTAAATACTCAATATCTCTGGCAGTACTTAAACGATTAAAAATAAACTATTTTGTCGACAAGTATGATATGTTAGATTGGCGTCATTAAATAATGGTGAAGACCTGATGAATATCTTTGGACCTGAAGAGCAGAACTCCTCAAAATTGAACGGTACAGCAATAATTCTTTTTGCACCTGGTTCGGTATAAGTGTGTTACTACAAGGGGGGGGTTAAAAGGAGAAAGGCGTGTAGGGGGAGGGGGGGTTAGATAAAAGATACAATTAATTTCAGTTTTCAATATAAAAGTTTTACTATAAACAGTAGGTGAAGAAGAGGGAGAGTGAGAGAAATAGATACGTAAATTACCGACGTAAACTAAGAGAATCCGACCTGGTCAGTGTCTAACAATAGCGGATATCATGATTATAATGACTTACAATCTTCTCATAATTTCACAGCAATAATATCATGTTTGGTCTGAAGAATTCGTAAATTTTAAAGACATCGTTTTGATTATATCATTATCACCTTTCTCATCATTACGATGCCTATCAAAACTAAAAAGGGACAAATAAAATAATTTTTAATAAAAAAATGAAAACCGACTTCAAAGTACCACTACAAAGTAACAAATAATATACATATATTTCATCGTACTAGTACCCAATGATTAATGTTCTTATTGACTTGACTAGCTAACAAATCTTAAATACGTAATATTTTGAAGGCGGGTCGCTAAATATCAAACACGTATAAATTTAAACAAATGTTACACCATTTGATATTACATGTAGATCCTGCAATGTTGGCTCAGAAAGGCACATAAGTAAATTAAACACAAATTAATAATAATAATAATAATAAAGCCTTTATTATTTCCTTAATAAAATACATTTTTTTTATATACAATGATCATTTTACATATTAAAATTGTTTGTACATTAATAAATAGAAAGAATTTTTATACCTTTATAATTAATTATAATATTTGTAATCATTTTATTTCATGCATTATTTATTATACTAAGTAGAATAATTATAATTTCATACCATATATTATATTATTTTTTGTGATTTTTATTTGATTTTTACATAGTTTAGTTAATTAGTAGTAATTTAATCTAATTGGTTAGTAATAATTTAGTTTTTATAATATATATATTTCTTATTTTATTTATTTATTAAGGACCTCTCTTAAAGAGTAAAGGCCTCCTCCATTTTGCTCCACACAATTCTGTCATTAGCCTTTTCTATCCAGTTAATTCCTGTTATTTTTACAATTTCATCAGACCATCTCTCCATTGGTCTTCCTCTGGTTCTTTTGCCAATTGGTCCGTTCCATGTAGTTATCCTTTTTGCCCATTTATTATCACTCATACGTGCAACATGGCCGGCCCATTTCCATTTAAGTTTCTTGCAGTGCTGTAGGGCATCAATGACTTTAGTCGTTTTTCTAATATCTTTGTTTTTCTTCTTGTGTTGTAACTTCAAGTTCAGGATGCTCCGTTCCATGCTCCTTTGTGTTGTTAATATTTTATTTTTAGTTTTATTGTTAAATATCCATGTTTGAGATGCATAGGAGAGAGATGGTAATATGCATGAGTCCAGGACTATCTTCTTAAGTTTTATCGAAATATTTGATTTCAAAATGTCTTTGAAGCTCCAAAATTTGTTCCAGGCTATGTTTACTCGTCTTATCAGTTCGTCTTGGTGTTTGGATTTTTTAAATGAAACTAGTTTGCCTAGATATGTGTATTCTTGCACATATTCTAGTAGTGCATTACCAATAATAATCGGTACTTCTATATTATTTGTCATAATTTTTGTTTTTGATGTATTTAATTGTAGACCAATTTCATTGCTGACAATATTTATTTCATTTATCATTGTCTCTAACTGACGTGCATTTTCTGCGAATAGTATGATATCGTCTGCGAATCTAAGGTTACTTAAAAATTTACCATTTATATTGATGCCTTTATTTTCCCAGTCTAGTGTTTTAATGATATTTTGGAGAACGGTTATGAAAATTCTAGGTGATAGAGGATCTCCTTGTCGGACACCTCTACATATATTTATTTCATCGCCTGTTCTGTCTAGTATTACCTTACTTGTGCTTTTCTTATATATATCTTGTATGAGTTCTATAGTTTCTTGTGGTACGCGACATTCATGTAAAGATCTCCACATGCTATTATGTGATATTGAGTCAAACGCTTTGGCGTAATCAATAAATGCAAGGTAGAGTGGGCGTTTCATTTCTGTATATTTTTCTATCACCAACTCTAGCGAGTGTATGTGGTCGATAGTTGAATAATTTCTTCTGAAACCTGCTTGCTCCACTGGTTGGTGTACTTCGGTGTATTTTGCAATACGTTCTTCAAGACAAGATGCGAAAAGCTTGTATAGATTTGATTGTAAGCTAATTGGACGGTAGTTGCTTATGTCGGTGGGGTTTCCTTTTTTGTAGAGCAGTACTATATCCGACTTCGCCCATTCAGTAGGGATTTTTTTGTCATCTAGTATTTTGTTGAACAAAGAGGTTAAAGGTCGCAATAGAAAAGACTGTCCTGTTATAATTGCCTCGTTTGTTATACCGTCTGGTCCACTACTTCTCTCTTTCTTCAGTGATTTTATTTTTATAAGGACTTCACGAGTTGTAAATCTTTTTAACATGGCTGGATTCCCGTGTGATGGTAGAGTCTCTGTATTAACTGATATTCTGGAAGCGTAGAGCTCTTTATAAAATGCGGTGGCAGATTTTATTATATTTGATCTAGAGTGGGTTTTCTTGATTTGAGTAGAGTTTTCCAAACAAGGGATCCATTTTTTAGATGTTGTCAATTCTTTTATGCCTTTTTTCATACTCCTTGAGTTCTTTAAATGATTTTCGATTATTTTAATCTTATATTCTTGATATTCCTTTTTAATAATTTTATGAATGTTTTTGTATAGATAGGTTCTTTCTTCTTTTTCTTCCAATGTTAAAAGTTTTTTATTTCTTAATTCGTTTCTCCTTTTAATAAGAGTTTTTGTTCTGTCCGAAATAACATATTGTCGTGATTTATTTTTATTCTTATTATAAATAGATTTTAAGCTCATATCGATTGCTTGCTTTATTTTCTTGTAGTACATCTCTATATCATAATTTTCTTCTAGACTGATTTTTGCGATATTTATATTTAGAGCTTCTCTATATTGTTTTTGCTCGTCTAAAAATTTCAACGGGTGGGTGTTCTTTTTATATTTGGCTCTAGACTTTTTTGTAGTAGTCAGTAGCAAAGTACATCTCACAAGTCTGTGATCACTAGGGAATGAGAGATTATTTATTACTTCAATATCAGTCACTTTTTCTTTTATGTTGGATAATATGTAATCTATCTGGCTTTTGTTTTGCTTGGGGGAGACCCATGTCCATATGTTCTTGGTGTTTTTGTTGAAAAGGCTATTAATTACGAACAGTCTGTTTTCCCAACAGAACTGAAGTAGAGTTTCACCCCTTTTGTCTCTTTTTCCGAAGCACGTATTTCCCAGTATTTTGTCTTCTCCCTTCAACTTCTGGCCGACACGGGCGTTAAAGTCTCCCATTATTATAAGGTTTCTACTGCATAGTTTAAGAGTTTCTTGGATTTTATCATAGAATTCTTTTATTTTCTGTTCATCTGCGTCACAAGTTGGGGCATGAACTTGGACAATGGATAACTTTGTATGTTTGAGGTTCAGGTTTAGTATACAAATCCGGTCACAGGCCGCTTCGAAACTTTCTATGTAGTCTTTCAGATGTTTCTTTATCAGAAAACCTACACCATACCGGCCAGCAGTTTCACCGAAGTAGCAGAATATATTGTCGTCATCTTCTTCTATGTTATAGCCAATGCGTCTGATTTCTGCCAGACCTATAATATCGTACTTAATATTTGATATTGCCTGTTTGAATTCTAGTAGCCTTTCATGGGATAATAAAGATCGAGCATTGTATGTACAAATGTATATTGGGTGGAGAGGAGGGTTTTGGTCTGAGACCCCCGCGGTGACCAACCGTATTGGGGGACTTTGAGAGGTTGTTTTTTTATGTCAGGTCTTTGAGCTTTCGATATTTTGACGAGAAGGAGTATTTATATCTGAATTTGTTTCTTTATTTTTTGTTAGATATAAATCAATTTTATTTTTCTTGGTTGGATTTTTGGTAGTATTGTATATATGTTTTTTGTGTACAACTGTGTTTTCTTCTGGAGATTGAGACAAGGTTCTCTTTTGGCGTTCGTGTTTACTTTCATTTTCTGGTAGTATTATTAGTTGGTCATATTTGATGTATGCTTTTTTACCTTGACTTTTCTCTCGTTGTAATTGGATGTTTAGTTTTTTTCTCTCTTCAAGAACTTCAGGAGGGAAGTCTTCTTTAAAGTAGAACGAGTTTGTGTCTTGTAACATTTTTTTATTTTTGAGTAGTTCTATCTTCTTGCCCATGCTAGTGAAAGTGACAATGATAGGTCTTATCTTATCAGACTTTTTTCCCATGCGTGTAACATATTCGATATCTTGTTTTTGGCATACTACTTTTGTATTGGTGTTTATTATATCAAGGATTTTGTTTTCTAAGCTAAAGTAGCTATTTTCTGTCTCTTCTACTCCAAAGAATATCAGATTTTTTCTTCTTAGTATTCTATCGAATCTTTGAATTTTTTGTCCTTGTTCTTCTGTAATTTTTTCTAACCGTTGTTGTCTGGTTTCTAGTAGAACAAATTTTTCGTCTATATTTTTGTTTATGCTCTGTGGGATACTCTCTTTCATGTCTTTTAGCTCTTTTGATTGTTCTTCAAACTTTGTTTGCAGTATTTTTAACATCTCTGTGATTTGATCCATTTTTATTATTATTATATATATTTTAGTATTATTATTTTTTGTATTATGTTTATTGCCCTCTATCGGTTTAGCTTTGTATTTAATTGTAGTCTTGAAGTGACGTGCCCTCTAGCGGAACATCGACGTACTATTTGTAAAAAGTAGATATCACAATTGCTATTGTTCGTAGTATTTGTAACAGATGTCGCTAGTAATGGCTAAACCGAATGATTTGGCTTATTTTCAGTATCTAGGTTATGATTCACAATAAAGCATAATTTTTCTTTTTATTCCACATGTTTTCACTTCACACTACATAGTTATTTGCACTATTTATAATGGATTTAGAGTTTACAGGTTTAGAGTCTTATTTGTGAACACAATAGTTTGGTAGTGATATTGTCACTGTTTACACTTTTTACATCACTTTCGCGAATAGATTTAGAAATTATGATCACTTATTTTCAGTTTTTATATAGATTTATCACTGTTTTACTAGATTTGTTTAATTTAATAATACGTTAAACACAGAGATGATGTTGACAGTTTAGCTGACAGCTGACATCACAACACAAATTAATATAATGTGCTAATCCTACGTGTAAATTTATTGAAGTTTTGATAGAATTTCTATGTGTCTTACATATGTGTGGTAGCCTGTTGATAATTATCTAGATATGATCCACGAGACGGTTGACCACCGTCTCGGTTATAATTCCAGGGTATACACCTCCGGAATTATCGGAGTCACTTGTGTGTTGATGATATTCAATTACCAAACTCTTTAACAGTGATATATTTCAATCATAGTCAGGAAACCTGCATGACATAAAGGCCTTTAAGTACAAAAAAGGGTATGTTGTGTCCCATGCTCAACAGTGGACGATTACGGCTGATATATTAAGACAAATTAATATTCCGTGTAAATCTTGCGTGTTTTTCGCTATAATTACTTACACAAATTTAATGTTAAGCGTAAGGCGTAAGTACATGTTCGGCACCTAGCGACCCGCCTTCAAAATATTACGTATTTAAGATTTGTTAGCTAGTCAAGTCAACAAGAACATTAATCATTGGGTACTAGTACGATGAAATATATGTATATTATTTGTTACTTTGTAGTGGTACTTTGAAGTCGGTTTTCATTTTTTTATTAAAAAATATTTTATTGGATTACATATAATATGGCAACGGTTACAGTTACGACTTAAAACAATATACATGTGATTACTAACGTAGATTGTTTGGTAGATTTATGGCGATTTTTTGTTTTTGAAACTGCGCATTGGGTACGGTTGTGACAAATTTTGTAGGTACGGTTGTGACATATACTTATTCGCTATTTTTTGCTTTTAGATGACCAGAAAACACTTGTGAAAGACCGATCGAGCTCAGGCTGATATTAGCAAATACGAAGATGCTTATGCAGAGGTTAAACGTGGGACTTCTTTACGTAGAGCAGCAGCAATGCATCTAATCAATCGCATATCGTTGTTGCGCTACCTGCGTACACGTGATGAAGCCGGTGCAAATCACGATCAGATCGCCTGAAATCGTCCCGATTCAATAGGCTGCTACAACCTCAGGCACGCTACTACCTTTTTGGCCTGAAATTATTCGACCTTTTCCGAAGGCTGCAGAACAGAAGTGATCTCAGATTTTAGTTTACAATGCTATGTTAGCCTTGTTTAGAAGATTATTAAATTTTGTTATTTCTAACAATAAACGTTATTATAAACCATTTTGATGTATTTTTATGCCTGTCACTACCGAGCCTAACCACTGTCACAGCCGTCCTTGGGGTTTGGTCGGTTGTGACACTTTCCTTTTTTTTAAATTTGATTATGGCTTATACAGCGTATTTAAAGACAATATATTAGTAATTTTATATAGACAAATAAACAAATTATATGTTACTGTTTCATTAAATACTAATTATTACATACATAAACTCACGCCTTTATCCCCTAAGGGGTCGGCAGAGCGCCACCAGGACATTCACATTTCGCCTTGTATGTTGCGTCCCACGATGTGATAGGGGCGAGCCTATCGCAATATCGGGCACAAATTCCTGACTCCGGGCTAATAATAAATAGAAAAATCCAATATCACTTTGCCCGACCGAGGACTCGAGCCCGAGACCTCAGCTTTGTAACCTTACCGTAATACAACTACGCCACCGAGGCAGTCTAATACTAATTATCAGTATTTTGGCATACTAATGTAAACTAACTAACGTTGCCGCGAGAAACAAAGTTGGGCAAGCGTCTACAACAACTTCCGAAATCAGTTTCGGTTTCGGCAAAAGTTTCGGCCAATTTTGGCCGAAACCGAAACTGCCGCCGAAACTTGATTTTTGGCCGAAACCGAAACCGAAACCGAACTTTCGGTCGGACACTAGTAGATATAGTTTAGTTACCTGTTTTAATTAATGAACTTCTTAAAAAAATTATACAAAATCGAAACAAAATCGAAAATAACATAATTAATTTCCCTGTTAATCAATAATTGCTATAATTTTCAAAATAACTAATAACTTATTGAAATCTCAAATCCACCTAGGAATCCCAAGGTCATATTCGAATTTCATAATGAACATCAACTTCGAAGCAATGTTCACATAACAACAAGAACCGTCGAAAATATTTATGATATTTAATTAAAATACTCCTTTCGGAGTTTCCTGCAGTACCGACCTCACATCTTTATGTTTTAATAAGATTAAAATCTAACCCGAAATGTTTTTTTTAAGCATTGCATTAATAAAAGCTAATGCGTTCAACTTCGTTTGTGTAGTGTACTTCATTAATAATACAATTTATTTAATTGGCCTACTCAACTAAATAATAATCTAAGACGCCAAGACCAGCCAAGCAAAGCGCAACGGCACTATCTAGCTATTCTCGAAGCATTTTGTCGTTTTTTTTGAACACTCAACCTATTGATACCTAAAAATATACCCTGATTTCGTCTTTACACGAACTATTGTATAACGGCAAAATAATGAACAGTGATAAATTTTTCACCTTACGCCTATGTGAGTGTAGCGAAGTGGCCAAGTCTTATATTTTGACTATGGTATAAAGTTTGTGAAGTTAGGCCTTGTAGAGTTGGGTCGTGAGGAGTAGGAAGCTTGGCTCTACATGAGATCTGATAACTTTTTGACAGTGCGAGCCACATGGTCTCGTCTTGGCAACATTTTGCATTTTTTTTCGATAAGATACAACATTACAGTAAATAAAAATGGCAGAATTCTGCAATATAAATAAATAAATACACCCAACAGTCACATACATAGTCCTGACCCCACACTAAGATCGAGTCTTGTGTCGTGGGTATCAGAAACTACGAGAGACTTTTCGGTCTCACAAACACCCAGACCCGAAACAAATACCTGTGGATCACACAAATATTTGTTTCGGTGCGGGGATCGAACCCGCGGCCTCTCGTTTCACAGGCGGCATCTAACCAACTGCGCCACGGAGGCTGTCAATATATGTATACGTAGCTGGGTTAAAGACCAAAGGTTGCTCAGGAACTGCCGGCTTGATGTCAACATGGTAAGTATGAGAAATGAACTTGCAGTCGAGGATTCACCAGCCGATATGGTGAAGTTTAAGCCGGAACGCACCCTGGCACCAGCCGGGATAACGCTGACTAGAACGAAATAATACATATTAGAAGTTCAGATAACAAACAAAACCGATAAGTAGGCCCAAACACAATTCCACTCTTGTTTCCTCCTTAATGGTTTTGTGGCTTTTCATAGAAACATGACACGTTATATTAAACTTACCGTAATAAACATAAACGCGGTTGAAAAATAACTTAAGTTCATCACACAGCATGTCAATGTAGATAACATATTTTTTTTCACAAATTCATTTGTTACTTTCGTCCCTGGTCTCCCCTACCTAACTACCTTTTTTCGCATCCGATTTTAAATTGGAAGGCGGGATGTATCTAACATTTGATCCAGGAGGGGGGGGGCTGTATATGTTCTACCATAATATAGGTAAATAATATCAACCCATAAAAGTTTATGGACGACTTGCACAAGAGGGCCGGCAGCGACTGGATGCGTAAAGCAGCAGACCGGGCTCTGTGGCGTACCTTGGGAGAGGCCTATGTCCAGCAGTGGGCTGCAACGGGTTGATGATGATGATGATAAAAGTATCGACTGATAGTGACTGACATCTCCTAAGCATAATTACTATACAACGTCCGATTTTTCATTGATGAAATTTCAATTTTCCTCTTGATTTTCTTTTGTGTGAGTGGTTGCAATCAAATATCATAATATGTAATTGTCGATGAAGTTAAATAAAAATATCGTGTTATAAAAAGTAGGCCAAGATCCGGTTACTGCAAAAATCACAAAGCTTTAAAAATAAATGATCTACTACTTTTAATTTGAAGACTACCTATCGTCATCAATAACGGGTTTTACCATAAAACATCAGATAAGATACAATGTCAAATTATTAAGCCATTAATCTCTTTTGGGAGTCGTGAGTACGAATGTCAGACATTCTCACTGATTAAATTTTATCATACATTAAAACAGTGGTAATGCCGATTTACACAAGCTAGGGCTTCCGTATCTCGTCGGTAATTAATTACACGAATTTTCCAGGCTTTAGAAGTAAAAGATTATTTCTACGCATATTCGCTGAAGATATTGTTTTTTAATAGATACAAACGATCCTGCCTTCACACATGTTGTTGTAAGTCCTCAAAAAGCCTGGATCGATAATTACATACATTTCGTTGACACTGAGCATTGAACTTCGACAAGTATCGGATGATGTTTCGAATGATAAATGTTTAAGTTTTCTTAAATTGCAACATAATCAAATAATAAATTTACTGAAACGTGTTGAAAATAAATTGTGGCCCACTTTCCTCCGTAGCAAAACTATGGTCGTAAATGTCGAAAGTAGGTATTGTTGAACCAATCTCAGCCTTCAGTAGGGTCTTAAGAAGATATTCAAGATGCTGAACTAGTACTCTATACTCAGGTATCAGAATACCCCACCGTTGATTTATCTAGTATATGTTTACATAATAAAGTCAATTGTAAATGAAAGAGTGATCACAAGGTATTACTGGGCTGGGTTGATTTCCAACATATGACCGCAAAAACCTTTAATTAAACATAATTTTATAATTGCCTATCTTTGGAGACGAATTTTGCAGGGTTTTGTTAATGATTTATAAATAATTTGATGAATGAAAACGAGATAGTGTAAATAATGTAATTCCAAATTGTTGCCAGTTCTCAGTCACCCACAACTGGGTTGCCAGGAGAAAACGGGTATAAATTATATGTATACCTACATACTAATCTTGATATGTAAATTAAGTTCCTTTTATCAGCTGAATTCGCGCTATGTACGTCAGATCATTTAATATTATGCAATTTTGTTTAAAATTGAGATCTTTTTTTTAAATGAATATTACGTTCCAAATTTGAGTGGCTATTGCGCAATACTAGGTCGTGGAATAAATTATTTTATATATACTCTAAATTTGACATTACTGCTATTGAAGATCTGGCTATAAAGTACTAGTCCATTGAAATGTTACATTTTTTAGGCCTTACCTTGCGTTTTTTAGAGGACGCAATTTTATTTTTTTGATGTGTAGGGGGGGTCAGTGTAAAGCTAAAAACAAGTTTGTGGGGTCGCAACCCTTGTCCCACGGCCGTCATCTTGAAAATAGGGGTTGAAATGGTTTTTACGATATATCTCCTAAACTATTTTTTTGATAAAAAAAATTGTTAACATTTTTTGTTGCAAATTAAATTCTCTACAACTTTGGTCTTGTATTTTTTTGTCGTAGAACTATAAGTAAAAATCTTCAGAAATTCGAGAAAATTTATATTTTTCGATGTAACTTTTTTTTATCATTTTACGAAAAAATTAAAACTGACCATTTTTGTAGATCGTTTTTTGAGGAACAACTTTTATGACTTTTATATAACAAAAAATTGTTAACATTTTTTGTTGTAAATTAAATTCTCTACAACTTTGGTCCAGTAACTTTTTGTCGTAGAACTATAAATAAAAAAGTTATAAGCGAAAATAAGACAACTAAAAGATATAGGTTAAGCGACAACTTCAACACAATGTTATGAGCTATTCTTACAATAACAGAGGTTAGGAATAATAATAACAATAGCAGGCAGCTGTAGCTTTACACTGACCCCCTCTACACATCAAAAAAAAAATTGCGTCCTCTAAAAAACGCAACCCCAAATGTAACTTTTCAATGGACTATACCAATGATCTGACGATGCTGATTTCATCTGGAGACATCGTCGTGATATACATGAGATCGGACTTGAGTTCGTTTTATTATGCGTTCTAAGGCCTGAAACCTCATAAACAAAACACTCCTGGATGCATTGGTGGGCACTCGGCATGGACCCGGCGGCGAGTACGGACTAACGCCGCCGAACACCGACGCCAATTAGCATCGGCGGTGACGGAACCTCATCATTTTTGCGTCACTAGTTGGGCGGATAAAATGCCACTGGTTGCGGAAAACAACTAACCTCATATAAATTGATTGAATATGTAAAGATGGGCACTGACAGGGTTATAGTGCGGAAAGTGACCTTTTACAACAAGTCAGTCATTCTGGAAACGGGCACGAACATTGTCTTATTACTAACGATTTTAGCACATGGCGTAACGGAACATGCATGGTGCAAATGTTACATTACAGCGGTCAATACCCACCTTAATCTATCTTCTTCTATACATATAATAAAAATGTAAATGGTCGATGTCTGTACATTGAAGATATTTAAGAAATTTTAACGCGAGTGGTCTTTATAACGACAACAGAAGCCAAAACAATTTTTTTCAGAATTTTTGTCTGTCTGTCTGTTTGTCTGTCTGCCTGTACTATGTTTGCTTGCGCATCACGCAAAAACTACTGCACCAAATGAGATGCGGTTTTCACACTTGTATTGCTGCAGGTTCAACTTAAAAACTGGTATATGTTGCATTTACATAGAGGGTGTTTCTTTTTGTTTGCTTGCACATTACTCAAAAACTACCGCACGAAATGAGATGCGGTTTTCACATTTATATTGGTGCAGGTTAAACTTAAAAACTGGTATATGTTGCATTTACATACAGGGTGTTTCTTTGTATTTTTTTTTTTTTTTTTTTTTTTTTTTTTTTTTTTATTGCAATGAATGGCGAGACGAGCATGCCATTCGCCTGATGGTAAGCGATACGACCGCTCATGGACAGTAGCAAAACCAATCAACACCATGAATTACAAGGCAATGTTTGGAATTCCACTGCGCTCGCCATCCTGAGACATAAGATGTTAAGTCTCAATATGTCCAGTAGTTACTCTGGCTACAATGTCCTTCAAACCGGAACACAACAGTGCATTTACACTGCTGTTTGGCGGGAGAAATAGACATTGCGGTGGTACCTACCCAGGCGGCCTCTCACATATGAGAGACCTACCACCAGATAAATGAGAATAACTAATATAGGGGGTCTTTATTAACGTAATAGAACCCAAAACTATGATTTTTAGAATTATTGTCTGTTTTTCTGTTTGTCGGTTTGTCTGTATGTCTGTGCGGTTGTGTGCGATTAACTCAAAAACCGCTTAACGGATTTCGATGAAATTTGGTATGGTAGTAGCTGACACCCTGGATTAACATTTAGGATACTCTTTATCCCGAAAAAATAAGTATTCCCGTGGGATGAGAAAGGAATTCCGATATATTTGTTACTTTTTATACTCAAAGGGATGGGACGGGTGGGATGGGAATATCCATATAAAGTAAATTGCAAATAAAGTTAATCACGCAGACGAAGTTTGCGGGCAGAAGCTAGTGTTAAATAAGTGCAGGCACGTATATGCTTGCCGAATGCCTACCAACTGCCTGCATTCAAAACTAAAGTAAACCAAGTTCATAATTTATTCGGTCGTGATGAGTAGTAAAATCACGAGTCAGATCTAAAACACTATCGACCTGTAACTCTGTGCATATATGGCTAGCTGACATGGAGCTGTTAACTTATTTTCTTCATAATATTTCTACTTATGTACTATTATGAATAATCTGTGTAACTTTAGAACATTCCTTTACACTAACAATACATTGTGACTCTAATATAATGTTTATTCTTAATACCATTGCATAATGATATCTCCAAAAAAATACACGTTAGTTTTAAGTAAGTTTTTAGCTGTCGTGCCTAGTGGTGGAGTCAAGCACCGCTGTTACGGAGTAAATTAGTCATAGCACAGCGCAATTTTAATTAGCGTGATAATTGCCGCACAAGCCTCGCTGATCGCTGCTAATACTCTTAATTTAAGGTGCCACGTTTCATAGCGACTGAACGATATGTAATGTTTCGGTACTAAGCATAATTACTACTATTAATTGCCGTAGTATCTAATCACAACCGATAATACCAAATTATATCATAACTAAAAATTTATTTTGAGAAAATTTCTTCAATACTTACGATTATGATATTTTATGCAGTAATAATTATTCCTTAAGTCCCACAAACGAGCAAACAGGTCACCTGATGGCGAGTGATCACTGCCGCTCATGAACATCCACAGCCTACAATCATGGATGTATTGATCCATCAAATTGGGAGGAGAGCGGGAAAGAAAAAGGATAAGAAGAGGAAATGGGTACTGGGTATCCAGCAATCTCACTCACCGAACGAAACACGACAACCAAGTTGTAGCTTCACGTCGATTTCCTGTGAGACAGTGATTCCGCCCCAGACGAGCCTGCCCATTCATGCTAAGTCATGGCTCATAACTGACAACAGCGTGGTTCTACCATTTATGAAGCAGAGTGTAGGAGAATATTACTTTAAAAAGAATTAGAACAGGTAGGTAGTAGCCTCTTTTCATATTATTTAGTCTGCGGTGTAATTCTAAAATAGGACATAGTCTCCTCACTCCGCTCTACTAATAAACTTATTTTTTGCTTTAATTGTGGGAACTTTGATCGGCAATGAGAAAATATGTTGGTAACTGCACTAGTTTTTTTTTTTTCGAATCTTTTTTTTCTATTTTGCTAAAGTCAACTCCATATTTCATGAATGATTCTCTCAGTTATTCTAGAAACATAATTATTTCATTAAAAAAATGTGCAAGATTTCGTGACACCACACAATATAAAAGGATATACCTACTTGTTTTGTATTTAATCCTGATAATTGTCGCATTATCACAATCAATACGAAATTATTTTGTCAATTTAACATAGGTATATATATTTTATTATCTATACCTAAGTATCAACTACGATTAAATTACAGCCAATGAACGACTTACGTCTTAAAGCGTATATCTGTTAGCTGTGATACCCGGATCTGAGTAACAGATACACATTCGATTATAATTGATATTATTGTACTTCACAATTGGGAATTTACGCGATTTATCATACAATTATTAAATGTAAGGGTTTATGTGAAGTACCTAAGCGTTTTGTGGTCAGGGGACGTCAAATTCGCACCGGGACTGACAGTATCCCGTAATGGTCATAAAAGTTAACTTTATGACTCTCATGGTCACTGATTGTGTTGCGAGGCACTGCGTCCCCTCCGAAAGAGATTCCGAAAAGCCCAAATATTATAATAATCGACTTGAAAAAAGGAGACTAGCAATTTTAATGAATATTTTTGTTCTATGTATGTCACACGTTATTATAATACGACCTTGACGAACTTAGAATTATTTTATCAATATCATTTTCTTCAATCACATGAAATCCACTGCTGAAAATAGCACTCTTAAAATAATTTTCACAGTGATCTGTTGGATGTACACTGCATATAGCGGCTTACTACAACATTTTAACTTTGTCGGTCCACCTTGGGTGGCCTTCGAATGCCGCGGTAGCCGGTGCCTACGTCGACTCCACTCGGGGACCCTTTGCCACTTAAAATATGTAGGTATAAAATTCCAATGTTTCTTTACCTCCAATATTAATTATAAGTAATCACTATGGTGCATTTTCAACGTTAGACGATATTTGGTTCCAATAGGAGCATAGAACTTAATGTTGCCTACATACGTGGAGTCCAGTCGGGACTTTGCTAATACGTAGGCGTGGGTGGCAGCATGGGATCGAAGACTATATGATTTGAGCATATATATTTGGACAAAGAGCGAAGAGCGCGTAAAGTGTCCCGACGTAAGTGGCGCGGGAAGCGCTCCAGTGCATCTCCATTGGGGCGTTACGATTTTGAAAATGCTTGTATGGATTAAGACAGAAAATTTAGTAAAAAAGAATAATAATTCTTATTACCGTTAAGAAATAATCTTTAATAAAAAGTTAATTTAGTAATTATTTCACTAGATGGTTTTAATAGATGGCGGTTTTAACAGATGATTTTAATAGATGGCGCGATTTTCACGGCCATCTTATTGGTAAGCATTACTGAAATTAGTCGTCGCTCGTAACGATTCTGAAAATGATTGTTTGTATTATGTCAGAAGGATTATAAAAAAAAAGATAATAATCCTTATCACCGTTAAGAAATAATCTATAATAAAAAGTTATTCATTGTAAATAGGTATATGAAACAAATATTTGTGTGAACCACAGATATTTGTTTCGGGTCTGAGTGTTTGTGAGACCGAAAAGTCTATCCTAGTTCCTAATACCCACGACTTGGCTTGCCACCCGTACTTTATTATAAAGTATTATACGTTATTTCAGGTAATTGTACTCTATACCTACTTTATGAGAACACAATAAAGTTCGCAAAAATACTTTATTTCGTATGATTTGATTTCTTTGAGATTTTGAAAAGTTGATTATTTTGTTTGTTTGTGGCGCAGTCTTTTGCTGAGCGTAAAAATTCCAAAATTTTGTTTGCCAAGTTAGCCAACCCAGTGCCGGTTTTAGCACTTGCAGCACCCTATGGCAAGGTTAATAGGGCGCCTCTTATAAGCCAACCAAATCTTTGAAGAAAGAAAAAACATATTGGCTAGGGACACTTATCAATGAAATAAATACTCAACGATATCACTTTACGAGTAACTGTGATATTACTGACGAACTACTAAGGCCAATTAATTAACGATACAGTGACATCTATTTTGATATTAATAAAATAACGAGCACGAATACTTTCACTTATAAATACAATAGATGACTCTGTTACCTTATACAAATTAAAATATCTTTGAATTTAACTGAAAAAAATAAATTGTTAAATTGTAGTTTTCCTAGTCCCCATGTCTCAAAGTATTTAAATAAACTCAGCCATATTTTTACTGTACATTTTAAACATAAATCTACACGTAACGGAACGTTTAAAAGCGTCACCTTTCCTGACATTACAACAAAATATGACAGTGACAGTTTGACAAACATTCGTGTTGTGTATTTCTAGATTATTTTTATTTTTTAACAAAATGAACGAGAATGAGGACGAGTTGACTACGTTTTGTGATTCAGCGGTAATTTTTGTAAAAGGATGTGATATTTTTTTTACGAAACATTGAAATTGTTGTGTTAACCATGTTGACTTCACAGACAGCGCTTGTAGAAGGGTGTCGATTGCCCGTTCGCATGCAAGGAGGCGATGACTGGCCCCTCGCAGAAATTATTAGTATTAAAGAAACTCACGGGCAGAGGGGATACTATGTGCACTATGTGGACTGTAAGTTACTGTATTTCAGAGATTTATTATAATGTTCATTGAACACAGCGCTGCATTTCTATAATAAATGGCTAAATATTGGCAGCATTGGTGTATATCTATCTTGTAATTAGTGTTGTAGTGTAGTCTTGAGTGAATTAACACATGCAAATGACATTAGGTGGACGTGTGTAGTTGTTTTGAGAAAATAACACATGTGTTTATGCTAGCGCGTATAATTCTTTGCATAATGTGCTAGTTCACTGACATAGAAGTAAAATAGGAAAAAAGTATCTTCTGCTCTATGCAGTTATTGATTAACACATTGAATGCGTTGATAAATTCAATTAACTATTAGATTATGTTGCATAGGATATTCCGACTTTATGCTTTACTTCCCATATTATGGTTAAGATGTCAAAAAGATCTGGTCATATTTAATTTTGATGTGTTAATTTATGGAAAAACAAATGTTTCGTATATTTTCTCTGTGGATGGTATGAGATTGAAAGAAACCTGATACAGTTTTTTGATACAAAATACTTCAATTTTAAAATAGAGCAACAAAGTATATTTATTACTCTTAACTCGTTATGTAAACTAATAAATGTAAGCCAAAGTATATTAGAACTTATAATTTAATGTGATGTAGCCAGTGGCAGCAATGCATATAGTATAAATGTAGCTCAATCATACCTCTGAAGTTAGCCAATAAGTGCTGGCTTGCTGTAATCAAGTAAGATGAAAGTCAATGATCTCACAGCTTTGGAAGCCAAGAACTGAGCGAAATGGTAAAAAGCTACGCTCAGCAATGCCCAAGATAGTTCTAGGTTGAAACAAAAAGAAATATTATATTTCTTTCTTGTTTAATAATGTAACAGGCTGGCAATATTTGTGATTAAAAAGATATTCTCACAGAATTAAAGTTGAAAAATTTAATAAAATTTGTACCAAATTCTTTATAATGAATGACTATTTTATATTTACCATAACAGTTTTTTTTCCATATTGTGTATGTGTATATACTAAACCAGATGTTTAGGTTCCTATGGAAAGACCAACACTACCTTTTCATATAAGGTATATAGACACACATTAACTCAGATTAAAAAATTGCACTACACATATTTATTTATTTAGTTATGGATTTATAGCTTAATTGTACACCAGATATACAACAAAAAAAGGAGACAATAAACAGTAAAAATTGGCAGTCTTATCGCGCAATTATCTTATTAATTAGTAGTTCTTACCAAAATACTTGATTTATGTGTGTAATTTTGCTCATTATGAGGGAAAATCATACAATCATGTGCCAATATTAATGTAGTATTAAGAAATGTACATTTATGAATTTTGTTTTAGTCAACAAACGGTTGGATGAATGGGTGGGGGAATCATGGCTGGATACAAGAAAGGTGCAGTTCCCGAGAAGAGATGGGACTGCGACAGGGGGTACCACCACACCGAAGAAGAACCATATTGGATCAGGAGGTGGCGTCATGCCTAGTTTTATTAGTATGTGTTTTAGTTTTGTTTGCAATTTGTGATTTGGTACCTTTTTTTATTTTTCACTGATATGTTTTAGCACTCAGCTCATCAAGTGATGCTGGTAATACTGTTTGAGGCTGCAAATGCCCACTTATGAAAGGATCTTCAAAGCCAACTTGCTCTGGTAAATCTAGATTGGCTTTAGAAAGTATTGTGTCCTATTTTTTATGAAATGAGTACTGCTATATAATCATTTCTTTTTGAGTTTTATTTTTTGTTGTGTTTATACTATATCTGAATTTTATTATTTACCTACAATGCTTTTTATTAATCAGGTACATTGTAGCAACTTTTTTTATACAACAAAAAAAATAATTATCATATCTTCATATTCTAAGTCACCAGTCCAACTTACTAGGATAGGTTTATTTTTAAAATTTAGTTACTTTCTCTAACACATTACATGCTATTGGTCAGTTAAAAAATATTGAAGATAACTTCTAAATACATAATATAATAATTGTGATGAGTGCATGTTTTGTTAAATTTTTCTCAGGTGGTGTTTGCACATAATTACATTTACATCATTATGGCCCCATATTGATGTAGACTGTAATACAGATAATTTTCCTAATTGGCTGTTAAAATAATCATTTTGTCTGCAGATGATAGTGTCTGCAACGAAAATCAGAAGTCTTGTGTAACAACAAGTAGACCTAGCGCAAACGAACCGAAACAAAACAAAATACATGAGAAAGTCAATTTTAACAGTGCACCCAATGGTACCCCACAAAAAAATGCACTCGGTATGTGACTTTATGTTATTTGTGTAAAGTATGTGTTTGACCTCCATGCTTTGTATGTAGGCCTGGTCCTATATTGATTGTGATAAATTATGCTTTTAAGCTGTACACTTTTTGTTTCCTTTTTTTGGTCTTCAAGAATATTATTATACTATAAATAGTATAAAATATACGGTTACTTTTCATTTAGTTTATAGTCACATTACTGGAGGTAAGTCGGTAAATAATGCTATATTTTAATAATAAATACTTTAGTGGCTAATTGGTTATTCTTGCTTTTGCCAAGTTTATAAAATAATTTATATTTGACAGCCTCCGTGGCGTAGTTTGTTTAGCCGCCGGCTGTAAAACGAGAGGCCGCGGGTTCAATCCCCGCACCGAGACAAATGTTTGTGCAATTTTAAACATTCAGGTATTTGTTTTGTGTATGGGTGTTTGTGATACCGAAAAGTCTGTCGTAGTTTCTGATACCCGCGGTACTAGACTCGATCTTAGTGTGGGGTCAGGACTATGTATGTGACTGATGGGTGTATTTGTTTATATATTTTAATAAATATTAAGTAAATTGATAATGTTTGTAAAAATGCCACATTTAACCTTTGCTTACAAAATTTTATTGATATAACTACATCACAATTTTACGTTACATTTGGATTGATAGCCTGACATATACAAAAAATATATGTTTATGCAGAAAACATAAAATGTTGTTTATCAATGTAACATACACTATGCGACTTTGAGTCGCATTTGGGTATAGTATAGGATCCCGCTATAGAACGACCTTCACCGAGATGCTTATTTAATGAAACGTAATTTATATATTATTTAATATGCCAATAAATATATTCCATATGGGTTGCCTAACAAATTTTAGTCCAGAGTATTTTTAATTAATAATTTAAAAAAATATTTTTTTTAATCGTTCCTCCCGTTTGATTATTAGATAAATTCGATACCAATCGAAAGTATGAAGCCCATAGAATATGCAAACGTTAGGTTGCCTATTCTTTTCCGGTCACAACTATCGAGTTGCCAGGTGTAAACAGGTAAATCTATACTAGCATTTTGCAACGGTCTGATTATTGAATTAAACTTTAATAAAATGAAAGATTATTTTATTATGAACACGGTGGTATTGGGTTGCCTGCGAAAAATCAGTCCCGAATTCCGGTTGTCGAATTTTAAAAAGTAAAATATCGCTGCCAGTGATAGCATGACACAGCAAAGCAGCTGTTTAAAGTCCGCCCATTTATAGAAAGAGAGTGCGCATGCTATTTGTGCTTAGAAATGAAAAGGATAGCGATAGACTCGTATATGCTGTGCATCATTTTGGAGTATATTGTCGCTATAGATACAAGTGAAAAAACGTGCTATTATTTATTGTTGGAAAAAATGGCCAAAAAGTGTTTTTTGTGTGATTCGGATAAAGAAATAATTGATTTTGATGATGAAACTGAACTGAATTTTTTTATTTTGGCTCCTAATAATAAAGATAAAATTTGCCAGATTAGTAATATATATGTATTACTATAACCTTCTTTTTTACTAAAGATGTGTATATACTTTAGTGTCACATAAAAAATATACACACATAAATAATTAATTGATGAAAAAATAAACAAATAAATAACTATTTCTCTATATTAATAATAAACTACTCCAAAATGATGCACAGCATATACGAGTCGATCGCTATCCTTTTCATTTCCAAGCACAAATAGCATGCGCACTCTCTTTCTTTAAATGGGCGGACTTTAAACAGCTGCTATGCTGTGTCATGCTATCACTCGCAGCGATATTTTACTTTTTAAATTTCGACAACCGGAATTCGGGACTGATTTTTCGCAGGCAACCCTATACCACCGTGTTCATAATAAAATAATCTTTCATTTTATTAAAGTTTGATTCAATAATCAGACCGTTGCAAAATGCTAGTATAGATTTACCTGTTTACACCTGGCAACCCGATAGTTGTGACCGGAAAAGAATAGGCAACCTAACGTTTGCATATTCTATGGGCTTCATACTTTCGATTGGTATCGAATTTATCTAATAATCAAACGGGTGGAACGTCTAAAAAAATTTTTTTTTTTTAATTATTAATTAAATATACTCTGGACTAAAATTTGTTAGGCAACCCATATGGAATATATTTATTGGCATATTAAATAACATATAAATTACGTTTCATTAAATAAGCATCTCGGTGAAAGTCGTTCTATAGCGGGATCTTAGACTAGTATTAAAAACGAATAATGCTTCAATGGTGACATAATCAATTGAAAGCTTATACATGTCTAAGTGTAGCCTAATATTAAATTGACCGAATTCAAATTGAGCCTCAAATTAGTTAGACATAGGTGGTATATGAACGATGCTGTATGAAATGTGAATGTCTTTTTTTTTGGTCAATTTATGATGTTTATATTCAATGTAGGCAACATTCTAACTGATTAAACACTTTGCGCCTTCTCTCTCTCTCTCTCTCTCTTCAGCTGCAGGAACAGCTCTTCCAAGGATTTCCACCTCGACCTGTGTTAGAAGCGGCCTTTTTTTATATTATAGGGGCCTAACGAGCATAAGATTCACCTGATAGTATGTGATGACCACCGCCCATGAAGATCTGCAACACCATACGGCATAGCTGTTGCCGGCCATTAAGGTGGGAACGCGCCCTTTTTTTAAAGGTCGACAGACAGTCCAGCAACATCATTTGCGCCAGCTAATTTGAATTCGGTCACTTTAATACCTATTCTGGATATATCATTCATATACATTGTATTCATTGCTTGGCCGTGTGGTAAGGTATGGCAGTCGAGCCGCGGCAGTTGGTGTCTCGGCCGGCGAGCCCCACGCTGGGCAACGAGTCCACGTCGCTGGTCAATGGCGGCGCGGTACTAGCCGCCGCCTTGCAGAAGAAAATGAACAGGAAACGCAAAGCTACCTCATTGGATACTGAAGCGCCGACGCCTGTCAGGACTTCCACTTCAGAGGTTAGATGTAGTTTCAGGCTGGAGTAACTTTAGAGAAGAATAGATTCTATTGTATTTTTTGGTACATGGGTTGTAGATAGTTCAGTGTGTCAGTAGAAGAATGTAATTAAAGTTATTTAAAATGACCCTAATATTCTCTTATCGCGTAAATGAAAACAATCTTCATTATTAAAATATTAAATATACTGGAATTAAAAATCATAATACCACTAAGAAATCTACACACCTGATCGAGTTTGAAAATTTAAATCGCAAAAGAGGCCCATGCCTGGTAGTGGTAAATATGAGCTGAAATATTTTTTATTTCACATAAATTACTCCAGCATAAAAACTTGTCATTGCAGCCGGAACCAGCCCCGGCAGCAGAAGCCCCGGAAGCGGAAGTTATCAGCGGTACTGCCACCCCTACTGCAAGACCACGGCAGTCTGGCAGCATGTTGGCACATGGGCATGACGACCTGGTCACGCGCATGAAGAACATCGAGATGATAGAACTAGGTCGACACCGTATCAGGCCCTGGTACTTCGCGCCTTATCCACAGGTATTAGTCAAACTACTGAAGCAATGCTACGTAGTACTATTGTAGGATTTAGTAGAATAATGGAAGGAGAGATGGCTATAGGGGACAGGTGGTAACACAAAAAAACCGTGAATGTTACTATGTGGCACTATTCAATGGTTCATTTCGTTGAGCGTGCCAGGTTATTGTCGTATTAATTAATCAAAGTATCCATCCACACTTAATTTTGCAATATAATACTTTTGCCTAATTTTATGAAAACAGTATTTAATGTAATAATTTTAAAATTATTTGTTTTGTAGGTGGGCTAATATTGTATTTTTCTAAATTCATACATCCCTTTTTTCAGGAAATGGTTAATCTGCCCTGCATATACATTTGTGAATTCTGTTTAAAATATAGAAAAAGTAAAAAGTGTCTGGAAAGACATTTGGTAAGTAACTGAAAAAATATATTTTTATGCAAAATGCAACTAAGTATTTTATGTTTTAAATACAACCTTTTGCAACATTTTATTGATTCAGTAATTTATTTTTTTATAATAATGGCTAATTCCAGATCAAATGTAAATTAAAACATCCGCCTGGCAACGAGATATATCGCAAAGGCAGTATATCGTTCTTCGAGATCGACGGGCGCAAGAACAAATGCTACGCGCAGAATCTATGTCTATTAGCTAAACTATTCCTAGACCACAAGACTTTGTATTACGACACGGACCCGTTTTTATTTTACGTCATGACGGAATTCGATTCTAGAGGTACTTCGTTTCTGGTTTATTAATAAACTTTTTTATTTCTTGGATAATTTAATTAAACGTGAAACCATGTGGAGTGTTCAAATATTACATTCTCACCTTCGATCAAAAATATACTAGATACAGTGTCGGGAACATAATCACATGCCAAAAGTGGCCGAGGTTGCATACATATACATTTGTATTTCGAACTACGAGATGTAGAAAAAAAGTCTTTAAATATAAACAACTTCAGGTAACAATAATCTTTAATAGTTTGAAATAAGATTTGTTATATCTTACAATATATTTGTATTTAAGACGTTATGTCATTGAAGAAAAGAATAATCCATAAAATAAAATGTCACAACAATAAATTAAATATATGATCGAAGATTCTCACACTGCAATTACATAGACAAGTCAAACGGAAAACGTGTCATAATAAATTGACAGTTTGTTTTTGACTTTGAAATTAGTTTACGAGGTTAGCTAAAACTAAAAAAGAGTTATTTATCGATGAATACTTCTCAACCTTATTATTAAAATTGGCGCTATTTCTTCCAGGGTTTCACATAGTAGGATATTTTTCCAAAGAGAAAGAGAGCACGGAAGACTACAACGTAGCATGTATATTGACATTACCTCCATACCAAAGAAAGGGATATGGAAAACTGCTTATAGAATTTAGTGAGTATATTGTTTTTTAATTACTGACAGTAAGATATTAGATAATTTTATTGAAGTGGTAGAGCTACAATATTATCTTAGACTACAATAGGTATGATCTGAGTGTACCAATAGGTATGGTTCTGTAGTTTAGGCATGAAAAGGTAGCAGACAGACAGACAGAGTTACTTTCGCATTTATAATATTAGTAAGGATTACAACCTTACTCGCATCGAAGTGTTAGAAAACCATCAATGCACGAGTCCCATTGGCCTTTAACCTTTTTTATATTCTTGTATATTTCAGGTTACGAATTGTCGAAATTTGAAGGTAAGACTGGGTCCCCTGAGAAACCACTGTCGGATCTTGGGCTGCTTTCGTACAGGAGTTATTGGGCGCAGACCATTCTGGATATTCTGATGCACATCAAACCTGTGGGGGATAATGAGAAACCTATTATCACTATTAAGTAAGTATTTTACTGTTTTTCTATTATTATTTTTAAAGTATCAGTGTCCTATTGAGGTTGTTGATCATATTTGATTCTTAAAACGAATATTTGAATTCGAATATGTGCTTGCTGCAAAATACAGAAGACTGTGTAACTTGAAAACCGTGTCATTTTACAACAAGCGATGATATTACATTGATATTACAACTAGTTTTTAAGTATGTTACAATTATTTCATACTGATTGTATGGTATAAGGGAGACGAAATTTTAACTATACCATTTCTTAAATTATTGACACTTCCTTGTAAAAAATACAACTGGAATTGCCAGTTTGTCAGGTACTTATCTGGACCAGACTACACCCATCACTTATTGTAACAAATTTTACTTCTTTCAGTGAAATATGTGAACTTACCAGCATAAAGAAAGAAGACGTGATAAGCACGCTGCAGAATTTGAACCTCATCAACTATTACAAAGGGCAATACATCATCTCGGTCAATCAGGTGACACAATCTATTCATGTACTAATATACAATATGTAGAAAAAGCTCTGTTGGCCGTGTCAATTGTTTCATCTAAATCTATATTTAACCTTAAAGAAAACATCATGATCAATTCTGATTAATGAATTATTGAATGTTTTTATGGCTAACAAAGTTTTTTCTACACATTGTATACAACTCTGTATTCCCATGATCTGATATCTCTTCATCGTGGATAGGAAACTATGCAGCAACACGAAAAGGCCATGGAGAAAAGAACATCCCGAATCGACCCCAAATGTTTGCATTGGACGCCGAAAGATTGGTCCAAACGTGCCAAATGGTAAGATTATTTTCATTTTAATTCATATTTTCATTTCATCCTAGCTATGAGTGTTTCTAACTGTCTAGGTTAGTTAGATTATATAGTTTGATCAAACACCACAGACAAATGTTTGATTTTAAGCAATGTTTAGATGATAACTGAGCTTTCAATGTGAATTGCATTTTTGATATGAACATATTTTTTATAAAATAATTTTTATTAAATTTGAATTATTTTAAAATAGACGATACAGGTGACGAATACAAATTCATACTGCAATTGTTTATTCCAGTGTTTGAAGTGATAATGTAAGGAGATACGAGCAATCTAACTCTGGCTTCGGAAAGTACGCAAATTGTTCATTTTGTACCTAACATAATACACATCAGGCTTGTAATATAACTCCGTTCGCGTCATTACTAACACTTAATTATAACCGTATTTAGGGCTAGTGGCATCTAGGGCAGTAATTGGGATCTAGATTTATTTATATATCAAACCCCGTAAACGCACCTATGAGTTTCTATTGTAGGTTAAGAGGGTGGTAGATTTCAGATGCAATAAACCGCTCCTGCGATAGGTAATATTTAAATGTTTTCCATAAAAATATAAGGTTTTCGTATAAAAGTTTTATTCTACGAAAGAAACGCGAAACAGTCTAGAGTCGGTATCAATGACAGTATCAGATTTTTTTAAGTTTTAAGGAAATAAACGACGTTATTTCTGTAAGTTGTGGTGGTCTGTTATTTACCAGCTAATAATGTTTCTTTTAAAAAGTCCACAGAACCAAACAAATACAATAAACGTTGCAAAAATGATTGACGGCCGCACTCAGAGACGTTCAATGCCAATTAAATCATTCCTTAGTATAGATTCTCTTTGTAAAATCTACACTTAGTAATGATTTGACATTAAATGTCTCTGAGTGCGGCAGTTAGTTAATATTCAAGCCTCTACTTTACTTGTTTCCAATACTTCGTTCTGTAATTATTTGTTCAGAGAATCAAACTCACGATAACACTCATTTTGCGTTGGGGGTTAAAAGGGTAATAGGCAAGTCTGAGATTCGAAGTAATTGAATTTTAGAAAACTCTACAATCTTTCGCTTCACCTGCCAGTTTTTTTTAATATTTTCTCATCGGTACTTCCTATGCGACTCTATATTCTTCATGGCATAGTATTGGGTTCCACCTTCTTGTTCAATTGACCTCATTTCATTTGTCTGTTAGCACCCTTCATCATAAAACCAATGGTTCTTATATCTTAACGACATCAAAGCAACACTCTTTTGGTCTATAATTACCAAAATGCTCTAGTGGTTAAGGCGGGACGTACTCAAACATATAAAAAATCGATGAAGCCGTTTAGAAGAACAATAACTAAAGACATCAATATATCCAATTTGTAACTTTATTTAATGATAAACTAGATTTAAGTATGTTTCGTATAGTATATCTGTTAGAAGTCCAAGCATAGCTTTATCGTGTCTGCCCCTGCTGCCATCCCCTATACGGTATCCATATGTAAATATTTCCATAGAATACACATACAAATAACCGTAATTTAGTTATCACTGCTCGTTGCGCTAACTAAGTAACCGCTTTTACACATGCATCATTAATCCTAATTAATTATATATAATAAATTATCAAATACAGATTCTTTTGTATCATGAGTGTTTAAGTAACATGTGGTTGACATAAAGTTATCTTGTTATTTAACACACATGGTGTTTAAGAAACTTAACATCGCATGCAGTCATACTTTATTATAATCTAAACAGTTTATAGCCTAACTAAAGAAATAAACTTAAATATATAAATATATATATATATAGATGATCATCTGTCAGATGTGAAATTTTCGTCCATCTGTAAAAGTATAAATAATGCCTACGTTGTTATTCTGTCAAATAATATAATTTGGCAAATTATGCCTTAATGTCAAGGTTCTTATTTCTCTGGGAGGGCTATACCATGCTTGCTTAAAATAGATATTGCTGAATACAGTCATACTGAGTCTATATAATTGTTCAACTATGTAGATAGATCTTTACAAATGTATTAAATCGATTCAACTAGCCCATTAATCGAAAAGAAGAATAACATTTATGAAACGTTGACAACGTCGCTACATTTGATACATAGCAGTAATTAAAATAACCATATAATTTTATAGTATTGTATGATATCAGCCCATATACGTCCCACTGCAGGGCACGGGCCTACATAACCATTTAATATTATAGTAAAACTAGGGGAAGGTTTCCATACTTGAGAAGCCGCTAGGGTAGATACAACCGCAATGTCTATTTCTCCCGCCAAACAACAGTGTAAATGCACTTGTGTGTTCCGGTTTGAAGAACATTGTAGTTAGAGTAACTACTGGCCTTATTTAAACTTAACATCTTATGTCTTAGGATGGCGAGCGCAGTGGAATGCCAAGCATTGCTTTGTTCACGGTTTTGTTTGGTTTCGCTACTGTCGATGAGTAGTCATATCGCTTATCATCAGGCGAATGGCCTGCTCGTCTCGCGATTTATCGCAATAAAAAAGTGTTGCTAAATCTTATAAAAGACATCAATAGTTGGACGATTGTATAGATACATATTTATTCTGTTTAACTTGATAGCGTTATCTGAACTGACAATTAGTTGTTTTATATTCATTTTTGTAATTTTTAAGCATCTTAAACCGAACCATTTATTTTTAATGCTTGCAAGACCACATTAAGTTTAATAGAGTAAATACAGGATATATCAAGACCGCGACCGAAAACGCAGCCAGGTGGTAGTATTAGTGGTTACAGACACAATGCAAATAAAATTTCGCAAAAAAAAAATCGACAATTTTTTTTTGGATTTTTTTATTTATCGTCCTGTTTGGGTGGTAAATACATACTTTTCCTAAAATGATGATGTACACCTTTTTATTTTTAAAGACACAATGGTACGTAAGGGCTTAAATTACTATTTTCGCAAAAACTAGGTACTTACCACTCAAACATGATGATGATGATATTTAAATTATTGCAAAAAAAAACTGTCGCGTTTTTGCGAAAATTTTAATTGCATTGTGTCTGTAACAACTAAAACTACCACCTAGCTTCCTTTTCGGTCGCGGTCTTGATATACCCGGTATATTATGATACATAAAAACATTTATTTATTTACTTTAGCAAAATGTATACACATAGAAGAAGTGTTTAGATATACATACTCCAAAATATTCGGGTGGCTGGAATATTGCTTACACTAGCCCAGTGCGCTAAATAGATTCCATTGAATTACATATAACTCATGTACAATTTTTTTTTAAATTCCTTATAGCCGGCCGGTATAACTTTATTCGTTATTAGATAAATTACACCAATAATAGTTTAATATTTAGTCCCCATATTGCTGTATCCAAAAGCTATATCTAAACATTTATTCCGTGCACTTTACACTTAAGACGTAAAAGGAAGTCACGTAACGACAAGGATAACACTTGTCAACATCTATCATAATCCACAGTATACAATGTTAATACTACCGGTATTACAGTGTGTGTGATTTTAGGTAGGGGATCGAGACTTCAAGGTTCATCTCATCGTATAGTTAACTACGCAAGTGATAGTCAACGAAAATCAATGCTTCTAATATTTATGACGTAATTCTCAAAAAACATATAAATATCCATGATAATTAGGGCCGATTTTAAGCGTATATAAGTATATAAATGAGTAAAAGTAAAGATAGTGATTAAAATATCCCACCGTAAACCTTGTGTGTTTTCTTACTGTGTATCTGATTCATAATGTAACAAAAAAGTTACCTAACTACTGTTTGAACTCGCTTGACGTCTCAGGGTTGCAACGTTATCAACGTCAATAAAAAAACTTAATCGCAAATATCTCCTTATCATGAATTTCTGTACACTAATCCTTGATGTCAATAATATGTATTTTCTGTGCTGTAATGGCAATTTCATATGTGTAGTATATGAATATGTGTTTCCAATACAATAATTTTAGATTATTTGTAAACCATTCGCGTAGTTGGCAACACCGTGTAAAATTAGCAGGGAAAAACTAAGTCATATTTTTCCTATATGTAGACGTTAGTCAGTGTAAGTAATTAGTATTATTTTCAAATTACACAATTCATAGTTGTGCTAGTTTATATTTTTTTGAGAATTTCTTCATACCACGTGACGTTTCTAGCCTTGATTACGCTTTTATTTTTGATAATTGTGTAAATTCCTTTTGTTAATACTCTCGCTAATTTTAGAAATTTAAGGAACACAACGCGTCTTAAGCTCTATATTGTGATATTGAATTATATCATTCTTTAAAATTAAATTTTTGTTTTATTTATTAAATTTTAGCCCAGTGTTAAGTTTAATCAAAATAATCATAGAATTTTGTGGTACCTATCACAAATTAATGTCTTTAACATTGAGCGAGTCTAAAGAATGGATAAGTTAAAGTAACTTTGAAACTCTATCTTACCAATACATTTTTGTAATAACAATGGTAGGTATATTTCTCTTCCGTATGAGGGTCACATTAGGATTATGAAATCAAACATACTTGTTATGCAATAATATGATTTATTCTTCGATATATAAGCGCAATAATTTTGCTTTGACTGTCAAAATATTTATATTCAAGAAGCAGGTACAAGTGATGTTTACAACACTTACATAAACTAATTCATTCAACTTTTTTTTTCAAAGTTACCAACAATACGTGATTTTAATCGAGAAAAAGCCGAATATAATTTTATGACAATATATAAAATATTCCAAATCACTTTGTGACTTGTGAAATTATTTTAAATACATTTAAAAATTATAAACCAGTAGAAAACGTGAATAAAATATTTATCAAAGCATTAGTACATAGCATAGGCTTAGTAATATAAAATATACATAACAACGTACTAAAAAGTGAAATTCTTATCGAAATATAAATTACAAAGTTAAATTTTAATCTGTAACAACAATAAATTGTTAAACAAATTTTAATACTAACCGTTTTAACTTACAACCAAAATGTTATGCAATAGTAATGTACTATCATAACTACCCACATGTGTGGCGAGTAGAGATACGAAACACTGTGCTGTCACATTTCAATGAGACGGGAAGATTAATGAACAAAATTAAAAAAAACTGTAATTATTTAGACAGGTATAACTGTTGATATAACATTGCATTTTACATTTTTTAAATAATAATAATTGGCCTACGGCACCTAAATCTTTTAACAAAAAATTATGGAAATATATTTTTTTTCTGATGGAACAGCAAATATTTACGTCGCCTATATCGAAATGTGCCAGACAGCAAGATAAAAAAAAAGAAAACAATCTCTGCGAACAACAAAACTATACCTTCTAAAGTTAATCTTATACGTAAGATTACTACGACGGTACAATCACATTACAAAAGCAATACAACACTACCAATTCAAAAGTATCGATAAAAATTATTCATCCAAAAAATACGTCTAATGGAAGTCTAAATAATTTCGCAACAAACATTAATAAACATGGAGACTCAAAGTTCTTGTTGCACAAGATAATAACATGTTTAATTTGTGCTCTGTTAACGCTTTATCACAATACGACCAACAATATAAAAATAAATGCTTGCGCGACTGACCGCATACACCGGGGTGACGACGCGGCCCCATAGACTAGGATCACTGGTTGCAGAAGGCACTGATTCTGAATGGATTATCTGCATTCAAGCCTGGACCACAGACAAGTATCTTAGACTTAGCCAATAGACATACAAACACATTGAATTTCATATGACAGTACAACTCCAGTTGTCATACAAATATGCTTTGATGCCAAGACCAAAGTACAGGAACTTATCGCTGTTTTCATCAATCAGACGTTATCTAAATCCAGGCAGGTTATTTATAAATATTAAAACACTAACATTTATTATATTAAAATATTAATATAGAACAACGAAGTCGCTTATGTTTGAGAATACAGAGGCACTTTACAATGGTGTATCGTTATAATTTTACGCTTGTCAAGCGAATTCATTTACAAACGCCAAGTTTTAATTTAGAAACATGTTATTATATTAAACTTGCCGTGTGTAAATAAATATACAACATTTAAATATAAAATTGTCAAATTCTAAAACTGTATGAATTCTATTCTCCATTCGTAACCACTGTGATTACTCTTATAAATAATATTATATCACGACTTATCCTCAGTTAAAGCACCTTAAAACTAAAACTATCTTATTATTATTAACATATGTATATAGCGGAATATATTTCAATATAATCTGTGAATATTAATAATCTGTAACAAAAAATATATAGTTTTGGAATTTTAACAGGAGGTATTGTTTATATAATTGTACTGGAAGTAAAAACTATGTGATGTAACGCTATTTGGGACTTTAATTTGGGGTCACAGAAGCGAAGACTAGACCGCTGTGGTAATTATGACAAATAATTTTGATACTCAATTTTAAATGACAAAATTATTCATCCGACGATTTTTTGAATTGAACAATAATTAAAACATTTAATAGTTCGCTCGCTTAACTAATAAAGAAATAAAACACTAACAATAATGAAAATAAAAATAGCACGACCTATGTTCAATCAATTGCGCGGTGCTTCCTCAGTCATAATTGCACCATAGACAAATAAATCAGATCTCAGAACTTAAATATTTTAAACAGATCAAAGCAAAATTATAGAACTTAAAAACATTAAAACGAATACGGTAATGGTTAGAGTTTAATAACTAAATAAAATATTATGTGAAATGCCTAACCTAAGAAAACTGTTTCACAGTTTCGTTTATATGTTACAAAACAAAAATATGAAAAGAATGGTTTCGACAACTGAAAATAAAATATAAAATTAACTTCATGTGTCTTACAGCACCACCTCTCTGTGTTTATAATATACTTCAGCATTTAAACATAATATCTGTGCGGCTATTATAGGCACCATTACTAATTTTACATTGTTGTTCTACACAGTAGACATACAAGTTCGTTTCGAAATAAATTCCCCGCCCTTTATCGACATCCTGGCGTTTTCTGTATAGTTTATTATTTACGAGATACTATGTGATTTTCATATCATTATCTTTTTATCACAAACCGCAATTTGTGCAATAGAAGTATTTGAGACCTCACTAGAACTGTGATTTAGTATCTGAATTTGAGGACAAAATTATGCGAGACACTTACCATGTTATGTAACTTTTTAATACCAAACAACTATATAATTCGACCTTTCGTATAGGTATACTATAGAATCATCGGAATCTTAGGCTTTCAATTAATTAACCCAAAAATAATCAGAACTAAATCAGTTGAAAATGAAGTCAAAAACTTAATCATTTGAATGAACTAATGGAAATTAATGATTGTTTCACGGTGATACTCTATTTCGAATTTCATATCCAATGCTTAAATTATACGTATACATGTCGAAATTAATTTGGACCCGACAAAATAATGGTTACTCGTACATAACAGGTGTTAACTAAACAAGGCATCCGTCATTGAGGCTGTTATTGATTTTCGATTGCGCGTCTGGAATCGTGCCGGGGAACACGTGGCACTGTTGGTTGGCCAAATTGTAGTTCACTTCGGGGTCGTAGTACTCTTGCTCCGTGTCAATCGGCACAAGGAGATTGGTAGCTTTGGGGAGATACCCGTCTGTGGTGACGTAACTGGGCTCGGAGCTCGGCGGGAGACTGAGCACGCTGTCAGGTCTGCTGTACTCAGGCTCCAGGAGCGGCGGCGCCACGTAGATGGAGTCGAGTGATGATATGGTGTCTATGGAGGAGTCGCCGATGGGCGTGGCGCACGTGTAGCTAGAAGCGAGGATGTTCGCTGACTCCGGCCGGAGGTAAGGTGAGTGCGCCTCGTACGAGACGGGGAATGTGCTCGGAGATTCGAACGTACGAACCATGTTGTAGCTCGCTGTTGGCGACGTCCTGGTCGCGGGGTTGTTGTTCTTGACACACGACGCCGCGTGCAGCGACAACATGTCGATCAATTGACGCTTCTGCACTTCCAAGTCCTGAAAAGAAAACGCTTTGTTTAGGTTTTAATGTGGACTTCTTATCGGCTCGACCGCTGCCGGTGTATTTATCGCTAATGGTTAGTCGACTTCAAGCGTTATCACTAACGTCACGACTGATAAGGTAATTCATTCGTTGTAGGAAGTGTTTTACTTGAGGAACTGGTCTCTTAAAAAATTAGTGTTCGTTGTGGTCATTATTAAAAGTAAATAAATTCAGAACTGATAAATTGAAAATAACTTGAAAATCAGTTTGTTATTCGTACTGTAATATTTCCTAGTAAAGAAAACGTTGTAGGGAGCGCATGGCATTGGAATACTAATGTTTAAAGCTATAAATTACAATCGACGGCAGTGGCACTGAATAGAAAGCCGGTTGCGGCCAAATCACCCGGGGTCCTAAATAATTGCGTTCAAAATATGTAACTGCCTCGGTGGCGTAGTTGTATTACGGTATGGTTACAAAGCTGAACTCTCGGGTTCGAGTCCCGGGTCGGGCAAAGTGATATCGGATTTTTCTATTCATTATCAGTCCGGAGTCAGGAATATGTGCCCGATATGGCGATAGGCTCGCCCCCTATCACATCGTGGGACGGAACATACAAGGCGAAATGTGGGCGTCCTGGTGGCGCCTCTGCCTACCCCTTCGGGGATAAAGGCGTGAGTTTATGTATGTATGTAAAATATGTAGAACTGAGCAACTGGTATCTTACCTTCAGCTGTGCTTTAAGGTCGATGTTCTGGTTTTCAAGGACCTCGCTCTCAGTGACCAAGTTGACAGTGCGTTCGCGTTTCTTCATTCTGCACTTAGTTGCTGCTATTTTATTCCTTTCCCTTCTGCGCCGCCTACGCTCCTCGTCTTCCGGCGTCAGCTGTACCAAAAAGGAACTGTTTATAGCGCTTGCTTGCATAATTAATTTTTAGTTTTACATTAATTTGACGAAGTTTCTTATCAAAATAATAAAATTATTTTGGGCATTTTATTAATTAGTGCTTTACGACGGTGAAGTGATATATTTTTGTGGCCTCATCTGTGACTTTAATTTATTTGAATCATCATAAGAACTCCAAATATTGTTTAATTTATTATATGACCTAAAACTTTTATTAAAGCATGACGAAGGTTATTTAATAAATCAACTGTTCAACTACCAAATGCTCATTTCACAACCCCTACGTCGGCTTCATCGAATGAGAAATCAATACACATTAACTAGAAGTGAGGTGCAGACTTTACACTAACCCCCGATACGTACAAGTTGCGCCAATCATAATTTCGCATTGCCATTTGGAAATCAGGAAGTGAAGTCACGGTCTCACATTGCGATGCCTCCGTCGTAAGCTCATAAAACTTCAATCAGGCCGTTGAATTACAATGCAGGGACGGTCATCATAAAAGCGTTTAGATCCTATTCGCAATCTTCCGTGGCTATCTTTATTTATTCACTGGACGAGACCGGCCGAAGCCGTTATGTATAAGGGCCAAGTGGTATCTATTAATTGGCATTTACATTTTATCGAGAACACTTTAATATAAGAAGCAAATATAGGTAGTTAAGAATTGTTTATTTTATCGAAATTATAGATTTATACCTACAATAATTATGAAATTTATGATCAGCGATACTGAAATATTAATTTACTTTTGCTATACTCATTAACGTATTTAGTATAAGGTACATGACCCGTATCCTCTATTCAGGAAATAGGTACCACTTAAGGGTAAGTAGATTTTTCTTTACGTTTAGCTTATAGCTAGCTATCAAACAACAAAAAATGGTTTTAAAAAGTGAGCCAAAACTAAAGTCGTGTTACAGTCATTTGGAAACTTACTATTGATTTTACGCAAGTCATAAGGCTTTTAAAGCTTAGGCATACAAACTTCTTAGAAGTTGAAAAGCCGAGGGGTGTCTAAAAGCATAATAATAACCCATAATGGATTTTTATTTTATCCTCAAACGGAGCGTTAAATACTCAAATGTATTAGCTGTTTTTTATAGAATAGGTATATTTTAGACTAGCAAGACTCTATTATATGGAACTCGATGGTAAGTGCCATTTAAATTAATGAATCCATCGTCGAGGGATGCTGATTTATTGAAAACGGACATACACAGTATGATCTCGAAAATTTACACTCCATGACAGTTTGCCATTATCTTCTATGGCGTATGTACAGGTAATTCATATACCGAATTAAATTATTATTATGAAAAGGCAATACAACAACAACAAAAAATAACATATGTTCAAATAAAAGGAACAATGCATTCTTATTGCAAACCTAAAGAAATACAAGTGATCTCAAATATATTTTATTGTACTGAGTACGTGACTGTTGATATACCTACTCGGAACAGAATTATCAATACTCAATTTAGCTGGAACTTTGCGGTTTCACTATTCACGTGTTTGTCTATGACTGAGCAATTATTGAATTTTATAAGATTAATTATTGTAACGTAAATAAAACAGAAAACAATCGTGGATAAGCTTTGCACAATATTAAACGACCTCTGTAGCGGAGTTAAATGCCGGTTGTGAAACGAGCAAATGTTATAAGGGTAAATCAACTTTTTCTTGCTTTGGACAACCGTACCAGGTCCCAGATTTGTATTAATATAAATAATACCAAAACGTATTTTCTTTATAATACATAATCAATGAATACACACTTAAATCAATGTATTTAAGGCAAAAATATATTTTTTATTATTGTGTCACCTTCATTTGAGAGTGGTCCGGGGGACATTTGGGTAATTTTTATGTCACATTCTGTGTCCCCTTCACCACTTCTAAACTAGAAACTCATCTACACCGAAATAAATCCTCAGACGCAGTGAATATAAAATCATAGAACAGATATTTATGGTTTTTATTTTTAGGAAAACATTTTATAAAAAAATAAATGTTTTTATTTTATCTATTTTTTTGTGAATTGTTCTTGTCCCACAAAGTTAGTGCATTGTACTGAGTCATTCGGACAACTAGTCTTTGATTACAAATCCAAAACAGAGATGGCCCTGTAGTATCTGAGATAACAAGTAAGTCTGTCTAGTAAACAATAGTTCAAGCCGCAATGTTGAATTAACGTCAGCGAAGGCGGCAGGCGGCCGAACATCGTGACGCGGAGTGGGTGTGTTTATTGTTTGTCCCCTGGACCGGCGCGAAAATTGAGTAAGTAAATTAGTTACATTAATCAATTGCTATTGATCAGTTCACTTTAGTTCTGCACTTTATGTTAACAATGTAATCAAGCACAGTAAACAAATACTTTTTATGAAAAGACACATAATTTAAAAATGTCACTCGGACAACCAGTCTTTTGGACAACTAAATCAGTTGTCCCTGGGACTTTAAAAGTTGTCCTTAGGACAAATACAAAACCATGTACCCAACACGGGATGATCGGTTTCTTGTGAGTCGCGCATTGAGAAATCGCAAGTCTTCGTATGTGTACCTTAAGAACAACCTCGAAGTAAGAAATGTGCATATTAGTCTATGGACGGTCAGGAGGAGGCTTGTCGCGGCCAATATACGCAGTCATCGCCCGGCCCGCGGCCCTACGTTACTCCGTGGGCACAGAGTTGCCAGGCTTAGGTTTGCTCGAAATTGTGAGTCATGGACTCAAGAAGCTGGAATAGGGTATTGTTCTCCGATGAAGCCAGGATATCTCTGTTCGGTGAAGATTGACGTCGGCGAGTGCTACGAAGACGAGGAGAACGCTTTGCAGAGGCTTGTTTTTAAGAAATCACACCTTATGGTGGGGGCTCTGTTATGTTTTGGGCAGGAATAAATTCAATGGATCGTACAGAGTTAGTCTTCATTGAAAACGGCTCACTGACTGGACATCGATACATAACGGAAGTTTTAATTCCTCATGCACAACCCGCATTGGCCGCTTTAGGCGAAGACTCAATTTTTATGGACGACAACGCTCGCGCCCACCGGTCTGGCGATGTGGAAGCGTATGTGCAAGAGGTCGGCATTCGTCGTTTGGATTGGCCAGCTCGAAGTCCCGACCTCAATCCTATAGAGCATGTCTGGGACGTTCTGAAACGGCGCGTGAGATCAGTACAACCGGCTCCGTAGACCATCAGAGAGCTGAAGAATGTGATTACCGCGGAGTGGGAACGTATTCCGCAAGCAAGTATCCGGGATATCCTCGCTAGCATACCCAGACAAATTCAAACTGTGATTTCATCTAGAGGGTGTCACACTCGATACTAAACATTTATCTGCTTTTACTTTATTAAAGAAAAAACAAACAAAAATCTTTTTTTTAAACTTTTACTTCACGATCATATGCACTACTAACGAGCATACACTACTAGTGAACTTAGCATTAAAACCTATACATTTTATCAAAATTTTGTGATAATACTGACGATAACGATTATTTGCTTATTAATTTACAAAATTGTGAAAGTAAAACTACCTATAATTATCAAACAAACCAATAGTAACATTTGAAATGGTTCATTGCTTAGGTGCCCGTTTTTTTGCAAATGAGTAAATATCAAACCCAATTTTCCTATGGACAACCAAAAGTCCATCGGACAACTATGATGTCCCCATATAAAAATGGAATCAAATCTCAAATAGTTTTATTTTAAACATTTTATTATGTAAATTTCATATATTGACGGGTAGCTAAGTATAAAAGCAACATAAATATATATATATATTTAATATTTTCTGGTTTAATACTATGTAAATTAAACTTGTAACGTCATACAAAATTGATGGTTGTCCAAGAGACACTATTTCTTAAAATATTATGAGTACTATGCGTAATATCTCAAATTGACTACTTTGAAATTGAGATATACACCCGACTTGATTTATATTTACAGTGTTAAATTACAGATAAAAAAATATTCACACTAAAAAAAATATTGAACTAGTTGTCCAGGTGACTGATTTTATAAGACTTCAGTGCGCTTACAAGCTAAAAATAGCCAATTCTGAAAGAAAAGTGCTCTGCTGTATGCAGATTCGTAAAGTAGAATATAATATATTCTAACTTCTGAAACTATTAAATATTTAAAAAATCAATACTTGAAAAAATATGGCAAAATCATAACCTGTGCACTAAATAGTTGATTTACCCATAAGCAGAAAGAGGTTTGTCAGTTATAAAAGCTAAAAAAGTAAGGCAAAAAAATGTATAAATCAAAAGTGTTGCTAATAATAAAAATAATTTCATTTACATGTTGGTTCGATTCATATAGCTTATATAAGAAATACTTTTTTATTTAGTTATCTTATTTTTTATTTTCGTGTGGCACTCAATTTAAATACACAATTTTAACTCATCCGTAATAATCGTGTGGTAATCGTCTTTATCACTCTGTATTAAACTATTTATGCCATTTCCTTATAAAGTATTTATTACTTTTCATAATTTCTATGAGGATAACGCTTGACATAGTTATAAAGCAAAACGTGAAAATTACCATGCGTAACCAAACGTAAGTTAAGAATGCAACATAAATTCTATGAAATCGGTTTTCCTTTTTCATAGCGTAGTAAAATCTCCATTCATTATTAATCCATTTACTGTATTCAGATGTATAGGAATAATATTAATTCTGGCGTCAGCGATATAAATAACTATTATATAAGTCAAGTATATTGATAAAAACTTATGTATAATTGTAGCTTATGTGTTATGACTGTCCGTCTGGCTGACGTCAATAATTTTAAGAATTCGTCCTATGTGGGCCATGTCATGTACTTTCCCCATGGTGTTCTAAATTTTCACACTTAAGATAATACCTGACATGGGAATCGAACCCACACCTTCTTGACAGAGGGCTGTTCATTATAATTTAATTTTTATTTAAGGAAAAGGAGGCATAGGAGTACAAGGACCAACTGATGGTAAATGACACCAGCGTAATCGTCGTTTCGTTGCTGGCATAAAGTGTCGACCCTTTCTAGATTTCATTTTATACATTCACATTCCTAAAATTAATTATAAAATCCTTACCCCTTCTGATTTAGGCTGTTGCGTGGCGCTGCTATCGTATTCATCGTCACTGTCCTCCTTCTTCAACCGTTTCACTCCGACGTCAGTGTCGCTGCCAGACATCTTCCTCTTCGATTCTATAGACAGCTTGAGGCCCGCCTTTATGAGTTCAGAACACGTCTGGAAACAACATGCAAACATTTGAAAATCGATTCTACGAAGTACTTAACATTGTATAAGCTGCTTGTCTTAATTGATTAAGCGTTTCAAATTAAGAATCGCCATAAAAATAAATATAGGCATGTATACAGTTTATCAAAAGATTTTTGCCTGATTGTATTCAACTGTCAACTTCATTAGCAATTTCTATACATTGTGTAACTCGTAGCAGTAATGCTAGATATGTTCAGAGATTAGTCAGTGTACATCCGGTTTCGTTTAAGCGGGCGTAATTGCCTCGAACGGCTAAAGATAATCTAGTCAAAAATCCAGACAGCGCTGTAGAAAGAGATGGAATGCAATCGATCTGTCATGCCAGTATGAACAATCTACTTTAGACAAAATGAAAATATATTTTGTTGATATTTACAAATTAATTTACGGAATTTATTTTTTACAGATTTTATCGCGTATGGTATTTTATATGAATTTTGATATTTTAATTCTTTTTAAATCTAGGCAACCGTTATTTATTTAGTTATGCTAGTTAAACCATTTTATATGCCTCAAATGACTAACCTATGTTGTTTGTGTACCTTGTTTATGTGCGGTATAAAATAAATACAAATAAAAACGTATATATGTGCAAATACTGCCTGCTTGAAATTTAACCTTTTTATTCAACAACAGCAACGTAAATAACACAATCAAAATCAAGATAATGTAGGAATTGTATGTGAATCGAATATTTTAATACGTGTTATTGCTTCCCGTGGATAATCCAATAGTTAGTTTCAACTATATCGAATGTCGTATACTCGGTTTCCGCGCGTTGAATAAAAATTGCCGTGTTTTTGTATTACACATCAATCAGATCGTAAAGTACACATGTTTTGACTAACATCACAGAGATGTAATAAATGTAGGTCGTGAGTATATTTTTTACAATGATTCATGGTCACATTACCTTGATACGGTGATTTCATCAAGGTTGCATTGAAGATGTGTATTCAATATTCTAGGCATCGTAAGAATGTACAATATAATTGCATTTTACATTATTCTGCTTCTACTATAGTTAATTGAAATGTGAGAAAAACAGTTATTACAATTATTATCAATGCTATAATATTTTTCTCACATTAATAACGTCCGCCCATTGTGTTCAGTAGCGTTTGGTTTCGTGCCTACACCAGCTAGACAAAAAGTTGTTGTTTTATACTTCTATAGGCAGGTCGGCTATTAATGACGATAATTTGAATACGAGGTCAAAGGAAACCAACTCTTGACGCAGATTTACTCACTTATTATTTCGATTGTGTGCATCTTGCGCATTGTTGGCAATGAAATAATGCGATAGCTCCTGCCAGGCCGCCGACTATTCTTTTGCGTTCTAAAACCTGATTGGTGTGACATTTACACTTATTGTACTTCAAAGCGGCTTCGAATGTTGTTAATTAAACGAATTTAACACGCGCCATACACTCATACTCCCAAACACCATGAGATTAAAATTGACCGTGAACGGTTTTTGTATAAGTCGACCGCATAAAGCCTTTTTTATGGTTACTGTTGGTAAAATGTGCCGGAAAATATTGAATAGTATTTTTTTTTATTTCCCAAGGCTTATGTGAGTTTGAAGCAGTTAGAGGTGTCCGTAGTTTAATATTCGAATGTCATTTTTAGAGCACGGATCCGATAAAAGTGTAAGACGCTCACCTGATGATAAGTTATCATCTGCCTGTAAAAATGTGCATTGCCGGCCTTTGAAATGTATTATTAAGGGATTACTCGGCCTCCAACAATCTCACTCATTGAACAAAGTGCCCCAGTAATGCTGTCACTTCATTTCAGTTTTTCAGGGAGATAGCGCAATAATAAAATATAAAAAACTTTATGTTAAGGACAAGAGCATTGCAATTTATGGGCAACTTTATCAGACACCCACTGCTGCAAACTTCAAAGGCCTTGTGGTTTAGAAATTAATTACCTGTCATTAAACCATGGAAAATATTTATATAGTATCACTAAAATCCCTGACCATGGATAAAAATCCTATTTCATATAAAATGATAAAACAAACCTGCTTACAAGACGCTGGCATTACTAGTCCAATACATTCATTTTAAAACATTAACCTGAGAGTGCCTAACAAAATTTATCTTACTTAAATTAAACTTAGGTCTTGGATCACCACTGGCATGTGGCTCAAAACATTTCTGTGTGTTCATTTCGCATAAATCAATACATAATCTCACTTAAAAACCTACCTAAATACTGGAATGACTAAATATTAGGTCCAACAACTTAATCAAGTTACCTACCTAGATACAATTAGTGCACTTCCATAAAAGAATCTTGTAACACTTGTTTTGCATTTTGCACAAAAACCTTTTGCATGTGTGGGAGTAATGTTCTCGTTTGCAATTCATTTTTATTTATTACAACGATCATTTGTACCTACAATAGGTAATTTGGTAATTTGTATGGCTTGTTTACGCAAAAAGGAGTAAAATATGCTATTGGCTGCCACACACGTTCAAATGCATTTGCGCAAACGCGAGCTTGCACCAGTCTCGAATCAAAAATTGAACGAAGTTATTTGCCCACACACGTTCCAGTATACTGGTGCAAACTCAGACTTGTACAGTTATATCGTAATGTTTGTGACGGAAATAAGGATTAAAATAATCTTCACAAAATTACGAACTTATTTCGTAACGTTACCGTATTATAGTATCTACCAACAACAATATGAAGCAACCATGTGTAACCATCTTATCAAGCAATTGCGTTTCAATATCTCTTAGGTATACTTTATGTACCTAAGTATCCCAAATATGTTTTTTTTAATTACTTGGAAAATATTTTATTAGTCGCAAAAATCTTCTCGGGTTTTTAACAAGACCTAGTAGTTTTAAAATTAACTTATGTTTTATTTTTATAATATTTTGCATGAACCATACGATATTAGAGTTAAAGAGTATATATTATATCTTACATGCAATTGTTTCACAAATAAAAAATAATAAAAAATACTGCAGAGCTTATCTACTAAACAAGACAAGGCTTGGGCGTTTAGTAATCTACTGCATATTATACTTACGTTAATTACATTCCACATTAAATTGGTAGATTTCTTACCTTTTGTATGCTGGGCGTCGTACTCGAGGCTGGCGATGTGGCCGACGAGCCGTTGGACATCGAAGAATTCGAGTCATTACCGCTTCCGCCCTGCAACCACACCGGGAATGAGCACCGTCATAACACTAATGGCGCATTTGACGCCCCGCTGACCCTGCCATAATGAGGGGACAAACACCACTCGGGAAAACCTTAATTGCTTACTCTTCGAATGTAAATCCAAAGATTTAAAAACTGGCATGATAATGTGGCTTACTCTGCACTTGGTGGAATGTAATGCTGTTTATATAGTATCCACCGACGTGAGTTTGATTGAATTGGAATATGAAAAGAATGAACTGGAAAGCGATGCATTTAGCGTGACCGTAGCTAGTCCCTGCGAAATTTAAAAATAAATCTTATACATTTTGATACTAAGTTAAGTAATGCAGTGTTGCTGTATTTTAACTGGGTACCGTTAAATCAATGCCTTCGATGCAATGCAATGCAATACAATGCAATGCTTAACTGCTTAGAATTGCGGGTGCAATTTATTACATTGTAATCTTGTTTTATATACTTTGTATTTAGTTCCCTTATTTACTGAACTGTTGCCAAGTTATTATAATATGTTTATGTTTTCATTTTCAAATGTGTCAGTAACGTTTCAGCCATCATCTACATCCACAAATAAATATTTTCTGAACCTTTCATATTCCTAAAATTTCCTTAGTAACTTGTATAGGTATACGAGTATAAAAATAAATAATGCGCATTAAATGTAATCTTTCGTCGCACATAGTTTAAAAACAAAAGAACTCTTATCTACGCACATTATTTAAACTGCAGATATTTAAACGCCTAACAAGAATGAATAATAGCTCAATACATGTTCTAGAACAGTAATTACCAATTAATGCACCTCTATAGGAACCATGGTATGTAGATTGTTAACATACAAAATTACTTCCTGTAACACTCTACTGGCTCCAACAAATCGTATTTGGCAGGCTTTAAAATTTACTGCTCTATACATAATTACGTGTCCATTGTTTTTTTCACGCTCCAAATTTTCCGTCATTCATACATTTCAGTAATGAAATTCATTGAGGATAGATAATCTCGATTACTAAATGCGAACACCGGAGTATGTGCAGATGTGGTAACTAAATATAAAGCAGATAACGCAGAGGCGCCGTGAAGTCTGGTGCTCGGATTAAACTGAGTACGGCGTGGCGCGTACGTGGTAAGTGTTAGGTGTCCAGTATTTATAAAGGAGCTGTCACGTGACCGTGTTACGTAGAGCACCCGATACTTGGCAACATATCAAAATACTTGCAACACTTATTTACATTCTAACAGCAGCGTGTGGATGTGACCTAAGTACTGGAAGGATGCGTTGAATCGCGATTGCTTACGTGAAAGCACAAATAAGCAACGACGTGTTGTTACTAGTTCAACGCCCTTTATATCAACTCTACTATCTTATACGGTATACCTTTAAGGTGCACACGTATCATAGCATAGATTGTAGTTCTGGTAACTGGATTAGCAATTGTATTGTCCAGGCTGTTAAGCAGGCTAATACCTACTATTAGCTCGAGTGGCCAAAGATAACCGTCTCTGACCAATCGATATTCTCTCTGGACGGAATTGTAATTAACATCAGGAGCAGTGAAATCACTCTATATATTATAATACATAATATACTAGTATAAAGAAGAGGTTTACAATTATGGAAGAAGTATTACAACAACTATTCTGAAATATATTCGATCTAGGTACTTATAAAAGCTCCATGGAAATAACCATTTTATATTTACCTATATCAAACGAATTATTCGTTGAAGGTGTGTTCCATATACGGTAGCTTTATTTATTACCAGACAGCACATAACGAGTTAAACTCCAGTAATTACGTTAATATCTGCTTCATTTATCTAGGGACTAGCTACGTCGTTTTTTGGAGACTGTCCCGCCCTCACACCCGCCACTGCAACTCCTGTAAGCCAGGATCAACAGTGGCACGCATTTTAATGACACTGAGCATTGAAGCTCAGCGAGTCTCCGGGAATGTCTAACTTGTCTTTAACCCGCAACGAAATCAATCAAAAAGTTAAATTAATAGGAGGAGTTGGAAATAAATTATTGTCCACTTCCCTCCCTAATAAAGCGGGTGACAAAACAATGAAATAAAGAGGTAAATAACCTCGCATAAAGACATTTACAGCCAGATAAGCCAGCTGTAAAGCACCACGGATTAGTCATTATTACATTTAAATGGGACCTATTATGTAAGCTGTTATACTTGATTCCAATAATAGGTATGGCAAAATCGCCGGAAAGCACGGAAATTCTTCCTAGTCTCCACAAGGTCCGTGTAGTATACAACTCCAGATGTTATTTGCATACTATCTAGCATGGTTTTACGCTCATTCTGCCAAAGACTACACTCCCAAAGTATATGATGCGCGGACTGCTCATATTCATATTCATAGCTACGTCGTTTAAAACATAGATCTGTATTGAGTTGCTAAGTCAAGCAATTTAGTTTCTACAATATTTCTATAAATAATCCATATTTTGAAAAGGAGCAGCAGGCCGTAGAATTCCAAGCCTATTGTTCAGGTTATTAAATTCCTAAAATTTATTTTACTCCGATGCCACGATACTCGTATAAGGATAAGTATTAAGTTGGTATAAATAAAGGTTAAACTCACCTTAAAACTGGAGCTCTTGTCGTAATTATACTGGTCGAGGGGGTTGGTCATGGTGATGACGTCGTTGACGATCTCGGGCGTGCGCAGCGTGGTGGTGGCCGTCTCCGCCGTCAGCATGTTGATGACGGCGGCGCTCAGGTTCACGTTCACGCTGAGGTTGTAGGCTCCAGGGCCGCTCGCTTCCCCATCCGCCCCCCCACCGGGCGATGCCGCGGTATCCTCGCACTTTATCGTCGGCACAGCGGAGCTCATGCTCGACGAGTTCATTATATCCTTATACGGAGCCAGTTTCGCTTCTTTTTGGTAACGTTTTATAAAAAAATATCGCCTTAAGTCTAGATATCACGGTTAAACACTATCACTAGATAAGATAAGACTAAATATCACTGCATGTGGTAAACTGGTTTGAAATGGCACTTTACGTCTCCTACGCGAGAAGTCTTCACGGGTATTGTTCGTTCACTTGTTGACCTGGAAAGAGAGAGAACATTTGTTAATATAACTGAAGTCACTTATATTACCACCTGGCTTCGTTTTCGGTCGCAGTCTTGATATACCCTGTATTTATTACTGTGGCAGGTTACGTCTAATATTTTAAGCATTTGGCGTGATGAAGCGAAAATGAAAACCTAAAAATAATTTATGATGAATTTCTGCATATAATGATAGGACGAAAATAGTTCTCCTTGATATCGAAGCATGATCAACAGTTAAGCTTAACACCTTGGTGCAACCCCACGCGGACAATAATTATGAAATAACAAGCAATGCAATTGTTTTTGTTTTCAATGTCTCGTGTATTTGTTGAATGTATACGCGAATGCAATCGAAGGGCGCGCAGCTTTTCGCAATGCAATTCGGCGGGGTCCGACTTTCGCAAGAGTTCACGAGGCGGGTTTTTAATTAGAGCTATCGAAGCACGCGGCCTCGCGGCCAGGATGCGCGCCCAATAAAACGCTTTTTTACAGGCCCCAATTGAACGCTAGCCATAAAATTTAAAACTACATGCGGTTTTTACGATGTATTTTAACCGACTTCCGCGTAGCGTGTCGCTTCCATTGTTCGCACCTACTGTGCAGCGTAGAGCGGGCGCGGCATCGCCGGGGATTAGCAGCCAGCCACAAGGACACGCGTGGATTAAGCAATTAACGAGCACCACGATGTCGATGTTGACACTAGACAACATTATGTGGACGGTCCCGAGCGGAATAATTAGGACACGCTCCGTGACAATACCGCTTGTGCGATCAAAACGGGAGCTAACTCCGCTAGATCCGTATATAGCCGGCGCAGTCGAAAGCTGTCTGGCGCCTTGACCCGGCCTCTATCTGTACGTATCTCATATCTGTCGCACGTAAATACAATAAAGCACGGAGTCTGCGTAACCTAGATACGACGCTTTTGCTTATTCCACTCGCGAGCTCTAAGGAAAAATGTGCCACGCTGTCAGAAACATTGATTCACAGCGGACGGTCAGGCGAGTCCATGGTCAACGGTATTCTTGTAAATAATGGGAAAATAACACATTTCAGCACACACATTAAAACCGCAGAACATTTTAACAACCTGGATTATTAGTTCAAAATTATCCTGTTGTACGATCGACCTAACACTAAAACCTAAACACACGATTGATTGAGCGTTTCGATTGAACCAAAGAAAAACCGTATGTTCAATTAAAGTTGAAAAACAATGTGTCTGCAAGCGGGCAAGTCGCACTCAATAGATGTCTAGCCGCAATCTATTTGTAATGCGATGCAAAAAGTGTTTTACGCAATGTTAAATCTCCCGATACATCAGTAGTCAGTGACTGTGTTTGATGAACAAACAGAACACATCTGTTCAAACACACCGCGATTTGCCAACGATTTTCCGCTCGCACAATAAACATTGCGTTTAATGGAGAAAGCGACAAAGCGGAGAAGTTAAGGGAATTTACGAGCGAAAACCTCTTTATACTTATTAGAAAAGTAATTCGTTGGAAATAAAAGGTCTATTGGTCGCTAAGAATAAACGGGGCTATAGCGTGGGCAGCAATAACCGACAAGTGCCATATAAACGAATATGCAAATAACATTGGGTAGGTAGTAGGACGTCCGCGCCAGAAATGGGGAAAAGAAATATCATAATGTATCCGCTCTGGCCCGCGTAGGTTTGAGATTAGTTCTTTATTTATGGAGATAAATTGCACCATCGATTTTGGTTGTGCATTTTGGTTTGACATTTAAATTACATCTTCCGCGCCTTTGAAAAGCTTAAAACGGATGAGGGTCTACTAACCCCATTGTTAAAACTAAAATCAAAATCAAATAATCGGGAGGTATACGAATAATCATAATTTATTCCTTAATGCCAAATTATTTTATTATTGCTACAATTATTGTAGATTACTAACCGCATACAGTAATAAAACCTTCAAACCGCTCCTAGTACGTGTATCGAGCGACGCAACTACGGCACGTACAGGAATAATCTCTCAACATTATACCCCATTTAACGCGCCATAACTATCACGAAGATCTTATAAGATGGGACGCGACATCCTCTTCCATCTTATTACAAAATATATTAGAACGAATGAGACAGGCTATGAGATATTGCCTTGAGTTTCCGAGCAAAAGGGGTCAACTGAAACGACTTTAAAAAGACATAAAACGCAATACAGTATTGGTTGTTACGTCCCTTTGTTTCGGAGCCACCAAGTTGGTTAACGAGAAATGGGTAACCTAGATTCGGCCGCACCCGCCGCGCAATGTTTTTATGTCTGTGTTTATGTGTCAACTTAATTGCGTTTGCCAAGTACATCATTTATTTCTAATGTATGTAATTAGTTAATAACTGATAGGGTTTTATGTCATACCTATAATAGGATATTAGGATAAATTAATCATATTTTTATGTGCCTACACGGCTCGAGAAAATTATATTTAAATTTGTATAAAATCAACACACTTGTAAATAAGTTACCTAAAGTAATATCATTTAATTTAAAATTAAATTAACAACACAGTAAAAAACTAACTTCCTTACAAAACAATGGCGTTTGCACGATCCCAAGACCAAAGGAAATAGTCCATAAATTGTGAGTACAAAAATTGTGACAGCCGGTAGGTATAGTGTGCAATAAATACAACTAATCTGTCTGGCCGACACGCTCATTGTTATTCACTTGAGAAGGTCGTCATTTTTAACATCGCTTCGTTTGCTATTAGAGCCCAAAAAACAATGCACGCAACATTTATTTATGAACGGAAGTAACAAATTTCGGCTGCGAGAATCAGCTGAATTTTAAACCTGTTTGCCGCTCTTTTTCATAATATATTATAACTTTTTCAATCCGTGTGAGATGGACGGACGAATTCGTTTAGTTGGATATCTAATTTATTGTAAGAAATTCCAAACCATAGTTTTCTGATGCAGGAAAAATTGGCTTTCGTTTGAATTGAAAGCAACCGGACATAAGTTAACGTGGTTCCCAATATACAGATTGCCTTTACCTTGTATTTTAATTAGAAATTCTTAATACAAGATATTACCATAGACATAGGTGGGTACTGTGGATATTCTTATAGCAAAATTAGC